>OZ038480.1:22745368-22827868 GCA_964036315.1 Acanthosepion esculentum
ATGTGTGTTGATTTTCTTCCACATGTATATCTAAACTACTACCTTGTGTTATACAAACTCTCAGTCTCCCATGACTATATATCATATCCTAAGATGAGCAAATGGTTGAATCTTGTAAATCATGGGAAATAAAAAACCTTTTATTTGTCTCAACGAAAACCTCTCCCTGTTTGTAGTTTTTTCATTCCAACTTTTCTTCTTGTTAACAGTATAGTCATAGTTACAAAGTTATTTACAGAGAACTATTTACAAAATTTCTTATAAGTTAGCGTGGTTTTCATAAAAATGCATATCCACTGTAAAATAATTGTATGATTATCTCCCTTGATAAAGAAATTTAACCATTTTAAAATGCTGTTCACTTTTCAATCAAAATTCAGCTTCTCACTAAATAACTTTCATTAAAAAGTGACTCAATTATTGCTTTTGTGATTTAAATAAACTCCTTTCGCTATTGATAGAAACAAATAAAAGTGTACATTTTCAGTTTTTTAAGTATTTCACTTTTATAACAGTGTTTATGGCATATGTAAAATTATTTTTCTTTTCCAGTTCAAAGAAAAAAATAAATGGATAAATGAATATTTTCCCTTATTTTTCATAATGAAAAATATTCACATTTTAATTTGTTTTTCTTGAACTTACTATTTGCAAATGTTTTCCTTTCTGCATGTCTCTCTTTCCAAATTCCTTTGTATATTTTTGCCTCTTTTTCTCCCTTGACTTACGACTACATTATATTAAAACACCGGATTTAAGCAATGTTGAGTCTGGTCAGTAACTAGATGGATAACTGCTTGGGAATACCAGGTGCTGTAAGCATGTATGTGTAGGTGGTGTAATGGATAATGAATCAGAATTTTTAATTGGAGATCCAAGTTCCAATTCCAGTTGGGTTCGTTATATTCACTTACCCTTGGAAAATGGTAAGAATCCACTTTTTCTCCCCTCAGCTATGAATGTATTAATTAGTAAGATTTGTTTCATTATTATCTAAAATAGAAAATAAAAAAATAAAATTGCATACAAAATATGTAGATTTTGGAATTAAATGACCCATAGAGGTGTTGATATGCTGCTAAACAAAAACAAAAAAATTTACAATCTAAAAATGTTACCTGGCTTTAAATAACCTGCAAAGGGTGGATAAACCATAGAAAAAAATTAATCAATCTTTTTCTTTTTCTCCACCCACTTTCATACTTCTCACTTTGTGTGTTTTTCATTCATTCAACCCTCTTTTATTTTCTTTCATGTAATTGCTTTTGTTTTGATCTTCACCTATTTCATGTCCCTCTTTCCAAATTTCACAATATTTTTTTTTCATTCTCCCTTTTTGACAACCCCCTGCCTTTAGCTCATACTTTCCGTTTTCTCTTTTTCATTTATCTCAAATCTCATTCGTTCTCTTTCAAGTACTTCCTTTTTCTCTTTCTTCACCTATTTCATATCTCTCTTTCCAAGTTCTACATTATTATTTTCTTTCTCTCTTTCTCTGCTTCTCCACCGTCTGAAGCTCATTCTTTTTCTCTTTCTCATTGCTCACAACTCTCATTCTTTTTCACATTTTCACATTACTCCCTTTAACCATCTTATGTCTTCCTTTCCAAATTTATCATTATTTTTTTCTCTCTCTTATCTTACATTCTTTCTTTCTCTCTACCCATTGTCTTAATCTCATTCTTTCTCTTCTTCCTTTCCCTCGACTCTATTTCATCCTTTCATATACTTCCTTTTTCTCTCTTCATCTAATTCATGTCTCTCTTTCCATATTCTACATTATTATTATTATTATTTTCTCTCTCTCTCCCTACTCTATTAAACTCATTCTTTTTCTTTTTTCCTTTCTTTCAACTCTATCATTCTTTTTCACATATTTTCTTTTGCTTTTTTTCATCTACTTACTCTCTCTTTCTCTCTCTCTCACTTTCCATCTTTGCTTTTATATTTTACTTTTTCGCATTCATCCTACCTTTGCTTCTGAAATGTCACTGCCAACAACCCAAGTGATAGGCTCACTCAAGATACATAGATGAAAGGTGAGCTGATTTTACTATCACAATTGACATCTTGCAGGCAAGAAGGTAAAAATGAATGAAATGATTGCCTTCAATGGATGACCAAAATAAAGCAAACAGCAATAACAAAAATCAAACCAAATTTATGAATGAAACTAAAAATGAATAAAAGAAGTAGATATAAAACAGTAGATACAAATCAACAAGTAGGTCATTGCACTTGTTGATCTAGCTCAGTGGTAAGTATATTGGATTGTTTGCTCTAAGGTTGGAAGTTTTAACACAACTGCCAAAATAATTGACCCTGAACTTAGAGATGCTCCTAATTATTTCAGAT
The DNA here is from genome assembly GCA_964036315.1 of Acanthosepion esculentum. Lineage (NCBI taxonomy): Eukaryota > Metazoa > Mollusca > Cephalopoda > Sepiida > Sepiidae > Acanthosepion > Acanthosepion esculentum. Next base: position 22,747,724 of record OZ038480.1, read on the forward strand.
CTATAAATACTGAGATATATTTAGTGGAGTTTCCTTGAATAAGTAACTTTGTGACCTTATTTAAATTTTACAACTAGTATAGTAATTAAATCCTATATATATTTTTCATCCAATAAAATCCTATCAAAGTTTTGTTGGATAAACAATCATTACGAGGTCAAATACCACCAAAATACTTGGTGGACATAGTTGTAGACCTACCATATGTTATTTTTGTACCATTTAGAAAATAATAATAACTCCCTTCACCACTCCCACAAATTTGAGAAAAATATTTTCACAAACCAATGTGGAATTATTTTCTAACCAATGAAAACCTTGTATTCAAAAAGTTTGCACCTCTATGTGAAATTAGATTTTGGATCTCCCTTAAGAATATAAAAATAGAAGCATACTGCTTCTCAAGGTTCAAAACAATTTCTGAGGTCAGTTTGATCTACCTGTGCATGCACACGCATGCACGAGACAACATCCAGCAGTTTCCAACTAAGTCCTTGTCCACCCACAATAGAAGAGAAAAACCAGCAGTTGCCAATGAAGCCTTTGTCTATGAACTCACAAATACATTAGGCTGACCGTCATAAAGTAAGTCTGTCCAAACATCTCATATTGCACTAAGAACACTTAATTACTTTATAAAACAAACTTCACTGCAAGGAAAATTGAACATTTTATTGTCAATATATATGTCTAAGTATATTTCAGCACATATGTAAAAAACTTGAAAATAATAGAAGCACTTACAATAAAAAAAGGAAATGTCAACACTCAATAACTACGAATGTTGTCACAACATGTTGGCAATTTTTGAAAAATAAAACATTGCTATAACTTCAGGCACATATATAAAGAAACCTACGCATTAAATTTAAAAAAAAAAAAGAATAGCTGAAATCACTCAGATATGCAGAACATTTGGATAGTTTTTACACACTGTGTGTCCAGAAAAGAGAATACTTGTATGAACACAAGAAAAATTAAATAAAAACCTTAATTGCAGTACCTTGTTAGTTGTCTTTAACGAAACTTGTATAAAAGAGGAATTGCTGCCCAAATACTTAATTGTCATATATATATATATATATATATATATATATATATATATATATCCCATAAATAGAACCAGTTGCTAGTTCATGATCATACATAGCATCTATTCACTTGAAAACTTATATATCTTGGCCAGTCAATTACACATTACATGTGTGTGTGTTTTTCAGCATACATATATATAGATATATGTAGATATGTAAAGAGGCAAATTAGTGATGCATACAGTCACGCATGTGAAAGAGATGCATACAAACTTTCTTTATCTCTAAAAGAAAGAATAAGGAAAGAAGTAACTCATTTACAACAAGTTCCAAGGAAGTATGAGTCTTAAAGATACCATGATAGGAAACATTCTTTTCCAATCATGTTTATCTTGTAACAGTAAATTGCTCTTTAAACATTAGATTAGACTCATCTTTTATTTATAACCCTTATTGTCTACCTCCAAGGAGAATCTAAGAGCAGAACTTGCTGAAATGACACATGAAATTAAGAAAATAGCCAATGCCTTTCAGTAAATCAATGTTATTAGAAGCAGAAACAATTCTTGTAATTAAACATCTACAAGATAAGAATAAGTGATCATCCTGTTTTGCTAATATTAAAGAGTATCTTAATTTATCAGAGAAGATATCGGCAATTTGAATTTCAATAAAAATGAACTCAGTGGAAACTGGGTGAGCAATACCTGAGCAGTACTAAAAGTAAGATCTAGACAAGATATCCTATAGATTGGCAGTAGAATGAGAACAGTCTACTCCCTTAGATTAAATAAAGGGTTCAGTTTGAAATTCACTGCAGGTTACCCGGATCAATATACACCTGATGAAGGCCAGATGGCACAACGGCTGAAATGCTGTGATAACAAAAACAAAGATGAGGACAATAGTTTTTAATGTAAATAATTAAAATTTCAATGTTAAACTATTTAAAAGAAATATATATTTTATTATTATTATTATAGGGACCTGTGAAGAGGGATGCTTAGGTAGAGTCATTTTTGTACGAGGGTCATTCAATAAATAAGGTGAATTTTTTGGTATAAGGACTTCTAATACAGATAGAAGCTTACTCTTTTTTATTTTTTTTTGTTTTACTTCTTTTTCACATGGATTTAATTTCTTTTGCAGATTAAAAAAAAGTTTGAGTGTTTTGGCGATTAACAAAGATGGCCGACCAAGAAGCATGCTCCAGGATTGAACATTGCAAGGACTTTGAGCTTATCTGTTGGGACAAACGCAGGAGTCATCAGTCAGAAGGAGTCATCTTGCATCATGACAACGCAAGGCCTCACACAGCAGCCCAAATGGTGCAGACCATCTACAAGCTGGGCTTGGAACTGCTCCCTCATCCCCCTTACAGCCCAGACCTTGCCCCTTCAGACTTTCACATGTTTGGTCCCTTGAAAGCGCTCACGAGAGACACGAAGTTTAAAAGTGACGATGAAGTCAAAAGTGTTGTGAGCGACTGTCTGAGACATCAGTCCAAAGATTTTTACGCTGAGGGAATACGGAAGCTTGTGCACAGATGGGAAAAGTGTGTGACAGTGCTGGGAGACTATGTTGAAAAATAAAAAAAAGAGTAAGCTTCTATCTGTATTAGAAGTCCTTATGCTGAAAAATTCACCTTATTTATTGAATGACCCTCGTACAAAAATGACTCTACCTAAGCATCCCTCTTCACAGGTCCCTATAATAATAATAATAAAATATATATTTCTTTTAAATAGTTTAACATTGAAATTTTAATTATTTACATTAAAAACTATTGTCCTCATCTTTGTTTTTGTTATCACAGCATTTCAGCCGTTGTGCCATCTGGCCTTCATCAGGTGTATATTGATCCGGGTAACCTGCAGTGAATTTCAAACTGAACCCTTTATTTAATCTAAGGGAGTAGACTGTTCTCATTCTACTGCCAATCTATAGGATATCTTGTCTAGATCTTATTTATTGAATGACCCTCGTATAATTTTTTCACAACAAACTGTTTTGTGAATGAGGGTAATGCAAAAAGGATGTTTTTTTTTTTAAATATACAAGTTCAAATATGAGTGAAACCTTGACTCTTAAAAGGATCATATCGTCATCAATATTCTTTGATATTGATAATATTTCTTTTAAACTGTATTTGTTTTGCTTGTGCATGTGTACATTTATATGTGCTAATTGTTTTGTTTTTTTATTTTTTTTTAAGCATTTCACCCCAGGCAAAGTGGGAGTGCCATTTAGCACACAAAGGGTTACAGAGAGTGAGAGCAAGAGTAAAGAGGGGGAGTTTGAGGAAAGGATAAAGAGAAGGACGGGGATCAGGATCAAGGCATCAGAAGATGTCAATTGACATTACGTTTGAATATTTGAAGATTATATCTATCAAGGGAGCAAGTAGGAGGAAGGGAATTCCACTGTTGGGAAGTGTGAGCTGTTTGAGTAGAAGGTGCAGTTACATTTAACTGTATCGACAGTGAAAGGGTGGGACCAAAATGCCAACCTAGCAGCATGCTTAAATTCATGCAGTTCGGGTACCAGTGAAAGTAGCTCAGCTGAGCAGGTGCCATGAAAATATTTGTAGAAAAGTCAGAGGCAAGCCACAGCACATCTGTGAGAAAGTGACTCTACACAAGATGCCAGATCAGGACCTATCACATTGCATATCCATTTCTGGATTTTGTCAAGGACCTCGAGAAGAACAGCGGGGACACCTGACTATATATGGTAACAGTATTCAATGCAAGGATGAATGGTAGATTTGTAGATATGAAGGATGGACAGTCGAGAAAAGGCTTCTGGCATGCCACAGAGAACCAACTTTCCTTGCGGCAGATATTATTTTACATTATGTCAGATAATAAAAATGAAAATATCATAAAATATGAATAATATTAAGCATAAAGTATATTAATAACATTTATAATATTGTCTTTTTAATATTTGATAATGCATACAAATATACCAACATGCAGAGGAAAAGGGAGACATAAATGCTCATACATATGTATGCATATATATATATATATATATATGTATATATATTTATAATATGGTTTTAAAGTAAGCTATATTTATAGGTGAAAGTGTTCAATATTGTAGATAGGTCGTATATAAATATAAAAGTGGACACTAAGAGCAGCACCAAACAGCAACAGTTTCTTGCAAGCTTCAACACAATATTCAGGCTATGACATATTTAGGTAGCAAGAATGCTTTTAAATAAGTTCTGTTAAATTCAACCATCAATGTCTTTCCGCTTAATATTTTATTGTATTTTTCTAGTTTCTGAATAAGATTCTGTTCATCCCAAATCAAAACTGTGGATAAATTCACCAAAGTTTCTGTTTTGGTTCAATTTTTTTTTTTGTCAGTCATAATCAAGAATTGGATGTTGTCAGTACAAGGTTTTCAGACAATGTTTGGATGTCTACATCCTGGTATGTAAGTTGTGTTTATATTTGAATTAATCTGAATTCTAACATAAAATATGCCACAATTTTGATATGGATGTACAACACTGAATTTGAAAAGTGTAAAAATAAAATTAAAAATTAAACAGACGTTGTTAGTTGGTTTTAACAAAATTTGTGAAGTATATATATATATATATATGTGTGTGTGTGTGTGTGTGTGTGTGTGTGTGAATATAAATAAAAAATTGTTATATTTATATGGGAAGAGTACTAAGCATCAGATGTAATGCATTTATACATATAAACAGAGTGAACATAGAGTACAACACATGTTAACTTCTTTATGTCAATGACATAAGGCATGAAACAGGCAGTTACCATGCAGTGTTGATTTTTGTGTCTTCTCTCACTCTCTCACTCATACTCTCTCTCTCTCTATCTATCTCTCTCTCTCTCTCTCTCTCTCTATATATATATATATGTATACACACACACACACACACAGAAGTAAGGAAACAAAGAAAAAACTTAATAAGTTTAAGGATGTGCAGGTGGTATAATTGATATTGGCTTGAAATGTGAAATTGGAGAGCCAAGTTCAAATTCTAGTCAAGTTCGTGACAATCTCGTATGGGTAAACACCCTTGGGAAAGGCATGAACCCATCCCTTCTCCACCCAACTATGAGTTAAATAGTAGGATTTGTATCTGGAAACATAATTGTTATCTCCCAAAATTTGTCAATGTCACACACAAAAAAAATATTTTTACAATCTAAATATGTTTTGGCTTTAAGTAAGCACAAAGAATTGATATGACATAAAAAAACAAGTTTTGTTTGTTTGTTTGGGGTTTTATGGCATATCAACCACTATGGGTTATTTAATGCCAGATCCAGTATTTACTAAATATATCAAAAACGTATAGCTGGCAACATCATTGTTTCAAAAACGTATAGCTGGCAACATCATTGTTTCAATGTGCTGGAAAAGACCTGGAAGTTCACTATTTTCCCATAGCTAGGACCCCAACAGGTGCTACCACCCTGGGTCAGGGTGGACCTGGGAACACCAGCAATTAAGAGGTGGTTCCACACTTCCTCAAAACCTCCTGATCAGAGGCCTTGCTGTTGGATGCAGTTTAACGCCGTACCCAGAAAAAACAAGTCAATTAATCAATCAGAAGTTTCACTAATTTATGCAGTTTTATCAGAATTTGATGAAAGCTACAATAAATTATAAGACATAGGTTTGTCCTATTTCTGTCTGAATTTCTGAGATGAGGAGTTGTCATAATTTACAATATTTACATTTGGACTATTGGTATTGTTATCACATTTTGTATATCTATTTTGGTTAATGTACAGGGAATTTTGAACTGAAACCTTTATTTAATCTACAATTGTAGACAGTTCTTGTTCCACTGCTCTATGGATATCTTGTCTAGTTTTTTTAATTTTTAGTACTGCCCACTTCCAAGTACACTGTGTCCGCCCCAGGGATTGAACTCTATGTCAACAAATTCACAAACCAATGTTTTAACACAGTAAGTCTATGACAATTATCTGTGGTAAACTTGGAGCCTTAAACCTAACGCGGCTGTTGATTAGTGCTGCTGTGCTGTCAGTTATGTTTGACTGCTGCTGCTGTTGAAGAATTGCTGTCATTTGCTTTTCTCTTTTTTATTAGCAGCTCCCATATTGTATTTAATTCTTTTTCTAAGCCTACAAAGGAGGTCCTCATAGCCTAGCATATGGGCTGAGTTTTTCTGATGCCTAACTCTCCAGTGTTTTTCCTTGACTAGTATTTTCACTTCATTCCTGATTACTACACTTTTCTTTCCATATATGATCAGCCATGACTGCTTTCATTGTCTCACTTCTCCATGACTTTTCAATGTATTTTGAGTCTTACTTTTAAGGGGCAACTTTTTTCAACTTTATATTCTTTGTCACAACTGCAATGAATGGAGTACATGCAGTTCTTGGTCATGTTCTTACTCATGTTAGGCTTTATTCAGCATTTTTCTGTAGAGTGTAGCTACTTCAGAATATTGTCCTGATGTTGTATGACCTGCAGATTTGAATCTTTTCTGATAAGCTCTTGATGTAAGGTAGACAAACTATGGCAATTATCTGGTCTTCCTCCTGGACCCTTCTGTTTACACCTGTAGACATTGAGGTTATGTTTGCAGGTTATGATTTTTGCACAGTGTCGTAAGCATAAGACAATCCCTTTATTCATCCTTAAATAGATGGCAATTATCTGGTCTTCCTCCTGGACCCTTCTGTTTACACCTGTAGACATTGAGGTTATGTTTGCAGGTTATGATTTTTGCACAGTGTCGTAAGCATAAGACAATCCCTTTATTCATCCTTAAATAGATGGCAGGGTCTGAAGTTGAGATATTGTTCGGTGAAGGTTGGCTTGTGATATACTTATGTTTTGAGCCCATTCTCTGTGCAAGATATCCAGGAAGGCCAGTTAATTATTATATTCTTCTTCCATTGTGAACTGGTCTTATTGAGTTCACATGGTCCAACAGTATTTGTACAACTTCTTGGTGTGGCCAGAGAATGCAAGTGAGGCCAACAGTTTGAATGTAAATAGTGTTTTTTCTATTTGTTACTAACTTCAATATTGCCTGTGAGTATCCTCTCAGATATGACCCATATTTTCCAATTCACACACACACACACACACACACACACACACACATATATATATATATATATATATATATATACACATACATACATATACATAATTCTGTATATTTTGGCAGCATATTTTCACTTAAGCATGTCTGATTGAACAATTTAGGCATGTTGTGTTTGTTTATTTTCATAATCACATATACAGTGGGGGGAAATAAGTATTTCATCCCCTGCTTCTCTGAGTTTGCCACCTTACAAAAATAGGAATGGTCTATAATTTTCAGGGTAGGTCCATCAGAATATAAAAAAAATTTTAGAAATAAATGTTCAAAAATTAATATAATGTGATTTTCTAGAAGTGTTTTTTTCTATTTTATCTCTCACTTTCAAGATGGACCTACCCTGAAAATTATAGACCATTCCTATTTTTGTAAGGTGGCAAACTCAGAGAAGCAGGGGATGAAATACTTATTTTCCCCACTGTAAATCTTATTTTTAATGGGTAGACATGTGTAAGTTGATATCCTTGTTTCTTATTTTTTTTAAATTAATGACAACTGGCCTAGATTGGGAAGTCTTACAAAAAAAAACTTGTTCCTCCCAAGAGTAATTGAACCTGTATCCTGTTTTCTGTCAGAGAAATCACTTCTCTTCTCTGTACTGCTACCAATTTGGTCACAGGAGATAGAAAAAGTGATCGAAGTTCCATTTAAAATAAGGTTTATAGTAATAAATAATAATGTCATATTAAAAACATTATTTCAACCATTACTATAGATAGATATGTATATTATTCCTTCTCATTAATTATTGTTACTCTGGGTATGTAACTTACTATTCCAGAAAATGTTGCTCTGTCGTGTCTGTAAATTTTCAACATTCACTTAAAATCTTTATGTGGTGTTGGATAGGAAAATGCAAAATTGGTATTCAAATCACAGGAGCTTCTACTGTAATAAAGCCTGAAGTAATATGGAACATAGAAAATATATATATATATATATATATATAGATTGTGTGTATTTAGGCAGCATTTTTTCATTAATACATGTTTCATTAAATAATATAGATAAGTGTTGTCTATATATTTTATGTAAGTTCTTTTCATATCGTCTGATAAGCTTAATAACATTATCATTAAACAATGAAAGAAAATCACAATATTGATACATATTTTTTAATCCAATCTAAGCTTTCGGCTTACATAAGCCATTATCGATGACAATTACACAATATATTAAGCAATACACGAACAAGAAATTGATGATCGTCTGTTTTTGTTTACATGGATGATTTCCAAGCAACGATAAACACGTGCATATAAGACGCTGGAAGCGAAAATCGCACCACAGCTCATGACGTCACACATGACCACGTGAGAGTGAATCCGATGAGTATTGAGTATGGAAAGCCGTTGGTATGAACCAATGGCTTCTGTTACTAATTATAGGCATTTAAGGATATTTGTGGAGATTTCATTAAAAAATATGTATCAATATTGTGATTTTCTTTCATTGTTTAATGATAATGTTATTAAGCTTATCAGACGATATGAAAAGAACTTACATAAAATATATAGACAACACTTATGTATATTATCTAATGAAACATGTATGAATATATATATATATATATATATATAACAACCTTGGGCAAATTAATTGAAACAACTGCTTTAGTTTCCTTTCTTTCACCAAATGGTCAGTTTTAGACTCACTGGAGTGACAGGGTGTAATCGATTTCTATTTTTTCCTCAGATTAGGTCATTTGCAGTGGTGTGCAGTGATATGAATCTATTTTCGGGGTGTATGATGAAATTTGTTTGGCCTTGAAAAATATTACATCATCTGTAATTGCTTCAGATTATTATCACGTCCAGTCACTACTGTCTTGATGGTCGATCAGTTGTCCTACGGCCATTGTCTGCAATGAATGTTACTCCAAGGAAGCGTATGAAAATTGTAACACTGTCCAAACATGCTTCCAAGCCTTACCTGTAAGTGAATCAAAGTACTATAGACTAGCTTGGAAGCTCTCCTGATTTAAATCCAATCGAGAATCTGTGGTCAACCTGCAACGAACAACTTCATGGAATGGACATACAATGTACGAACATGTGCACTGGGTCATGTTTCATTGGAAAAATACAAAAAAAGTAAATAATAACAGAATTATTCATTTTCAATTAATTTTCACAAGGGTGTGTATATATATATATATAATAAATATATGTATATATAATAAATACACATTTTTTGTTCTCACAGGTGCTGCTTGAAAAGTGATTGTTACATAATTTAAATTTTGATATATGTACTAGACTATTGTAATAGTGGAGCAGTACATATTATCATATTATTTAAGGAAAATAAGTTTAATATTTATATATATATATATATATATATATATATATATATACATGCACACACACACACATGTAAAAATGTATACAAAAATTGTTTTTGAATTATAATTCTATTTTTGTAGTTGGAGTTGGATGTGTTTTTATTTTTACATCTATATATATATTTTTCATTTATTTATACTTATTTTTCATTTTCTTTTTAAAATAACCTAGTAAATAATAAAAGCAAATACATTGTAGTTATTGAAATTTTATCTTTTACTTTAAAAGCTATAAAAAAAACATCTCATTTTAAAGTGTATTTTAAAGAAATGCAGTGTGGCAACAAAATGTTTTGCCTGTAGTGCATACCAGGTGTAATAGCAAAATTATCCATCCCACAAAATGTTTAATATCTGAAAAATCACTGAACTAATTGAGTTTCTTTTTTCCAGGTTTTCAGATAAGACATTTAGTCATCATGACATCATTTATTTTAAGAATCACTGAAAAACCCTTTGAGTTATTCAGCTAGAAAGATAACAGGTTAAAATCATTTTGAGTCAGTGAGCAATGGTGAGAGGAAAAAGATCATTCAGGCCTTCAGTAATGGTACCAACATTCATACTCTTCTTCCATCTTTAAATCCATTCAAGAACTACCAAGAGAACAGTGAATAAGTTTTAAAAAGAGGGAAGAATATAGAGGAAAACTGGATCAGGAGGTCAAAACATGAAGAGCGATCATCATTTCAACTTAGAGCTAAAGAAATCAAAAAGATCCAACTCAGTCCATAAGACATTTGGCATGCGAGTGGAGTTTCAGCACTGACAGTCCAAGGAGCTGTGAAAAAAGACTTGAAAATGTAATTGTACATGAAACCTCTTAGGCATCTTGTTACTCCAGGACAGAAAGTTAGTAGATTAGAGAGGATAAAGATCATCTGGAATAAGTTGGAAATTGATCCTGGTCTAATTTATATATATTTGAACTTTATTTCAATACTTCATGAGCTTCTGATCTTTAGCTATAATAATTAATTAATAATATTCATTAATGAATATGGCATTTTTGTTTATGATCAATTTCATCACATTTCTTCTTTTAAGCTTGGAGAGTAATTATACCTTCTTATTGCTCAAAGTAGAGTCCAATAGTGTTATAAAAACCTTGGAAAATTCCAGTAAGATATCTTTAATTATTTCTCAGATACAATGGTTCAAATCTTAATCAAACAATTGAACAATTTTGCTGTTACACCCAGTATATAGTGAAAAATAAAAATTTAAGGTATACAATATTTATGTTTAAAAATGCTCAATATCCGGGATAAAGCAATTATAAATTGAAGAATCTACTTGAACACAATCTGCAGACATGAAGAGTGTGTTCAAGCAGGAAGCAGACTGTCACCTATTGGTGCTGACCTCAGTATACACTGTTATATAATATGATAAAAATGTAGTTTTAAGGTATGCTATATTCATGGGTAAAAGTGCTCAATATCAGGGATATAGCATATGCAAATATAAAAGTGGATACTGAGGTCAACACCAATAGGCAACAGTCTGTTTCATGCTTGAGTGCAATCTTCAGGCCATGTGTGTTGGGCTTGACTATTTTAAACCAATACACAACATGCATAGCCTAAAACATTCACCACTTTGTGTTGAGCTCAGTGTCCACTTAGAGATATAATATGTGCCTGTGCAAAAATCCCTTATTTATAGATGTGTTGTTATAGAGAAAATAAATACTGTAAATCATAGTAGCAATAAATGCCTGCAATAGGTTTCTTCTGTCTCTCATCTGTAGCACTTTCAGTCAGTTCACAGTTCAAATGATAGTCCATCGTAACAGTTCAACAGGCAACAAGATCTTAGAGATAATATGTGCCTGAGCAAAAATCCCTTATTTATAGATGTGTTGTTATAGAGAAAAAAATACTGTAAATTATAGTAGCAATAAATGCCTGCAATAGGTTTCTTCTGTCTCTCATCTGTAGCACTTGCAGTCAGTTCACAGTTCAAATGATAGTCCATCGTAACAGTTCAACAGGCAACAAGATCTTAGAGATAATATGTGCCTGAGCAAAAATCCCTTATTTATAGATGTGTTGTTATAGAGAAAAAAATACTGTAAATTATAGTAGCAATAAATGCCTGCAATAGGTTTCTTCTGTCTCTCATCTGTAGCACTTTCAGTCAGTTCACAGTTCAAATGATAGTCCATCGTAACAGTTCAACAGGCAACAAGATCTTAGAGATAATATGTGCCTGTGCAAAAATCCCTTATTTATAGATGTGTTGTTATGGAGAAAAAAATACTGTAAATTATAGTAGCAATAAATGCCTGCAATAGGTTTCTTCTGTCTCTCATCTGTAGCACTTGCAGACAGTTCATAGTTCAAATGATAGTCCATCGTAACAGTTCAACAGGCAACAAGATCTTAGAGATAATATGTGCCTGATCAAAAATCCCTTATTTATAGATGTGTTGTTATAGAGAAAAAAATACTGTAAATTATAGTAGCAATAAATGCCTGCAATAGGTTTCTTCTGTCTCTCATCTGTAGCACTTGCAGTCAGTTCACAGTTCAAATGATAGTCCATCGTAACAGTTCAACAGGCAACAAGATCTTAGAGATAATATGTGCCTGTGCAAAAATCCCTTATTTATAGATGTGTTGTTATGGAGAAAAAAATACTGTAAATTATAGTAGCAATAAATGCCTGCAATAGGTTTCTTCTGTCTCTCATCTGTAGCACTTGCAGTCAGTTCATAGTTCAAACGATAGTCCGTTGTAACAGTCCAAGAGGCAACGTAGAAATGACAAAATGGGATCACAAATCCAACCTTCATTTCTCACCAGCAAAAATGCATGTTCGTCCACCAAGCTCAGAAAACAATCCTTCTTTTTCCCATAAGTGAAAAACTACGGCTTTTATTCACCAAGAGATTTTGCTGTTTGGCAACACGCCATTCATGGGAGAGAAGAATATTAATATAGATTCTGATAAAGTTTGCTAACTACTTTCGGTGATTTTTCTTTGGCAGATTGCACACAAAACACAAATCTTTTTCGAGGTAGGTGATTATCTCTTTCACTACAAGATCTCAGAATAAAGGTCATGGAAATGAATATTCCTTGTTCATAGCAAACATGTATGTATATATTTACAGATATAGTGGACTCATTTTATTTTTATTAAAATTTTGAAATTAAAACCTTTGTTGTTTTAATGGGGCAGATAGTATTGTTACAAATGAGATATCCATGTAGTTTCTTGTACCCGGAAATCCTAAGGTTTAGACTTGTTATTGAAGGCTTTCTAGTCTTTTGATTAGACTTTCTACTTAGCAACATACAAATTATTTCATCTGTTGTAGCAAACATCATGAAAGCATCAATTTTATGCAAATAATAGAATGATGAAGCCTCAGGGGATGGCAGTGGTGTGAGCAGGGGATTGGAAAGGAGAATGACAATATTTAGAACAACCAAACTAGAGCAATGCCTGGCATCTGTTGCACAATGTCTGCACGCCTAAGAATCTCATACATATGCATCGTTTGTTTGTTAAATACTCATGAAACTACCCACAACATATGGCAGGGTTAAGTCTCAGCTATTTATAATTTGCAACTATTTGGGTCTTTTCAAAACCCACTCAGTTCTTTCATTAGCATTTCAAGTTTATAATTTTGTAAGTTTGGACTTTAGTTGGTCAAAGTTTACTGTCTTTTTTTTCTTTCTTTTCCCAACTTTTCCAACATTTTAAAAGAAACGAAAGCCAAAAAAAAAAAAAAAAGGAAACATTTTTATCAAAGTCTCTAAAACAATATCAATATTTTATCAAAACTAAAAGATTTTTTTGTTTTTTGGAAGCAAATCTGTTTTATTTTTTTATTGGTTATAAATTTTTTTAAAATAACACTTACACACTCAAAGAATTGATCTATGACATAATATTTTTTTACCCACTTCTATTTTCTTTATTGTTTTTGGTGTACTTTTTTTGCACCATAACATTACATAAATACTGAACAATGAAGTTTGTTGTCCTTTTAGTCAGCAATTTTTTTATTAAAAGAATCATTAAATTGTGGAAAATACTTAGAAAAACAATTCATTTTTTTCCATCTTGTGAATGACTGACAAATATCAAAATAAAAGTTCACAGCAAAAGCCAAAAACCTGAAAGAAAGGAAATCTATGTAAAGAAGATTTTTTTCTTTGAATCTTTTACTTTGCATTCTTCTATTTGTGCTTCTTTAGGACATTGATGATTAGGACTCTCCACAACATCCTATGCATTGTAACTCTAAGCAATGTTTGTCCCCTTACTATCACACCCTGTCTCTGTACTCCCATCCATTTACACAAGCTCGTTAACTAGGTTAATTGCAGTTTCTTTTTATCTTTATTGCTTTCAATAGGTCTTCTATGTGTCAGATTCTCTGAGCACTCTTTCCACATTATGTGTCCGAGAATTATTAACTCTTTCTGAATCTTATATTATTGTCCATTTTTGTTTCCATTTTCCTTAAAACTTCCTTCTCACACACATGTGCTGTCCACTGTATTCTCAGTATTATTTTGTGGAGCAACAAAGGTGTTACCTCAAGTCAAGAAACATGAGCTGTTGACATACAGTGCAATCTTTCTTTTACATTTAATCATTCTGACGTTTTTAATCTAAAGATTTTCCATTGACTTACCTTATTTGCCTGTGCATGAGTAAAGTCTTTTTTAGACTTAAATGAACTAAAATATTGCCTTGTATTTAATAGTAATAAAATATTGATCTGCCAAATTATTAAAGTTAATTGTGTTAATAATAATAAAATGTGTATGGTAGTCTGTGCTGTGTGCTGAAATACAAGTTTCTGTTAGAATGCATTCAGTTTTTTCCATGTTTCTTTTTGTAAAATTACTGGTAATATGCAGTGAAATATTTTGCATTGTCTGCATGTACTTTAATTGTCTATAAGAATTCATTCACATTTATTGTACTTTAATCATTACATTGCCTGCATGTACTGTAATTGTCTATAAGAATTCATTCACATTTATTGTACTTCACTCATTACATTGTCTGCATGTGCTGTAATTATCTATAAGAATTCATTCACATTTATTGTACTTCAGTCATTACATTGTGTGCACTGTAATTATCTATAAGAATTCATTCACATTTATTGTACTTTACTCATTACATTGTCTGTATGTACTGTAATTATCTATAAGAATTCATTCACATTTATTGTACTTTACTCATTACATTGTCTGCATGTACTGGAATTATCTATAAGAATTCATTCACATTTATTGTACTTCACTCATGACATTGTCTGCAAGTACTGTAATTGTCTATGAGAATTCATTCACATTTATTGTACTTTACTCATTACATTGACTGCATGTACTGTAATTGTCTATAAGAATTCATTCACATTTATTGTACTTCAGTCATTAGATTGTGTGCACTGTAATTATCTATAAGAATTCATTCACATTTATTGTACTTTACTCATTACATTGCCTGCATGTACTGTAATTGTCTATAAGAATTCATTCACATTTATTGTACTTCACTCATTACATTGTCTGCATGTACTGTAATTATCTATTAGAATTAATTCACATTTATTGTACTTCTCTCATTACATTGTGTGCACTGTAATTATCTATAAAAATTCATTCACATTTATTGTACTTTACTCATTAGATTGTGTGCACTGTAATTATCTATAAGAATTCATTCACATTTATTGTACTTTACTCATTACATTGCCTGCATGTACTGTAATTATCTATAAGAATTCATTCACATTTATTGTACTTTACTCATTACATTGCCTGCATGTACTGTAATTGTCTATGAGAATTCATTCACATTTATTGTACTTCAGTCATTAGATTGTGTGCACTATAATTATGTATAAGAATTCATTCACATTTATTCTACTTTACTCATTACATTGTCTGCATGTACTGTAATTGTCTATAAGAATTCATTCACATTTATTGTACTTCACTCATTACATTGCCTGCATGTACTGTAATTGTCTATAAGAATTCATTCACATTTATTGTACATCAGTCATTAGATTGTGTGCACTGTAATTATCTGTAAGAATTCATTCACATTTATTGTACTTTACTCATTACATTGCCTGCATGTACAATAATTATCTATAAGAATTCATTCACATTTATTGTACTTTACTCATTATATTGCCTGCATGTACTGTAATTGTCTATGAGAATTCATTCACATTTATTGTACTTCAGTCATTAGATTGTGTGCACTATAATTATCTATAAGAATTCATTCACATTTATTGTACTTTACTCATTACATTGTCTGCATGTACTGTAATTGTCTATAAGAATTCATTCACGTTTATTGTACTTTACTCATTACATTGTCTGCATGTACTGTAATTGTCTATAAGAATTCATTCACATTTATTGTACTTCACTCATTACATTGCCTGCATGTACTGTAATTGTCTATAAGAATTCATTCACATTTATTGTACTTCAGTCATTAGATTGTGGGCACTGTAATTATCTATAAGAATTCATTCACATTTATTGTACTTTATTCATTACATTGCCTGCATGTACAATAATTATCTATAAGAATTCATTCACATTTATTGTACTTTACTCATTACATTGCCTGCATGTACTGTAATTGTCTATGAGAATTCATTCACATTTATTGTACTTCAGTCATTAGATTCTGTGCACTATAATTATCTATAAGAATTCATTCACATTTATTGTACTTTACTCATTACATTGTCTGCATGTACTGTAATTGTCAATAAGAATTCATTCACATTTATTGTACTTCACTCATTACATTGCCTGCATCTACTATAATTGTCTATAAGAATTCATTCACATTTATTGTACTTCAGTCATTAGATTGTGTGCACTGTAATTATCTATAAGAATTCATTCACATTTATTGTACTTTACTCATTACATTGTCTGCATGTACTGTAATTGTCTATAAGAATTCATTCACATTTATTGTACTTCACTCATTACATTGTCTGCATGTACTGTAATTGTCTATAAGAATTCATTCACATTTATTATACTTCAGTCATTAGATTGTCTGCAAGTACTGTAATTGTCTATGAGAATTCATTCACATTTATTGTACTTTACTCATTACATTGTGTGCACTGTAATTATCTATAAAAATTCATTCACATTTATTGTACTTTACTCATTAGATTGTGTGCACTGTAATTATCTATAAGAATTCATTCACATTTATTGTACTTCACTCATTACATTGCCTGCATGTACTGTAATTGTCTATAAGAATTACTTCACATTTATTGTACTTCAGTCATTAGATTGTGTGCACTATAATTATCTATAAGAATTCATTCACATTTATTGTACTTTACTCATTAGATTGTCTGCATGTACTGTAATTGTCTATAAGAATTCATTCACATTTATTGTACTTTACTCATTACATTGTCTGCATGTACTGTAATTGTCTATAAGAATTCATTCACATTTATTGTACTTCACTCATTACATTGCCTGCATGTACTGTAATTGTCTATAAGAATTCATTCACATTTATTGTACTTCTCTCATTACATTGTGTGCACTGTAATTATCTATAAGAATTCATTCACATTTATTGTACTTTACTCATTACATTGCCTGCATGTACAATAATTATCTATAAGAATTCATTCACATTTATTGTACTTTACTCATTACATTGCCTGCATGTACTGTAATTGTCTATGAGAATTCATTCACATTTATTGTACTTCAGTCATTAGATTGTGTGCACTGTAATTATCTATAAGAATTCATTCACATTTATTGTACTTTACTCATTACATTGTCTGCATGTACTGTAATTGTCTATAAGAATTCATTCACATTTATTGTACTTCACTCATTACATTGTCTGCATGTACTGTAATTGTCTATAAGAATTCATTCACATTTATTGTACTTCAGTCATCAGATTGTGTGCACTGTAATTATCTATAAGATTCATTCACATTTATTGTATTTTACTCATTACATTGCCTGCATGTACAATAATTATCTATAAGAATTGATTCACATTTATTGTACTTTACTCATTACATTGTCTGCATGTACTGTAATTATCTATAAGAATTCATTCACATTTATTGTACTTTACTCATTACATTGCCTGCATGTACAATAATTATCTATAAGAATTCATTCACATTTATTGTACTTTACTCATTACATTGCCTGCATGTACTGTAATTGTCTATAAGAATTAATTCACATTTATTGTACTTCTCTCATTACATTGTGTGCACTGTAATTATCTATAAGAATTCATTCACATTTATTGTACTTTACTCATTAGATTGTGCGCACTGTAATTATCTATAAGAATTCATTCACATTTATTGTACTTCACTCATTACATTGCCTGCATGTACTGTAATTGTCTATAAGAATTCATTCACATTTATTGTACTTCTCTCATTACATTGTGTGCACTGTAATTATCTATAAGAATTCATTCACATTTATTGTACTTTACTCATTACATTGCCTGCATGTACAATAATTATCTATAAGAATTCATTCACATTTATTGTACTTTACTCATTACATTGCCTGCATGTACTGTAATTGTCTATGAGAATTCATTCACATTTATTGTACTTCAGTCATTAGATTGTGTGCACTGTAATTATCTATAAGAATTCATTCACATTTATTGTACTTTACTCATTACATTGTCTGCATGTACTGTAATTGTCTATAAGAATTCATTCACATTTATTGTACTTCACTCATTACATTGTCTGCATGTACTGTAATTGTCTATAAGAATTCATTCACATTTATTGTACTTCAGTCATCAGATTGTGTGCACTGTAATTATCTATAAGATTCATTCACATTTATTGTATTTTACTCATTACATTGCCTGCATGTACAATAATTATCTATAAGAATTGATTCACATTTATTGTACTTTACTCATTACATTGTCTGCATGTACTGTAATTATCTATAAGAATTCATTCACATTTATTGTACTTTACTCATTACATTGCCTGCATGTACAATAATTATCTATAAGAATTCATTCACATTTATTGTACTTTACTCATTACATTGCCTTCATGTACTGTAATTTTCTATAAGAATTAATTCACATTTATTGTACTTCTCTCATTACATTGTGTGCACTGTAATTATCTATAAGAATTCATTCACATTTATTGTACTTTACTCATTAGATTGTGCGCACTGTAATTATCTATAAGAATTCATTCACATTTATTGTACTTCTCTCATTAGATTGTGTGCATTGTAATTATCTATAAGAATTCATTCACATTTATTGTACTTCACTCATTACATTGCCTGCATGTACTGTAATTGTCTACAAGAATTCATTCACATTTATTGTACTTCTCTCATTACATTGTGTGCACTGTAATTATCTATAAGAATTCATTCACATTTATTGTACTTTACTCATTACATTGCCTGCATGTACAATAATTATCTATAAGAATTCATTCACATTTATTGTACTTTACTCATTACATTGCCTGCATGTACTGTAATTGTCTATGAGAATTCATTCACATTTATTGTACTTCAGTCATTAGATTGTGTGCACTATAATTATCTATAAGAATTTATTCACATTTATTGTACTTTACGCATTACATTGTCTGCATGTACTGTAATTGTCTATAAGAATTCATTCACATTTATTGTACTTTACTCATTACATTGTCTGCATATACTGTAATTGTCTATAAGAATTCATTCACATTTATTGTACTTCACTCATTACATTGCCTGCATGTACTGTAATTGTCTATAAGAATTCATTCACATTTATTGTACTTCAGTCATTAGATTGTGTGCACTGTAATTATCTATAAGAATTCATTCACATTTATTGTACTTTACTCATTACATTGTCTGCATGTACTGTAATTGTCTATAAGAATTCATTCACATTTATTGTACTTCACTCATTACATTGTCTGCATGTACTGTAATTGTCTATAAGAATTCATTCACATTTATTGTACTTCAGTCATTAGATTGTGTGCACTGTAATTATCTATAAGATTCATTCACATTTATTGTACTTTACTCATTACATTGCCTGCATGTACAATAATTATCTATAAGAATTGATTCACATTTATTGTACTTTACTCATTACATTGTCTGCATGTACTGTAATTATCTATAAGAATTCATTCACATTTATTGTACTTTACTCATTACATTGCCTGCATGTACAATAATTATCTATAAGAATTCATTCACATTTATTGTACTTTACTCATTACATTGCCTGCATGTACTGTAATTGTCTATAAGAATTCATTCACATTTATTGTACTTCACTCATTACATTGCCTGCATGTACTGTAATTGTCTATAAGAATTCATTCACATTTATTGTACTTCAGTCATTAGATTGTGTGCACTGTAATTATCTATAAGAATTCATTCACATTTATTGTACTTTACTCATTACATTGTCTGCATGTACTGTAATTGTCTATAAGAATTCATTCACATTTATTGTACTTCACTCATTACATTGTCTGCATGTACTGTAATTGTCTATAAGAATTCATTCACATTTATTGTACTTTACTCATTACATTGCCTGCATGTACAATAATTATCTATAAGAATTCATTCACATTTATTGTACTTTACTCATTACATTGCCTTCATGTACTGTAATTGTCTATAAGAATTAATTCACATTTATTGTACTTCTCTCATTACATTGTGTGCACTGTAATTATCTATAAGAATTCATTCACATTTATTGTACTTTACTCATTAGATTGTGCGCACTGTAATTATCTATAAGAATTCATTCACATTTATTGTACTTCTCTCATTAGATTGTGTGCATTGTAATTATCTATAAGAATTCATTCACATTTATTGTACTTCACTCATTACATTGCCTGCATGTACTGTAATTGTCTATAAGAATTCATTCACATTTATTGTACTTCTCTCATTACATTGTGTGCACTGTAATTATCTATAAGAATTCATTCACATTTATTGTACTTTACTCATTACATTGCCTGCATGTACAATAATTATCTATAAGAATTCATTCAAATTTATTGTACTTTACTCATTACATTGCCTGCATGTACTGTAATTGTCTATGAGAATTCATTCACATTTATTGTACTTATGCCATTAGATTGTGTGCACTATAATTATCTATAAGAATTCATTCACATTTATTGTACTTTACGCATTACATTGTCTGCATGTACTGTAATTGTCTATAAGAATTCATTCACATTTATTGTACTTTACTCATTACATTGTCTGCATGTACTGTAATTGTCTATAAGAATTCATTCACATTTATTGTACTTCACTCATTACATTGCGTGCATGTACTGTAATTGTCTATAAGAATTCATTCACATTTATTGTACTTCAGTCATTAGATTGTGTGCACTGTAATTATCTATAAGAATTCATTCACATTTATTCTACTTTACTCATTACATTGTCTGCATGTACTGTAATTGTCTATAAGAATTCATTCACATTTATTGTACTTCACTCATTACATTGTCTGCATGTACTGTAATTGTCTATAAGAATTCATTCACATTTATTGTACTTCAGTCATTAGATTGTGTGCACTGTAATTATCTATAAGATTCATTCACATTTATTGTACTTTACTCATTACATTGCCTGCATGTACAATAATTATCTATAAGAATTGATTCACATTTATTGTACTTTACTCATTACATTGTCTGCATGTACTGTAATTATCTATAAGAATTCATTCACATTTATTGTACTTTACTCATTACATTGCCTACATGTACAATAATTATCTATAAGAATTCATTCACATTTATTGTACTTTACTCATTACATTGCCTGCATGTACTGTAATTGTCTATAAGAATTAATTCACATTTATTGTACTTCTCTCATTACATTGTGTGCACTGTAATTATCTATAAGAATTCATTCACATTTATTGTACTTTACTCATTAGATTGTGTGCACTGTAATTATCTATAAGAATTCATTCACATTTATTGTACTTCTCTCATTAGATTGTGTGCATTGTAATTATCTATAAGAATTCATTCACATTTATTGTACTTCACTCATTACATTGCCTGCATGTACTGTAATTGTCTATAAGAATTCATTCACATTTATTGTACTTCTCTCATTACATTGTGTGCACTGTAATTATCTATAAGAATTCATTCACATTTATTGTACTTTACTCATTACATTGCCTGCATGTACAATAATTATCTATAAGAATTCATTCACATTTATTGTACTTTACGCATTACATTGTCTGCATATACTGTAATTGTCTATAAGAATTCATTCACATTTATTCTACTTTACTCATTACATTGTCTGCATGTACTGTAATTGTCTATAAGAATTGATTCACATTTATTGTACTTCAGTCATTAGATTGTGTGCACTGTAATTATCTATAAGAATTCATTCACATTTATTGTACTTTACTCATTACATTGTCTGCATGTACTGTAATTGTCTATAAGAATTCATTCACATTTATTGTACTTCACTCATTACATTGTCTGCATGTACTGTAATTGTCTATAAGAATTCATTCACATTTATTGTACTTTAGTCATTAGATTGTGTGCACTGTAATTATCTATAAGAATTCATTCACATTTATTGTACTTTACTCATTACATTGCCTGCATGTACAATAATTATCTATAAGAATTCATTCACATTTATTGTACTTTACTCATTACATTGCCTTCATGTACTGTAATTGTCTATAAGAATTAATTCACATTTATTGTACTTCTCTCATTACATTGTGTGCACTGTAATTATCTATAAGAATTCATTCACATTTATTGTACTTTACTCATTAGATTGTGTGCACTGTAATTGTCTATAAGAATTCATTCACATTTATTGTACTTCTCTCATTAGATTGTGTGCATTGTAATTATCTATAAGAATTCATTCACATTTATTGTACTTCACTCATTACATTGCCTGCATGTACTGTAATTGTCTATAAGAATTAATTCACATTTATTGTACTTCTCTCATTACATTGTGTGCACTGTAATTATCTAGAAGAATTCATTCACATTTATTGTACAAGACAATACTTGATGCTACAGAAATGTGGTTCTAAAGAATGATGCTGGGAATATCATGGAGAGAACAAAAAAGCAATGACTGCTTGATTGACTCATTTGTTTATTATGGCTTATCAACCCTTTCTGGGTCATCTAAAATCAAAACATATTTTGGATTGTAAGAATAATTATTTTTTTTAGAGTGAAAATTGCATTCACAATATTGAGAATAACTATAATTTTTCCAGATACATGTTCTATTTAACCCATAGCTGGGGAGAGGATATATATCCATACTTTCCCCTAGGATATTTGCATGTAAGTGAATGTAATGCACCTGACTTGGCTCTCTGATTTCTCCTTTCAATCTACTATCCATTACACCGCCCCCATCCCTGACTTGAAATACAAAAGACAATTATTTAACTTTGGTTGACATGAAGTCATGTGGGTCACATGAAAGCCACTTAGTGATGTCACTTAATAGAGTGACGAAAGTGGCCAGTAAGCTTCCAGGAGTCAAACAGTGCTGTAACTATTTTAGCACAGCCCAGGCCCCCTCAGCCTGGACCGGACAACGGCTACGTGGTGCAGATTACAAGCTCATGCTGTCTTTTTATGTTGGAAATATACTGTCACCAAATATAGAAACTACCTCTGGCATGTAGTTCTTAGGTTGTGAAAAATCCATGACTCCATGTTTCCTGTTTGAGAGGAGTATGTTCTCACTGTTTGAATCTGGAATACCTAAATATGGCTTCTTCAGAAACACAAAAAAATTATCCAGCAGCTCTAATTCCTGTTGGGAATTATTACAAGTAAGACACTTTTTTGTCACATTTCCACACTGCTTGTTGTTGCATACATGTAAATGTATCTATTCTCTGAGAACAAAGCATGTTTGTGATTCCGTTTCTTCTGGCTATTCTGTTCTGTCCATGAAATAAGATGTTATTATATCATCGATATAATAATGCCCATAATGGGGAAAATGCAAATTGGGAGAATATTCCTGTCTTCCATAACTCACTCATTATCTGGTGACTTAACCAATGTGATGACATTTATATTAACCTCCATTAACTGGTGACTTACCAGACATGATATGATGTTAGCCCCATTACCTGTAAGCAACAAAGAAGTTTTAAGGAAAATGAAAAAAAAAGCACTAGTACTCAGAATCAGAAAGTGACAGCTGATATTTCTGGAATGCATAATGAAGAGTGGAATACTTGACACTCACAGAATATATCAAACACGAAAAGGTTATGGGGAAACAGTAGACAAAATGTGGATGGGTGGCAGAACAAGAAGTGAAGAGACAGTGAAAAATAAGCATTATAATGCACTACAAAGGATAGGAAATTGTGGTGAGCCATGATTGCTCACCTCTGGAAGGGACATGGTATATACTAGAAGAAAAGACAGTATGCGTAGCAGATATAAAGGGTTTTTGTTGTCCATTAATAATGAAGAAATAATCTCATTTAAAAGAAACATTAATTAAAAATGATGAAAAATTAGACTGAAACAAAATCTGCAGATGTTGAATAATGTTAAAGAAAAATCTGGTATCATGTAGAAGTGGGGGGAAGAGGGTGTGACAGCCCCCTGGACATCCATATCAGGAGGGAGGGCATCCAATCAAAGAGTGAAATAAAAATTTGATTTGAATAAAGTGCTTATTTCATGTTTCATCTGTTTTTATATATTTAAAATATCTTCTTTTCTTGCATTTCTCAGTACTATGTCCTATTGCCCCAGCTACTTGAGTCTTAGAGGCATGCAATCAAGGATTGGACCCCAAATATCACCAAATATCTGCATGTCATTGAAAAGGTCTGAATAAAATGTTTTAATGTCTAACACGACAGTATGAAACAGGACAAGTGAACAAAGTCTTATGTCATAAGTTATTTGTAAATCAAATTATATATATTGCCAAAAAGGGGACAAAATATTCTTTGAATTTAGAAAAAAACTTCTATTAATTTGGAAGTATTTTTTAAAGTTTTGTTTGCCAGACAAAAATAAGGCTATGTGTTTCCAAATATATCTGATTTGGTTTTAATATCTTCATGAATTGTTGATTAAATTTTTCATTGCAGAAACTACTGCATTGATTTTTTTCACTTTTGGGAATTCTAAAAATTCTTCATTGTTTAATTTCAGATTCCAAAGGACACCAATGGAACATTTTCTAACAAAAAAGAAAGGTGAATTTTACATCTCATTTTTTCTGTTTTATCAGATTTATAAGCTTGGAAAGCTTTATTCTGATTTAATCCAATTTTAGAGGCAAAAAAGAATGCATAAATCATATTTGATAAAAGTTATCATGATAAGGCCTTAAAAATCTTTTAAAAATACATTACTTTAATAAATTCAGTTTATAATTAGGGAATTTAAGTAATTCCTGAGTTAAAAGAATAAATAAAGCTTCTTATCTGAGTCTGAAATTACAATAAAAAATACTAAAATGAAGACACTATTTGTAAATTAGCAAGCCAATCTTAAAGTATTTGTAATCTATGTAGGTCAATTTGTAAATTTTTAAAATGTCTGCATAAATAACCCCCATAATCCTTTTAAGAGTAGGCCTTGAATTTTCAAGTTCATCTTTTGAACCTTTTGTGTATCAATCAATTTTGATGGTTTGTTCTGAACAAAGAATCATGGTCTAAAAAGGAAAAAAACACAAGTGAAATATTTGACATTTGGTCTAAAAACTGTCTCATTTAAACGGATATTTGTCAACACTTTCCACCTTTTTGTATTAATTAAACCGAATATTCTTTTAAAATTATCTGAGGGGGTCTTAAAAATCCTTTATAAATACATTACTTCAATTTTCTTACTCTAGAAGCAATCTATGGGATAACTTGATTTTATAATGGAGCATTTCAGTGATTCCAGGGCTTAAAAAATAAATGAAAAAATTCACTTGTGTCTGAATGTTTGATAAAATAATAAAATGAAGTCACTATTTGTAAATTAGCAAAACAATTTTAAAGTATTTATGATCTATGTGGGTCAATTTGTAAATTTTAAAAATCTCTATAAATAACCACCATGATTTTTGGAAGTGTTGGCCTTGAATTGTCAAGTTCAACTTCCGAACCTTTTGTGTATCAATCAATTTGTATGGCTTGCTCTGAACAAAGAAACTTAGTGTAAAAAGAAAAAAAAATGTTTGACATTTGATCTAAAATCTGTCTCATTTAAATTTGATATTTGTCAGCTCCTTCCACCTTTTCTTATTAATTAAACCAAACATTCTTGCTGTGAAGGCATTGTTAAAAATAGTAAAGATTTATTCATAGGTAAATATATGGAAGGATAGAATATAAAATCAACTGAAATACTGATTGATAAATAGTTATAAATAAAAATATAGATAGGAACATATTAATATTTTAAAACAAATATTTATAAACAATATAGATAAAAAAAAACTTGTTAAAATACTGACACATATATATAAAAAATTATATATATATATATATATATATATAAATATAGGTAAAAATTGAAATTGATAGAAAAGTCTATACATGAACTTACTGTATTGAGAAAATAAGATTTGGAAAAAACAACTGTTTAAAAATAAATATTAAAAAAAATAAAACTTGTAATTCGTTACATGTTTACAAGAAAATTACATATAAATTTTGCTAACAAAAGGTTCTGTTAAACCAAAGAATTGAATTAACGGTGTTATGCCGGCATTGTCTATCTTTTACCTTAAAATATAGTTAAAAACATTTTTCATAAATAATTATGTTTTACAAGTTTATAGTCAATATTTTATTAGTATATAATGGTCTACCCAATATGGGTATTTTATTTATTTGATTTATTCAACTTAAATATTGCCATGTTTTGCTGTCTATTCAGTATAATTAACATCATAAATAGTTGTTCCATATTCTTACTTTTATCTATTGTCTGCTTTAAGAAGCTTCCTAAATATTAAAAAAAAATGTTTTTAATTTTGTTTCTGATAACTTTATGTTTACTTCAACAAATCAGAACATCATACTTGGCTACATCCATAATACATTTGTTGCTGACATGTTTTATATAATCATTGTAATGTCTAAGAGCTAGTTTATTGTGACATGAAAAAATAACCCACCCACCTCCATCCTCTGAACTTATTTTTCTTTTTTTAGCATAGATCTGACTTTTGATTGGTTAAGCTAGACATAGCCACGAGTATATTTTTAATTCTGACTTTATGCCTCCCCTAATTAACATCTGAAAAGAGGTAATGATTTGTTTTTAAATTTCCCAAACAAATCATTTTTTATCATAAGTTACAGTGAACTATTCAAATTGAAATTGTTTTGGGTTTTCAGAAAAAATAATTTTACTTTAACCAGTTTTGCTTTTAACTTTTCAATAAGTTTGTAAATATTTATTAGATTCCCACATACTTATGCTTAAGCTTTGAAGAAAAGAAAAAATTCAATGGCTGTAACTTGTTTTATTTGTCGTTTATGGTAAGAAAAATATGATAGACTCTATATTGAGATATGTGTCTCTGGTTTACATAATGAATTGTGTTTTGGTTTAAACTTGCTGATAAAAAAAATCTTTATTAATGCATTTTTGTTTGGTTGTTTTGTAGTCACGTTTGTAGAATAGGAAGATATTAATTAAAATTTGTCAGATTTTATCCTCTGCATTCTTTTATATGTTGGCTAAGGGCTATTTTCCTAGTGTGGCCATTTTCCTAATTTGTTAGCGATGAAGTGTCAAATTTTGTTAGAGTGTCCGGCCAGTTTGAGCAATGTAGTGTCCGTGGCAACATTTGCATGTTATAATGTACTAGCAGCATGGCCCGGCGTTGCCTGTGCTTGATTCAAAAATCGTACGACTCATACAGCAATCGCTATCACTTGACTTAAAATAACAATGTTAATGTTTAGTGTAGAGCTTAGAAAAAATTTGCCATGTGAGATAGGCAAGAAGTTTGGGTTACACGTGAAATAGGCAGAGAAGTACTGAGTCGCGTAGTAAAGGCAGTACACTTGAACTTACAGTGAAAACTGTAACGTGGAGGTAAAATAGGTTGGGCAAACGATTGAGTAAATAAGTAACTTGCAACAGCAGTTAACTGTCTAATAGCAAAACTGAACTACGAAAAGGTAGAAATAGGTATGGAACACTAAGATGGACTGGGCTGTGCAGTAGAGGCAGCACGCGGAGATAAAATGGGTAATGCAAACGTTTAAGCAAATAGGTAACTTGCGGTAGCAGGAAGCTGTCAATTAATCCAAGGACAGATGCGTTAATGGCGATCAAATGAAGACGTGAGTGTGGATGCAACCGCGCTGAAGGTATTTAAAGGGAACATGACTTGTCATTGATTGGTGTAGCCTGGACAATGGCCATGGCTTAGACCAATGAATGAGCTCACGCAAAATGGAAGATGCTAGCACGCATTCATGCGCACACGCGCATGATTTGGCAAGCGCAAGGCTTGGCCGTAAACGTGGTCAGGCTGCCTGCTGCATATGCAGCTTGGTTCTAACGCACGTGATGCCGGCAATGAGAATGCAAGGAGCTGCAATGAAGCTTTTGCTCGTTTGGTTTGTGCGACAACGAAAAGCCGCTAACCGTTTGCCGGCATTAGCTTTGAAATGGATTGGGAGGAAGCCCTGCTGTTTTAGCGCAAAAACTCCTCATCAGGTCTGGGATGCGGCCTGGGCTAGGGGAAAAGGTTTAAAGAATTGGAAAATGGACTGCTGAGGGTGGAAACATTTTCACTCAGCACGTATGCGGTTTTTTTTTTTCAGTAAAGATGCGAATAAAGGAAGTGCTTATTTTGGTAAGATGCGACGATTAAAGCAAAAGTGTTGACAAAGTCGAATATGTCATTTGTGGCTCAAAGTCAGACCTGGTGGCAGAGATAAAAAAGTCGAATTTCAATGGCTCTGCACCCATTCCATCATTTGAGGTCAAATGTTTTCATCCACTCCACTGAACACACTGACCTGTTTCTTTCCGCGCATAGCGTGATCTTAAATTAATTTAAGAAATACCCAACCGGAAAAACATTTTTAAGGGTTGACCGATTGTCGATTTGCACTCTGTTTGGGCGGGGGGCGCTCAGAGTTGAAATTTCACATGGTGACTCCCAATGGCCTCCTCATAAATCCGGTCGGTTTTCGTTAAAAACCGACATGCGGTTCAGGCGCAATCTGGGCGTATCGGTTTTTGGGTTTTATCGATTTTCCACGCTGTTTAGGGGTCCGTGGTCATGAAACTTCTGGACAACACTTCTAATGTTAGACTCTGAGAGGGTGTCAAATTTGGTTGAAATGCGATCATTCCTTCTGTAAGCAGATTTTTTCAGAACTTGAGTCCGAACTCAAAAATCGGGCTCCGTCATGTCCTTACGGCAGCCATTTGCAAACTTGTGATGAAAACCGCATCGAAATCGGGTGAGAAATGCGGCCTGGGCGAGGTAACAATGCCCACGACAGACACACAACATGAGAAATATAGATAGTAGATATTAAATTCTCTGATATATATATATATATATATATATATATATATATATAAATGTAAAAGACAATGGGAAAACTGTAATAGATGCTGACGTGTTTCGTCCGATGTGGACTTTCTCAAGGCATTAAATGAAGTAACTGATAATAACAAAACAAAATGTCCTTAGCAACTGGAAGAATTTAGAGAATGCTATTTTCATACTGTTAAATGAAATTACGTCATTTACTGTCACATGTGGAGATATTGTTTTTATTGCTGTATTGACGGATTCAACCATTTTCTTTTGATTTCTTGATACTGTTCTGTACGTGTTTTTGGGAGAGAAGTAATTCTGTTAAGAAAGGTGAAATAGGGAAAAAGCCTGGACATAGATTAATATTTGGGTAATATTCAATGGCGGCACTCTCAAGGATTTTCCTTCTGAGTGAGTTATTTTCTTTTTTTATGAGTGTAGCATTTTTAAAATTAAAATTGTGGTTGAATTTATTTCTATGTATGACTAGTGCATTAGCTAAGTTGTTTTTTGTGGTGTCTCTTTTGTGCCCATAAATACGTTTTTTAAAAATGTCTACTTGTTTCTCCAATATATTGGGAGGAACAGTTTTGGCAATTTATTTTATAAATGCCTGCTTCAGAAATATTATTGCTCTTAGTGTTTGAGGATCTGAGTATATCCATAATAGTTTTGGAAGTGTTTGCGACTATTTTAAGATTATTTAGATGGTATAGGTTGTTCTGGATAGTGGACATGACAGAGTTGGTCGATAGTATTATGCATCTATTTTCATGTAATTTATTATTGCGGATTATGTTATTATTTTTGTTTCGGTTGTATATTTTGTATGCCTTTCTTCTTGCATTGTGGATGAAATGACATGGGTATTGTAGATTTTTGAATGTGTTTTCTATGTATATTTCTTCTTTAAGTAAATATTGGGGACTACAGATTCTTAATGCTCTTAGATAGAAACCTATAATAATTCCAGGTTTTATTTTAGAAGAGTGGTTTGAGTAGAAACTGACCAGATCATTTTTGTTTCTAGCCTTTCTATAAACATCAAAATTGAATTTGTTATTATTTTGATGTAATATGAAGTCTAGGAATGGAAGAATGTAGTTGGTTTCAGTTTCAAAAGTGAAATTTATTGTAGGTTCAACGTTGTTAATTTTGGACAGAAGATCCCTTAAATTGGTGTTATGTGGATATATTAATAGTGAGTCATCTATGTATATGAAATATAAGAACTTTTGTGTATGTGTGTATTGAAATAAAAAATGAAAATGAGTTTTTATTTAATGATTCTTATTCTCTTTGATATTGCCATAAGCAAATAAATTCATAAAAGTGATAGCAGAAATGATAGAGCTGGAATTAACTTAGTTCTTGTGAATTTGAGAAATCTTCCATTGACTTAAATCTTACAAGTCATTTTCTCAAGACATCATTTATGGGTTTAGCCCTCACCTGGGGCATCACTTTGGTTTTATTCGAGCAAATGTCTGCAACACTTACAAGATGTTTTTTGTTGTTTGGCTGGCAAATGTTATTTTTCATTTAAAAGTTTGACCTTGCCCAACATTTTTCATCGTCACACACATCCTGACACAAAATTAAGACCGCAATTAAACAAATTTGAAAAATAGTGTTTTTAGTAGTGCTTTTCTTAAAGAAGCAAATGTCTGTCAGGTAGTATAGATGCACATAGTAACTAACTAATGGAACAATATAGATTCAACTATTCATCACACTGAATGACTTTTTACATTAAACAAATATCAATTTCTAGGGAGTGCAAGTGTTTTGAAATGAGATGGCAAGTGCTTGTGGCTAATGTGTTGAGGATATAGTCCAAAGAAATAGGAAGAGAAGGTATTGGAGGGATGGTAAGAAACATATTGGGTGGGGTTGGAAATGGGGTTAAATGGATTAAAACAGAACACCTCCCAACTGTTTGTTTCTCAGACCGTTGTGTCTTCAGGATATTGTTTTGTGACAATAACTTCTTGGTGGAAAAAAAAATCTGTGTTTTCAAGGAAAAGTTTTTAGCAAAAAGAAAATTATAGCAAAAGAAAAAAAAATGAAGCAAACTTGTTTTGTTTTAGTGGAGAAGATAAATATTCTGTGACAGAAAAAAATACAAATAAAAATGCAAGAAAAACAAAGAGATTTAAAAAAGATGTAAATAAGATTAAAACTCTAATTTATACTTTTCCTCTCTTTTTGTGTTGTGTTTTCTAATAAGACACTGATTATTGGCATGTTTCTGTCCTTCACTTTTTTTGGGTGGAGGGGAGGAATATTTTTACTCAGATCCAATTGAGTATTTAGCATCATAATTGGTGAAAACATTCTTGTACTGAAAGAATATTTTTAAAACTTGCCACTCATTGCATTTTTATGTTCATGATTATTTCAACATGAATATAAGCAAAAACATACTTACACCCCCACATTATATATATATATATATATATATATATATATATATATATATATATATATATATATATATAGATAGATAGATAGATAGATAGATAGATAGATAATGAAGAGACTGGGATAGATAGATAGATAGATAATGAAAAGACTGAGATAGATAGATAGATAGATAGATAGATAGATAGATAATGAAAGGACTGAGATAGATAGATAGATAGATAGATAATGAAAAGACTGAGATAGATAGATAGATAGATAGATAGATAGATAGATAATGAAGAAACTGAGATAGATAAATAGATAGATAATGAACAGACTGAGATAGATAAATAGATAGATAGATAATGAAGAGACTGAGATAGATAGATAGATAGATAGATAGATAATGAAGAGACTGAGATAGATAGATAGATAGATAGATAGATAGATAGATAATGAAGAAACTGAGATAGATAAATAGATAGATAGATAATGAAGAAACTGATATAGATAAATAGATAGATAGATAATGAAGAGACTGAGATAGATAAATAGATAGATAGATAATGAAGAGACTGAGATAGATAGATAGATAATGAAGAAACTGAGATAGATAAATAGATAGATAGATAATGAAGAGACTGAGATAGATAGATAGATAGATAGATAGATAGATAGATAGATATAGTGATTTACAATTATTTTCCAGCCTCAAACCTAGTGTTGAATTTTTATTATAGGTTTAGTTTACCTGTATAATAGAGTGATTACATGACCTAGCACTCCAGGACTGGAACAAAAAAAATAGTGATTGCTTACATCATTTGGACAGAGCCTTCAAACCAGGATATAGAGTCATTGAACGAACAGTTAATATTAGTACTGGTTGAAATTCATAAAATCATCTTGAAACAGTTTTTCAGGAAATTAGACTTTTTCAAGTCCATCGTTATTGTTCTTTCTAGTACTCATGAGAATTTCCTTCAAAATCTCTGCTTTATGATAGTGTAGCAAATTAACAGCTTCATTATTATCATATATACATATGTGTGTGCATGTGGAAGGGTTGTAAAGTTTGTTTGAATGAATACCTCAGGAAATAATGGATCAAACTCAAACATGAAAAGCCAATGCTTTAGAATACAAGAGAATATTATATAGAGATTTGCTTTCGCAATTCGAAAGTTGTTTTTTTAAGGAGGAATGATCAGATGTGATTTTTCAATGAGTTAATGCACCTGTTCCTGTTTCAAAGACCATCAAAAAGTGGCTTTAGAACAAATCCATTCAGCTCACGTTTTGAACTGGTCAGAATCTAAATATGATCCCAACCAGGGAATATAGCAGAAAGACTTGTTTCCCTACAAGTGAAAAGTTGTTTTCTAAAGAGGAATGATGATGCGATTTTTCAATGAAGCAATACACTAGTCCACTTAAAAATCCCACCAAAATGTGGCTTTAAAACAAACCCCTTTGACTCATGTTTTGAACTGATCAGAATCTAGATACGATCCCTATAGAAGAAAGTAAAAAGTTTTTTTTTTTTTAAAGAGGAATGATCAGATGTGATTTTCCAATAAGACAATATTCCTGTTCATATTCCAAACACCACCAAAAGTGGCTTTAGAACAAATACATTTGGCACATGTTTTGAGCTTGTTAAAATTCAGATTTCAATCCAATATTTCATCTCATATTAGTGTTGGGAAACAATTTTTAAACTCCGCATCAACTTTTTGAGGCTATGAACATTTCATGGAACAACATTGACTCCTCTTTATATAAGTGTCTATCTACAAATGTACTCACAAATCTGAAATGTTTAAAGGAATCAAAGGGGGTGGGGAAGATATTACGTCCTAAATTACTATTTGTTTAATTCTTACTTATTACTTGACCAATGTTAAAACCATTAAAATTTGATATTTTGCTATGGACTTTTATTCTTTTTTTCAGGAGTGCATATACATTGTTTCTTTAATTATTTTTATCTTCTCATGCCAAGCAAAGCAACAATGCTACTAACATGCAGGCGTTTACTGAGTGTCAAAGAATAGAAAAAACATTAAATGAGAACAATAAAAGAACAGAAATTACAATGACAGAAGGTAATGATTGATATTGCATTAAAATATTTGAAGCTCAAACTTGACTGGAAAGCAAGAAGCCAGAAGAGAGTTCCACAAGTGAGAAGTGTGAGAAAAGAAACTGGTAGCATAGAACTTATGGTTACATTTAACCCTTTCAACTATAAAATGATGAAATCATTGTAATGAATGTTTGGTTGCAAAGGAAAGGAACAAACAAGGATTAAAATTTCAATGACATGTGCATTCTACATGTGCATTCTACATGTGCATTCTACATGTGCATTCTACATGTGCATTCTACATGTGCATTCTACATGTGACTAGTCAGCTTAGTGAATTTTGGGCAAGATCATGGTCATTACAGTAACAATGTGACGGCATCAACATGTGGCCTTTTGGCCTGCTACTCTGTTGGTCATTTATGAGGAACTTTCTTTTAAGCAAAACTGGTGACCCCAGGGTCATCTTGATTGGTTATAATATTTTTATTTTGGGCACTTCTTTTGTGGACCAGTTTTATTGCTCAGTGCCCCTGCACAGAAAAAAGAGTTCTTACTGCAGTGGAGTATAACCAGACATTGGCACCAATCTAGTAGTGCACTGAAATTCATAGAGTCTACATACCATAGAGGAGAGTTCATGAGAACAATCATCATAAACGTATTGATAGAAAAAGGCACAAGGAAGCTACATTACGGTGATGGGAATGTGACTGAAGCCAAGATGCAAGATCAGGACCAATGATATTGCAGATTCTTCTTCAGATTTTATCAAAGGACCTCTAAATATATTGCAGGAGCACCAGATGGCAGCAATATTCAAATCTATAATTTTGGTTGAATGATCATTTTTATTTAAAACTATATCTACTGCTTGTTTTTATATTCTGATCAACACTGAATGGAAAAACATTGCCATTTTTCTGTATAAATCCATCAACAAATTTACCCATAATGCATTTCATAAACTAAGTATAACAAGTAGTATTGGAAAATATAGTATTAAATATTCCAATAATATTATTATATTTTCCCCGGTGCCTTGATGGCATCAATTTAAATGTGCTACTAGACTGGTATCTAGGTTTCACCCTTTTACTGTTGAAATAGTTAAATGTAACCACCACTTCTACTTCAACAGTTTCTCACACTTCCCACCTGTGGAACTCCCTTCCTTTTCTTGCTTCTCTGATAAATACAATCATCAAAAATTTAAATGCAACATCAATCGCCATCTTCTATCTTCTTGAATCCTGTTCATCTTTTATCCTTTCCTCAATCCTGCCTATACGCAGTCTTTTCTTTCATTTTCACTCTCTATAGCTTCCTGCATCTTAGTGGCTTTCCTTGGGGTGAAATGATTAAAAAAAATGGAATAAATTAGAATAACAAATTGAAAAAAAATATACTCTTTTCAAATTGTAGTCAAATTCAAATATCTTAAATGAGATCAAAGTCAAGATACTATTCATTTATGTTAATAGCATAAATGAAGAGATTATACTAAAAACTTAGTTTGAAAGATTTTATATTGATGAAATAAAAATAAAACAATGAATTATTTTTTCAGATACTTGCATTTATAAAATTGATTTCTCTAACTAGCTGACATTTATTGCATTTTATTTATAGAATTTATAAATCAAATCTTAAAGAACATATTCCCATAAATTGCAAATAACTATTTAAAATTAGGTTAATCCGCTGTTGACTGATCCCATCATCTCTAAGCTGTGGCTGTTTATAGGGGGATATCAGAGCATATACCCACCACAAGCAATAACAACCCCAGTGCTGTTGTCATCAAATTGTTCTACTCATGAAACTGACCTTCTCATCTGCTGGCATATAAATGTTTCAGTCACATTCAAAGGAATTCATAGAATTCTTTCTTACTGACCGTCTGGCCTGGCAATCCAATTGTCCCCTGAGGCAACAAGGGAGAATGAGGAAGTGAGAGAAGACAGAAGTGGGTTGGGCAGTTAGAGCTTACTCTAACCACTCATCAATGGCTGCCCATAACAATCACTGACTTCTTGCAATGGGGTATTTCATTAATGGTAATCATGATTATAAATCAATGTCTGTCAAAGGTTTTGCTGAAAGAGGACTGCACTGACCAAGTCTTAAGCATGTACTGCCGGTAGTTAATGGCTGTCACCTCATACTCTGACAGTGTTAATTATTTACTGTTTTTGTGTGAATCGCTGAGTCTCAATATCTCTTTTGGTTATCTCAATTAATCAAGCCATGTTTCTCAAATATTGATTATGTGGCATTTGACTTGAACTGACTGACCAAGCAAATGATGCCAGTTGTACTTAGGACAGAATCATTAACTCAAAGAGCTTTTTTGACAGAAACCAGAAACTTTTATTCATTAATTGAGCTGAATGAATTGTTGACAGTTTTTGATAATGAACTTATTTATATGTGGTTATATATTTATACTATTTACATGGTTCAGACTGTTACCCTCATCTTTATTGTCATATTCACAATGTTTCAGCCACTGTATGCTTGGGCCTTTTTCAGGTGATATACATTGGAATTTTGTACCCAACCCTTTATTTAGTCATGAATATGGCAATAAAGTTGCGGACAACAGTCCGAATGATGTAAGTAGTGTAAATAAATACAATTCCTCATTTCATAAAGATAGACAGGTATGTGGTTGTTAGGCAAACAGTTAGATGTATTACAAAATAATTATAATTAAAAAATCAATTATTATTAAATTTTTTTAAGCAATTCACCCCAAGCAAGGCGGGAGTGCCACTAGCATGCAAGGGTCAAACTCAATCATGAAAAGCCAATGCTGTAGAATACAAGATGCGTGTTTGAGGAAAGGATACAGAGAAGGATGGGGAAGAAGATCAAAGTATCAGATGTTGATTGACATTACACTTGAATATTTGAAGATTATAGTTATCAGGGAAGCAAGCAAGGGGAAGGGAGTTCCACAGACGGGAAGTGCAAGAGAAGAAGCTGTTGGAGTAGAAGAGACGATTACATTTAGCCGTTTCGACAATGAAAGTGTGGGACCGAGATGCCAGCTTAGTAGCTTGTTTAAATTCAGGCAGTCTGGGAACCATCGAAAATAGTTTGTCAGAATAGTTGCCATGAAAACACTTGTAGAAGAGACAGAGAGAAGACATGGCACATCTGTGAGAAAGCAACTGTAGGCAAGATGCCAGATCAGGACCTATCATCTTGCATATTTGTCTCTGGATTTTGTCAAGGACCTCAAGGCATATAGCGTCCATATATGACAGCAATATTCCATGCAAGGACAGATGGTTGATTTATAGATTTGAAGGATGGACCCAGATGAGAAAAACTTCCTGGCACAACACAGAGAACCAACTTTCCTTGCGGTAGATGAAGCTATTGATTCAATGTATTTATTCCACCTCACGTCAGTGGACAGCGTGAGACCAAGCAGGCGTAACGAGGCACTCTCAAGGAGTTGGGAATCAGCCATTCTGGTGGGAGGCAGGGTGGGTTCTCTGTGGTGGGTAAAGGAGAGCAGTTTCGTTTTGGAGGCATTACAGTTTACAAGGCATTTCTTGCCCCGGTCAACAATAGAGTGGACGTCCTTTTCGAGATCAATGAATTAAAACTCATTAAATATATTTAAAAGATCAATAATTATAATTAAAAACTTATTAAACATAGTTACAAAACAATTTTATTATTAAAACAAGCAAAAACATGATTTTAATCATTCTTGTAACCTCACAGTGTTTTTGTTTCTTTTGCAAAGAGGTTCTTTTTATGTGTTTTGTTTGTTCACCATCATGACTCTCCACAACTTCCTATCCTTTTTAGATCTAAGCAATGTTTATTTCCTTACTTGTTTTGCTGTTCAATGTTCACTTCCTGTTTCATCATCCATTACATAGGTTACTTGATGTTTCCCTCTTTCCCTATTGCTTTCAAGTCCTTTTGAGTGTTAAATTCTCCAAGTTCTCCCTCCTCATTATGTATCCCAGAAATTTAAACTGTCTTTCTGATTGTAAGTGTCCTTTTTGTTAACATATCAATTAAAACTTCCTCATTATTGACATGTTCCATCTATGGTATTCACAGCTTCCTTCTGTTGAACCGCATCTGTTTTGCTTCAAGTCTTCTCTTTATCTGTGAAGAAATTGTTTATCATTTACAACCATATAGGAGGATTGATATTACATAGATGCTGATCACTCTTTTCTTTGTTTCTAATAATATTTTCTTAAAAATCAATCAACATAACATATTATTCAATCAAAATTTAGTCTAATAGATTTTTACTTTAATTATATTATACTTGTAGTATAAACAGAACCAGTGAATAAACTGTTACCAAAGCTTTATTGCACTTTACTCTGACTACTCATCTACTGATGGGTATTACAGGGTACTTTTTATACCTCCTAGATCTTAAGGGGAGGTAACTGATGATTTATCAGTACAATACTCTTGTTATTTTCATAATATGCTTCAACTCCTTTTCAAATATTTTGCCACAAATATCATTAATCAGAGTTTTGAAACACATGTTAATTTCTGTCTGAATTTCTGAGATGAGGAGTTATTATTTACTGGCAGACTAATGTCCACAACATTTTGGCCATTGTACCTGCCAACCTTGGTCATGTGTATATCAATCTAATTAACCTAAACTAAATTCATTATTTCATGTTCCACTGCTCATGTCTATGGATATCTAATCTAGTTTTTTTTTATACTGTTTAGTTATTGTTTGCTCTGAGTCCAAGTATACACTGTCTGGTCCAAGGATTGAACTCACAATTTCTATGTAACCAATTTCAGGAATCAATGCTTTAATCCGCTAAACTATTGT
Source organism: Acanthosepion esculentum (assembly GCA_964036315.1). NCBI lineage: Eukaryota > Metazoa > Mollusca > Cephalopoda > Sepiida > Sepiidae > Acanthosepion > Acanthosepion esculentum. The sequence goes on from OZ038480.1 coordinate 22,786,249, forward strand.
CCTGTAGGAATTCACAATAAGTTACCTGAATTAATATACACCTGATGAAGGCCGGAGGACACAAGGCTGAAACAACATAATAATAACAACAACAAACTTGGCAATTTATTATTACTTTTTCTTGATGCTTAAAGTAATCAGGAAATTTCCTTCTTGCAGGCAATTGGTATTTGCTTAACAAACAAGTGTAGTTAATTTCATGAAAAGTTGACAGTCGTTTGTCTCATTTAATTAAGAAAGAAGAATGTTCATTTGATTTCATTATTATTTAAATCTTAATTCCCATTTGAGAATGAGCTGGGCAAATATAGAACTAACAATATCTTTTTGTTAGTCAAATATTGATTACCAATGTGTATATTTCTCAGAGTTACATTCATCTTTTTATTCTGTAAAGATTTATACTTACAAAGAAAACTTGCCTATTTGTTTATGCCTATAGACACTTATACAGGTATATTTTCCTTTTTTACATTTCCATTATAGCTTTTAACCTATATCTATATCTTACATATTATGGCTACAATTGAATATAAGCAATTGTAATTTAGTGTCTTTCTTATATTCATTATCATCATCCCCTTGACTTTTGTAATCATAGAGCAAATCCGAATGCAGAAGCCACACTAGATCTCCTCCACAACAGTCTATCAACAAAAGCCATCAGCAATTCTAGTATAGTCATACCTGTCAATTGTTTGACATTGTCCAACCAGTTTTTATGATTGTGTCCTCTCCCTGTCCACCTTCAATGGTACCTTGCATGATGGTCTTGCACAGTCTGTCACGCCTTATAATGTGTCCAAACCACATCTTTTTTCTCTGTTTGACAGTGGAGAGAAGAGGTTCTTGTTAGCCCACAAAACGTTCAACCCTTTTCTGTACAAACTCATTGGTTTTAATTATCTTCTCATTGTTATATTACAGCATCTTATATTTCATTAGCTTATGTATATCTCTCATGTATGAAATATTATGGCTACAATTGTATGTAAGCAATGTTAATTCAGTGTCTTTGTTGTCTTATATTTCATTTTAATTCAGTGTCTTTGTTGTCTTATATTTCATTTTAATTCAGTGTCTTTGTTGTCTTATATTTCATTAGCTTATATATATTTCTTATGTATGAAATATCGTGGCTCCAATTGAATATAAACAATTTTAATTCATTGTCTTTGTTGTCTTATATTTCATTTTAATTCAGTATCTTTGTGTCTTATATTTCATTAGCTTATGTATGAAATATCATGGCTACATTGAATGTAAGCAATTTTAATTCAGTGTCTTTGTTGTCTTATATTTCATTTTAATTCAGTATCTTTGTGTCTTATATTTCATTAGCTTATATATATCTCTCAGGTATATATATTTCTTTTGAAATTATTGCTGATGAAACCTATCCACATTGCAAAGTTGGCACTGAAGCTTGGAAATACTAAGTTAAACCTTAATCTTCTCAATGGTTCTATTCTGTCTGTTCAGACACTATATCCCACAGGAACCACTTCTTTTGGCTATACTAATGCAGTTCTTATCATAATAGACTCTTCTTTGTATCCGCTTGTAATTATTGTAAGCCTGTTCTCATTGAGGGAATATCAGTACCTGCTAATAGAATGAGACGCTGTATAGCCTCTCACAAGTTTGGTTCTCGAGATTATTGGTTGCTATGCAAGTGTGTGCTGAACAAAAGTAAATATTCAGTCCCTCCTCTCTTCACTCAATTTGAAGTGCTGACAACTACTGCAGATAAAGCAGAGTGCTTTGATCGGAAATTTTCTTCCAACTACACTGTTAACACATGTGGAGTATCTCAAGTATGGATTATGCTTGATTTCCCTCTAGAAAAGAATGTTTACTGAGTGGTATGCATATAACTATTCACAGTTTCTGCTATCATTTTTTAACTAGATCCCAACAAGGCTTGTGGATTTGACAGTATCCCTGCAATTGTCCTAAAGGTGTTCTTGAACGGGTTTCTGCTCTCTTCAAATTCTAGAATAAATTCATTGCTACTTTTTACTTTCCAGCTTGCTGGAATTACTCCCCTGTGAAAGAACTCCAGGGAACTTTCTGAACCCTCAAATTATTATCCTATTATTCTCTTTGATCTTTTGGGCAAAGTACTTGAGGCTCTAGATATCTCAAAGGTGTTCAGTAGGCTTTGGTTTCCTGACCTTCTCCACGATGTCAAGGTCTATGGTGTCTCTGGATGAATATTTGACTTAATTCACTTATCCCTAACAAATTGTGTAATGAAGGTCGTGTTGAATGGCCATGCTTCTAGATCATTTTAGATTAATGCAGGGATCCCCCATGGTCTCTATCATTGGACTAATGCTGTTTCTGATCTTCATCAATGACTTTCCCTTTATCATCAGTTCCCAACTAGGTATTTATGCAAATAACAAAACTATTTAGCCATCTTAGTTTCAAGTCAAACTGATTCGACAAAGTAAATCTGGCAACTTCTTTGTATAAAGGACCTACAAACAGTGGTTAACTAGGACAAGGTATGGTTGTAAATTTTAAAATTGTCAAAGTAAAACTGCTTTCATTTAATCACCAAAGAGAACCTTTTCTGCCTTCCATCAGCATAACTAAAGCTAAACTCCAGGAAAGCAATTCTTGGGCTCACATTCTTCACTGATATGAAGTGGAGTGATTATATAGAATCAATAGCTGCATCTACTGCAAGGAAAGTTGGATCACTGTGTCATGCCAGAAAATTTTTCTCATCATAATCTATCTTGCACATTTCTAAAACTACCATTCATCTGCGCATTGACTACTGCTGCTGTATCTGATCTGGTGCTCCTACTATATATCTTGAGATTCTTGACAAAATTCAAAGAAGGGTTTGTTATGTAATCGATCTTGACCCGGTATCACTTTTTGTTGTAGCATACCTATGGACGATAAGGGGTATGCCGTCATTCACATAAATACAGTAGTAAATCCTGTATGTTGGTCTTCAGTTTGAGATTCATTGTGGAATTCACTTGACTCACTTCTATCAATTGACTACTTCTATGCACTGCTGGTGAATCTTATATGTGTTGTTCTTGTCCTAAGTATTATCGTTCATTACCAACCTTCATGTGATTATTCTACTGAGTAACTTACCCTGGGTTACAACATTTTTCCACTGACATGACATGCCTTCTCTCTGTTTTTTTCTACAGATATTTTCATGGCAAATCGAAATGAGCCTTTTTCATTAGTGCCTTGACTGCATGAATTTAAGCATGCTACTAGATTACCAATTAGGTCTCATCATTTTGTTGTTAAACTACCTAGATGCCTAGATTCAATTCTCATAGTTTATTTTCTCGTATTTCTTGCTTCAAAAATTTAAATGCAATATCAGTTGTTGTCTACTGTTACTTTAATTCCTGTTCTTTTATTGTTCCCTATCATTTTTTAAAAAATCATATCACCCTATGGAAAGCAGTAAAGCCACTAAGACACAAGGGTTTACAGTGAGTGAAAGAATAAGAAAAATGAGAAGGAGGAAAAACAATAGAAGAGTAATCAAGAAGACAGTAGATAGTGACTGACATTGAATTTACATTTTTGAAGATCAAAGTTGACTGGAAATCATGGAGCTGGAAGATAGTTCCACAAGTGAGAAGTGTGAGAAATGAAAGTGTTAGCATAGAACTTATAGTTACATCTTGCCAATTCATTTGTGAATAAATGAGACCTTGCCACCAATCTTAAATTTAAAAGTACTGCACTTAAATTTAAAAGTCTAGGTACCATAACAAAAAGTTCATCTGAAACAATGACCATGAAAGTATTTATAGAAAAGGCACAATGAGGTAACTTTACAGTAGTGGGAAAGTTACTGAGAGTCAAGACCAATAATATTGCTGATTCTTCTTTGGATTTTATCAAGAATCTCCAAATATACAGCAGAAGCACTGGTCCATATGTGGCAGCAATCTTCAAAACATGTTAGATTTATAAATATATAAGACAGATTCAGGTGAAAAAAATTGTTTTCTTTTATTCATATTCTCTCACACCCAGTAACTGCTTGCATCTTACTGGCTTTATTGCCTTGTTTCAGGTAAAATGTTTTAAAAAAATATGAAAAAGGGGAAAAATTTTCATGTGATGGATTTTGTTCATTAGGACTTCATTGAACTAAACTAATGTTTCAGTAGATGTGAGTACACATGCATATGAAGGAGAGGTGATGCCAAGAACTTCAATTTTTAAATTTATAATTTTTTTTAGAGTAAGGTTAGGAGGCCATTAGTGCATATAGGAGTGGAAGATAATGGTTAACCATAGCCGTGAACAGGTTAAGATTGTAGCGATCAGGGAAACATCCTCTTGGGAGTCGGTTCCACTGAGCAGTGGTTTGTGGAAAGAAGCTGTTCGAGTGGAACTTATTTCTCACCGATAGAATATGGAGGGAATGTGGGTGGTTTGCATACTATGTAAGTGGCATGGCATGTTCTTACCATGAAGGTTTGACTTGGTAGGACCAGAGAATGTAGTTTGCCTGAGTATTTTCCATGGAAGTATTGGTAAAGCAGTGAAAGCAGGTATAGAATCTAGCTGATTTCCATTTTTGTTTTAACTATTTCTTTCACTTTGTTATATTTTTTACCTAAAATTGCCTTTGGCATGTAAAAATTGATATATCATTTTCCCATAAGTCACTTTCCCACCAGCATAATGTAGCTCCGCTGTGTCTTTTATATAAATATTTTCATGGTAATTGTTCTGATGAACTTTCCTCTATGGTAGGTACCAAGACTTTATGAAGGAGAGTACAGTACTAGATTGACAGCAAGGTCTCATTATTTTACAGTTGAAAAGGCTCGATATAAGTATAAGTTCTATGCTAATAGTTTCTTCTCTAGTGCTTCTCACTTGTGGAACTCTCTTCTGGGTTCTTGCTTCCCAGTCAAGTTTGATTCTCAAAAATTTAAATGCAATGTCAATCTTTATACTCTGTCTTCTTAATTCCTGTTATTTTATAGTTCTATCTCCTTAATAATATTTTTCCTTTTTCTTTCATTCTCAATAACTCCCTGCATCTTAGTGGCTTTATTGACTTGTTTGGGGTGAAAATATTAGAAAATAATATATATATATACTTTTGATTGGTTAACCGATTCTCAACATATCTTGTCTAGCTTCTTTACATTTCTATATTATCATTATATTTATATTTCCCTCTTCTTTTTCTTAGAAGAGATTATATCTGGTGTCTTTCTTTATTTCTTTCTTGCTCTTCTTATTTTCTTCCTTCTTTTTTTCTTAAGAGATTGTATCTTGTATTTCTTTCTTTTCTCTCTTTTTTCTACTACATCTTGTGTTTTTCTTTCTTTTTAGATGAGACTATATCTTATGTCTTTCTTTCTTGGTTTTCTTATTTTCTTTTTCTTTTTCCTGTTTTTTACGGAAAAAAAAGGTTGTTTAACAACTGTAATTTACCACTGCCTGATGAGATGTGCTGATATGTATCGAAACTTGAGTGCATTTATGTAGCGGTTAAATATGTTCAAATGTAATATCCTATAATAAAGCATATATATATATATATATATATATATATATATATATATATATATATAAATAAAAAGAAAGAACAGTAAGATATAAAATCCGGTGTTCTTATAGATATTTTTATTTTTACACAATAGTGCTCAATGTAAATTTACAGAGCATTAATATTATAAATTAATTGATTTATAATATGTTTTTTTCGCTACACAGTGATAACCATGTTTCAAAAATGGAAGGTAAAGCCTTCGAATTTAATTTTGTAATTTTGTTATATATAAATATATATATATATATATAGAACAGTAAGATATATAATCCGGTGTTCTTATTGATATTTTTATTTTTATAAGACAGTGCTCAATGTAAATTTACAGAGCAGAAATATTATAAATTAACTGTAGTCATTAGCACCTGGTCTTAATATTGATTGAGCAATGATAAAGAGAGAGAGAGAGAGAGAGAGAGAGAGAGAGAGAGAGAGAGAGAGAGAGAGAGAGAGAGAGAGGTTTAATACAAATATAAAATTTGTCACTTAGATGATAAATGTTATATTCATCACCCTAACCCCAGAGTTTTGTAGACAAACCTTTGCTGATACATCCTGAGTGGATTGAAAGATTATAAAAATGCTCATCTATAAACTCTGAAGTTGATGTGGTGAATATAACATCAATCAGCTAGGTGATAAATTTTATATTTGTATTAATCCTATTAAGCTCTATCTCTGATATTGGGCATTTTATTGCAAATACAGCTTGCCTTAAATGTCCTCTCTTTCAGACCAATACTGACTGACAGCATTTCTGGCTTTAAACTATGTTATTGCTATATATATATATATATATATATATATATATATATATATATATTACAGACATTATGTCTGCTAATTTTTAACAAAATCCATTCATACTCACGAATAACATTCCGTGTACTGATATTAAAGGATCATCTTCAGAGGTGCAAGTAGTACAAATCCAAGATCATCTTCAGGGGTGCAAGTACTTGGGAAATAAAAATAAAGGAAATTTAAACAGTTATAGCACATTTCTCTCATCCTTTAATATCAGTACACAAAAGGTTATTCATGAGTATGAATGGATTTTGTTAAAAATTAGCAGACCTAATGTCTGTAATTTATTCAGTCAGACATGCCTAAAAGAGAATTTGCTACCTAAACACACAAATTTTAAAATATATATACATATATATATATTAATACAAATAAGCACTTCAGTCTAGTATTATTAACCAATAATCTTATTTTGAATTAAATAGTAAAGATAACGTCAGTACAAATGCTGATTGTGAAGTCAACAAAGCAGTGACTCGTAAATTCCCCTTTGCCCAAATAACCTGAAAACCTGAAGGATTCATTTAATGAATAACACATTCAAAATACCATGTCACTGAGTACACAACGTCCTTACATATCAAATTATATTAAATAAATTAATCAATTTGCACTAATTAATCAGTGTCTACAGGGACACATTTACAGTTGCAAAGAATAGAAAGAAATAAGAATTAAGTTAGTTAATGATACCAATACCTTTTGGGTAGATAAGATTTTACAAGTAAACATGTGTAGGAGAGGATGTCAGATATAAAATGTGATTTTCCTTCTACTGTCTGAATGACAGATAATGTAGCAAAAAATGCGAATGTGCATAATAACGTATACAAGTAGCTGAATGTAATATGTATAGATATTCAAGAAAAAAAAATAATTTACTAAACTGCTTGTAAAATCTTGGCTAAATAAAAAATTTTAAAAATCAAGATCAATAAATTTTTAAAGATTTTTAATGGAACACACATGTGTGTGTGTGTGTGTGGAAGTACTAGAACATTCTAATTTTGATAAGGAAGCCTTTCTCTGCAAAATCTTTGCGTTCATTTATTTAATCCAATTTTATGTACCTCTAATCTCTCATAGATTATGCCCACATCATTTTGAAACTCTGGTTCCATATGATTACCAAAGTTAAGCAATGTCAAGCCTGTCTAGTAACTAGATGGGTGACTACTTGAGAATACCAGGTGCTGTAAGTTTAAATGCACGGGTGGTGAAATGTATAATGGCTCGGAATTGTTAATTGATGTCAGTTGGATTTGATATATTCACTTATACACAAATACCTTGGTAACGGTAGAAGCTTCTAACCCCCCTAACTATCACCCTATTAGTCTCCTACCACTTTTTGGCAAAGTATTTGAGGCTTTAATTAATGCTGCAGTAGTTAAGCATCTTACCGCTCAAAACCTACTCTCTGACGAACAATATTACTCATGTTTTGCCAGGTCTACTGCTGATGTGCTAACAGCCATCACTGAATATGTATATCAAACTCTTGATAATAACAGCAAAGCTCGAGCTGTGGCTCTAGATATTTCAAAGGAATTTGACAGTGTTTGGTATATTGGTCTTCTATGTAAGTTCCAGGACTATGGTATTACAGAATGATTGTTTGATTTCATCCAATCATTCCTATCAAATTGTGAAATGAAGGTCATTTTGAATGGGCTCACTTGTGGATCCTTTCATATGAACATCAGTGTCCCCCAAGGCTCTGTCCCGGGTCCTACACTGTTTTTGATCTTCTTCAATGATCTTCCTGATGTCATCAGTTCCCAAGAAGGCATTTATGCAGGTGACACTGCCACTTACTCCTGTCTCAATAGCAAATCCATCAGAGCTGACAAAGTTAACCTGGTTGCTGCTCTTGAAAATGACCTCCAATCAGTGGTTAACTGGGGCAGGAAATGACTTGTAAATTTTAATGCCTACAAAACTAAACTGCTCTCATTTAACTACCAAAGAAAAACTGCTTGCCATCAGCATGGCTGATGCTAGACACACTGTGCCTTCTTCGCTTCACGTTTTCAACTGACTTAAGTAGAATAGCTACATTGAATCAATAGCTGTATCTACTGCAAGGAAAGTTGGATCACTGTGTCATGCCAGAAAATTTTTCTCATCATAATCCATCTTGCACATTTACAAATCTATCTATACTGTTGCCATATATGGTCTGGTGCTCCTGCTATTCATCTCAAGATTCTCGACAAAATCCAAAGATGGATATGCAATGTGATCAGTCCTGACTTGGGATTTTGACTCCAGTCATTTCTCACAGACTTAATGTGGCTTATCTCTGTCTTTTCTATAAATATTTTCATGTCATCTGCTCTGACGAGCTATTTTCACTGGTGCCCTCATAGCATGAATTTAAACGTGCTACTAGGTTGATATCTCAGTCTCACGCTTTTACTGTCAAAACAGTTAAATGTAATTGCTTGTTCTACTCCAACAACTTCTTCTCTCTCACTTCCCAACAGTAGAACACCTTTCCACTTACTTGCTTCCCTGATAACTATAATCTTCAAAGTCTAAATGTAATGTCAATCAACATCTTTTGATGACTTGATTCCTATTCTTTTTATCCTTTTCTCAATCCCCTCTATACCCAGTCTTTTCCCTTACTTTCACTCTCTGTAGCTCCTTGTGTACTAGTGGCACTCCCATCTTGCTTGGGGTTAAATGCTTATGAAAAAAAAAAACAATATTGAGTTCATATTGTTTATATATAAATATGCTCTATTTCTAATATTAAGCATTCTATATAAGAAATATAGCAAATTTTAAACAATCTAAGTAAATATAGATAGGTATATATATGGATTTGACTAAAAACAAAATAATTTCCATGCCTGAGGATGACAGAATGTACAGTTGAAAGTACTTGTCAATTAAAAAAGACCTTATGCAGCTTGTAGTTATTAAAAACAAGGATCATAACATTCATCAAGTGATTTGTAAGTTAATGCAACTTTAAAATTTTGTTTGCAAAAGGATTTTGCCATTTTATATCATTAACTTTACTAATCTACTTTTTGTATGAATGATTCATTGTAATACATACATATATATATATATATATATATATATATATATATATATATATATATATATATATATGCACATACAAACACCCATATGCTAACAGAAACTCATACATACATATGTATATTTGCATATGCAAAAGACACACCCACAGCCCCCACTCATATATATATATGTATATATATATATATATATATATATATATATATATATATATATATTCAAACATTACTATAGTAGATACTTCATATTTGAAATAAGCCCCATACTTTTATTTATTAAACAGTGTGCATTACATCTATTGGTTTGTATATTCAACAACTTTCAGTAATGTGTGTGTGTGTGTGTGTGTGTGTGGGTTCTTGTATATGCTAGTGTGTGTTTGTGTGCATTTATGTTGAATTTTAAAGTTTTGTTCCCAGTCTAAGACAGGCAGAGTCAATGTGTCTCTGGTAGTCTCATGTCCACGCTTTAATGGAAGCCAAGAAAGTTTTCTCCTATCAAAGACATGAAGCATCTGTAAATGTCCAATATGATGGTAATAATTGGAGCCAGAGGGAAATTATGGACATCTGATGTGGCTGCCTAATTAAAATAGTGGTCCAAGGACATATGTTCGGCCCTGAGTGCGTGCATTGTAAATTTTGAAGATATAAAATCACACAATTGTGACTATCACCATCCATGTCCTCATCTTTGGTATTGTGCATTTTGCTATCATCAGGCTTATTATCAATACCTCCGCCACTATAACCACTAACACCATCACTATGATGATGATGATTATCATCATTGGCAGCAGCAGCATTGTATCTTCCTACCATCATAATTATTGACTTAATAACTGTCATCATTATTTATAATTACCAAGCAAGAGCTTTGCCTAAGTCACTAATTGTCAGGCATTTGGTGAGGACTGAAATCCTTATACAACCATCTGGTTTGTGAGACCAGCTGTCCAACCACTGATCAGGTTACCCAATTTACAGCATCTTATAATGATCTCATGGTCAAATAATGAACAGAATCATTTTTGCCAACTCATTCATCAAATTATATATGCTATCCAAAAGCTAAGCAATGTATGGTTTTATATATATGAATAATAATTATATATGGTTTTATTAATAATGAATAATAATTATTGCTATTTTAAGTCTTTAAGTTTCAAAACTGACCTTTTGAACATTATAATCACCAAAGCACTAGATTTTCTACTTAGGCATGAAAAGTGGCTTCAAGCAAATAAACCCTGTGGTCTGGAAGATTTCATAGACTGACACTAAAGACTCACAACAAAAGGAATTTACCAAACAAGAGAAATCCTCATTTTTGAAGCCTTTCAACAGCAGCAACAACTAAAATGGATAGCACATGTAATTCAAAAAGAAAATAATAACATAATCAAGATATTTATTTTTCACACTATCTTAAAGGTTATGAAAGAAATACCTATTTTTTTTTTAATCATTTCACCCTAAGTAAGCCAATAATGCCACCAAGAGGTAAGATGTTACAGGGAGTGAAAGAAAATGAGAAGATATTAGTGAGGAGAAAGGACAATAAAAGAACAGTGTTCAGAAAGATGAAAGATGGAGATTGGCATTGCATTAAAATCTTTGAAGAACTTATGGTTACATTTAGCTAGTTCAACAGTAAAATGCTGAGACCTAACTGCCAATCTAGTAATGAGCTTAAATTTATGCAGTTGAAGCAACAAGGAGGAAAGTTCATCAGAACAATTGCTATGAAAATATTTATGGAATAGACAGAGGGAAGTCATGGCAGTAAGAAACTGACTGAAATTGAGATGCAAGGTCAGGACTGATTACATTGCAGACCATTCTTTGGATTTTGTCAAGAATCTTAAATATGGCAGAAACACCAAATCAGATATGTCCATAAAATTCAGTACATGGATGAATGTGCAAGATGGTTTCTGACAAATTATCTGGTATGACAGCGTAAACCAGCTTTCCTAGCAGACCTAGCAATTGATGCAGTATAATTGCTCTTCTTCATGTCAGTGGAAAATGTGAGCCCTAGAAGTCACAAAGAGTTGCTGGAGTTGATCCCCTGGAGTTATGCTGGTAGAAAGTAGAAAACTGTCCCCTATTATGATTAAATGATAGTGGTTTTGTTTTGGAGGCATTAAAATTTACAAGCCATTCCTTGCCCCAGTTAACCACTGATTGGAAGTCATTTCCGAGAGTGGCTGCTAGTTTTACTTTGTTGGAACTTTCAAACTTGTATTAAGACAGGATAAATAGCTGTGTTATCATCATAAATACCAAATGCATTTAAATTTTGGAAGATTGTAAGCAGCAGGGAAGCAAAAGAACTGAAAGAGATTTCCACAGCCAAGAATTATATACAAGAAGAAACTATTAGAATAGAACCTACAGTTACATCTGTCTAGTTCAACAGTAAAACAGTGAGACCTAGTTGCCAATCTAGTTGTACATTTAAATTTATTTAGTAAAAGCAACAAGGAGGAAAGCTCCTCATAACAATTTACATAAAATATTTATTGAAAAGACAGAGATAAGTCATATCATGGTGGTGGAAAAGTGGCTGAAATCAAGAGGCCAGCTCATCATTGATTACTTTACAAAACTTTCTTTGGATTTTGTCAAAAATCTCATGATATATATGCTGCCAGTTTTACTTTGTCAAACATGTCAAACTTGCTACTAAGATAGGATTAAATAGCTGTGTCATCAGAGCATAAATTCCTAGTTGGTAACTGATGACATCAGGAAAGTCATTAATGAAGATAAGAAGCAATGTAGGTCGTAGAATAGAGCCCTGAGGGGACCTGTGCATTAATGCAAAATTATCTCGATGTCCATTGAACACAATCTTCACAACATGATTTGTTAAGGATGACTGGATTAAGTCAAATATCCCACCAAAAACACCATAGCCCTTGTGTTTGTGAACAAGGCCAGTACATCAAACCCTATATCTAAAGTCACAGCCAAAGTCTTGCCATCTTTATCTAAAGCCTGACAGACATATTCAGTGATAAAAGTTAACACATCAGTGGTAGAACTAAAGAAACAAAAGCCATAATCTTTATTCAAAAGATGGTTGTGTGAAGTGAGATTTTTAAACAATTCAGCATTAGAACTTTTTGTACTCTGCTAAAATGAAGACTCACATAATGATAATTTGATGGGTCAAAATATACACAAAAGTTTTTAAAGATGGGAACCACAGAGGAGAATTTCAAACACGCTAAAGAGCAATAGTGGATTTGAGCAGCCCATTCACTCTTTCAAGTGAAAGAATTTATGAATTTCAACAGGCAGTAATGATATTTGGTCAATGGATGCCGAGTATTTCCTTATAAGGTAATGGCTAATCTCACTATTACAAAACATCATAGTCCCCATCAATATGACAATCATTCTCCTCATCACGTTCAAGACCATTAACTGATTGATTATTACAACTATTATTAGTAATTATTACATTCATCCATTCTCATCTTCCTTCATGGACATTAATAAGATATTTAAAATAAAAAATATATTGGATCATTCTTATATATTTTTACTATAATTTTCACCCTTTACAAGGCCCAAGCGCAACTTGAGGTAGAAGGTTACAGAGTAAGAGGTAAGGGGCATGTCTATCTGTATGACTTTCTTCATATGTATATGTGTTACTTCTTCATTTATCTTCATAGATAACAGTATGACTTTCTTTATATCTTTGTGTATCATCTATCTGTTTCAACCAAAAGCAGTACCAGTTGATTGGTCAATGAATGCCATGGGACTGTTCCTGCCCGAAGTACACACAACCTGCCAAAAGACATGAGATTCAATATCTTTGCCCAAGAACTGTCGGAATGACAACACATGTGTAACTTCCCTCCATGATAGGACTTGTGATATTACAAAGTGACTTACTCTCTTTTTAACATGAACATTATCACAATTGTAATGTAAAACACAAACACATCAATGTACACAATTATAAATAAAATTGTATGAAATTATCATACAATTTGTCAAGCCTTCTCTGTATTTTATACATTTATTTTTCCTGTTTTTATATTCATCAAAACAAACCTACAATTCTACTGCCACTACTCCCATGGTGTGGGTGAATACACACCACAGGCTCTATGCTTTGAATGTCTATCAGGTCTTAGATTCTCTCTAGGCCTCAAGTAGAAGTCATGTATATGATCCATTGCTATAGATGCTGGAAAAATGATCAGCTGATTCTATCTATCTATCTATAAAAGGCAGGATGTGTGTGTGTGTGTGTGTAACGAATGCACAGCCGCAATTTTCGACGGATTTGCACCAAAATTTACATGCACATGCTCCAAGTTAGTGAAAAGCCCAAGACCGACGTTGCATTTCCCAACTCCCATCGATAGCAGAAATGATCGATTTTTTCATGCTTCTATGGCAGTTTTCATGTAGTTTGTGGCCATTTTCTAGTGGCCAGAGTGAGAGCCTATAGCTGGCTGCCACGAATAGGCAGGAAGATTCTATTGGCCAGTGTGAGAGCCAACAGCTGACTGACACAAATGTTAACTACCATGCTAGCATGCAAAAAAATCGATAGCTGCATTCATCACAAGTGGGAAAAATTTAAATCTGCATGACACTTTACTCCAATTGGCACATTCGCTTGCTTAAACTCAACGTTGATTCTGATTCTGCAGAACTGGTTTGGGTGTGAAAAAGTATTTGTTGTTAACATTCTTTTTTCATTCGTTTTTTCTAGTTACGAGTCCTTTTTTAAAGCTGATTGTTTTGTGTTCATTTTGTTTAGTACTTTTTTCGTAACAGATTTAATGTTTAGTATAGAGCTTAGAAAAAATTTGCAATGTGAGATAGGCACGAAATAAGGCATGTAGAAACATCAGCCCGGCAAAGGGCACTCCTTTAAAGGCAAGGAAGGGCAAAAATATTTTAAGTCAAGTGATAGCGATTGCTGTATGAGTCGTACGATTTTTGAATCAAGCATGGGCAACGCCGGGTCATGCTGCTAGTCACTTCATAAAGTATCTGATTCATATCAGCATTGATAAAGTTTATTCATGCGGTCTTGTAGTCTACACACACTCCATTCTTTAATTCCATCAATTCACGCCTTTACAGCTAGAACATGCCATGCTACTTTCATGGAGTCGAATCACCTTCATTTCTCCGTATTTCAGTTGTAAGGAAAAAGTTCTACTCAAACAGCTTTTTCCCCACTTCTTTGTCGAACAGGCTCCCACTTGGATGTTTTCTTGATCACTATAATCTTAACCTTTTCAACTTAAAGATCAATTGTTATACATCTTCCTAATCCTCATACCCATATGATCACTGAAGTTAAGCAATGTCATATCTGGTCAGTACCTAGATAGGTAACCACTTGGGAATACCTGGTGCTGTAAGCTTGTATGTGCAGGTGGGGTAATGGAATAATGGTTTAAAATTGTTAATCAGAGTGCAGAGTTCCAATACCAGTTGGCTTTGTTATATTCATTTATGGGCAAATACCCTTAGGAGTCCACCTCTTTTCCACCCAGCTATGAGTTAAGTAAGACTTGTATCAGTAAACCATTATTATCACAAAAAATTCTTACAATCTAAAAATTTCTTTGGCTTTAAATAACCCACAAAAGTTTGATAAACTGTAGAAAATGAATTAATCAATCATCATCAATAATCTTCACATCCTATCTCCTCTTACATTCATATCAAACACTTCATTCTGTAATTTTCTCCCTTTAGTGACTCTTGAGCCTTGTAATGAGCCAAGTACTCTTCAAAGGTATTTATATTTAAAAATGAACATTTTTGTTATGAATGAATTTATTAAGAGATAAAAGCAAAACATAATTTGGTTTAATCAGTATGGATGAATTGTTGTTTGTATGGTGAATAAGTTGTGTTGCAAAAGACAGAGAAGAAAAATGTATGGCCAATAGGTTGAGCAAAAACTCTCAGATTCCAAAAAATTTGGCCAAAGTTCAGCATGGAAAATAGCACTTTTGGGATAAAATCCTCGATGTCTATGACATGGATGCAAGTGATATTGAAAAGTAAGGAATCATAAACAGTGGTGAGATGTTGCAGTCGTAGCTGATAGAATGAATGATGGTGATGAAGACAGAGTTAAAAATACATAACATGAAAGTGACACTAAACAATGACAATGATAATAATGTTAGTATGTTGACGAAGAGGTTGGTGCCAAAGCCACTAATTACAGTGAGGTGAAACAAGTATTTGGACAGTAAAAAAATGGATTTAGAATCATATATTGAAAGAAAAGCATTGTCTAAAGCTCACAATATATTCGTAAAACAATTATAAATGCAAATAAACAGCAAAAATAAATTATTTGACACGTATATATATTTTATATACAAATTATTAAAACAGGTAGTGAAAAAAGTATTTGGACAGAATATAAATTATGCTTTAAATGTGTTTAATATTTACTTGGTCCTCTTTCATTTGCAACCACAGCTCTCAGTCTGTTCCTGTAGCTCTCTACAAGCGCCTGGCATGATTTGGTGGGAATTTTAGCCCACTCTTCTTCTTCAAATTGCTATGTCAGGTCTGATCCCGTCTATGGCAGATGAAAAAGAGACTCGAAGCAACAGAGATGTAGTATTGCTAAACAATACTGAGGAAACCGTGAACATAGTATTTGAGCAATGACAAAGTTTGAAAGGGAATAGGAACTAAAAAAACTGCTGCTAACAATCAAAAAGAGATAGCTGAAAATTTGAGGAAAGAAAGCTTAGAAAATTTAACACTCACATGACAGAAGGAAGATAAAAAAGGGAGGAGAACAATGAGTACAAGGATCACAAGACAGGAAGTTGTAGAGAGCCATGATTGTACATGGTATATGAAAGAAGCAATTAAAACTCTAATTAAGAGGATAGAATTGATGACTTGCTTACTGTTATGGTTGGGAGATGCCTGCTTAAGCACATTTGTATGCATTAAATATCCACATATCTTACCTGTTGTTTGTACTGTAACTATGCTGAGTGGACTTTAGTAGGTTTCTGGGAGAAAGTGCATGAGGTAGCATGATTAGTAGTACAGGTAAACCCTCAATCAGTATGACTTGTAACTTTGTGTTAGTTGAAATATCTATGGCTTTTGAACAATTATGCCTACCCAATTTGACTCACAAACCTTGGGTCAACCCAGAGTTTGTTTTTCAAGCACTTACTAATGGTCATACATGCTGAAGTCATATCTCCAGGCCAATATTATCAAGAAATCACCTGTTTCATAAATCAACCATGATGAGATTTGAATCAGGTATCATGGTCAAAACACTTACATTTGTTATGGTCCAAGTTCCTTGTACCACAGTGATGGTCCAAGGTAGAACCAATGAAGAATAACTCGAACACAGGTATGGAATAACACAGATATATTACAAACAGAAATATGTACAAAAGAAGTAGAAGTATTAGTAATGACTATCAGATTTGGTAAGAGTGAACTATGTTGTCTCGACAAGTATCACTATTCCAATGTCTTACAGTAATCGTCTGACTCGACTCTGTCTCTGACTGACTCTGACTCTGAACTCGGTCTGAACGCTGCTCCCTCTTGAGGTGCAGTATTTATGATGTCCGGAATAGTCCATTATTCTTATGGGTAAGTTCCCATAACACTTATATTATGAACTTGGCAATGATAGTGGTGGTTGTGACAATGATTGTTAATGTTAATGATGATTAAAGTGTCACTGTTGATATCAGAGGATTTTATGGATAGTAAATTGGCCTTTAATGATGATGATCTATAACAAGCAAGAAATAACATTGAAGTTGATTATGATGATGATAATTTAGTATAGGTAGGGATAATGTTGCTGATGATTGCTGTGATGGTAATAACGATTATCATGAAAATGGAAGTGGTCTTGGAGATGATGATGATCAAAGTTAATTTATAGTTTATTGGTTTATTTTGTTTTATGGAATATCAACACCTCAATGAGTTATTTAATGTTGACAAAATTTTTAGAATAGGTTTGTATGAATAGAATATGAATTCTTTATAAGAAATCAGTTTGTACATCAGGTTTCATTGATGTATTTTTGTAAAAAAGGGTTTGTGTCAAGAGAGAAATATATTGCTGATGGTAATTGACTTTTTTTTTTTCAAAAATGTATTGCCAGTAATTTTTACTATAAAAATCTATTTTTATACTCTCATAGTGTTTGGGAGTTAACTATTTTCTTATAGCCGGTACCCTAACAGGTGCTACCACCACTTCCATTAATTTATAAGATAATGTTATGATGATAATGGTATCAGGTGTTGCAAATAGTGGAAAGGTGATGATGATTTCTCTGATAAGTTGATTGTAGTGATGGTGTAGTGAAAATTGTTCTCGTGAAGACAGTGATGTTAATAGTGATGATGATGATCATGTTGGATATGAAGAGAAGAAAGGTTATTGATGATGATGATGGTTTTATGCAGTGTATTGTGTCTATGCTCTAATGCTGATGATGACAATATTGAAAGGACGACTCAAAGGGGGAGGGGTGCAAATATGATACAAAATGCTAATAGTTTTATTTTCTGATAGATATTTTCCAGAAACTTATCTTCTGTAATGTTTATTGTTCAACTCAATTTTGCAAATTGGTGGACACACTTTCTATATATGTTGCATAAAAACTTTTAAAAATCTTCTTTTCTGCTGAAAAAATTAAAATGAATTATTCTTTCAAAGAATGTTGTCTTGTTAGCAAATAAATAAAAACTAAAAAGAAAACCAAAATATTTGTTCCAATTTGTTCATCATGAGATTCATATTCCTCATTTTTTTTTCATATCTTTTTCACATCATTTTTCCTCCTTAGATATTTCTTCCTTCTTTCTTCTATATTTCATTTTATTTTTTACTTTTTTTTAGATTCTATTTCATTTTCCTTTATTTTTAGATGTTTTATGATTATTTCTTCACTTTCTTCACTTTAGATTCTAATTAATTAATCTTTTGTAGCTCTTAGCAATTTTTGTCCTTTTGGAACCTCTCCTTTGTATTCTGTCATCCATTTGCACATGCTCATTTTGTATGTTACTCTGTCTCACTTGCCTTCAATATGTCCTGTGAGTGTCAAATTCTCCAAGTTGTCTTTCCTCATTATATATCCCTGTAATGTCAACTGTCACTTCTAAGTGTCCTTTTAGTTTCCATTTTCTTTAAAACTCCTTTTTTTTATATATTTTTTTGCTTTTCACTGTCTTCATTTGTTTTTTTTTAAGATTCTTTTTTTATTTATGTTTATTTCTTCTTTCTTTCTTTCCTGATTTTGCTTCATATTTAAATATTCTTATTTTTGTTCTCTTTTCTTTTCATCTTTTTATGCTTATATTTTTTGAGATTTTCTTCATTTTCTGTTTTTTTTAATCCGTATTTTTTATTTTTATTTAATTTTTGTCTTTTTTACTTCTATTTTTTTATTTTAGCCTTTTCTCTTTTTTTTTGTTAATTTTTAAAAATTTACTCTCTACCAGAAATTAAAAAAAACAATTTTTTTTGTCTCAATACCAATAAATAAAGTGAATATGCATATTCAGAAGCAAAACTCAAAAGACATTTGACAGATCAAACAATCAAATCAAAAGCAGTCAAATATAAAATAATAAAATGAACAAAAAATACTAAAAAAACCTCAGATTTAAGATGACAATTGTTTTGTTGTCTATCACTGACATCGAGGTCAGGGGAGGTCACTTAGATATGATTGCTTTGTTTATGAAAGCCAATATTCTTAAGGTATTGGTAATTTACAATTACCTCTCTACTGTTTCTTGCCAACAAGAGAAATGGAAAGGAAAATGGGAAAAAATAAAGAGATGAGACAAAAAGCAAAGACTGAAAAGCAAAGTAAAAGAAAATGAGAAAAAACAATAAAGAAACATTGTCAGTTCTCAAAAATATCACTAATTGATATTCAATTATGATTGGGACAGTTGTGTTTGCAAAGAATAAACGGTCTATCAATTGTATGATCAGCTAGTTGATCAGATGGATTGATACTCAGACTCTAGGTTTTTGCCGTGATATAGCTCAAGAGAGGATTGCTTCCATTACCACTAACAAATTGATATCAATCCTGTCTGATCAATAAATACAACTTTTGCTTTTTTCCTCATATTTACTACTTTCAATTTTCTATCTTTTGTGTTTATGCTTTGATACTGATGTTATGATTATTGGAGAAATAAACTTCTCTCTATTAATCATCTGAGAGACTCCTTTCTGCCATCCATCTTCATGGCTGATGCTAACCTCCAGGAGAGTGACTCATTGCTCCTTCTCAGGCTAACATTTTCAACAGACATGAAACTGAATGTCTATATTGAATCCATTGCTAAGTCAGCTGCTAATAAAGTTGATTCAGCATTGCGCTAGACAATATTTCTCTCCAGAATCTATCTTACCTACTTATAAGTCTACAATTCGACCATACTTAGAATATTGCTGCCACATATAATCCAATGCTCTTGTTATTTATCTAGAGATCCTTGACAAAATCCAAAGACGAATCAGCAATATTAGTGATCCTGACCTGGCATCCTGGTTTCAGTCACTTTCCCAACATTGTAAAGTTGCTTTCTTGTGTCTATTCTACTGGGTACCCCAACAAAAAAACCAAGAGATTTACTACTTGATAAAAAAAACTGAAAACTGAACCTCAGGTTCCAATTGACTGTGAGTTTTGAATGCCCAATCATTTGTGTTGATTTTTAATAATTTGGTTTCCTTCAACTTAGTGAAGAGGGCTAAATGCACTTATCTAACTTTGTATCAAACAAAACAACATGAATGATATTTCATATCCCTCATTTTTTCCCTATTGTTCACCCAATACAAGACCCAAGAGCCACTCAAAGTAGAATGTTGCTACATGAATTTATACAGAGAGAGAGAAATAGGTGCATACGACAATATATAGGATATTTAACTGTTAAACCTTGAAGAGGTTAAGATCATGGTGATCAGGAAAGTATCCACTTTGGAGCCCGATCTACAAAGCAACAGTTCTGAAGAAGTAGCAGTCTGATTGGAACTTTCTCCGTATGAACATGAAAGGAATGAGGATGAGTCAACTCGGTGTACATGGCCTGACAGTTCCTGATTTTGAAGATTTTTTACTTTTTTTTAATCAATCCACCCCAAGCAAGGCAATAATGCATGGGTCTGCTAAGAGTGGAAGAGAATGAAGAAAATTTAAAAGAAACTGGAAATGCAATCCTAAACAGGAAACAAGGGATAAACCTCTATTCCTGTTCAAAAGACTGGGGAGGAGTGTGAATCGGGCAATAGGCTACTTCTATTATTTGGATTGCTGGAACCAAGGAATGTCGTTCATTTATACCTCTGCCATGAAAATAGTGATAAAGGAGTAAGAGGCTAGTTCTGATGGAAAGAATTTCTAGGTAGGAAAACGATTCATCATCCATAATGTCATGTAAATGTTTGGTACAAGTATCATCACCGTGGTCTAAGATGGTTATTGGAAATTATATGTTTCTTTTCTAAATTTCTATTCATTGGGTGCATCTAGGGAAATTTCACTGCAACTATCAAGCCAATTGTAAACCTTTAATATCTAAGCATAATAGCAAAGAGGAGAAGAATGTAAACAAGAATTTGGAAGAGAAATGGAATGGTTTGGTTTGTTTTGTTTTGCGGCATATCAACCTCAATGGGTCATTTAGTGCCGACAACTTTTTTTTCCTGGTAATATTTTGTTTTGTCAAAAATCTATTTCTGGTAATTTTTTTTTCCTCAAAAATGTATAGCTAGTAATATTATTTAAAAAAATGTATTGCTAGTAATAGTTTTTTTTCAAAAATATATTGCTGGTAATAGTTTTTTTTTTCCTTGAAAAATTTATTTCTGGTAACAATTCTTTTACAAAGTATTTCTGGCATTAAAACCTATTTTTACACTTTCATAATGCTTTTTACCTTAACTTCGGGGTTAACTACTTGCCCATAGCTGGGACCCTAACAGATGCTACCACTCCGGGTCAGGGTGGACCTGGGAACATCAGCAATTAAGAGGAGGTTTCACACTCCTCAAAACATCCTGATCAGAGGCCTTGCTGTTGAATGTAGTTTATTGTCTTATCCAGGATGCGGATGTAGTTTATCGTCATACCCAGGATGAAGAAATGGAATGAGTAGGAAAAATAACAAAACAAACATAGAATCTGGAGAGTCAAAGAAAAAGATGACCAAGTTTGGAAATACTTTTATTATTCAGTATTAAATTGATTTCTTGCTCATTTCTTTTTGCTTTAAAACCACATTAGTAGGGAGATAGATTTTATATTGTGACCAACTTAAACATATTCACCACTTTTTATGATCACTGGAAGGTAGCTCCCATCAATACTGGAAAGGGAAATAACAGCTACTGGACTTGAAAAAAACTATTTTCCTAAAAAGTGTTTTTCCACCACTACAATCTTAAACTGTTTAACTCACCAACATATTACTTTATCTTCCCTACATTATTACATACTCTGTAACCAGTTAAGGAAGGAAACTTATCTCAATACTAGAAAGAGCTATAACAATTAGTGGACTTGAGAAAGCTATTTTTCTGAAAAATTGTTTTCATAGAAAGAGTTTATTTAAGCATTACCATGAAAGTTTTACAAATGTCTACAAGATTTAAAATTGAACAAATGGTGTTAGAGTTAAAAAGAAAAAGCTTTAATAATATATTTGGGTTAAATTCTATTCATTTAAATGACACTAAGTGTTAGACTGATATTATATTATAATCAGTTCATAAAAAGTTCACCAACTTTTTGATTGCTTTAATTCCAACCTGGAAAAGTTTTACAAACGCCTACGAGATATAAAACTTAAGAAGTGTTATTAAGATTGAAAAAAAGCTAAAAATAGACATTTCAGCTAAATTCTCTCCAAAAATAATGTAACAATTTTACTATGGAAAACCTTCTGCAAGATATTAAAACCAACTCCCACAATTAAACTCATGATTAAAAAAATGTCAATATATTTTACAAGTCAAATTTGAATCTGAATCTCTAAAAATTCTTCCGTTTTTATTGGCACCAAAATTGAAAAATATTTCCAGAAATAGAAATGTTATTAGTTTATAGAAATGCTGCATTTATCCTATTGTGACAAAATTGAAATACTTTTCTTATAATATAATGAGCTGATACCCAACATTGTGCCATAGGTTAGTAAATAAAACTGCAGTTGGAGATTAGTTTATTACAATATAAGCATTATGTCATCTTGTAATTTAATAGAAATAATTTTAATAGGAATTTATTTTAAATGATCAAAAGCCTCACTACTCAAACTTCAAGATTGCTGTACAACACCAAATTCAACAAAAAATTAAATTATAAAATAAATTTGATAAAGAATAAAAAAGATGCTGAGAATACCATGGACTGAACATGTGAGAAACGAGGAAGTTTTAGAGAAAATGGAAACAAAAAAGACATCAGAAAGAGAGAGTTTCTAGGGCACATAATGAGGAAAGAGTCCTTTGACACTTACTGGACAGATTGAAGGCAAGTGGGATAGAGGAAAGAAGTGCATAACTTACCTAATGATCTTGTGTAACTGATTGGCAAAACAGTGATTAGGAGATATAGCAAAAAGACAAACTTTACTATGCCCTAAAAAGGACAAGAAGTTGTGGAGGACCATGATCGATCATGTCCTGAAATGACATGCCCCATAGAAGAACAAGTCCCTGAGGCAATCTTGCAAATGCCACAGCATCTCTAATTACTGACTCACTGCAATATGTAATTATTAAATAATGTGTAAATCAAATTTAAAGACAATAATATCTAATTATTTAACCAAATCAGAAAATATTAATATTAAAAAAGACCAGACCACACTTGCTGTTAATGATTAATTTATTTGAACTAATATCATAATCACATCTTATGTAAACATTTTAATCTAGACATTATCCATTTTTTATTAGTAGATGACATGAAATTAATGATTATTTGATTTTTCATTATTTATAAGCATTTTCATTGTGAGTAGATGGGGATGATATATGAAGGATTTCCAAGAAATACTAATTTTCTCATATTTGAATGCAAGATATTTACGATAAATGTATCTCTATTCCCTTCTGAATAAAAAATACATTCCTATAAAAAGGAATAAGCAATTTGTGTTGATTTCTATCAAATCATTAAGTAATAGTGGAGCCAATATCTAGCAATTGTAATGTCTGCTTGTGTTAGCCAAAAAACATGCAAAGTTGACCCTCTTTCAGTTTAATTGTCAATACTGCACAGAGATGAAATAGCCCCTAAGAAAGAATTGAAACTAATTGATAATTAACCACTGAGGAATTGCTAATGAACTGAAAATATCTTAAATGGTTTTATACAATTTGTACAGAAGTTCAAAGAAGTTTTAATTCAATTAGAGAATGAAGTTGGAAGAACAGAAGCAAGCCGCAGTAAAACAGACTGTTTTTTTAAGCAAGGGCTCCATTATTAACCGAAGAAATATCCTTGGATATACAACCCTTTAGATATTTGATCAGAAAAGTTTGTTCTCAACTGAAAATATAAAATAAAAGATGCAAATTATGATGGATATATAACATAAAATTTGATATTTCAAAGAAATCCAAGAAAATTATCTAAAAATAACCAAGAATCAATGATATATTTAACTTAAATAAACACCATGTCTTATAAATTTACACACATAGCCAAAAATGAAAAAGATACAAACTAAAACAGAAAAAATATAATTTTTTGTGCTCTGAAGGACAGTTTATTAACCAGGAAGAAGAATTGATCAAAAGAAGTATGAATTAAAAAAAATATATGCAACAGCTTTTCTCTTTGATTTCTATAAATGATTAAGTCTTGTAGGTAAACTAGCAGACAGCATTTTATTGAAAAAAAAAACAGCCAATGTTGTTCCAATTAATATTGATAAATAATTGAAAAGTGTTTACCTGATGAATTTATGTTTAGGGTGATATCAAATATCCTCTATAGAGTTGAAATCTGGACTCTGACCAGGCAAAAAAATCGTGGAAGCTGATAGATTTGTTCTCAAACCACATTTTGAAAGCTTTTACAGTGTGGGCAGGAGCAATGTATTTTTAAAAATTGAAATTTTAGAAAACTTTGCATTTGTGGCATTGCTGCAATGGCCTTCAGTATTCCGAAACATTAACTTTTTGTTTGTTGGGTTTGACTACATTTTGTCCAGATTGTATATTAACTAAATAATGGTGTAGATAGATAGATAATGAACAGACTGTGATGGATAATGAATAGGCTGTGACAGATAGATAGATAGATAGATAGATAGATAGATAGATAGATAGATAGATAGATAGATAATGAACAGACTGATAGGTAGATAGATAATGAACAGACTGATGGATAATGAATAGGCTGTGATAGATAGATAGATAGATAGATAGATAGATAGATAGATAGATAGATAGATAGATAATGAACAGACTGATAGGCAGATAGATAATGAACAGACTGATGGATAATGAATAGGCTGTGATAGATAGATAGATAGATAGATAGATAGATAGATAGATAGATAGATAGATAGATAGATAGATAATGAACAGACTGATAGGCAGATAGATAATGAACAGACTGATGGATAATGAATAGGCTGTGATAGATAGATAGATAGATAGATAGATAGATAGATAGATAGATAGATAGATAATGAACAGACTGAGATAGATAGATAGATAGATAGATAGATAGATAATGAAAAGACTGAGATAGATAGATAGATAGATAATGAAAAGACTGAGATAGATAGATAGATAGATAGATAATGAAAAGACTGAGATAGATAGATAGATAGATAATGAAAAGACTGAGATAGATAATGAACAGACTGTGATGGATAATGAATAGGCTGTGACAGATAGATAGATAGATAGATAGATAGGTAGATAGATAATGAACAGACTGATGGATAATGAATAGGCTGTGATAGATAGATAGATAGATAGATAATGAACAGACTGATAGGCAGATAGATAATGAACAGACTGATGGATAATGAATAGGCTGTGATAGATAGATAGATAGATAGATAGATAGATAGATAGATAGATAGATAATGAACAGACTGAGATAGATAGATAGATAGATAGATAATGAAAAGACTGAGATAGATAGATAGATAGATAATGAAAAGACTGAGATAGATAGATAGATAGATAGATCATGAAAAGACTGAGATAGATAGATAGATAGATAGATAGATAGATGAAAGTGTATGCACAGATCTTGTGAAAAGTAATAAATATTTATGAATCAACAATTAAAGGATGAAAAAAAAAAAAGGAAATTATAAGCATTTCTTTTGTCACATATTTTTTAACATTGTTTTAAATGTTTATCTTCCTTGTCCTTTTTTGGCAGTTACATCCCAATACAAAAGAGTGACAACTTTCTTTCTGCTTGGGTTGTTCTAATAGTAAGCTAATCTTTGTATGCCTATTGGAAAGTACCTTTTAAGTCACATACTTTCTAATTGTTATCATTTTGTACCCATCGAATTCCCTTTTATGAATCCTCTACCATTCACTTTATCTTCTTCCTCAAGAAATATATATATATATATATATATATATATATACATGATATATATGGGTGTATATTTAAGTGCAATTTAAGCTTCCTTCCTGTTCTTTTCATCCTTATGATCATCACCATCTTCATCATCTTCCTCCTTCCTCTTCACTTTCATTTTTATTTATTTTATTAACATCATCATCATAAAATACTCTATCGTTCTCTTTTGTACGTTTTTCCTCAAATCCGCTATTTACAACCTCAACCTCCACCATCTATTGCAGTCCTAATCGTCATTATACTTATTGTAATACTCATAAAATCTGTATAAAAAAGAACTAATTGACCATCACTGATGCAATTTTTATATATTTAGACTTCCCTTTTACGGAAAGAAAATAATGGCTTGCTTTTTCTCTTTCTCTTTCTCTCTCTCTTACCTACTTTCTAACTTCCTTACTTTCCTTTTATCATAAATCTGTGACCAGATGAAAAGCAATCATTGCATTGATATTACCTTTATTCCTGCCCTTGTCCACATGCATGAAGATAATATACACAATGGTCATTTCCACATTAATCTTTTGCTGAATCTGTTGCAGAACAATTTCCTCTTCTTTTTCTTCTTGGTCTTTTTTCTTGATTTCCTTTAAAAAAAGGAAAGAAAAAAAAGGTAATTTTTTTTCTTTCCTTTTTTTAAAATTATTTAATTCTTTTATTTTCTATGTTTTTCTTTTTTTGATTTCATTCATTTATTTTTATTTTACTTCTTTCAATTGATCTCTGTTTCTTTCATTCTTTTTCCCATAGCAGGAACATCTGTCTGTTAACATGCACTTCTTTCATAGAAAGGATGAAAAGATATGCAACAGACAGACAGAATGATATAAATAAACTGATCTGTAATATTTATGTTATTTAGTTCTTCATTTTTTTTCTTCTTCTTTCTTTCATTATTTTATTCACATTCCTTTTTTTGTCTCCTCTATTTTTTTCTTCATGAATCATTTTATTTCATTTCCTGGTTTTCAGTCTCTTTTTTTGTTTGTCTTTCCAGATTTCTTTCTTTTATTCTATTTTTTTTTTTTTTTGGCATTTTCTTCCTTTTTTCATTTCCTGTCAACCTTTTTCTTTATATCATTCCTTATTCTTACCTCACTTCTTTACTTCATTCTTGAATTTTTTTGAAAGTCTTTGCACTTCAACACTGATTCTTAATTTTTAAGATCAAACATCTGATCATACTTGCCATACAGAATCTCATATAATATCATTCACAGTTTATAACTCTGACATAAACTACATCTGCATCCTTGGTAAGACGATAAACTACGTCCAAGAGCAAGGCTTCTGATCAGGAGGTTTTGAGGAGCATGGAATGACCTCTTAATTGCTGATGTTCCCAGGTCCACCCCGACCCAGGGTGGTAGTACCTGTTAGGGTCCCAGCTAAGGGCAAATAGTTACTCAAATATGCATTTATTTAATTTCTATTTTTACTAATGTTCACCCAATGCAAAGCCAATATGCCACTCAAAGTAGAGGGTTACTTAAGGTTGCATATTATGGCAACAATGTAGGATATGTAGGAGGGAAAATGGTTGACGTTTGACAAAGATTTTAAGACCATAGTTTTCAGGGAAGCGTCTCCTTGGGGAAACATTTCACATTGGAACAGTTTTGAGGGAAGAAGCTGTCTGAGTGGAAACTGATCACCACCAATGGAATATAAAGTTTCAGTCATCTCAGCGTATTTGGAATAGTTAATCCTAGCTGTGAAGACCTGGTTTTTGGAAACAAGGAATAGAGTTAAGTCCAAACATCTGCCCATCCTGGGTAAGACGATAAACTACGTCCAACAGCAAGGCTTCTGATCAGGAGGTTTTGAGGAGTGTGGAACCATCTCTTAATTGCTGATGTTCCCAGGTCCATCCTGACCCAGGGTGGAAGCACCTGTTAGGGTCCCAGCTATGGTCAAATAGTTAACCCCCAAACTGGGTTCGAAACACTATGAAAGTGTAAAAATAAGTTTTAATACCAGAAAGAGTTTGCAAAAAAAAATTATCAGCAATACATTTTTGAAAAACATATTACTAGCAATACATTTGTAAAATAAAAAAAATATTACCAGCGAAGGAAAATTCTTACCAGAAATAGATTTTTGAAGGAAAAAATATTACCAGAAATAGATTTTTGAAAATAAAATATTACCAACAATGAAAATATTGTCGGCATTGAGGTTGATATGCCATAAAATAAAACAAACCAAACCATGAAAATAGTGGTAGAGTAGCGAAAGATTAGCAGCATTTCAAACAATTCATTAAGATGATCAATCACTTATACAGGGTCACCCCAAAAAACGGGAATTTTTGAAGTGCGTATTGCCAGACATGAGCAAGTGGCAACACTGTGAGACAGTGACCTCGAGCAAGTAAACATTTCGACATTTTAGTAACGAGAATGAAATTCACAGTATCCCAGCTGAGATGTTGCAGCAGTCAATGAGGAATCTCAACAGCAGATTTCAAGAATGCATTCGTACAGGAGGACGCCATCTACAGGACGTAATTTAAAAAAAATGAAAATTCCATAATTGTTTCTTAAATGGCATGTTTTAAGGCTTCAATTACTATGAATTAAATATTTTTCTTCTATCACTCTTGGTTTTATTGGATTGTTAAAAAGTTTCCGTTTTTTGGGGTCACCCTATATATACATGTATATATTATAGGGGCATGGCCAAGAGGTTAGAATGTTTGATTTCTGACCATGATACCCTGGTTCAAATGTGACCATGGTCAATTTATGATGAAGGTTAATTCTTAATATTATTGGCCTAGGGAGGCAATCATAGCATGCCACCTTTAGAAAGTACCTGAAAGCCATACCATTGGTTTACACAAGCCTTGTGATTGAAACTGGTTAAATGGAAGTGTTTAAATGCTGTCAATGTGGATATTAACATGAAGTCACAAACCATGACTGAGGGTTTGAGTGTACTTGCCTGGTTCAAACTGTTATTATTTGCCTGTGTACAGTTAATTATAGGAAAAGTATTTTAATTCATTAGTTGCAAATGCAATAAATTAAAAATGTGTATGTGTACGAATATTTGTTTCCCACCTCTGTGTGTACATTATATATACATATATATATATATATATATATATATATATATATATATATATATACACACACACACACACACATATATAGTATGTATATATATATATATATATATATATATGATACATATATATAGATGTATAATATAAAATATATATATATACACAGATGTATAATTTATAGTATATAATTATACAAATATATATATATCCTCAAAAATTGAGGATGTATTTTGCTTTTGAAACCAAATTAATCATTCACTCACCAGTAATTCCACTCACCAGAGGAGATGCATTGTTATGCGTTGAAATATGACTGCAATTGTTTAGCGATTCTTACATGTTTTTGTTGTAATATCCTAAAATAAATAATATTGTTCTACTATGTATTGAGTCCTCTTTTAAATTAAATGTTACAAACGTTGTAAGTGTATAGTATTTGTTCTAATCATACCTGAATATTTATATACATATATATAGAATATTTATCTTCGTAAATATATATATTTGTATATAGATATATATATTTGTATTTATACATGGAATATATGCATAAAAATTTGCCTTCCTTAAAACCGGGCACTGATAGCTCGGGAGTAAAAATCTCCAACTGATGCCAAATCGGTTGGATTTCGCTCCCGGCTTGAGGCAATTGGATGCCTAGCCACACAGATGAGCTGTAATACAGTGAAACAATCTGGTTGTGAGTGACTATATACATATATATATATATATATATATATATATATATATATATATATATATATATATATATATAGAGAGAGAGAGAGAGAGAGAGAGAGAGAGAGAGAGAGATAGATAGATAGATAGATAGATAGATAGATAGATAGATAGATAGATAGATAGATATGTAGTATAAAGAACAAATTGGAAACTTATAAATCTAATATGTTTTACTTGTGCTAAAACTTTGTCAGGGAATGAGATATGGGAATAATTTCTGTTATTTTTATTTTTGTGTTTTTGATTTTCATTGGTTAGTCAGACTACATATATATTTTTCTTCCTAACTAATTCAAATCAAATAACACAATTGGTAGTAGAAGTAATTATTTCATGCTTTTCCCAAGCGTCTAAGTGAAAAAGTGGATACATAAACTAAACCAGATTTTGAACTTAGCTTACCAATTAAAACAAATGTCTTAACTTTTTAATTGCATCCAAGACAAAAACATTGGAAATTCTGTTATTTATATAGCTTTATAATGTTTATAGATAAACAGAAAATTTTTCTAGTATTTTCTTTTGTCAAATGTTCTAAGTGAATTGTTTCTATAATACAATCAACAAACAGTCCACAATAAAACAGAACTTAAATGCCAGTAGAATTTTGGATTTCATTGTATATATTCAGCTTCAAAGAGGAAAATTGTTACCACATCATTTTTCAACACTCTTAGCAGTCAGTACATTATCACTTGTAAAATCTCAGATACCCATATATATTTTAACTTCCCTCACCTGAAGCAAGCTCTAAATCATTAAGGACAATGATGATCACCTAAAAAACACAAAAGATTGTCTTTGCATGAACCAAATGATTCATCTCAGTATTTTCTTGTTACAAATAGATCCCTCTGCAAATAATCAAATTCCTTGCACCAAAACCGAAAATAACAAGAATTCTTTAGACCGTTTTATGGACATTTTGGTTCCTAATCTGATTTCCAACTCAGGATCCCAAATAAATGTCTCTCTCCACACACCCCGACCTTTCATCTTTTTGATTAAACACAAAGAACACATCATCCAGGTTTGGATGTCCAAAGGATTTTTTTACATAATCATCATCATCGTCATCAGAAGAAATATAATCATTAAGATAGTGAAGAAAGAAAGCAAAAACGGAAAGAAAAATATTGGATGGAGAAGAAATTAGAGGAAGAGAAGGAGAACTTGATAGAAAAGGAAATGACTGGAATAGAACCAAATGCAATGAAAAAAAGAAAGTCCAGGTTCTGAAGGAAAAAAGAAAATTGAAGAAGAAAGAAAGAGAAGAATGTCAAGGCTCCGAAAGCGAAAGAAAAAGAAAGAGAGCATTGTAGAAGACAGAGGGAGTATATATAAACAAATCAGTCAAAATCAAACAAGCAATAAAAAAAAAAGGGGGAAAGTTATTTTACAGAGCCAATAAAGCAAAATAATTCCTAATGTTGGCATGTGTAATGTCACACATTTTGCAGTCATCCATCCCTATTGTCAAATGGAGTCTCGGAGGAGCAAAGAAAGAATTAGTAATCAGATTGACTGATTCTATTACTTCGGGTCTTTGAAAACTTTGGGGAGGAATTAGTTCTTTTTGTTAATTCCTCATTTCAGTTTGAAAATCCAATTACATACAAATGTCTCTCTTTGGTTCCGCTACCAAAATTACTTAAACATTAAATTGTCACTAGGGAAAAAGCTTCTCTTTATTGAGTCCAATTAATTTCATTGTAGTGCCAAATTGGAGACAATTCTCAACCCCCAACCAGACACTGGCTTCTGATCTCCATCTTGGAGTCAAAAGTACTGACAGAAGTACTGTTTCAAAAAAAGCATCTATGCAGTAAGGATACTGAAAGGACAATATCTATCCTATTAAAACAATTGTTCTCGGCTTTGGTTCTTAAATGTTTTGTCAGTCAGAATGTAGATCATGACTCTCCACACATTCATTTTCTTTATTATCAGTGAATTGCCATGAATATTTTGTAAAGATGGTGGAGTGGTTTCCTGTCATCTTAATGGTTTGTAATTCAGAATAGTTCTTGTTTCACTACTACCTAAAGCTAGAGAGCCCAGTCTACCCTGCTATTTAACTTAGAGTTGTTAGGAGAAAAGATGGATTTACAAATGTGTCAGTGCAAAAGTTAATAAAGCCGGTATTTTAAATTTATGTTTGTGATATATCATTTACATACCAACCAAAATTCATAACTTGCCTACTTGTATTAAATTTTGGAAAATGAAGTTCCTATAAGATATAGCCATATATATATATATATATATATATATATATATATATATATATATGTATATGAGAAAAGGTCATAAAAAATAATATGAACTTCAGGAATATATATACATAAACATTAAAACAGGCCACAAATTAAAAAAAAAATTCCTCATATTGAGAGAACGGGAAACATTTAACATAAATAGAGATATACTGAAAACACTATGCTAATAATAATAAAAATACTGTGTATATATATATATATATATATATATATATATATATATATGTACAAATGTAAAAGAACAAAGAATAAAATGACAATGTTCAAAACATTAATTTAAAACAGGGCTCAATACATGAGTAGAGGAGTAAAATGAAGTGATGTTTCATTAATTGCAATTTTAAATAACTTTGTTTATTACCATCATTGTTAATTATCTGAAGAGGCATTTTATTTAATATACAGTTTTGTAGTAATTACTTACATGTTCTAATGTAATAGTGTATAATATATATATATATATATATATATATATATATTATAATATTTTTAATTTTAAAAAATATGATTCCTTCGCTACATAAGAGTTCTCATGTTTCAAAAACGAGAGCCGAGACCCCAGAACATAATTTTTTAAGTTATGTAGAGTTAAGGTGCCTGGACCCGCTTCTTTGTCAAGCGAGAATTTGGGAAATTTATTCAAATAAATCACCATTGGCTTCAACCACGACCTCCAGACGACCCCAGGATCTCCTGCACCTTTTCTGGATGGTCTCCTTGTTTAAGTTGGGGAATGCTGCCATAATCATTGCCTTCAGTTCATCTTTAGTGTTACAAGGAGTTTTATTGGTCTCTCGCTCAACTGCACTCCACCCATAATAATCAACATGTTTGCAGTTTAGGGAGTTAAGTGGTCAGATGTAAGGGGTGATGTGGTCGCAGAAATTGTCTGACAGCTATGACTGAGTTCTCCTGCTTGTGTGGTATGGTGCAAAGTCCTGTTGCCCGACATAGGATCTTCCAGTAGCCACCTTCTTGAACCAGGGCAGCACAACCTCCTCAAAGCACTTGATTTAGGTCCCCATGTTCAGTCTAATACCCTGTAGGAAGATGAATGGAGGAATAACATTGCCATCATTAGTGATCACCCCAAACACCTTCGTAATCACCATTAGACTCGTCCAACTCTTTTCAAATCCTCTGCACTGTTTTCAGATTGACACCCAAATACTCTGAAATGTTTGTATTGGAACTTCCATCATGAATGCCAAGCAGTACAGCATGCAATTTCCAAATTTCTGGCAGAGTGAATTGTGTTATGGTTCTTTTTTTCTCACAAACAGTGACCAACTGACCCTACTATACTGTACAGTCAACAAAATAAAAAATTAACAATATATATATATATATATGTATATATATATATATATATATATATATATATATATATATATATATATATATATATATATATATAGAGAGAGAGAGAGAGAGAGAGAGACTGGACCCTCTCCTTTCATCTTAGAACTGAACACCCAGACTATGTGTACATATGATTTGATTATAGTGGTGAAGGCTTGTGCAGAACCAGATAGAGAGAACTGGTCCACAGAGGGCCACAAGGTCTCCAAGCAACCCTAATCAGGTTTTAAATTCAGAGCTATCCTTGCTTTATTGTGAAGCTCTTCGTAGTTGAGTAGTGAAAGCACACTGAATAGGAGTGTGGTTCCTCCAGCAATGGGGTATGCAGGTTCAAATTAAGCTGGAGTGTATATTTTATTTATGAAGTTTTTATTAAAATTGGTATAGGAAGTAAAATAAATGTTGCATCTGCTCAAATACGGGTCTCCACTAAATATAATGTTTGAAGTTATATATATATATATTTCGGTTGAGCTCTCTGGGGAGGATGTGTGAGTTTGTAAACAGTGACTATTACGGCTAATAATGCAAGACTCTTCGGTAAATCGAATCAAGTTCTCTCAGTCACTGTGTGTTTATGTAAAAATAAATACGCTTAAATTCACCTTCTTCTCTGGCGTGCGCCAACGGCTTCAGGATAAAATTTCCGACTGACGCGAATTCAGGTGTTTTTCGATTCTAGCCAGAGGCAACCGTACGTCTAGCCACACTGATGAGCTGTGATACAGCGAAACAGTCTGTCTGTGGATGACAATATATATATATATATATATATATATATAGATATGAATAAAGACAAAAGGAAAACTTTTGTCTTTATTCATATTACCCTTTTGCAGATAAACTGTATCTGAAATAATTACATACATATATATATATATATATATGTGCTATATATATATATATATATATGCTATATATATATATATATATATATATATATATATATATATATGCTATATTTAATAAAACTGGACAATTTGCATCTGTATCAAATGTATGCAAACAACTTCTAAATTCTTATAAAATCTCACTGAGAATGCAAGAAATCAGCATGAGTCATTTGAAGAAACAAAGCTTTGCCACCAATTAGGCCTTCTAGAAACTAGTTTTGCAAATAAAAATTCTTTAATATACTTGAATAAATGAATCGGAAAAAGAAAAACATAGAAAGAAGAATAAAACTTTTGGCACTCGTTTCAAGGAATAAAATGACAGAGCCAT
The DNA here is from genome assembly GCA_964036315.1 of Acanthosepion esculentum. NCBI lineage: Eukaryota > Metazoa > Mollusca > Cephalopoda > Sepiida > Sepiidae > Acanthosepion > Acanthosepion esculentum. The sequence continues at coordinate 22,821,045 of OZ038480.1, forward strand.
TTGCAATTTCACTTTTGACCTTTCTCAGGTCAAATCAGACCAGGTGTCCATTTTTCAGAGGCACATCTTGATTCACAAATTTGGACTGAAGCCAAAAGTATAGAGGCCAAGTGCTGCTTGGACCTCTTGTGCCGAGGCTCTCATCAGATTCACACTACTGTGAATCAGCCTATTAAAATGAACCTGTCAGATAAACAGGATATGGAGAATAATGGAGGCGTTGGTATTTAGGAAAGAAAATTATTTACATGAAATGGGATGTTAGTAGATTGGTATGAAGAGGAAGGGACTGCTTGAAGACTCTTCAACAGTCTGCAGGAATCCAGTTTCAAATGCCAGCCATCTAGAGACTTTGCCATGATTTTGACCAGGTCAACAAGTCAAACTATGGACAACATCCTCTTTCTTGAATTGTATTTTGTGATACATTCTCTCTGGAATAATATTACCTTTTATGATTCAATTTTAGCAATTTAACAAGGTATGGTTCTGCTATGGATCCAACCATTTCTACATGCCAAACACTTCTTGTGTTTTCAAGTTTGCTTTTGTAATATACAATTTTCAAGTTGTAATATTTTAATATATATTTTAAACAACGGTAATGGTGTGTTGAGCTGCAAGAATGTAACCACAAAAATTCATTTAATGTCCCCCACAAAACTTAAAAAATCTATTGACTTTCTTTCATTCTGAAATGGTAATTAATATTAAAGTTAATGAGAAACTTTTTTTATTATTTCACCAAAAGCAAGGAAGTAAAGCCACTACAACACAAGGGGGTTACTGGATGTGAAAGAATAAGAAAAAAAGAGAAACATTATTTAGAAGCAATAAATGAAGAGGAATGAAGAAGTCATTAGATAACAATTGACATTGCATTTAATTTTTGAAGATCAAACTAGGGTGAAAAGAAAGGAATTGGGAGAGAATTCCACAAGTGAGAAGTGTGAGAGAAGAAACTATTACACTATAACTTATGGTTACATCTAGTCAATTCAACTGTAAATTGATCAAATCTTGCTGCCAATTTGGTACAGCACTTAAATTTATAAAGTCTAGCTATTATCAGAACAATTACCATGAAAGTATTTCTAGAAAAGGCATAGTCATTCAGTTATGTGCCATCTGTGATACACACTTAGGCAATCATGTATCATTTGATACATGACTGAAGCGGCAGATTTTTCCCACAGTAGGTTGCCATTTCTTTCTACAGTAGACCAGTTATTATCCAAGGCTATAGAACCCAGTCTGCCCTGCTATTTACCCATAGCTGGGTGGGGAAAAGAAGAGGATTCATACCTTTCCCAAGGGTATTAGCACATAAGTGAATGTAATGGACCCGACTGGAATTTGAACACGGCTCTCCAATTCCTCAATCCGAGCCGCTATCCACTACTCCACCATGCCTCCTTTTACGGTGGTGGTGAAATGACTAAAGGCAAGATTGCAGGTCAGAACCAATAACATTTTACCGATTTTTCTTTGGATTTGATCGAGGATCTCTAAATATATAGCAGGAGAACTGGAAACTTGAATTTAAATTTTATTTTTCTAGAACCTTCTGCCTGTCACTGGGGCAGGAGGAAGCGTCTCTATGAATGTAAATGATTATAACAAATCATTTCCAAACAAAATACAATTCTAAACAATATTATTATTTCTTTTTAAATATCAAAGTAACTTCATATCTTGACTTTTAGGTTAATCATTAAAGGGGGTTTCAATATCCAATCACAGTCGCAAAATTCATAGCTTATAATCAGAAACTGGAATTTAAAAATAAAAATTTATATATTTTTTGTTTGCACATTGTGCCTGTCAATAGTGGCAGTACATGGTGGGAGAAGACAAAGATAAAATATCAGTCATTTCCTTTTTTAAAAAAATAATACATGTCGGTAACAAGTTACTTCTAAACAAAATACATATTTGACATATTTGGGAAGTATATTAGAATAATCCAGAAGCTATACTAGCAGCAAACAGTGCTGATAGCAGACACTGAAAGGCAGTGAAGGAAAGCAAGAAGAAAAGACTAAACATTAATTGCAAAAAGAGAGAATGTGTAGTTGTTAGGAAAATGAACAGTCAAACATGCAAATTGGGGATACCAAAATCAAGCAAGTAGATCAATTTAAATATCTGGGAAGTGTTTTAACTGAGGAAGGAAAGTATGATATTAAAATCTGAAGGCACATTGAAATAGTAAAATATGCCTTCCACCGTCTAGAAACAAGAAAAAGAGTACTGAACGGTTACATAATATCAGTCCTCCTATATGGCAGTGAATGCAGGACAATCTCCTCATAGCTTAAGAAGAGACTTGAAGCACTAAAATATGGTTCTATAGAAGGATGCTGTGCCAATCTATATTGCACACACATACATACATACATACACAAATACAAATCACATACAACGCCAAGCATTCATTGGTTAATTAATCACCACTACGTTGTTATAGACAATTTACAAATCGCAGCAATGCGACAATTTTGTAATCGCTCTATTTTCATGTAGTTAATTTTGTGCACTTTTGGGAGAAACGGATCACTGAAGTTTTCTTAAGTCTCCTCAAAACTCGCTCACTGATTGGTCTATGCCAACCAATCAGATCATCTATAATGAAGAATAACTTTTCCTGTGCAGCGGTCTGGAGCCTATAGTCACTTATGTAAGCAAGAATTTCTCTTAGCTAATTAGTGAGAATTCAGCTGCCAAACGAATCCACGACACTCGAAACCATGCACCAACCTTCTCACTCACACACACCACTCACTTGCTGAACATTCCTTATACACTTACATAATCTTTTCTTACACAGCAAAATCTTCTGAGAACAGTCATTATAAGAAACTCTCATAAACATTCTTCCAGTGAACTTTGAAATACTAAAATTACAGTTAAAGAGAGACAACTCTTGTTTTATTCAACCTTTTCTTACTTAAATGCATGCTTTCTTTCACATCGTTGTTTGATATTGTACATCTTGTTAAATACATATTTTATGTGTAACGATGTCTTTTGTTTAACCTTTTCCACATCAGTTTTATTTCCTAATCTAAAGTTAAATTAATGTGGTGAAGTCCGCCACAATGCCAAGAATACTTATGGACTGAACATATGAACAACAATGAAGATTTAGAGAAAATGGAAACAAAAAGGACACTTATACTAAACATCAAGAAGAGACAGTTGAAATTTCTAGGGTATTAATGAAGAAAAAGGGCTTGGAAAATTTAATACACACAGGCAACATTGATGGCAAGAGAGACAAGAAATCAATGCAAAATGTACCTATAGGGAATTTGAGTAAAGGGATTGTGGAGTAAGGTTTAGGTGAGATAACAAAAGAATGCTTAACTGTTATGCAATATCAGTCCTTCTATAAAGCAGTGAATGCTGGACAATCTCCTCACATATGAAAAGGAGACTTCAGTGAACAGAAATGTGGTTCTACAGAATGACGTTGAGATTACTATGGTTGAAGAATATAAACAATGGTGAGGTTTTAAGGAAAATGGAAAGAAAAAGGCCACTTAGAATCAGAAAGAGACAATTGAAATTTCTTGTACATATAATGAGGAAAGAAGACTTGGAGAATTTGACACTCACAGGAAATATTGAAGTCATACTGAAGGCAAGAGGGACAGAGGAAACCTGCCTAATAAACTTGTGTAAATGATTGCTAGATTAGGAGGAAGAGTAAAAAGACAAACCTAAGAGCTACAAAGAACAGGAAGTTGTGGTGAGCCATGATTGTCAACATGGCATAGTTCAGAATAATTGTTATGATGATTATTACCTTTCTTTTTTTATCAGTTTATTTTGGATTGTTCTTCTTGCAGGTTTTTCTCTAGCTATTAATCATGTTATTGATCTTATCCAGTTCTAATTCAGTTTTTAGATTATGGGAATGGGATTAAAGTGGATTATTAACATCCAGAACATCATCAACAGCTTATGCATTATCAGAAATACAGGTCACACATTTAGTTTTGAAAGATGCTTCTAAAATGAAAGATTTTTGTTTTAAAAAATCATTGAATGTAAAGGTCAAACAAATCCCATTTAAAATAAAAATGTCTCCTATATCTTGAGAGTAAACAATCAAGAATTTGAACAATCATTTTAAATCATGTACATATTCAAATGTTAAGATTTTGATCATTGTCACAATTTTGTCAAGGACACATGGCACAGTGGATAAAGGTGTTAGTTAGATCCAGTGACAGGACCCAAATGAGTGTGAGTTCAATACCCAGTTAAGGCAGTGGAGAACTTTCAGAGGGGAATTAACAGGAGATAACTGACATCCATTAAAACATGGCATGTGGAACTAGAACAGTCTACCCCAGTGAGCAAAATAAAGGGTTCAGTTCGACATTCCAACTGCCTGAAGAAAGCCAGAGCGTACAATGGCCGAAACGTTGTAATAAATATGACGACAAAGATGAGGACAATAGTCCGAATAATGTAAATAAGTCACAATTTTCTTCTTCTATGTGCCATGTCCGTTCATGAGGTGGGCAATCATGTCTCTCCACAACTTCCTATGCTTTGACATTGTCTCTTCCAATCTCTTTATTCTGTCTCTCTTTCCTTTAATATGCCCTCTGAGTGTCAAATTCTCCAAACTCTCTTTCTTTATTATGTGACCTAGAAATTTCATATGTATTTTTTGTTTCCATTTTCCCTAAAACTTTCTCATTACTCAACTGTTAAGTCCATAATCCATCAGAACCATAAGAACAGCACATGTACTGAAGCTATGGCAATAGTAGGTGAGTCTATGGTAAGACAGTCTGATAGAGTTCATTCTTCTTTTTGAATTTTAAATTCAGTTTTCCTCCTAGACTAGTTGCCCTACCAAGACTAAAGAGCCCAGTCTACACTGCTATTTAATATAATTTATATAACTGGAGGAAGATGGATACATGCATTTTCCATGGGTATTAATACAAAGTGAACATAATGGACTTGGTCAGAATTTGAACTTGGCACACTGATTTCACTTTCCACACCAATACCCATTATGCTCCTTGTACCACCAACCAAATGACTTAAGGTAAATGGGGTACAATGCTAAGCAAAAGCCTTTTATAGTATTTCTAAGTGCAATTCAAAAGTTTCTTGGCAGTACCCGTCTCCTTTCGAGATAAAATATAACAGGTTATAGTGGGTTACATGGTACAAGTAGCAAAGAGTAATCTTTGACCTGACATATTCTTGTAAAAGACAGTGAAGGGCCCCTCCATTTCGATCCATGGCTTTGAAGTCAGAATAGTTTTTCTCCTAGAACAGTTGCAACTCAAAGCTAAAAAATCTCATCTATCCTGCTATTTAACCCATGTGTGGGGGATAAATGGATTCATACCTTTCCTAATATCATTAGTGTAAAAGTGAATGTAATAGACTTGAAGAGAATTTGAACTCTCAGCTCACTGAATCCGTTTTCCCCATTTATAACCTTTGCGTTAACCTTGGTGTGGCATAATAGCTAGTGAATTAGTTTAGTTGACCATTACTGCTGAGTAGAGTATTCAAGCCTCACTTGTGCCATAAATATAAGCTTAGCTAGTAGCAGATTATATTAATGGTTAGCCAGCTAGTTTTGGTTAACTGTTACTACTAAGTAGAATGTTTAATCCTTACTACATGTTCCATCCTTGTGGTCTTGTATCAACCTTAATATTTTGACAACTTCATAAATAAAATGAATTTCCCAAAACTTAGCAACAATAGTATAGTTGATGGTTGTGCACTACCTCACTTATAGAAACAGCCTCAACCATGAATGTGTAACATAACAGGTAATGATGTAGTGTAGCTGTAGTGAGTAGTGTTCTTGTGGTAGCAATGTGATACAGACTGGATATAACGTTATTTGATCAAGAAATGCATGTTTGAGTGAGAGAGATGGAACTATCTCCAAAGTGGGAATTCCTTGAGGTTTTCCTTAGGCAACAATAGCTAGTATATCTCAGGAATATGAGAATTCCCAGACAGAAAAATATCAGCCACATATATATATGTATAGATATCAGCTGATGTATGAACTGGGCAGTAGTAACCAACCAATATTTATTAAATTTTCAGGATATAATCATATATGAGTAATATAATATATACCATTATTAACCCTAGAACACTAACCATGGGTATACAGTACCCAGCACAAATTTTCCTATTTTTAATTACAATTTTCAGTACCTGATTTTCTTACCTAAATAATATGTTTTTCAGTTCCTATTAATGTTAACTCAAAGTACAAAGTTTGAAGTGCCTGCATGTAAAATATTTCAAATAAAGATTTATATTTAATATTTGTTTTGATATTTTCAAAATCGGGTATGATATACCCATAGTTAGAAATACAGGTCACACATTTAGTTTTGAAAGATGCTTCTAAAATGAAAGATTTTTGTTTTAAAAAATCATTGAATGTAAAGGTCAAACAAATCCCATTTAAAATAAAAATGTCTCCTATATCTTGGGATTAACAATCAAGAATTTGAACAATCATTTTAAATCATGTACATATTCAAATGTTAAGATTTTGATCATTGTCACAATTTTGTCAAGGACACATGGCACAGTGGATAAAGGTGTTAGTTAGATCCGGTCACAGGACCCAAATGGGTGTGAGTTCAATACCCGGTTAAGGCAGTGGAGAACTTTCAGAGGGGAATTAACAGGAGATAACTGACATCCATTAAAACATGGCACGTGGAACTAGAACAGTCTACCCCAGTGAGCAAAATAAAGGGTTCAGTTCGACATTCCAACTGCCTGAAGAAGGCCGGAGTGTACAATGG
>OZ038480.1:22832868-22846789 GCA_964036315.1 Acanthosepion esculentum
TCTTCAGATCTCCATTTTCATAGATCTGAAGAATTAGGACTACAATCCCGGTCCTAAGGAAATAAATTATAGTCCCATGAACCCTTAAAGTTGTCTGTTTCTTAATATAATTAATATTTTCTCTGTTTTTACATTGAGTTCTCTGGTTTACATCCTCTTTGGAATTATCCATACAGATAACCAAATAACTTCATTAACTATATATATATATGTATATATATATATGTATATATATATATATATATATATATATATATATATATATATATATATATATATATATATATATATATATATAAAAGTGAACATTGAAGTCAACGTTCAGAGGCAACAGGCTGTTTCATGCTGGATGCAATGGTCAGGCTGAGATTAAGCACTTTATCCCATAAATATAGTACACCTTAAAACTATATTTCTTCATATATATATATATATATAGACCAAGAAATAAGACCAAGAAATTGCTATCTTCCTAAAAAAAAAATTATCACATCATGAGGTTTACATTTTATGATAACGTATCTATTTTGCATTTGCTTTTATATTTATTGTGAATGCTCTGAGGTAGATTTGGTTAACAGATTTAAAATTATCATATCTGCTAAATTCCGTCACTTACTCTCCTTAATTCTTCTTTTGCTATTTTGGTTATGTCTTTTTAATAATCGGTCTGATGCAATTTAAATCTAAGCTTCATAAAACAACTTAATGCTCACATGGCCATATGCCAGACAGGCCCTGTTTGAAAAATTGTAAAACATTCATTATCATCTAAATTCAAATTTACTAAAGATGAAAGTCTGAAAATTGATACGAGGTGGGGGGGTCAGTAAAAACTTGCTCAATGGCACTTCTTGAATCTTAAAACTAAAGCTAAATCTATAAAGATAATGTGACTGCTCCGCAATAACATTTATAAACATGTTTGATGCGTTTTAACATCACATGTCAGACAGTTACCCCAACAGCCAAGCAAGAGATTATTGTGGACAAATATTGTCTTAAATGTGAACACTAAAGATGAGATCCTGTCAGCACAAAATTTGTTGAATATTAATCAACATGACAGCTACCCAGATAAGCTGATATAACATCAATGAGATCTTATAAGGGGTTAGTCAAGCAGACAGCAGAGGCAAAGGATTAATGTCTAACTCCTCAACTTGGACATATCCTCATCTGAAGGATAAGCATCACTAATTTTGTCCTTCTCCCCTGAATGTTGTACAAGAACAATGACAACCATGATCATTATAATAATGATAAACAAGATGGAGGCTTGCTTCTAGCCCAGTTCTTGTCATCAGCATGCAACTTGCTTTTCAAGGCGGATGTTTCCTGACATGATTTTGACTGTTTTCTTGGAGAGGTGCATCAGAAAAACTTTTCTAGCACGCAGTAAAAACTATTTTAAAATCAAAAGCACATTGATTCTATTTTACAATGCTAAATCCCTGTTCTTTGGATCCTATTTTCCTTGGACTTTTCTAAATTTTTTGGTAGCACGCCTAGCAAACTTTATTCTGGCTCCCACTTTAAACTTCAGTCATTTTTACAAACTTTGTTGTTATGCACTATAGTTTGGGGCTACCCTCTAGATTTAATAATTAGTAAGTTTCATACCTTATTTGGTTTAATTAACTCCTACTAAGCTATGGTTCTTAAACTATTTAACGCATTAGTTCATGGTGTTCAATTATTTAAAGAGTGGAGTTACCTAAAATTTAAAATCTGCCAACCCTTAGATTACAGTTAGCCAGTAAGGCAAAATGAACTAAAACATTAAGGAAACTTCATATGCAGTGATGAGTTAATTTCATTATTATTATTATTATTATTATTATTATTATTATTATTATTATTAATAGTGAATATATGATAAAAACCTTCAGGAAGAAAAAGTCACCTTATCTTTAAGTGAGTTAGTAAATTAGATTTGAAAATGGCATGCAACCTCCAATTTGTAGACAATTCTTTGAAATCCAGAGCATAGTCCCAAACTTTTTGCCTATAGTGCATATTAACCTAGTTTCTAATTTTTTATTTTCTTCTTTAATGGTATATATTTTTTTTAAATGATTTAAGACTCTTGAATGAATTTAATTTGTTGAAGAGTCTGTAATTTAAAAGAATATCCGAAGTATTCATTGGATGATTTATTAGAAAACTTCCTGTTAGTAAAAAAAATGTTTTTTGTCTGAAATATTTTCACAGACATTATTTGAATCACTTAACAAACACTTTATTAAAACTTTATTGAAGTGATCTTTTATCCAGCCTTCTTGGTAACATCTCAGCTATATTTTTTACGCAGTTATTCTCAGATAAATTTCTACATAGAAATCATTAAATCAATTTGCCAATATCTTTTTCATTTTCTGTTTACATCATTTATATTTGGACTATCATCCTTATCTTTGTTGTTATTATCAAAACATGTCTGTTATTGTTCCCTTCAACCTTCTTCAAGTGTCTGAGAATCTGGGTAACTTTCAGAAAAGTGTTTAATCTACAGGGGTAGATTGTTTTCATTCCACTAGGGATGTCTTGTTTTTAATTAGTACTTCTCAATAATTATTCACACTTTTTCCACTGAGTCTAAATCTGTAATACCCAACAAAGGGATTGAACTCAATTACTATATCACCAAATTCACAAACCAACTTGGAACCTGAGTAAGTTCAGATGGTACAGAAATGGACTCAACGGAAAGAGGAATAAATGAGCATTATAAATAAGAACAAGACGCTGGACATGGACAGAGTAACAAGAACAGTCTATCACCATAGATTGAATAAAGGGTTCAGTTTGAAACTTCCTGAAGGTGAGCTGGATTAACAGACACCTGAAGTAGGGCAAAGAACACAATGGCTGAAATGTGATAATAATAACAAAGAAGAGGACAAGAATTGAATGTAAATAATGATAACTTCTTATCCCAGAAATTTAGACAGAAGTTTTCATTTACTCTTTATCCTTCTCCATTATTTCACTCATTGCTTTTTCCATCTTTTACACACCATCTCTTCTTTACTGAAAGCTTGTAACCTCAGGTGTACTAATGTCTAAACTATAAACATGTGCCTAATCTCTATATAATATAGAGATAGAGACATAAAAAGAACTTATTTAAATAGATTTATAATGAACGATAGAATGGCGAATAAATAGGCAGACATAAAGAATGGATCTTTTCTGGATATATGTCTACATTCAGATATTCTCAAGTTCTCTTTTATATATTTTCTCAACTTCTCTCATATATATATATATATATATATATATAATATATTAAGTTGTTCTCAACTTCTCTTATATATATAAATATACATATTCGGTTGTTCTCAATTTTTCATATATATATATATAAAACATACATAGTGTGCAATGGATAAATTGTCTAAATTAAACAAAAATAAAAATAACACTGACATCCCATGTTAACAGATATGTTTACCAAAATTGCACAAAAATATCTTCATATACTAAAGAGTACATTCAATAAAAAATCGCCATTGTTTTTTTTTTTCTCACTAATGGTGTTTAACTGACCCTACTCTACTGTGCAGTTGACAAAATCTAAAACAAACAACATGCATCTACAAAATTAAAAATATAAAATGGCAACAATTTAACCATCACAGCCCATATATATATATATATATATATATATATATATATATATATATATATATATATATATATATATATATATATATATGTATATATGTACAATCAGTTCTCAAGTTCACTTTTCTGGTTATATATATATATATATGTATATATATATATATATATATATATATATATATATATATATTCTGATTTTATCAACTGTTCATAGTCAGAAAAATAGTGCCATAAAGGATTTGCTTCTTTAAGAAAACTCAAATACTAAAAGTAATAATTCTAAATCCCAGCAAGAGATTTTGGATAAATGATTATGGCTTAGCTATTGATGCACAAAGGGGTTCTATTTCCTTTCACAATGATATTTTTTATGCATGCAAGAAATCTATTTAAAAAAACTCAAAGCAGGTGATCCTCATTTTGACCGTAACCCTAGATTTCAAGTATTTTCAGCTACCCTTAAATCCCAAGGCATGATTCTTTACATCTGAACAAAGGACACCCAAGCCTTCAACTATGACAATTCTAAGAAGAAGGAGGTGAAGTGGATGTTATGGTTAGCGTCGGCAAGCCTTAGGAAGGACATATGATCCTTAGAATCAGACCATGGTTGATTTGATGCAAAGATTTATAAATAAAAAAAAAAAATGGATCCTAAAAAAAGATAAGATGTTCTCATCAAAACAATGACAGTTGGACTTGTTAGTTTGGGTCAATGGTTGAGACGCAGACAGGAAACAAAGTAGCTTGAAGATCAATCAATCAAACAGAGATAAGTCCTTTTCACTATAAAGCGTGTTACATGTAAAATCTTTGATTGCACAATGGTGTCTATGAAGTAACTCTTTAAATAAATTAATAAGTGGAAAGTAAATTTTATTTTTTCTGTATTTCTGAAGTGAGGAGTTATTATTTATACTATTTACATGTGGGCTATTGCCTACATCTTTGTTGTTGTGATCATATTTCACTGTTGTGCCCTCTGTCCTTCATTAGGTGTATATCAATCTGGGTAACCTACAGGAACTTCCAAATTGAACCTTTTAATTAATCTATTGGGGTAGACTCTTACCATTCAACTACCAATGTCTAGGGATATCTAGTTTAGTACTTATTTATAAATAATGCTCACTTAGTTTCCACCAAGTCCAAGTTCCCACTGCCTGACCTAGGATTGAACTCACAATTACTATATCACAAAATTCAGGAACCTATGCTTTAATGTACTCACCTATTGTCTCATAGATTAAATAAAGTGGTTACTTCAGAATTTCTTGTAAGTTACCCGAATTGACATACGCCTGATGAAGGCAGAAGGAGGGCACAACAGTCAAAACATTGTGATAACAACAATAAAGATGAAGACAACAGTAAGGCACAGGAGCCATTCAAGATAGATGGTTACTGAATGACATTGTTGTATGGATGAAAGAGGAGAAAGTAAGTCCAGATTATAATTATAGGTAAGATAGATAACATTGAACCTAGACTTGAAGAGGTAAAGATTGTAGCGATTGGGGGAAACATCTTCATGGACATGGCAACTACATACTATCCCTGACCCAGGGGAAGCCGCGTTGGGGGATCTGGGCAATGCCCTCACTATCTTTTCAACATTTTTTCCTACCTATCTTCATATATGTTACAAATTAAACTAAACTCAACTGATTATGAAAGGATGAAAAGTTTTTGCAGATTTTGACATTCTGGTGCCATTTTTTTATCTAAATCCATAAATTTGTTTTGCTCATGGTAAATCTCAGAAAAACAATATATAAAAGTCACTGTTTTTTATCTGTAAAGTTGAATGGGATTAATTATTCAACATTTTAAGACAAAAAATCTCAAGTTGATGTTAAAAATTGCCACAAAACATTGTGGATTTATTTAAGATGGATTTGTCTCTTATGATACGTCTCTAATTTGTATTTAGACATACTGTATTTATTTAAATTTTTTCTAATTGAATTGTTCACCTATATTGCATATAATCCTTTATTGTACATAATCAGGTTACAATAAAATCTGTATTTTATATGAATACGACCTTATGAAAATTGAGATGTAGTAGAGAGGGGAAACCTGCATCATACATTTGGTGAGGGTCTACAAGACCTTTGCACCAACCCTGCTCATGGGAGTCAGTTCCACAAAATAGTGGTTTTGAGGAAGAAGCTGTTCGAGTGGAATTCCTTCTATACAATTGACCTAAAATTAAATATTTTATGGATGAAATCTTTTTATTTTTACTAAACTGTAGTTTTGTAGGCTTATGAATGAAATCTATTTTTTTGCTAACTGTGTACATTTTATGTGTTTATTAATAAAATCTATTTTTTTGCTAACTGTGTACATATGTATTTATGAATGAAATCTATTTTTTTGTTAATTGTATACATCATTTTCTGGGTTTATGGATGAAACTATTTTTTTGCTAACTGTATACATTTTATGTATTTATGAATGAAATCTATTTTTTGCTAACTGTATACATTTTCTGGGTTTATGAATGAAATCTATTTTTTTGCTAACTTTCTATATTTTATGGGTTTATGAATGAAATTGTTGCGGGCCCGATAGCGGTGCAGATCTGGCTTACGAAAATAAGGCCTTGTGCCAGACGCTACACACTACTACCGGATCCCCCGACAAAGTAAGAATAAAGAAGATATAAAGACGTGCTCTTTCCACCGTACAAACGTACAAAGTGAAAAGATGTAGACAGGCAAGACAACAAAATGTTAAGAACAAACATAGATTTTATTTAGAGTTTAACAAGTAGTGTCTTCAGTGAAGACCTTCAGTAAATGTACTGGAAATGTAGTTGAAGAAGAGGCCAAGCAGATTGGTAAATTGTCTTCTGTGAAGACCTTCAGTAAATGTACTGGATATGTAGTTGAAGAGTTCAAGTAGATTAGTAAATTGTCTTCTGTGAAGACCTTCAGTAAATGTACTGGGAAATGTTGTAGTGAATGAAATTAGATCACGCGCCAAAATTCAAATCAAAGATGACTATGGCGGGAAGGAGTTCTTCGAGAATAAATGTTCAGAAAGTCAGTTGTAATGCAAGGTAACATACGGCAAGGAAAAAATACTCACTGCGAGAGTTTATGATTGTGAGTGTATGTAGTTCTTTTTAAAGTAACAGGTTCTGAGAGTATGCGTTCGAAGAATGTGAAAAATGCTCGTTCATCAGGTTGGAAGTTCCTGGGATTGAGATCTCGGTAGATGTTAGCTTCTGTCATGAAGGTGACAACTGTGTTGTCTGTATTAAGATACCGAGACGAGCCATAAGGTCTAGGCAAGGTTTTTGCCGAATAAAATTCTCTGCCAGTATCTATGGGTTCACCGGCGAGAGGAAAGTGAGCCGGCCCGGTCAGGTCGAGCGACCTGGGGCGACTAATTTTGAAACGCCAAATTTGCCGTGACGTCACGCAAAAGCGCGCGAAAAATAAATTCTTCCTCATCCTCGGCTAAGACGACGGTTTACTACTATGACTGACCGAACGTGAGAGGAAGGGGTGAAAATGTCGCGCGTGCGTCACAATGAAGGTGTGGGTAGTGACATATCCCACACAGCTCCCTTCTTGGATTAAATGTCGGCAGACATTTAACGAAAAAGTAACGAACTTTTTAGAAAGAGTGAAAAGATTTGAAGAGTATTCTCATGTGCTGAAAAGAAGAAGTGTCTGTAATCGACGAAATGTGCAGTATGTCTCTAGTGAGTCAGAGAAAATCGGTAGTGATCAGCTTTTTATCCGGTGCTTCAAGTAGAGCTGGGTTTGTCGTCCCGTCAACCTGTTTACCGTCCTCGTCGGACGTCCGCCTGAAAGATGAGGTTGTTCCGGGGAAATGGCGAGTATGGCCATGTGTGCTGATGTAAGATATCTACCGGTGTAGAATGAAAGTAGTGAGAATTTTGCATGTTATTGACGGTAGAATACCGTTCTTGCAAAATTCTTTAGGTCATTCAATTGCATCGTCGTAGGTAAGAAAGGACAGTGAGTCGCCTTTGAGAAGTAGGGTTTACACGTTTTCTGTTTCAGCACAGAAGAAGGTTGAATTTGTTCTCTGTTGGTCTTGCCTGTCGATCACGTCGGATGGTCACCAATCTTGTTGCGGGCCCGATAGCGGTGCAGATCTGGCTTACGAAAATAAGGCCTTGTGCCAGACGCTACACACTACTACCGGATCCCCCGACAAAGTAAGAATAAAGAAGATATAAAGACGTGCTCTTTCCACCGTACAAACGTACAAAGTGAAAAGATGTAGACAGGCAAGACAACAAAATGTTAAGAACAAACATAGATTTTATTTAGAGTTTAACAAGTAGTGTCTTCAGTGAAGACCTTCAGTAAATGTACTGGAAATGTAGTTGAAGAAGAGGCCAAGCAGATTGGTAAATTGTCTTCTGTGAAGACCTTCAGTAAATGTACTGGATATGTAGTTGAAGAGTTCAAGTAGATTAGTAAATTGTCTTCTGTGAAGACCTTCAGTAAATGTACTGGGAAATGTTGTAGTGAATGAAATTAGATCACGCGCCAAAATTCAAATCAAAGATGACTATGGCGGGAAGGAGTTCTTCGAGAATAAATGTTCAGAAAGTCAGTTGTAATGCAAGGTAACATACGGCAAGGAAAAAATACTCACTGCGAGAGTTTATGATTGTGAGTGTATGTAGTTCTTTTTAAAGTAACAGGTTCTGAGAGTATGCGTTCGAAGAATGTGAAAAATGCTCGTTCATCAGGTTGGAAGTTCCTGGGATTGAGATCTCGGTAGATGTTAGCTTCTGTCATGAAGGTGACAACTGTGTTGTCTGTATTAAGATACCGAGACGAGCCATAAGGTCTAGGCAAGGTTTTTGCCGAATAAAATTCTCTGCCAGTATCTATGGGTTCACCGGCGAGAGGAAAGTGAGCCGGCCCGGTCAGGTCGAGCGACCTGGGGCGACTAATTTTGAAACGCCAAATTTGCCGTGACGTCACGCAAAAGCGCGCGAAAAATAAATTCTTCCTCATCCTCGGCTAAGACGACGGTTTACTACTATGACTGACCGAACGTGAGAGGAAGGGGTGAAAATGTCGCGCGTGCGTCACAATGAAGGTGTGGGTAGTGACATATCCCACAAAATCTATTTTTTCGCTAACTGTATACATTTTATGGGTTTATGGATGAAATCTATATTTTTGTTAATTGTATACATTTTATGTATTTATCAATGAAATCTATTTTTTGCTAACTGTATACATTTTATGAATGAAATCTATATTTTTGTTAATTGTATACATCATTTTCTGGGTTTATGGATGAAATCTATTTTTTGCTAACTGCAAAACATTTTATGGGTTTATGGATGAAATCTATTTTTTTGCTAACTGTATCCAATGAAAAATCCAATATTTATGAATGAAATCTATTTTTTTCGCTAACTGTATACATTTTATAGGTTTATGGATGAAATCTATTTTTTTGCTAACTGTATCCATTTTATGTATTTATGAATGAAATCTATTTTTTGCTAACTGTATACATTTTATATGTTTATGAATGAAATCTATTTTTTTGCTAACTGTATCCATTTTATGTGTTTATGAATGAAATCTATTTTTTTTGCTAACTGTATACATTTTATATGTTTATGAATGAAATCTATATTTTTGCTAACTGTATACATTTTATGGGTTTATGGATGAAATCTATTTTTTTCGCTAACTGTATACATTTTATGGGTTTATGGATGAAATCTATTTTTTTGCTAACTGTATACATTTTATGTATTTATGAATGAAATCTATTTTTTGCTAACTGTATACATTTTATATGTTTATGAATGAAATCTATATTTTTGTTAATTGTATACATCATTTTCTGGGTTTATGGATGAAATCTGTTTTTTTGCTAACTGTATACATTTTATGGATTTATGAATGAAATCTATTTTTTTGCTAACTGTATACATTTTATGGGTTTATGGATGAAATCGTGATATTTTGCCATTTTTTGTCTGCATGTGTATATATATATATGTGTATATATATATATATATATATATATATATATATATATATATAAATATATATATTAGGATGAATATAGAAAAACAAAAATCCGAATATGCAAGTTTACTATTTTTAATGATGTTTCAATGTCAAAGTCAGACGTTTCGGTCTAGTAGACCTTCTTCAGGACATAGTTATTAAAACATAATTGGAATTAGATGATATTGAAGTCAACATGAAAATTCGATAAACATAAGAACAATCAAAACAAAATGACTGAATTTTAAGATCAGCATTTCGTTTTGAAATGCGATCACGTTGGCGTCACGTGGTCAATGTTGTGCAAACGTATTCCTAAAAAAGAGTTTATTATTATTAATGAAAGAGAAGAATTTTACTAGAATCTAAAGTTTATAAGTACGTTTGTCCAGCATTAATCTTGCCAGAAAAGGGGAAATATTAAAGAAGCAGGGTTCTTCCCTTCATTAGTTTCTTAGGAATTTCACACGACCGTTACGTCCTGCCAATACTTCATAAAAAATGGACTATTCCATTTCGACTGTACGAAAAGACAGAAATGACATATCCGGGATGCTACTTGGTTTCAGTGAGAAAATGAAAGAAAGAAGGGAAGATAGAATGTTTAACATCTCCTGCCAGTGACTCATAAATAATGGACTATTCCATTTTGATTGTGTGGAAAGACATATCAAAGACGCTACTCAGTTTCAGAAAGAATGGAAGATAGAAGCATTTCAAATCTGTTTCATTGAAATAGAAAATATTGTCAGTTTCAAAACTTATAGTTATTGCAATATTTTGTTAAAGTTGTTAAGCTCAAATATTCGATGATGCAATAAAGGTAGTTCTATGGATTTTTTAATATCTGTCTATATTTCTGAGAAGTGGTATTATGTACACTATTTACATTATTTGGACTATTGTCCTCATCTTTGTCACCATATTTATTACAATGTTTCGGCTGTTGTATGCTCTGGCCTTTTTCAGGTGGTAGGAATGTTGAGCTGAACCCTTTATTTCGCTCACTGGGGTAGACTGTTCTAGATCCACATGCCATGTTTAATGGAACTCAGTTGTAAGTTATCTCCTGTTAATTCCCCTCTCCAAGTTCTCCGCTGCCTTAACCAGGTATTGAACTCACACTCTTTGGGTCCTGTCACTGGATCTCAAGGACACATGGCACAGTGGATAAAGGCGTTAACTATGAAAGAATATAATTGTAATTATGCTATAAAGTGATCATTTAAAATTGTTCCGTTCCATGGAGTTAGGAGACCTCAAAACTAATAATTTCAATGAGAAACAGTAAAATCATGAAATTTCCACAGGTACCACTAGTAATTTCTAATGAGAGAACTTAGACAATGTTCCGGACACCAATCAGCTTACATATATTCTTGTGATTTGAGGAGAGTGAAAGTTTTCACCAACCAAGCATTTATCTTCTTTTTCATTTTTTTTTTTAGTTCTGCCTCTTTTTCAACCCATTTCTTATTCTTTTATATTTTCTTTTTAAAATTTTTATTTATTTTTTAGTTAACATTTCAGCTTCTCAATCTGGCCTTCATCAGTGGTAAAGGTAGTTTTATGACCTGTTGGGGGCAGGTGATTGTGTACAGTGAGCAATGTGCCTGATTGAACCAGCCTGAAGGGGTCTGTTCTGATTGATTTCTTCTTTGTCCTTAACTGATCCCAACTTCAAGTCATCAGCAATTGGACATTTCAACTTACTGCTTATTTGGCAATAGCACAGATTTAATTTATAATTTTTTTTTCCATTGCCACCTTCCATATATTTTCTTCCTTTTTATTTCTTCTTCTTTTATTCTTTTCTGTTTCCTCTTTCTTCTCTATTCGTCACTTTTCCTTCTCTTTTTTTCTTTTCCTTCAGTCCCTTCTTTTGTCCTTCCTTTTTCTTCTCTTACCTTTTCTTTAATATCTTCAACGTTCTTATCTTTTTGCCTCCTCCTCTTCACCTTTTTTTTTCATGGTTCTTTTTTCATCATTTTGCTGCCATCAATATTATATTTCTAATAGTAAAAATAATAAAAACAGATTTTTATATTTTTCTTCCAGATCTTCCTTTTTTTTCCCTCTTTTCCACCATTCCTGCTTTTCCTATGATGCCCTCTTTTACCTTTTCACCACGTTTGCATGTTCTTCTCTTCACATAATGCCCTCTTCTTTCATTTTCTTTACTTCTTTTTCCTCTTTTTCTCTTTCTTGTGTACTTTTCTTCACATGATGCCTTCTTCTATTTCTTTTTTTTCCTGCTTTCTTTTTTCCTCTTTTTCTCTTTCTCGTGTCCTTATTTCTCCCATGATGCCTTCATTTTAGACTTTCTTTCTGCTGTTTCTTTAGGGATTTTTTTCTACCTCTTTTTCCTTACCTCTCCCCTTATCATTTTGGCAACTTTACTTTTTTTCTTATTATTTTTGTCTTTCTTTCTTCACCAGTCACTGCTTTATCTTCTTCCTTAGACAAAATTTCCTCATTTTTTTTTTTCCTATACTATTTTTTTCAGTTTAATCATTTTTTTTCATTTTTAATTCTTCTTTCATTTTACTTCCCTGGGTTACAAGGTACTGCAGAATATTAATCTTATGGAAAACACCTCCAAATTAGCTCCCCTGCTAATCTTGTTACACAGTGACAGTCATAAGGATTCCCTTTTCATTTAAATTGTGACTTTTTTTTATTTCGTCAAGATGGTTTTAAGAGGAAATATAAAAGAAATAAAAATGAAACAAAAAAAAATACTACACAGTGACAAATGAAAGTGTCCCTAAAGTCAAAAGTATTTGATTCAATTTTTTTTTCTTAGTTTTCAAGTATTGGGATCTGATCCAGCAGTTTTCCTTTTTTGCTCAAAATTTCTTGCCTTTGACACGGAATAAATGTTTCAATTCATTCAGTCTACATTTTGTAGATTTTTATCCATTTAGGATATTATGGATAATCAATGCTTGATGTTAAAGATGTCAAAAATCAGTAACATTTGTAGGAATTCTGATATTTTCATTATGTAGAGGTTAATCAAATTGGTTCATTTGCAAGAGTTAATTATTGATGCTTAATCAAAGATTAGTGCTAGCAATTTTTTTAAATTTTTGAGTGAGAAACTTATTTTTGTGCATCATTGAGCAACTAAGATTTTTGATGAACTTCATTAAATTATTATTAATACAAATAGAAAAATTTCTATTTATTAGGATCATTGTTAAGACAAATTTTCAGTGTTGATATCTATGGAAATCCTTTTTGCCCTTCCATGATTTCATTATGCTCATTATTATATAATATTATTTCATTATGCTCATTATTATATAATGAAATATAAAGTTGATCTGTTAATATTTCAATGTCTATTCACATTATCCTCAGATATGACTTTCTCAGCTTATCTATATTCATAAATTATAAATTACTAGCAATAGTTTTTGTTAGGTCAAGACTCCATCTTTTATTCTAATCTGTCATTGCTTTCTTTGAAAAACAGTATGAACAAAATTATAACAAATAAAGCATTTTTTACGTTTCAATAATTTGATTTCACATATCTTATAAAATTATAATTTATAATATTTTTTTAGATTTTCAAAATATACTTTACAAATGTCAACATTGCTTATTTTCTCTCTCTGTATCTCCTTGTATCTCAATCTATCTATCTACATCTATCTTTCTATATCTCCCTGTATCTCAATCTATCTATCTATCTATCTATCTATCTATCTATCTATCTATCTATCTATATCTTCCTGTATCTCAATATATCTATCTATCTATCTATCTATCTATCTATCTATCTATCTATCTATCCCCCCTCTCTCTCTATCTATCTATCTATCTATATCTTCCTGTATCTCAATCTATCTATCTATCTATCTATCTATCTATCTATCTATCTATCTATCCTCTCTCTCTCTCTCTCTCTCTATCTATCTATCTATCTATCTATCTATCTCTCCCTGTATCTCAATCTCTCCCTGTATCTCAATCTATCTATCTATCTATCTATCTATCTATCTATCTATCTATCTATCTCTCCCCTGTATCTCAATCTATCTATCTATCTATCTATCTATCTATCTATCTATCTATCTATCTATCTATCTATCTCAATCTATCTATCTATCTATCTATATGTATGTATCTCAGAATCTCTATATCTCTATCTCTCAAACTCTATCTCTGAATTTCTATTTCTCAATCTCTATCTATCTCTATCAATATCTGTCTCTATCTCTCTATAGATAACCTTCTCTATC
>OZ038480.1:22846989-22859489 GCA_964036315.1 Acanthosepion esculentum
TTTTCATTTAAATTGTGACTTTTTTTTATTTCGTCAAGATGGTTTTAAGAGGAAATATAAAAGAAATAAAAATGAAACAAAAAAAAAATACTACACAGTGACAAATGGAAGTGTCCCTAAAGTCAAAAGTATTTGATTCAATTTTTTTTTCTTAGTTTTCAAGTATTGGGATCTGATCCAGCAGTTTTCCTTTTTTGCTCAAAATTTCTTGCCTTTGACACGGAATAAATGTTTCAATTCATTCAGTCTACATTTTGTAGATTTTTATCCATTTAGGATATTATGGATAATCAATGCTTGATGTTAAAGATGTCAAAAATCAGTAACATTTGTAGGAATTCTGATATTTTCATTATGTAGAGGTTAATCAAATTGGTTCATTTGCAAGAGTTAATTATTGATGCTTAATCAAAGATTAGTGCTAGGAATTTTTTAAAATTTTTGAGTGAGAAACTTATTTTTGTGCATCATTGAGCAACTAAGATTTTTGATGAACTTCATTAAATTATTATTAATACAAATAGAAAAATTTCTATTTATTAGGATCATTGTTAAGACAAATTTTCAGTGTTGATATCTATGGAAATCATTTTTGCCCTTCCATGATTTCATTATGCTCATTATTATATAATATTATTTCATTATGCTCATTATTATATAATGAAATATAAAGTTGATCTGTTAATATTTCAATGTCTATTCACATTATCCTCAGATATGACTTTCTCAGCTTATCTATATTCATAAATTATAAATTACTAGCAATAGTTTTTGTTAGGTCAAGACTCCATCTTTTATTCTAATCTGTCATTGCTTTCTTTGAAAAACAGTATGAACAAAATTATAACAAATAAAGCAGTTTTTAGGTTTTAATAATTTGATTTCACATATCTTATAAAATTATAATTTATAATATTTTTTTAGATTTTCAAAATATACTTTACAAATGTCAACATTGCTTATTTTCTCTCTCTGTATCTCCTTGTATCTCAATCTATCTATCTACATCTATCTTTCTATATCTCCCTATATCTCAATCTATCTATCTATCTATCTATCTATCTATCTATCTATCTATCTATATCTTCCTGTATCTCAATATATCTATCTATCTATCTATCTATCTATCTATCTATCTATCTATCTATATATCTATCCCCCCCTCTCTCTCTATCTATCTATCTATCTATCTATATCTTCCTGTATCTCAATCTATCTATCTATCTATCTATCTATCTATCTATGTATCCTCTCTCTCTCTCTCTCTCTCTCTCTATCTATCTATCTATCTATCTCTCCCTGTATCTCAATCTCTCCCTGTATCTCAATCTATCTATCTATCTATCTATCTATCTATCTATCTATCTATCTATCTATCTATCTATCTATCTATCTATCTATCCCCCTCTCTCTCTATCTATCTATCTATCTATCTATATCTTCCTGTATCTCAATCTATCTATCTATCTATCTATTTATCTATGTATCCCCTCTCTCTCTCTCTCTCTCTCTCTATCTATCTATCTATCTATCTCTCCCTGTATCTCAATCTCTCCCTGTATCTCAATCTATCTATCTATCTATCTATCTATCTATCTATCTATCTATCTATCTATCTCAATCTATCTATCTATCTATCTATCTATCTATCTATATGTATGTATCTCAGAATCTCTATATCTCTATCTCTGAAACTCTATCTCTGAATTTCTATTTCTCAATCTCTATCTATCTCTATCAATATCTGTCTCTATCTCTCTATAGATAACCTTCTCTATCTCTCTATAGATATCTGTCTCTATCTCTCTATAGCTATCTATCACTATCTCTGTATATCTATCTCTATCTAGATATCTACATCTGTATCTCTCTCTTCTCTCTCCATATATATATATATATATATATATATATATATATATATATATATATATATATATATATATATATATATATATATATATATATATATATATATATATATATCCACCTTGTCCTGTACACTAACTATCAACTATGAAGCTACAGCCTCAACATGCTAGGGGTTGCTGCTCTGGTTTCCATAGCATGTAGACTTTTCACAGGAGGAAGGTGGTAGCTCCATGCCCAACTGATTTTGACTTCAGATTTGGCCAACTGGTTGCAAATCAAGGCAGAAGATGCCAGTCTGCCCTACTATTTAACTCCTTATTGAAGGATGAAGAAATGGGTTCATTACTTTTTCAAGGATATTGAAATGATTTGTTTTTTTATGACTTATGAACCTTTTGTAGGATTTTAAAGCCAGAAAGCCTTTTTTGGATTGTAAGAATTTAGAGGATATAATAATGATTTAATGATACAAGTGCTAAATAACCCATAGATAGGGGAAGAAGAGATAGATTCATACTTTTTTCAAGGTATTTGCATGCAAATGAATATAAGGAACCTGACTGGAATTGGAACTCGGCTCTCCAATTTCCACTCCCAAGGCATTATCAATTACATGACCTGTACATCTAAACTTACAGCACATGGTATTTCCAAGTTGTCACCTATCTAGGTACTGACCAAACTTGACATTGCTTAACTTCAGTGATCATACATCAAATTCACAGTCAAAGCCACTAACAATTACACCACTTTAACATACTTTATACATTATTTGCTTCACTCGACTTCCTAATGGCAATCTGAATTGTGGCTTTCAGGACTGAAAATGACTTTATTTGAATAACAAAGCAATTTCATTATAAAAGCCATCAACAAAACAATTGTTTGTTTATAAAGATCTTAAAAATCAGATCAGGAATGAATAACAAAATGAACTTATATTTTTTAAATTTGATTTTTAAAGCAGAGCATGGAAATTAGTTATGCACATTATAGAAAAACCTGTGCATTGAGTATAAGGCACATTTTGGTAGATATATACTACAAAACTATATTTATTTGAAATCACATTTTTAATTCTTTTGATAGGACACACAAAAACTTTGTGCTTTATATATTAGAAGAATAAAATATGCTTGGATAAAGTTTACTGAAATGTAGTCAATAAAATAATGGATAGATAGATAAATGTTTTATTCTTAATGTTCTTTTAAAATGTCTATTTTATTTATCCCAGCAATTATAATGGAACTGGTGAAAAATGGTGAAAAAGAGTTGCACTAGATTCTAAACAGTAAGTTCTTTGTTTTTATTTTGAATTACTAAAAGGATGTTTGAATTCCAGTTGGGTTTGTTACAGTTACTTATGCACAAATACCCTTGTAAAAGTATAAATCCATCTTTCTTTCCCCAACATCCAGCTTGAATAGAGTGGAGATTGGCTCCAATAACCTTGGTTAGCAATCAGTCTGCCACAGAAAGAAACATCAACCTACTTTGGGAAAATCTTCTACCTCGTCAGTCATGAATTGAAAGAGATATGACCATCTAAGCATGTATCCTATATATCACTTTACTGACTGAATGACTGAAAAGCTCAAATTTGGTACATCAATAAACCAATAAGTTAATGACATGAGGTTCTACATTCCAAAGATGATATTAACAGCCTGTACATAAAAAAGGAAGTCAACTTAGCACATCAAATAGCCAAAATAGTGTAAAGAAAATATAATAAAGATATCATGCAATGAGAAAACTTGGAGGAGGAGGAACTCTCTATAGTGAAAAACTCCTGGATGTGTAGAGGAAACCTGAAAAAACAAATGGAGTCCCACAGCACAGAAGAAATGCATCAGGATAAATTATATCAATTTGAAAATAGACAAAACCCTGAAAACCAGTAAATGCTGTCCATTTTTGTGAAGATAAACAGCATTGTAAATGACTGCAGAAAGATGTCTAAAATAGAATAAATGACAGGGTAGGAACAGTAACACATTGGGAATTGAGCAAATGACATGGGTTTGGCCATGTAAACAAATGGTATTTTAATGTGGTTGAAGGCTGATTTGTTAATTTAAGTTAATCTGTTTTACATGTATTAATAGTTGATAGAGGATTTCTTTTCTCTTTTTTATACTGAAAACGAAATGAATAAAACATACAACAATGAGACTTTGAGACCCATGTTGAAATTAATGACAAGAATGTGTATTTCTCTTTTCCTGAATGTTATTTACAATATTGATTTTGTGTGTGTTAACTATTCTCAGTGATATTGTTTCTTTAAAATTTGGGCTTGTAGTTTATAATAGTTCCAAAAATTTAATTGTTAAGTGAACCTTTTGAAACCATTAACTCTGAATTGCACAGAGTGAAGAAGATGTTTCTGAGTTTTTTTCTTTTTACTACTGCTACCTTTGCTTGTGGTGGAAAGATTGTTTTTATAATGATAAAGTCTCAGATCTTTATTTCTAGAATTATGAAATATTATCATGAATCATCACTGGTGGAAAGGTTCTTTTTAGAATTATGAAATTTCAGATCTTTATTTCTAGAATGATGAAATATCATCATCATCATGAATCATAACAGTATAAACGCTAACCAGAAGTTATTCCACATGGAACTTTCAGATCCAGACTACCAATTGCCTGCAAGAAAACTAGATTTGATTGTTGTTCAGAAAAAGAGAAACTGATAAATTGTTGATCCACTTCTTTCTTTTATCTTTTCTTTCGTCCTTTAAGCTATGAACGAACTATTGTTATATGCTTAAGGGTTAATGATAATTTAGTTTAATATAAGAGCTTCTCTCACATAATTCTCAAACACAATGAAAACTCAAAGGTTGATTGATTGAGGGATTTGTTTTGCTTTTTTTTTGGTGATTCCTTATCTCATATTTGTTGCCACTTTTGTGATTCTTTGCGAATCCTTGTCACCAATTTTGTGATGTTGGACGGTTTTGCTTGTCACTTTTGCTATGTCAAATGGAGGCTCGTTATCATTTCCAAAAATGCTTGTTATATTAGAGACTTTGTAGAGACTGGTACTAGTAGTAACGCCTTCCAATAATATCTGCACTTGTAATACTTGTTCAAGTAGTAATCGCCAAATAGTATAATGATCAGAAGAGAATTGTAATCTGTATAGTAGTAGAGTAAAGAGGGTGAACATATAGCAATAGCGGATAGACAAGAAGATTGAACAATGATCGTATTGTCATCATGCTACTTCCTATTTATTCACTTCCTTTATGATCACATAATCTACTTAGTAATGGAATCGCCCGTGTTACTCACTGGCGATCTAGTTTCAAACCACAGTGTCAGCAATAGCACTTACTCTTATAGAAGAGTTTTTTTTATGGCTTACCAACCCTTTGTGGGTTATTTAAAGCTGAAACATATTTTATATTTTAGAGGGTTGCTTAAAGTACACAGTGTTCCTCAAGCAGTCTCCCATCTAAGCATTGATGAAAAAATTAAAGAATAATAATAATTGACATTCATGATTATTTAGCAATGGAAAACTTTGAAACAATTTGCAGACTTGAGAAAACCACTTCACTGGTAAGTTCATGAATGATAAAAAGAAACCAAAAATAAGCCAAATAAACAGAAAAGAAAATATATCATCCTGAATCAAATTTTCCAATGCATACTTCATGATGATCTGTCATCAAATCAGTAAGAGAAGCAAGAGGGAACATTGAAAAGTCATAAATTTCTTAGAACAAGTGTGATTGGTTTCTTAAATCAATCTTTGCCATATCATCTTCCATCAAGTTCCTCTCTGAAAATGTTCTCTCCAAATAATTATTTTGTATAAATTATTCCAGAGTTTCAAAATTGTTGATGGAATTTGCCATAAAGCTTTGTTTTATTTATTTTCCAACAGAAAAATTTCTTTGTTTTTTTTTCATGAACTGTGGAGTTTGTTTGTCTATTCAAATTTAAAAAGAACTATGCAAGACCAAACTAATCAAGCATAATTTTCCAAAAACATAAATTTTAGAGGAAATAAAAAAAAATGAAGGGAGATAACTACTGAATGCAATCAAACATTTACATGTTCTTTTTGATGTATTGACCCAACTGATAGTGAAAATCTCTGAAACATATGTTTAGAAACATTTTATTCAATGAAAAGCACCAGAAGCAACTAAGTGCTAAACAGAAAGATGTAGATATTTAAATATACTAATTCTATAAAATCTTGTAATAAGTTTACACATATTCGTCTGAACTTTTGATTAAAATTGTTCAGTTAACAATATTCTTTCTGCCTCTTTTACATATGTATTAGGTAATTTTAAAAATACATGTCCCCACTTAATTCCTATTTTTACACAGTTTGAAGGTTTTTAACTTAGAAATGTTTATAGATTTTATAAGAGACTAAAAATGTTAATTTTGCTACTAGTAGACTTCTGGATCATCATTAACATTGGTTTTGTCAGCTTCATAATTACCTTGTCTGGCAAAAAAGGAAATAGCATATGTTTTTTAATCTGAGTGCGAATCAAATGAATCTTTTGGTTAAAAGTAAGCCTAATTTAAGCAATTTCCGTTTAAAGTATCTAATAAAAATTATTTTAGAAGTTATTCTCTTCAATAGAAATTTCTGATAAACCTACAAATGAAATTTCAGAGAAAAAAAGACCTTTTATTTTTATGCTTAATGATTCAAAATCTAGTAAATATCTTCAGTAATATTTGAGGCTTTTATCAAAATCGATTGATTAAATGACTACAGTTGGATATCATAGAATCATTATAAACTTGACAATCCTTTCATTAACTGCACTGTATATATGCTTTACCAAGGCTACACATGGCCAGTACTGTGCAGAAGGGAGGTTGCAAAAGGTGCAACAGCCCTGGGCATTCATATCAGGCAGGGATACAATCAAAGAGTGAAATAAAAATTTAGTTTATATTTAATTTTAATAAAGTGTTTATTTCATTTTTCAACTGCTTTTATATATTTCAGATGTCTTCCTTTCTCACATTTCTCAGTACTTGGCCTTATAAGACCCCAAGTACTTGAGTATTGGGGGCATACAATCAAGGAGATAGCCCCAGGCATCACCAAACATTACTAAACCTTTGCATGTCACTGAATGCGGTTTTAAATTACTTCTACTAGACTGGTTGCCAATCAAAGCTGAAGAGCCTGGTTTGCCCTACTCTATCACCTGGATGTGCAAGTGGGGAAATGATAAAAGCTCAGAATGAGAAACTGAAGTGTTGAGTTTGAATTCCTGTCAAGTTTGCCACATTCACTTTAGTGCAAGTACCCTTGAAAAAAGTATGAACACATCTCTTTTTATCCCCCTACTGTTGGTTAAATAGTAGGATTTGTATAAAAGAAAAACACAAAAAATTGTTATTGCCATATTCATTTGCAGAAAAAGAATTATTTCTATAATCCAAAAAATAAATTTTGGCTTTCCGTAACTCACAAAGAGTTGATAAAACATAAAAGTAACTCAATCAATCAAAAAACTATTTACCCCATAGGTGGGGTGAGAAGAGATGGATTCATATCTTTTTCAATGGTATTGGCATGAAAGTGAATGTAACAAAACTTGACTGGAACTTTCCGAGCCACTATCCTTTATATTAACAGCATATCTATTTTATTAAAATTAAGCCAATGGAATTTGTAAAAATTTTGTTTTCGTAAGATTTGTTCCCTTTTACTATTAACCCCTTCCCTGATGTAGATGTGTATATACGTTTTTACCAAAAGTGTCTTTTTCAGACATGGATAAATAAATATGTCCAAAACATAACATTAAAAAAAAACAACTACAGATGTGTTTATATGTTGATCTTGATTCTTTTTATGCTCTTCTGAGCTTGAAACAAGTTCAGTTGTCAATTCACCCATCTGGTAGAGGTGTTAACCACTTCTCAGGGTTTTCAAGGTGCCTCAGTTACTATATTAAAAAAGAAATAAAATTTCCCTGAAAATGAAACATTTTTTAACAAAATAATTGGCATTGAAGGGGTTAAAAGTTTATATTTGGATGATTCAGGTATAAAAAAAATACTGTTTTATATGAATGAATGTATTGAATCATGGATTTTTGTATTGATAAAATATCAAGATCTTTGTTTTATATGAATGAATGTACTGAATGTATAAAATGTCAAGGTGTGGAAAGTGTGACGTAATGATGTAATTTATAGTTGTTCGTGGTTTAAGCCAGACTTAAAAGCACAGAAGCATGCATTGTTCTAAACTAAAACTCTTTATGGTTTTCATAGTTAAGAAAGAAAAAAAAAATCTTACTATTTCTTGGCTATGTTCTCCTTTCTTTGAATTATTTGTGTCTCTTCAAAAAACATTTTTGATTAACCAATCAAATCAAGGCAAAGAAACGAAAATATTATTATGCAAAACACTTGAGCCAAAGATTCTGAGTACATTAAGCCCAAAGACATATCTTCGTGCCTTACTTATTTAGTTGGTTAATTTATGCTGCCAAATAACTTTCCAAATTTCTTTTTAAGATAATTTAATTTCCTCTTTTAGGATAGTAAAAGAAATGAGACATTCCTGTTGAATGTATACTCATATATTCAAGTATATATTTAGGTATCTTTTTACGTATATATGTGCATGTATGTATGTATATGTGTATATGTACATCTCACAAATACATTTATGATTTATAAGCATATATATATATGTGTGTGTGTGTGTGTGTGACCACAACTATTTATGGTATAGAAAATGTAATCAGCAAGCGAAGTTCAAATTCCTGTTGATTCTGTTTAATTCACTATGTGCTAATGCCTTTAAAAAGGCATGAATCCATTTGCCTCCAGTTAGGGGTTAAAATAGGAAGGTAGAATGTGATATCTTGCTTTAGTAATAGCCAATTTAAGAGAATGATAGCTGAATTCAAACCATGTTTTTTAAGGAGTTGGCAGAGGTCGTGTTTAAGTACATGAATTGCCCCTACACTTTCTTATTATTCTAGATAGTTTAAAACATGCAAAGGGATGTTCAGAGATTTTGTGATGCATACACATACAATAACAAACATTTTTCACTCCACCAAAAAACGGTCATCCAGTGCATTTCTATTCAATAATGCATTCTTTGCGATGAAAGTGCTCAACAGAATAATGAAATTATTTGTCTATCTTATCTGTGCTTACTTGTAGTTTTGAGATGTGGTATCCACTTGTCAGTTCAATTGGATATTAAATTGATTAAATTTGATCAAGATTTTTGATGAATGGATATCATGTCTGCAAAACTGAGTACTGACAGAAAGTTAAATATTTAATTCTATTTGTTGCTACATATAATTATATTTATTTGTTATACATTATTTTTATAGATAGAAATATTTAAGTAAATATTCTGTTTATAATAAACAGTATTAACAACATTTACCAGCTTGAATGTAGCTTACAAACAGTAATTAAACCTTGCTAACCAGACACTTCCTCTGTAGCTAAATGGTATAGCACATCAGGCTATATGATGGTTCCGTGTAGGATACAGGTTTGATTCCTGTTGGAGGACACATATTTTATTTGAGATCTCTCAGGCATTCAGCCCAGTAAATGATGTTAATAGTGTTTATTATAAACAGAGCATTTTCTTAAATATTTGCATCTATAAAAATAATGTATAAAAAATAAATATATTAAAATAATTGTCGAACTTAGTCCATTTCTTAATATATATATAAAGATATAAATATGTGTGTGTGTACATTTGTTTTTGAAATATCTCGCCCTCATTTGAAAAAGTGCATACCCATAAATGAAGAATAACCATTATAATATAATAAACATCATTTAATGTATCTCTTATAATTGCATATGATTCTTGAAGAATAAAAAAAAGAACATCTTTACAAATTGTTTTTACAGGCTTGTGTTTTGGGGACTATTGGAACACTTCAAATAAAATGTCATTGAAATAAAAATATTGGAAGATTTTATATTCCTTCAAAACATTATTATGACATTTATTTCTTATTAATTGACATTTTTAATTAACTCTTGGCTAATTAAAGCCACAATTAACAAAATATAATATTTTAGGCAAAATATACGGGATAAGTCAAAAATTATCCACGCTTTTGCTATTACATTTCTTTAGACAGCGGTGCAGAGTATTTTTGATTTTCCCTGATGTCATTCGCAGACTACTGTTTCGCTGTATTACAGCTCCTCAGTGCAACTAGACATTTGAATACTTCAAGCCCGGATCGAAACCCAAACGATCAGTCAGAGTTTCTACCACTGAGCTATCTCCATTCAACAGAGAGAAATAACTAAATCTAGCGTATTGTTTTTAGGAAATATATATATATATATATATATATATATATATATATATATATATATATATATATATATATATATATATATGTATATATATATATATATATATATATATATATACGCATATTATTATTATTATTATGAGAGATTATAATAAAAACATGTTGAAATTGCTACACAAAAGCTTTCATGTTTCAATACTATGATTATACTTCTTCAGGTGATTGTAAGTAGCTGGTGATTAAATGCTTTTTAAAGAAATTTAAAAATGAATTGTTACCTCTTTTCCGAAAGATAAGTGGTGGGCGGGGGCAGATAAGGCCAGAATTAAAAATAGACTTGTGGGTATGTCTTGATTAACCGATTAAATGTCAGATTTATGCTAAATAGAAAATATGTTTTTATTATAATATCTCATAATAAAATAATAATAATATATTGCTCTACTTTGTATTGAGCAATTTTTTAAAAGTAAATGCTACGAACAGTGGAATTTTACTCCATGTGTTCTTTCATTTGGATATGGGCATGTGTGTGTATATACAAGTGCTATCGGTAAATTATCACTATTTTATATTTTTAATTTTGCACATGCGTGTTGTTTGTGTTTGATTTTGTCAACTATGCATTATAGTAGTGTTAGTTGGGCACTGTCTCTGAGAAAAAGTGCACCATGATACGATTCACGTTACCAGAAATTTGGAAGCAGCATGCTGTACTGCTTGGCATTCTTGCTAGAATCTCCAACACAAACATTTCAGAGTGTTTAACAGTGCAGAGGATTCGAAAAGAGTTGGATGAGTCCAATGGGGATTACAAAGGTGTTTGGAGTGATCACTAGTTGTGGCAACATGGAGGTCTACACCAAGGGCCTTGAGGAGGTAGTGCTGCCCTAGGTCAAGAGGTTGGATGATGGAAGACCCTATGTCTGACAACAGAACTTTACACCATGACACACAAGCAGAAGAACCTGGTTATGGCTGTAAGAAAATTCCTGCGACCACATCATCCCTTACATCTGGCCACATAACAGCTCATACTGCAACCCCCTTGATTATTATGTGTGGGGATCAAATGAGCGAGAGACCAACAAAACTCCTTGTGACACCAAAGATGAACTGAAGGCAAGGATTATGGTAGCATTTACTGACTTAAACAAGGAGACAATCCAGAAGAGATGAAGGAGATTCTAAAGTTGTCTGGAGGCTGTTGTTGAAGACAAGGGCAATTTTATTGAATAAATTTACATTTTAGTATTTCAAGTTATTTTTGTGTATAAAAGGCTAATTTCATTTTTGTGTAATTTACACCACAAGTTATCCATTTTGTATGGCATAGTAGACAGGTCCTGTTGCTGGGCATAGGGTCTTTCAGCAACAATCCACTTAAACCAGGACAGCACTACATCCTCAAGGCACTTGATGTAGGCCTCTGTGTTGAGTCTGAGGCCATGTGGGAAGGTGAATGTAAGCATAACATCACCATCATTAGTGGTCACTCCAAACACCATGATATTGACTGGATATAACATCCAAGTCTTTCCAAATCCTCTGCACTGTCCTCAGATCAACACCCCAAACACTGAAATGTTCATATTGGAGATTCTAGTACGAATGCCAAGCAGTACAGCATACCATTTCATAATTTCTGGTGGAGTGAATTGCATCATGGTGTCCCTTTTCTCAAAAATGATGCCCAGCTGACCTTACAATACGGTGCAGTTGACAAAATCTAAAAAAAACATGTATGAATGAAATTAAAAATATTAAAAATGGCAATAATTTTCCCATTGCCCACATTATATATATATATATATATATATATATATATATATATATGAGTAATTTTTTCACCCTTAATTTTTTAAATTTAGAAAAAATTAAATTTGTCAGGTTTTCCACTGACATGAAGTGGAGTGATCATATTGAATCAATTGCTAGGTCTGCTGCTAGGAATGTTGGTTCACTGTGTCTTTTGCATCAGAATCCATTTTATACATTTATAAATCTACCATTCAACCGTGCATTGTATATTGCTGCAATATCTGGTCTAGTGATCCTGCTATATATCTCAAGATTCTTTGCAATATTCAAAGAAAGGTCTTTAAAGTTATCAGTCCCAACCTGGCATCTCGAATTCAGTTACCTCCCATTGTTATTAATATGGCTTCTCTTTGTCTTTTCTACAAATATATTAACGTCAGTTGTTCTTATGAGATTCCCTCCTTGCTACTTTTATCTCATGAATTTAAACATACAACTAGATTGACAATTAGGTCTCATTCTTTTACTGATGAAATAATTA
>OZ038480.1:22864489-22929489 GCA_964036315.1 Acanthosepion esculentum
TAAACTTTCATATATATATACATATATGTATATATGTAAACTTTCATATATATATACATATATGTATATATATATATATACTTTCATATATATCTATATATTAATATATATATATACACATATATGCATATATATATAGTTTCATACATATATATGCATATATATATATACATACATATATATATTTTCATATATATGAATATATATATATATATGTATATATATATATATATACACTTTCATATATATATATAGGAATATATATGTATATATGCATATATGTATATATATATATATTTTCATATAATTATATATATGATATTTTATATACATATATGTATATATATATAATTTCATATATATATATATATATGAATATACATACATACATATATGTATATATATATACTTTTATATATATATTAATATACATATATACATATATGTATATATATACATTCATATATATATATGTATATATATACATATATGTATATCTATATACTTTAATATATACATATATATATATATATATATATATACTTTCATATATATATACATATATGTCTATATATATTCTTTCATATATATATACATATATATATAGGAATATGTATATATATATACATATGTATATACATATATATATACTTTTTCATATATATATATATATATATATATATATATATATATATATATATGTATATATATATATATACTTTCATATGTCCCAATAGTGGATATATTGGTGAATCTGGAAATAATTTAAGATTTCGCTTCAACATCATAAACTAACCATACGTCAAAACAATCCTTATTCCCCCATAGCTGAACATTTTAATCAACCAGGACACTCATTAGAAAACTGTAAATGTGTATTGATAGATTTTGATTTCAGTTCCACATACACATGCAGAAAAAAAGAAAGATACTGGATTTTAAAATTAAATACATATAAACTATGGTTAAATAAAGACTTGGGTATTTTAAATCTTCATAAATATTTCAATAGTTAAACAAAAAATATTATTTTTAGATATAGTTAAAAAAATTTTTAAACAACATCTAAAATATTACTACAGTTAGATTTACGTTAGAAATATTCAAACACAGTTGCATTCCATATCACGTGACGTCCGCGTCTCGCGACGGACGCTACTTAATGTAAACAAACTTCTGAAAACAGTCCTTTCTGATCAGGGCTGATCTGAAATATCAAATATATATATATATATATATATATATATAAATATAAATAAATACTTTCACAAAAAAAACATACAATTTTTTTTAATTTGCAACTTTTCAGTTGTTTTTCTATATTATATGCATACATATATACATATATATAATTTCATATATATATATATGTGTATATATATATATATATACATATATATATATAATTTCATATATATATATATATATATATACATATATATATATGAATTCTTATATATATGTATATATATGTATATATATATATAATTTCATATATATATGTATATATATGTATATATATATATACTTTCATATATATGTATATATATACTTTCATATACATATATGTATATATATATATATATATATACATATATATATATATACTTTCATATATATATTTGCATATATATATATATATGTATATATATACTTTCATATATATATATGTATATCTCTATCTATAAAAGGCAGGATGTGTGTGTGTGTACCGAATGCACGGCCGCAATTTTCGACGGATTTGCACCAAATGCCCCAAGTTAGCGGGAAGGGCAAGACCGAGTTTGCATTTCCCAACACCCATCGATAGTGGAAATAATTCATTTTTTCATGCTTCTACGGTAGTTTTCATGTAGTTTGCGGCCATTTTCTACTGGCCAGAGTGATAGCCTATAGCTGGCTGCCATGAAAATGCAGGAAGATTCTATCGGCTAGTGTGAGAGCCAACAACTGACTGACACAAATGTTAACTAGCATGCTAGCATGCAAAAAATCGATAGCTGCATTTGTCACAAGTGGGAAAAATTTAAATCTGCATGGCACTTTACTCCAATTGACTCATTCGCTTGCTTAAACTCAATGTTGATTCTGATTCCGCAGAACTGGGTTGGGTGTGAAAAAGTATTTGTTGTTAACATTCTTTTTTCTTTTGGTTTTTCCAGTGACAAGTCCTTTTTTAAAGCTGATCGTTTTGTGTTCATTTTGTTTAGTTCTTTTTTTGTAACAGATTTAATGTTTAGTATATAAAAAATTTGCAGTGTGAGATAGGCAAGAAGCAAAGCATGTAGCAACATCAGCATGGCAAAGGGCACTCATTTCAAGGCAAGGAAGGGCAAAAATATTTTAAGTCAAGTCATAGCGATTGCAGTATGAGTTGTACAATCTTTGAATCAAGCAGGGGCAATGCCGGGCCATGCTGCTAGTTTATATATATATATATATACACATATATACATGCATATATATATATATATATATATATATATATATATATATGTATGTATATATACATTCATAAATATATATGCATATTCATATATATATATATATATATATATATATATTCGTATATATATATAAATATATACATCCATATATATATATATATATATATATATAGAAATATATACATTCATATATATATATATATATATACATATATACATTCATATATCTATATATATATATATATATAAATATATATACATTCATAAATATATATAATAAAATATATACATTCATATATATATATATACATAAATATATACATTCATAAATATATATATATATATATATATATAAAAATATATGCATTCATATATATATAATTATATACATTCATATATATATATATATATATATATACATTAATATATATATATATATACATATAAATATATACATTCACGTATATATATTTATATATAAATATATACATTCACATATATATATATATGTATATATATATTAATATATACATGCATATATATATATATATATATATATACATTCATATCCCTGAATTATGTAAATTCTTCCACCTATCTTTGTAGCAATACCAATTACAGTGGATCTTTAGTTGATGAAATCTTACCTCAGATTGCTAAGTCGATTTGTCTATTGGTTGCTGTTGACCTCATAATTAGCACATGCAACAACACATCTGTCTCTGTCCCTTCAACCTGTGATGTGTTACACGCTGATGCATGCTCACATGCCTGACCTGCTAAACGCAACACCTGTTCGAGTTTTCCATTGGCTGCATGAAGTTCCTTTACATGTCATACTGATTGTCTACGCAGTGCTATGCTCATTGCTACCACTTAACTCTGCAATTCTGCTTTTTCATCTGTATGTCCAGCACTGCTTACACATTCCTTTCTCTTGGTCAAGCTTTCAATCTCTCTGAAGTGATGTTTCCTTTTCCGTTGCATAAAGCCATCTACTACAGTTTTAACGCGTTGCTTTCTTGTCGTTTATAGCCGTTCCCAATTTAAATTTTTTTATTTTCCTCCCAGTTTTTTCATCGCATTCTCCATAGTACTATGTAAGCAACATTTATTTTCCCAACCTTTCTTGAAGTTATTTGAGCTTAGTGATTCCTCTATCTTTTCACTGTTTTCTTCTATTTGCTCACACATTCCATTTGACAATTCATAATTGCCTACCACATACCCCCAAAGAAAAGAAGTTGCCTATGTCGCAAAACCACAGCCACTAGGTCCACCATGCGAATAAGTGATGCCGAATCATCTTTAGAAAGTTCAGTGTCTCGGAATGTTTCACTCAGAGCCACTGAGATCAAAGATTAATGTAGCCATCCAGAAGAGCATACCTGAACACTTCCGCACACAAGACTGAAAATTGTGATCAAAGGACTCAACGGCTGAGGAGAAACCCCTCTTCAACTGCTGCTGCATTTGCTACTGGAACCAAAGAGCAGCATGGAAATTGTTTGCAATCAAATGTAACTTCTAATGCTACTGAAAATGCATCTACATAAACATTCTGCCCCCACCAATTTGCTCATTCTGGCATAATGGTCCATGGAAGTGTTTCCTTCCTTGCAAGTTTGAGAACGCATAAACGTCCCTTTTCAGGCCCCACTTCAAATTGTTAACCCCCATTTTGGGATGTGCCTCAGTTGCACCCTATTGTTGTTACTAATATTGATTTTTGGGTGGGCTAACTTTAAACTTAAACTGCTCCAACTGAGCAGCAAAAATTCCCAGTAATGAAAACCCAGTTGAAGATGGGTTATACTATTAGTATATATATATATATATATATATATATATATATATATATATATATATATATATATATATATAATTTAATTTAAAGAAAAAACAGAGCACTTTAAGCTTCCATTACCGCCCCGTCAATACTCCTCTCCCTTCTCTTGAACAAGAGTAGAGGCTCACCCCTTGTTTCTTGTTTAGGAAGGGGTTCCCGGAACTCTTCCTCTCCTTCTCTCTGGCCTCAGTTCTAGTACAGCCATGATTCTCCTGTGATGTGTGCAGTCTGTAGCAATGCCTCTTCATTCCGAGGGTACACGGTTGACAGTTTTCTGGTTGCTATTCCCAACTGGTAGTTGGCAGCCCTAACTCTTGTGTAGCATCTTGAGTTTTATAATACCAGGGTGCCTGTAGTGCCACATTATGTTGCAGGCAGCGCCAGTTCCTTTCTGCCCGCATCACAGATGATGACCCTCTGCGACTTCTACTTCAGGCCTTCTCATTTTCACTTCCTAAATTACCCATCATGACTAATAACAATCAATAAAGCAAACCTAAACCAGCTCTTAAAAAATCATCTAAACCCTTTACCATTTCCTTTTCTAATGTCTGTGGTATTCAAACCAACTTCTGCAGTGTGGAATCATTCCTCATTGAGAAGTCTCCCGATATACTGGCTCTCTGTGAGATCAACCTCATCAAAGCTCATCTCCCACAGGCTAGAGAGCTCTCTCTCGAATCTCCAGATCACTCATACTTGTCTCTGACTCTCTCTCCTCAATGTTGTAAGCTACCTCTTCTTCCTCTATCGCTCTCCATCCTCCCAAGACTATGGTGTGCTCGAAAGCATTTCTGAAAATATAGACAAGTCTCTCTCTCCCCATTCATTTGCTCATATATTTGTGTTCAGGGACTTTAACACCCACCACACCAAGTGGCTTAAAAACTCTATAACTGACCTTGGTGGCATACAAACCCTTAACTTTTCTATTTCTCAATCCCTCATGCAAATAGTTGACTTTCCCACATGATTCCCCAACAACCTGGTTGCTACTGCTTCCCTTCTCAATCTCTGTTTCACCTCCATCCTGGAGTTCTGTCGAACCTCGCAGATCTGCCCTCTTGGCCACTCTGATCATGCTGTAGTGTCTGTCAACATCTCCTTCTATTCCACCCCCAGCAAAGACGCTCCTACCAACAGAGCATCTTTCTGTTATCAACGAGTAGACTGGGACTCATTCCAGGATTTCCTTTACGATGTCCCCTGGGATGTGGTCTTTAAACTCCCTTCCAATGTCTACTCCCGGGTAAAAGCTGGAATCGAGGCTTTCATCCCCAGTAGGAAATATAGTCTTAAATCGTGCTCATCCCCTTTGTTCTCTGCTGCTTGCTCAGCTGCTATTGCTAATATGAATCACTTCTTCCGCTATATTGTAGTGACATGTCAGATCGCAGCAGACGTCTCTTTGTCTCAGCGCGTAACGAGTGCCATGTTCTCAATGAAGCAAAGATAGAATGAAACAACATACTGCATCACGCAAATTCAGCTCCAAGGATTATTGGCATCTCTGCAAGAGAGTACTTAACAACAGCAAAACTTCAATACCTCCCTTACTCAACCAATTTGAGGTCCTGACCTCCTCAGCTGATA
This sequence comes from Acanthosepion esculentum, assembly GCA_964036315.1. Taxonomy (NCBI): domain Eukaryota; kingdom Metazoa; phylum Mollusca; class Cephalopoda; order Sepiida; family Sepiidae; genus Acanthosepion; species Acanthosepion esculentum. The sequence continues at coordinate 22,870,379 of OZ038480.1, forward strand.
AGGCTGAGTGCTTTGCTCGGAAATTCTCTTCCAACTCAACGCTCAACTCATCTGGTGTACACACACCCAATTTCCCCCCAAGAACCGAGGCTCTATTGAGCAAGTTGCACATAACCCCATCATTCGTATTGGGCATCATCTCAAAATTAGACTCACATAAGGCTAGCAGTAGTGACGAGATACCAGCCATTGTCCTGAAGAAATGTGCTCCTGAACTGGCCCCTGCCCTCTCCAAATTATATAACTAGTGCCTCAATGAATCTTGCATTCCAGCCTATCTTTAAGAACTCTGGAGACCCTTCTGACCCAACTATCTACTGTCCTACCACACTTCGGCAAAGTCTTTGAAGCTTTAATCAACACCAAAGTGGTTAATCACCTTATATCCCATTATCTGCTCTCTGATAAGCAATATGGTTTCTGCTTTGCCCGTTCTACAGCTGATGTGCTCATAGCCATAACTGAAATTATTTACCAAGCACTCCACAATAAGAAGAAGCTCATGCAGTGGCTCTAGATATCTCTAAATTGTTTGATAGGATCTGGCATGCTGGCTTCCTTCATAAGATTAAGGGATACAGAATTTCAGGTCGATTATTTGACTTAATATGATAATTCCTGTCAAACCATGTAAGAAGGTCATCCTTAACGGATTCTCCTCCAGTTCCTTTCCCACAAATGTAGGTGTTCCCCAAAGGCTCTATCCTGGTCCCTACTTTGTTCCTTATCTTCATTAGTTCCAAAGTAGGTATCTATGCTAATGACACTACTATTTACTCCTGCCTCAATAGCAAGTCTGGTATTGCTAACAAAACTAACCTGGTCATTAGTCTTGAAAAGGACCTCCAGTCGGTTGTAGACTGGGGCAGGAATTGGCTGGTTAACTTTAATGCTGCAAAAACAAAATCACTCTCTATTACTCACCACAGGGAACCATCCCTGCCACCCATTAGAATGTCTGATGCTCAACTCCACAAGAGTACCTCTTTGCAACTGCTTGGTTTCACACTGTCCACTGACCTGAGATGGAACAATTACATTGAATCAATTGCTTCATCCACTGCAAGGAAAGTTGGTTCCCTGTGTCGCACCAAAAAGTTTTTCTTGCCTGAGTCCATCCTTCAAATCTATAAATCAACCATTTTCCCTTGCATGGAATAATGTTGCCACATATGGTCTGGTGCCCCTGCTATTCACCTTAAGGTCCTCGACAAGATCCAGAGACAGATATGCATTGTGGTTGGTCCTGATCTGGCATCTCGTCTACAGTTGCTCTCTCACAGACATGTGGTTGCCTCACTCTGTCTTTTCTACAAATACTTTCACGGTCACTACTCTGAAGAGATATTTTTGCTAGTTCCCAGACTGCATGAATTTAAGTGTGCTACTAGGCTGGCATCACAGTCCCACCTTTCACTGTCAAAATGGTTAAATGTGGCTGTCTCTTCTACTCCAATAGCTTCATGTCATGCACCTCCCATCTGTGGAATTCCCTTCCTATTACCTATTTCCCTGATATCAATAATCTCCAACTGTTCAAATGTAATGTCAATCGGCATCTCCAGATGCTGTGACCTATTCCCTGTCCTTCTCTTCATCCTTTCCTCCATCACACCTCTTTACTCTTGCTCCCATTCTGTAACCCCTTGCGTACTAGTGGCATCCTGCCCTGCTTGGGGTGAAATGCTTATATATATATATATATATATATATATATATATATATATATATATATATGCTATTTTTTTGATACTGAACAATTCTAAACTTTGTATAGTTGCTTTAATTTTGGGAGAAAATAAACACAAAATTTGTATATTGTTTATCATACTATTCCTTGATCTAAGCTTTCAGCTCATATGAGCCATCTTCAGATGATATTCTCTTATGTTGACAGGGAAGATTACTATATGATGATAACTGTCGTGAAATAGCAGATTTATTTTGTAAATTCATGATGACATTGTATCATGCGTGTGAACAAAATATTATCAAAAGAACTATATGTGTAGATGCAATGCATTATGTCATGACTTGTTAGAAATGTGATTTTGTTGAGTATAGGTGGCTTTGTTTTAATGTAGTTTGTCTCCAGTGTCTGAATCTTCTTTTTATTATGAGTATGTGTGAGTATTATTATGTTATCAATTAATATATGTGTCTAATATGCACATGGCTATGTTTTTCTAAGAAATGTTGTTTAATAGACTAAGATCAGAAAAGTGATAGGTAAGTCTCTGGGAGAACCTGTTTGCAGTAAAACCCATATATGTAGTGGGTTTATTTTTAGTATCTGAGATCAATCTCTGAACAGACATGTAAATTGATACACTACATTGGGGTTTGTTTGTAGAGGATTTAGTTGTGTGGTTTTAGGGTTATTAGGGACTATGAGGTCAATTGTTTTAAATTTTTTATAATATATGATGAGCTTAACTTGTTTATTATTATTAATAGGTTTAACATTTCTACCTATTGAGTGTTGTTTAATCATGTTTGTAATTTTTAAGCCTTTGGTTATAATAATCTTAGTTAATAGTTTTGACGTACATTATTATTATCAATATTATCATTTTTGTTAGAAATATTTTAAATTTTATTGAGATCCATTTTAATTTGTTGATCAATGATGGAATTATGGAATCCATTATTAACAAGTGTTTGTTTAATGTTATGTAATTCTTTATAAATTATGGTTTTGCAAGAAGATATCATTTGCGTGCATTGGATTAATTGTTTTATAACGGCTTATATCATGGGTGGCATTCACTATTATAATATAATTACATATATATATATATATAATTATTTACATATATATATATATATATATATATATATATATATATATATATATATATATATATATATATATATATATATAAGTACCTGATATAATTATTGAACCTGTATCTGTGAAATTATTTTTGACAGACTTTCATGTTCCTGGCTCTTTCTTTTTTTAAAACCTTTTTTTCCTTCGAGATTGATTTGATTATTGGCAAATCAAGAATTTGAAGGTTTTTCGAGATGAGTATAGTTACCTATATTTATAATTATTTACATATATATATAAATATAATTATTTACATATATATTATATTATATCATATATATATATATATATATATATATATATATATATATAATTATTTTCATATACACACATACTTGCATGTACATATGTTTTCTCTGGTGTTAGAAAATCTCTGCTCAATGTTATATGACAGAGGTATTAAGTAATGCTGTTAAATATTAATTTGGTTTGACCAAGGAAATTGCATTTTTACCATCAGCAAATGGTGCTTAGCAATAACAAATACAAAAACTGCACAACACTTTCAAAGTATTTTTGGTGATTAAAAAACAACTACAAAAACGCATCCATTAACTAGATAATCATGAAAATCTGAACCATATTATGGAAAGGGAAACAGATGTAACTTTTGTTTGTTGGAGAAGCTTATTATTTTAAAACACTTAAATAACCTTAACTTTCTGAACAGGATAAGTGAGTTGATATTACATGTACACCTAAAAACAAAAACTTGTTTATGGACATTGACCAATATATGTAACACCTATTAATATTCTTAGAAATCATCATTAATAGCATTTTTTATATATCCATATATAAGTCTATATTATAGATCATATTCAATTAATTTATGATGTGTTTTTGTGTAATTTCACCTTTGTGTATAAGGCTAAGTTCTAATACATTAGATATATTGTCTTAACTGTAATTAGTTTATTCTTTAAGACATTACATTAATAATATATTATAATGATGGTTTTCATGCCAAAAGCAGAGTTATCCCCCTTGATACATAGGGTGTTGATGTAAATTCAAATTTTTATTTTTCAATTTATTTAAATGAATCTTTTTTAAGTTTTCATCTTTCGAAATTATGAATAATTAATTATAATATTATAGTCAATAATAATAAAATAAAAACATCTTAACACATTTTTAAGTCAACACCATCAGAACATGAATTTCATTATGCTTTAACAGTTAGTAAATATTTTGTACCTGAAGATTGCATGAAACTCCAAGTTATGCTATCGATATAGGATATTATGAATATTCACTAGTACACACATTATATATATATATATTTTTTTTTTTTTTTCATCCCAATCAGTGCAATAAATTCACTAAGACACAGGAGTTTACTAAGTGCAAAAAAGAAAAGAAAAAGATTAAATAGTAAGGACAATAATAGATCTAATTCACAAAGCAACAGATAACAATGGAAACTGCATTTAAATTTTTGAAGATCAGACTTGACTGGAAAGCAAGAAGATTTCCAAAATTGAAAAATACAAGAAGAATTGTTAGTATAGAACTTAATTACATTTAGCCATTTCAACTGTAAAATTATGAGACCATACCACCAATCTAGAACGGTGCGTAAATTCATAAAGCTTTGATACCATTGAGGAGAGTTCATCAGAATAATTACCATAAATATATTTATAGAAAACTCATAGTTAAGTAAATTACAGCAGTGGGAAAATTACAAAATCTTTCTCAGAATAGGAGAACATTCCATCATAATTTGCCCAAAGTTCACTTCAGAAGCAAAGTACAAGAAATATGGTTCAAGCTTTCGACTTGCTTGAACCATATTTCTTGTACTTTTCTTCTGAAATGAACTTCAGGCAAATTGACCTTGTTCTTAAAATTACCAAGATATTTTGAATATATTTTTGCAATTAAAATAAAGTTTCATTTATGCAGCAACAATGATTGTTTAAATGACTAACCATTTTATTTCAACCGCTCTATCCAAAGAGAGTACTTCTTGTGCTGCCTTTGCAACCCATTGAGAGTCAATTCATGAATGCTTAGTACTCTAAAAATGTACTTAGTTCAATAAATATTTGGAAAAAAAAACACTTAAAGTTGCAAAGTGATGATTGTACTGATTTTGCAAGCCATTGATAATGAATTCAGTTCTTTCTCAGTGCTTGTGATCCTAGCTAATTTGGACCGTCTCCAAGAAATAAGAGCTTTTTGGTTTTGTTTTTTCATTTTTTTTTTTTTTACATCAAATATCTTGGAGTCTTCAGATCTAAGATTTGTAGTGAATAATTTGAGATTCTTGAACAGACCAGTCAGCTGTTTGAGAAAATACTGACCTTCTGAAAAAGAAATTCATTCATTCCACAATATAAAACAAGTTGTACATTCACAAAATCATGGCATTCATTTGTTATTGTTCAAATCCCTGATTGTTTGACATGAGTGTCTTGAATATTCATAAGAGAGACCTTATGCTCTCAATGGTGAACACATTTGACCTCTTCAAGGTCAGTTGTCACTTAATAATAATGGTGTTTCAATAAATTCATTTAATTCAATTCATCATCTTTCTTTTTTCTTGAAAAAAAAAACGTGTTAGTTCTTAATGTTTTAATTTTTATTATTCTTTATTTGATTTCATATCAAAACAAAAGGGAAAAAAGAACTGCTGTTTCAGAAAAAACAATTCAGATATTTCAATGCATATACTGACAATTCCAATTACTAATAAATTATTTTCTCTCCCCTAACCAAAAATAAGTCAGGCACAAGGAAAAATTAATTGAGCATAAAATTAGTATTTAACTTATTATTAGTGACTTTTGCTTCACCAATATCTATTGACCTTGACAAGCTGGCTCACTAAAACATGTTCACTTCTATTTTTTAATGATTACTCTTCAGCTCACTGAAGTTTCAAATATATCTCCCCTAAGATATTTCTATCCTTAGCTAAAAGACTTAGATTATCAGAGCTATTAAATTAATCATACACTATTTCAACAAAAATATCTTATTTGCTTAAGTTGCAGATCACATGGCATTATTTCCACCTGTGGCATATTACTAAGAATTTCAGTCAGTATGATGTCTTTAGGCCTATACCTCCCAATGAGTGGCCATGCTTCTGGGGCATGGGTACTTTTATAAAGGCACCATCTCAAGATAGACTGCCAAACAAGGCTAAAGTGTTTTTATCTGTCCATTAGATGAGGACAACTATATGCTGACATAATCATCAATAGCTTCCAAAATGTTTTTTTCTACACAATTTCATTCACAAGACTTAGATCAAACTGTGATATGGTTTTTAGGCAGTTCCCAATGGTACTGTACACTGGGATTATATCCCCTTGCTGATATTATCAGGAAGTTACCTCTTTCACAAATTGACCATGTTGAAATGCAAACATTGACCACATGGTTGGAATGCTGGTGTTCTAACTACTCATGTGCCCACTACTCAAATTACCCAACTGTTTGTCTTTACAGATTTATATAGATACATTAATAAGTCTACAGCCTGATGATGAATTATCTTCTATTTTATATCACCAATATTTATTTTTGCAAAATACTCTCCTTGATTCAATGGTGAATACTAATCACATGTATTAAACATTAAACACTGACAGTTTCAAACCAAAATTTACTAACTACACATCAGACGACAGACCAGATCCATCATTGTCTGTCCCAACTATATTTGTCACTTTAAGATTTACAAAAGTCATTTTTATGAGCATATTGTATCATATTTTTTAATTAAAACTTGGCTCTAACCAGATCTGGAAAAGTTTACAGGAAAATATGAATTTTATGACAAAATAAGATACTACAAAGGACAAAAAAGCCTATTTATATAGTCTTTCCACATGCTATATCACTTTCAGGATGTGACCAATTGTGGCTCTCTACAGCTTCCTGTTTTTTAGTACTCTAAGCAATATTTTCTCTTTTATGAACCATCTTTCTGCTTTTTATACTTCTTCCCCATCCATTAGCATTTCCTGTTTCCTTCTGTCACAACATCAAGAAGATAGACAGGCAGGTAGAGAAGGGAAGATAGAATCTGATAGAAAAATACTGATAGACACTGATAGAAAGATATTGATAGATAGAGATTGATAGATAGATATATAAATAGAGCTTGATAGATATATGAAGAGATACGGAGAGATAAATAGGGATGGATAGATAGACAGACAAGTATTGATACATAGATATAGATAGATAGATATTGATAGAGATAGACAGATAGATAGATAGATAGATATGGATGGATGGATAGATAGATAGTTTGATCAGTAGGTAGGGATAGATAGGGTTTGATCGATAAGTAGATAGAGATTGATATACAGAGATTGATATAGATAGACAGGAAGATAGAAGAAAGGAATAGATAGATAGATAGATAGATAGGGATGGATATAGCTGGGATTGATAGATGAATAGAGATAGAGCTTGATATATATATATATATATATATATATATATATATATATATATATATATATATATGTATATATATATATATATATATATATATATATATATATATATATAGATAGATAGATAGATAGATAGATAAATAGATAGATATTGACAGAGAGAGATAGAGCTAGATAGATAGGGATAGATTGATAGATACAGATTGATATATTTATAAATATAGATTGATAGCTAGAAATAGAGCTTGATATATATATAGTGATTGATAGATATATATATAGAAATTAATATATATATACACACACACACACACACACACATATATATATAGATAGATAGATAGATAGATAGATAGATAGATAGATAGATACTGACAGATATATCTCGATGGATAGATAAGATGAAATAAAAATATATTTATGATTGGAGCCTAATGGAGAAATTGATGGTAATTGATTATTTATGGTGATTCATGACTTATGTAAGTCCTTTTAAAAATTAGTGGTTTTCAAAAATATTACTGAAACTGAAGAGTATCTGTAGCTCTTTTCCAAAATTCTTGCCCAATTGGTACATTTTATTTAAATTGTGACAATCGGGAAGAAAAAAAAGTAGTATTGAACAAGAATTAAAACTCACATTCTGTACCTTAAAGCCTGAAGAATAGCTAAAAACTATAAGGATAAAAAGCATAAAAATTGAAGAACTAGGAAAAAGCTTGTCATATAATAATCAAATACTTGCTATAATGATTGAAAATACTTTTTGTAGGAATTACAAAACAATCTTTTGCAAGCTTTGAATACAATGAGGTATTGTGTTTTCTCTGTGTTTTTTATTTTCAGTTGGAGAAAATCAATTTTGGATTAACAAACAAATACTGCATTGGTTACTTAGTAAATATTTTAATGTTTATTCATGCCTCTGCAAATAATGCATGATATGCTACTAATGAATAACAAATCCTTCTTAATTTTCTAAAGATATTTATCATTCACTGCTTTTTATCAATTTTTTAAAACATTTACAGACAATTTTTTTTTTTCTTTCATTTTCTAATTTCAACAAATTTTGGTTCTGTATTAATTATTAAAGTATTTTCTACTCAATTTCCTTACAAAATGGCTTTGTAAGTCATTTCCAGTTAAACTGCTCTGATGATGATGTGAATAAACATTGACCTGTTATTAAAATTACACTTCTAAATTAAGTGTTAATTATGTTGTTTACAGTCAAATCCTACAGAAAACATAAGTTCTTGTTCACCAGTGTTGAACACAGCCAGTACTTAGATGGGTGACTTCTTAGCATTAAGGGAGTAAATTCCAACAATAATCCTGTCTCAGATCCCATCTTACATTTGTCAACAACAAGGAGATACCCTCTCTAAAAATGAAACACTGCGACTTTTAGTGGGAAACATGATTGCTAATTGCATCAAGTTACATTGAAGGCAATTGAAAGGCATTATGATCATGGTATCTAACAATTCAACATAATTTTTATTTGTACACGATTTGAAGAGAAGGCCCTATCTGGATATTGTCTAAGTCATTTTTATCATGTGATAAACATGAAGGTACAGACTTGTTTCCATGGGAATTGGTTTCCATAGTAATATATATATATATATATATGTATATATATATATATATATATGTATATATATATATATATATATATATATATATATATATATGTAGTCAAACCTAATGAGCCAGACAAACCTACCAAGGTTTCACTAGGTTTGCTCTACGTTTGTATCGAGCTCTTTAGTTAGTTGTTTACTCGTATCGGGGTTTTGTCTTTGGGCTTTGAACCTGTATCTGTGCGATTATTTTCGACAGACTTTCATGTTCCTGGCTCTTTCTTTTTAAAACCTTTTTTTCCCTTCGTGATTGATTTGGCTATTGTTAAATCAAGAATTTGAAGGTTTTTCGACACAAGTATAGTTACCTATATTTATATATATATATATATATATATATGTATATATATATATACCTTTATTTATTACTATTCTGTAAGTACTTTATTGAATATACTGATATTCACAAGGTTATGGAATGTCTGCCACAAACCTTTTTTCTTTTTAGTTTCTGTTGGCTTCCAATTTGGTGAAGAAATAAAAATCTTGAATATATTAAATGTTTTTTTCAAAATTTGAATATTGGTAACAGATATCACAAAAATTACCCTACATATATATTCTCAAAATACAAACAACAAAATGGAGCTGGAAATTTTAAATATGATGTTTTTGTTTCTGTCATAGATACAGGTTATAAAACAGCATATTTTCAGGACTAAATATATACAAATATTGACAGAAATTAGTGTTTGTGTTAAGTAAGAAAAAAATGAAGTGCAAGAAAGACTGCATTGCACCAGTCTTTCATGTGAGGCAGATATTCCTGACTTGAAAATCAACATTCATTGTGAATACATAACACAGCTACTTGATTTATATGTGTAATAAAATATGTTTAACTGTTAATATAATTTTTCTTAAGAGTAATTGAAGCAGAAATTAAACATTGAGAGGAAAGAGTACTCAAAGACAGAAGAAATATATTATTCCCAAAATGGTGACTACTGACCAACCATTACTTTCAGTTTTATGCCAACCGTGTTGGCCACCTGATGATTGCAAACTGGCACATGCTTGAAACTTGCAGTTGTTGTAGGTTGATAGATATCTTTTAGTGAATAATAATAATATATATATATATATATATATATATATATATATATATATATATATATATATGTACACACACACACAAACTACTCTCCAAAAGTTTAAGATTTTTTTCAAAAAACCTTTATAGAAAGAAATGACTCAGAGTTTTTAGGTAAATTTTTTATTAATTGTATAATTACATTCATTACGTAACATATTTTTACTCTGTAACAAAACAAAAATATGATAAATGTTAAATGAGATTCACTCAAAAATCCGTCCTTCACCTTGATAACTGCTTGGCATTCTTTCGACCAATAAAAGTAAAGATTCACTTGTAATGTTTTGCCATTCCTCTTTTAATCATGTCCACAAGGTTTCTGCACTACTTTGTTCTTGCTTTTTGGCTCTGCAGTCCAATTCATTCCAAAATAATTCGATGGGGTTACAATCAGGTGATTGGGGCAGCCATTCCATGACAGTCAAATTATTTTCGTCAATTTTCTTCTGCAAATAGTTTTTACATAGGTTAGAGGTTTGTTTTGGATCATTATCTTGCATAAGCACAAACCTATGACCGATCAACCGTGTCCCAGATGGAGTAGTGTGGCACTGTAGGATAGAGTAATAGCCATGTTGATTCAATATCCCTGGCACCCAATAAATATCGTCAACTGTATTGCCTGTGAAACAACCCAAGATCATCACATTTCCTCCACCATGCTTTACAGTTGGCACAACACAAGCAGTAATCATTCGTTCACTAGTTCTTCACCTCATATACACTCACCTCTGAGATCCAAAGATCTCAAACTTGGATTCATCAGTCCAGAAGACTCATTTCCATTGATCAACAATCCGGTTTTGATGTTTTTTTAACTCATATCAGTTGCTTATGTTTATTTGCCGGTCTAAGCCGTGGTTTCCTGGCAGCCCAAGAGCCATTTAGACCTGCTGCAGTGTGTCTTCTAACTGTTGATGCAGCAATTTGAGGAAATGTCAGATTCCTGTTTCAAAGATTGGTGATTCTGATAAACTTATCTTGTGATTTGGAAGTGGGTTTTGACCAACTTGACCACTACCTGTTGTTATTTTTATCTGTTTCCACATTTCTCACAATAGCTGTGTATGAAACTAACTTTTTTGGCTATATCTCAGAAACTATAGTCTTCACAATGTAATATGACAATGGTTTGCCTCTTCACAAATGATAAATTACACTTCTTGTTGATATTAAGATTGAATCTGCAAAATTGAAATTATTATTTTTAATAATTGAACCGGAAATACATAATACCAATTATGAAACATATTTTTAGTGGTGTTTCATCATCTGACAACACATAAGGAGTGCAAGTAGTGACTCTGGACTCCACTGTTGCAAAACAGAGGGCTCTAAAACAATTTAGTGTCAGCCTCCTCACGGTCGGAGTGCTGGGTAAACAAGCTACTGCAATAAAGAAAAATGTTATTTCATATTGAATGTAACCAAACTTTGTTCAATGTTTTATTTCATGTAATTTAATCCTTTCCACCATCACGCCTCTTTTCTCTCACTCCCACTCTGTAACCCCTTGTGTGCTGGTGGCATCCCACCTTGCTTGGGGTGAAATGCTTAAAATCTAAAAATCAATCTAACTGAAAGTCAAGATAAATTATGGAAGATGCTAAGTGATGTAATTTAATGTCTAATAAACAAAAGTGAATAAATGTTATTGTTGAATTTTATTTTTTTATTATAATGTATTTTTATTTATTTTATTTTAGAAATTAATTTACGTATCTATATAATCTAAATAATAGAATTTTAAAAATTTAAACCAGTTTTTAATATTTAAAAATTTTTATAGTCATAAAAAAGATAGGGAAAGAGGTATATCTTGTAGGAATAGAGATATTTGAAAAAATCCAGGGTGGAGATTTATATTTTGGCAATATATATATATATATATATATATATATATATATATATTATGAAATAATAACAATTATTTTAAGACATTCTTATGTTTATACATTGTTTTTTACAGATACAAAATAAAAAAGAATGTATAAATATAAAAATGTCTTAAAATAATTGTTGGACTTTGTCCATTTCATAATGTGTGATGTCATTTATTTACATTTGGATACAGATCGAGCAGATATGAATGTACATGAGAAAATCATGGAAAATTGTAGTTTAAAAACAGTAAAATTGACCTTGCTAACAGAAACGCTCCTTTGTGGCTCAATCGGTAAAAGCACGTCAGGCTATATGATGATTCCATATATGACACAGGTTCGATTCCTGTAGGAAGATGCATATTTTCTATGACAATTTTTCAGACATTCAGGCTGGTAAATGTTGTTAATACTGTTTATTATAAACAGAGCATTTACTTAAATATTTGTATCTATAAAAAAGAATGTATAAACATAAAAATGTCTTAATATACATATAGATATATAGATATATATATATATTTAAAAATTTGTGGATTTTGTCATCAAATTCTCTTTTGGGCATATCTGATTAAATAAATTACAAACATTATGTCTGCTTATTTTTAGCATAACCCTTTTATATTCACAAATATTTTTCCATGTATTACAATCAAATGAGATAAGAAATGCATGGTAACAGTGAAAATCACTTTTATTTCCCTGATGATGATCTCAGAAAGAGATGGAAAGTACTTGGGAAATAAAAGTGATTTTCACTGTTACTGTGCATTCCTTGCCTCATACATGGAAAAATATTTGTGAATATGAAAGGATTATGTTAAAAATAAGCAGACAGAATGTTTGTAATATATATATATATATAAATATGTATATGTACTTATTTTTTTTAATCAATTTACATCAAGCAAGGTGATAACATCACTAAGATGCAAAGGGTTACTGAGTGTGAAAGCCAATGAGATGACTTTAGAAGAAACCAGAAACCCAGTAATAAACAATAATAACAAGGGACAAACCTCTACTCCTGTTCAAAAGATTGGTGAATGTCAAAAATGATTGTGCCTCACTCTGTGAACTAAAACAACATTTGAAATTTCTCAAAAGATGTCTAACATTGCCACATATGCACATGAAAATGTAAGACCCTAGTGGGACTTAAAACCAGAGATTGCTGTCCACAGTTGAAGAGATATCAAACAATAGCATTTGCCAAAATAGAGTCACAGCCATCATATATATATATATATATATATATATATATATATATATATATATATATATATATATATATATATATATATATATCTGATGCGGTGGGAATGAAAGTAATATATAAAATATATAAATTCTAACGTTCGCAGCATTCATTCAAAAAAGAGCTCAATACATGTAGTAGAGTGATAATTATTTATTTATTATAATTTTATCATATATACAAAACCATTTTACTCACAACAAAGATGCAACTTGGTTTCAGTGCATTTTAACTGCACATCTACGGGTGAGTGTCGGAAATGGTTATGAACGATCCTGTTTGTAGGCAAGCCCCGATGTAAAACGTCACTTCCTTTTTCCATTTTTTGAGAAGAAAAATGTACTTAACAAAATATACCTAGAGTATCTAAGTGAAACGATAGTTGTTGTTGACAGCAGTGAGTAAAATGGTTTTGTCTATATGATAAAATTATAATAAATAAATACATATATATATATATATATATATATATATATATATATATATATTATATATATATATATTTATATATATATACATATATATATATGAAGAAATATAGTCTTAAAGTGTGCTATATTTATGGGATAAAGTGCTCAATATCAGAGATAGAGTGTGTTTTAAAATAGCCGAGAACAATAACAACACTCGTGGCCTGACGATTGCATCTAGCATGAAACAGACTGTTGCCTCTAAGTGTTGACTTCTATGCTCACTTTTATATTTATATATATATATATAAACAGATAAATAAATAGGTAGATATTAATAATTAAGTATGTGGTTCTAAAAGAGATTTTTTTTTGGTCATCAATTTTTTTCTTTCATATTTGTCATCATTATCTTTCCCAAATTGTGATTTTAATTTCTTTTTTCCTCTTTCCCAAGTTTTATTTTCTTCCTCTTCCTATACCCTCAACAACTCCCCCTCTCCATATCATCATCGCCATTAGTAAAATTAATGTATTTCATCCCTTTTATTTATTCTTCTTTATTTAATGTAACTTTCCCAAAGTTATGTCATCATTATCAGCACCTTTCTCTTTTGACTTTCTCTTTGTCTGTTCCTTTTCTCTTTTATTTGCCAAGTCTAAATTTTTCATTAGTTTTTTGCCTTGAACTTGTTGCAGACATTGATCAATAAAGCTACAAAGAACTACTAATACTACTACTACTACTACTACTACTACTACTACTACTACTAATAATAATAATAATAATAATACTTTTAAGAATAAAGAACAAAAAAAAAAAAGAATCCGAGTCCATTAAGTGGCCAGTTCCTGCTGACAGGGCATTTAAAATGCAACAGACAGAAAAGGCAGTTAATTTACTGTTACTTGATATTATAACGCAGGTTGGCAGGTGGCAGCTGATGTAGCTATAAGGACCAGCATCTTTGATGTCTTTTAGCAGAGCCCCAGCTCTCAAAGTCTATGAAAAAAGATAAAAGTTTTGTCTAAAGCAAAGTCAACATTTTGGCCAGATATTTGAAGGTCAAACTAGTGGACCACACTGGGTGAGCAAGTGGCCAATGCCTTTCCCAATGTTTTATGGATGGTCACATGACCAGTTTATTCGTGTCCCATTTTAAAGCAAAGGGCCAGTAACTTTGGAATAACACAATTCAGTAGATTGGTCATATGGTTTAATGTTTGCTGCCTCCTTGTACGCCTGTCGAGTAGTTGTACCTCAAGCTGAGTCTATCCAGGTGATCCGTTAGGTAAGGATTGGCTTTGAAAGATGGCTGTGGATAAAAACTCATGGAAGTGACAGGAAAAGACACAAAGAAATGAAAATTACAGAAAAAGAGAGAAAAAAAGAGAGTGGAAGGTTAAAAGTGAAAGTAGAAAAATATTTTCAGAGAAGGAGAGAGAAAGAGAGAGTGAAAGGTTAAAAGTGAAAGTAGAAAAATATTTTCAGAGAAGGAGAGAGAAAGAGAGAGTGAAAGGTTAAAAGTGAAAGTAGAAAAATATTTTCAGAGAAGGAGAGAGAAAGAGAGAGTGAAAGGTTAAAAGTGAAAGTAGAAAATATTTTCAGAAAAAGAGTGGAAGGCTAAAAGTGAAAGTAGAAAAATATTTTCAGAGAAGGAGAGAGAAAAAGAGAATGGAAGGTTAAAAGTGAAAGTAGAAAAATACATGATAAATACACTGTAAACAAGTGAAATCAAGAACTTTGTTGCTCGGAAGAAAATTCTTTGCAATGGACAATAGAAATGAAACGGGCTGCAAAACTTTGCCTTTAGGAGGAAAATTTTCTTTTAAGAGATTTTCAATGTACTGATAGTGTAATGGTTATGAACACAGAAAGTGGAAACAACGGGCCTAGTTTATATTCTGTCTTTTGTACAATTTATATATTTATATTTCTTCTTTCACAGAGCTTTTACTTTGTAGAACAGACTCCCAAGAGTATTCTTCCCTAATTACTATGATCTTAATCTCTGCAAGTCTAGGATCAAGTTTATCTATCTCTCATATCCCCATAATATGAACTTACATTCACCCTTCATACCCTTACAACATCATTCAGTAACCCTCTACCATGAGTGGCCCTCAAGCCTTGTATTAGGTAAACAATACTATGAACCTCTTCTACTCCCAGCTATGGCTTGACTTTTCTCTAACTTTGGATGTCAGCCAATCTAAGGACAGGAACAATGTATGCAAAAAACAGGAAAACAATCAGTTTTTTCCCCAAAATGTCCCAACAGTTCATAGATGATAAAGAAAGAGGAATCTGCAAAGAGTCATGATCATCTACATCCTGAAAGAACATGGAATTTTATTTAAAGCTTTTGGTAAATTCAATGAATTTTGGCCAAGAGACTCAAGTAAAAGTCCACTATTCAAGTAAAGAAAAAGTGACAAAGAAAGAAAAAGCAGAGAGAAAGCGAAAATGAGTGGAAGAAAGAGAGAGGAGAGATAAAGAGAGAGAGAGGGAGAGGGAGAGAGAGAAAGAGAAAGTAGCAACTGAATGAGAGAGAGGAATATATAAATTTTGAAGTAAAATTCATTTCCATTCTTAAATCCAAAGCATTTAGAACTTATCAAACAACATTTTTGGACAAGGTCAAATATGAGTTTCCAGGAAGCAAAAATATAGACAGGATTTTTGTTTTTACTGAGAAGAATAAGTTCACTTCCTGTTATTTTTGTAAGTTTAATTTGTTTTTATAATTACAGACGTTTTAACCTATCCTAAAACCTTTATTTTTTTTTGGTAGTTTGTCATATTATCTTTTACAACAGAGGATCATGTAGTGGGTATGTAACTTTCACCAAGTTTTGTGTCAGATCTAGTAAATATGCAAACACACGCACGCACACGCACGCACACACACACACACACACACACACTTAACATGAAGTGCCCTTGCAAGACTGATACAAAGTTACCTAGTCAAATTTATTCATGTAGATAGTCTAATTCTAGCTTGTGGCCATATCATACTGAAACACTAGTTCTTGTCCAATCATCAAAGTTAAGCAACATTGAACCTAGTCAGTACTCAGATGTGTGACTCTGGGGAACACTAGGTACTGTAAGCTATGTGACAGACCTATCAAGACTGCAATAGATACAACCTCAAATACTAACAGAAGGCCTCAATATGTGGATTTGCTTTTTGACTAATAGGCTGCAAGGCCTTCCTGGAGTTTGGTGAGTAGTGAGTAGAGTCAAATTTCTGCATGGAGGAGACTGTAAGAAACTATAGGGCTGACATTAGCAGTGTAATGGTATAGGGTACGTTCTGTTGAAATTCATAAGGATCCCAAGTGAAACTGCATCCTGCCTTACCAGATCTTCCTGTGGACCATTTGCACCTCTTTGTTTCCTGGCAGTATGTCCTGTTATAATTTACAAGGATCACAGATGAAACTGCAGCCTGCCTTTACTAGATCTTGCTGTAGACCATTTATACCAATTCTTGTGGTGTTGGCTTTGCTCCATCAACAAAATCGCCACAATCATGCATGGCAATACAAAACTAGTAACAGGAACCCTCAGCTGACATCCAGCTACCCCAATATCTCCCACGTTTGCCATTTTTAAGCTCTGTAGAGCATATAAAAACATGTTACAAACATCATCAAATTCCCTACACCTATATCCAACAAACACTACAGTTATGGACTTGCCCTGGAACATACCTACAGAGACATACCTGTAAACTTGCTACATGGTAATGATTAAATTAGCTGTCTCTATACAGGAAATATTTGGCATTCAGTGACCAAAATTTGCAGGAAATTCACAAAATTATAATAGCCCTTTATATACACATGAATATGGACATGTACATACGAACAGATGTGCATATATACACATATAAAATAATAAAATGACTTGTTTCCCAAATTAGAGCAATGTATTCATCTTTGTTGTTTTAATCACACAAAAAACATTTAATAATTTGTTAGACTTTTAATGTGTTTGGCCACATGACCATAGCAGAATAAGCCTCGTATTTTTCTGATCTACAGTCTAATTTTCTATCCAGTGGATTTTTACTGGTATTTCCACTATTTCTATGACCTTCAAAATTATGATCTCATTTTTTCATAGCCATTCATGTTTTATCAAGACAATCAGCAATTTCTTTCTTATGTTGGGAATATTTCTATGACCAATGAGTACAGTTAACCTTAGATAACAGCTCTCCCAGACAAAAACCTCATCTGAAAATTTTCACATCTATATCTTCCAATATCAGATAATTGCCTGGTTAAACATATTTAATATGTTTTCTGTACATTTTTATTTTTATTTTATTTTACTCCATTCTGATTACTTTTGTCCAAAAATCACTTAGTATCTGCCTAGACACCAACAAAATATGAGAGTACTAAAAAAATAAAAATAAAAAAAAACACAATATATATTTTCTACTATTTTGGTTCCCTTACCAACCATAGCAGCAGCAGCACCACACACCTCTTCCCTGCTTCTAAGTACTTTCTAGTTTGAAGCTTAGATATAAGTCTTGGTCAGTAGTCTTACTGGGTTCATCACTGGCCCAAGCCAAGTCCTGAAGCATATCTTGAGACCAATCATAATAAAATATGAAATATTTGCCAGTGGCTTTGATCAAAGTGTGATTGCCAGAAGCTGAGGCATTAGGATGTCCGTCTGGTAAATCATACTTGTCATGCAATATAAAAGAAAGATTTCGACTGTAGATCTGAACTAAAGTCCTTTCTGTTCTCTCTTCCCATCACTCAACCTTTTTTTTTCTGAATGATGCTGCAAGATTAGGATTGTTTATTCATACTTTTTGTGGGCTAATACTTGGCGGATTTCAATCAGGAATTTTATTCTTCTTGTTTTGTTATTGAGCAACCAGATCAATATTTCTTTCATTAAATTCATGTGGAAGTCTTCCTTTGGTTGGTCCATTGGTGACTTGGTTGGTTCAATGGTCTGATGGATTCTTTTTGTTTTTGCAGGTATGCTAGTTTTTATTTAAGCTTTCTAGGTATCTCTTTATTTTCTAAAATTCCATCACTTTTCCATGAATTTAAATTCTGGCTGAGAACATTGACAAGGTTATTTAAACAACTGATGTGGTTTTATGGTTGAGGATTATCCCAGACCTGAAAAATAATGATTCATAAATAAAACAGAATGTTGATTCTTTGATTAACAATCTTTTTTACTTTACAAATAGATTTTTACAACGCTGACTTCATTTTTAATTGCTATAATTATATATACTGAAAAAATTAACTTATTTCTTTTTTAAATGATCAATGTATTATCAATACCATTAAGCAGCTGCAGTCTTTGCAAGTTGAAGTGTACAGATATAATTCTCAAGGTTAGTAGATCTGACTTAATATTTTTCTTTAATCATTTCACCCCAAGCAAGGTAATAAAGCCACTAAGATGCAAGGGATTCCTTGGCGTGGAAGAGTATGAGAAGGCTTTAATGAGGAGAAAGGACACTAAAAAGAACATGGGTCATGAAGATAGACCATTACGATTGATATTACTGTTAAATCTTTGAAGATTGTAAGTGACAGGAAAGCAAGAAATTGGAAAGAGTACCATGGATGAGTAGTGCAAGAAAAACTATTACAATAAAACACATGATTACATCTAGGCAATTCAACAATAAAATGGTGAGACCTAGTTGCCAATCTAGTAGTCTGTTTGAATGCATGCGATCAAGGTACCAAAGAGGAGAGCTTATAAGAACAATTGCTGTGACAATATTTATAGAAAAGATAGAGAGAAATCATGTCATGGTGATGGGAAAGTGACTGAAGCTGAAATGCCAGGTTAAGACCAATAATATTAAAAACCCTTCTTTTGATTTTATCAAGAATCTTGAGATATATTATGGCAGAAATATTCAATGCACAAACAAATTGTAGATTTATAAATGTGTAAAATGGATTCTGATGCAAACAACACAAAGAACCAACTTTCCTAGCAGCAGTCCTTGCAACTTATTCAATATAATCACTCCATTTCATGTCAATGGAAAATATGAGACCATGATGATGCAATAAGTTGTTCTCCTGGAGTTTGTCACTAAAATCACTGAAGTAAGACAAAAAACGATTCTCTATGGTGATTAAAAGTCAACAGTTTTGTTTTGTAGACATTTTTTAATGCTGTGAAATTTACAAGCCATTCCTTGCCCCAGTTAACAACAGGTTGGAGGTCATTTTTGAAAATAGCTACCAGTTACTATTAAAACAAGATTAAATAGCTTTGTCATTATCATAAATACCTAGCTGGAAACTGATGATATAGGGAATATCATTGAAGATAAGAAACAATGTGAGTCCAAGTTTAGAGCTCTGGGAAACCCCACATTAGAAACATGGCCATTCAACTAAACCTTCATTCCAAATATTTGTCCATAGGCACCATAGTAAGTGAAGAAGGACAGCATGCCAAACCCTGTCAAATACCTTTGAGATTTCCAAAGTCACAGCACAAGCCTCACTGTTCTTATCAAAAGCCCGATAGACAAATTCAGTAGTAACTGTTAACACAGACTTTTGACCTAGAGAAATAAAAGCCATATTGTTTATGCAAAAGGAGGCCATTTGAAATGTGATTTTTTACCAATTTGAAGTTGTTTAAAGCTGTTAGTACTTGTCAAAAAAATGGTAAAAGATTAATAGTGTGATAATGTAAAAGATTAGAATGTTCACTAGAATTCATAAATACAAGATGGAAAGCAAGAAGCAGTTAAAAATGAAGCTAAGCTAATTATCAATCTATCTTTTCATCCTCAAATGAATATGTAGTGTTTTTTATTTGCATTTCAAGTTACTTGGTAGAATTAGAAATCACCACTCCTAAAGTTTGAAGGGTCTTAATTTTAAATACAGTATCTTCTGGCCATTGTCAGTAATGCTCCTCCAAGCTGGTGCAAGATATGACCCCTCCAAAAACATTCTGTTGTATGCAGCACCAGGTTTACCATTCCAAAGGTGGGATCTTTATTTATTCCAAGGGGTAATTAACTATGTAAGGCAGCAATATTCAACTCTAAGGTATTTGCTAATTCTGCATGTCCAGCTAGTTATGACAAAATAAATAAAAAGTTGTGTAAATGAATATTTTCATGAATTAACCCCATATATCTCAAATAGAAGATTTGGTTTATTTTTATTTTTTGTCAAACAAATTAATTAAAAGAGCAACTGAAATAAACATCAAGGAAATGATTTATAAAATTTATGAGGGTAATGAAAATTCAAAATCTGTAAAATGAATGGACTTATATGCCTTTGATTTCATTCTTATCAGTGCAACCACTCTTAAAGTAAACATGTTTTTGTTAAAAGAGATATGAACAATCTCAACAAATTTAATCAACCTCTCTTAAAAAAACTACAGGTAGGACAGTACATGTTTATGTACACAAATATATTTGAATTTAATCTAGATTCAAATGTTTGTGCAAAAATATGAGGTGTGGTGTTTATTTGATCTTCATCTTACTGGATTTCTCAGTTCTTTATATAATGGTCATTTCGTTTAGCCTCACCTGTTTTGTTTCCATAGATACACTACTTCTCTCATAATCTTGCAATTAAGCATTCCTAAATTGAATGTAAATGTTCACAATAACTATATTGCCAGCCAATAATTTGATATAGGATTTTATTTAGACAAATAATCTAATGACTTATTTTATATCTTTTTACAATTTACATCTGTGAAAATGACTATATCTCAATCATATGATCTTCCCTCAAGACACTTGATAGGTCTATATCTGATGGGAATGTCAAGGCAGAATACATTTAGTGAGTACTAGTTCATACATACAGTATTCATTAAAGTTAAGGTAGTTAAATGTAAAGTATGCTCTTTGATTATTTGTGGAGTAAGTAGCCAGGGTTAAATTCAAAATAAGTGATAAAATTGTACAGCAAACAGAATTGATAAAGTTTGCAATGAGCAAAAAAAAAGAAAAAGAAAAGAACAGAGCAAAAAATAAGATAAAGCAAGCAAACAATATATGCAAGGCAAATTAACAGTATTAAGTCAAAGCAACAATAATATTGCAAAAACTTCCCAAAATAAGAATTGGGGTTGACACACAAGAGCAAATTTGGGAAAACGAATGTTGCATTCTGACTTCCAAGCAATACAGACCAGGACTGGCCTATTTTATTGGCTAAGAAAAAAATCCCATCATACCTTTGTGTGCTTCTGCCTACAAATTGGTGAGGAGCAAACATTTTGAGTCATCCCTAAGGATTGGCACTCACCTAGCACAAGATTTAACTATTAGCCAATGACTGAGGTGTGGTTAATGTCCCTGTGCTGTAAGTGGAACTATGATTCTCCTCATTTTAGAATGGAGAAGTTGTTCAGCTCTGGGGATTCCAACCCTGCAGCAGCACCTTCCTCATCACACTAAAGAGATTGGATTGATGCTATCATGACAGTGGTCAAGGGGGCTGGGCAAAAATCAATTTTTGTCCTTGGCCCATATGCATAAGCATGTTTATGGTGCTACCCACTTTAAAACGACCTTGTGTCACATACAGCCTTAGTGGGGAGGCTGGGTAAATATCCCTATGGATTGAAACCAAAATTATTAAATTACAGAAAATCAAATCTGAGGAGAATAAGTATTAGATAATGGATATGTGTTTTAAACATCCATAGGAAGAAAACCAAACATATCAGATGATACTAAGTTGTGTGAACATTGTTGTAATTCAATATTTTGATTTTCTTGATGATGATCCTATTATTTGTAATCTATTGTTGATGCAAAGCCAGATGGAAACAACTTTCTGTACAAAAGGTCATGTCATTATAAGTTCTAACCATGGGTTTTAAGGTGGGTTTGGAACTATGTGAGACTCCTCACCAAAAAAAAAAAACTGCTTATTGATTAACTTCCTTACAAAAGTTTTCCATACTTTTTGTTGCTTCATAGCATTGAAGATCTATACACAGTGTTTTAGTGTAAAGTATTACTTGATACTTGAGACACAATTATATTGTATCACTTTGAATTTGGTAACACCATGGGATTCTATAATTGGTTTGGGTTGAGAGCTTAAAGAACAACCCATCTGGATACAAAGAGAAGCAATCATGTCTTGAAATCTACTTTGTTCTTTTGAAATGACAGAAAAAAATGTTTTCCACTCTATGCCAATACTTTGACCTACTTGAAAGAGTTTGTGTGTTTATGTTTCTTGTTTCTTGGAATGGAATTTTCTTCATACTGTCCTATCCATTTTATCCTTTCAATGATAGTTTGAAGGATTAGACATCTTCAGAAATTCTTACGAATCAATAATTGCAGTGATACCATCTCCCTTTAGGAACATGGCTCTCCACAACTTCCTGACCTTTGTAGCCCTTAGTAAAGTTTGTAATAACTTTTCTGCCAACCATTTACACAATCTTGTTAGGTCGGTCAGGTGCTACTTTCTCCTGTCCCTCTTACCTTCAATATATCCTGCCCGTGTTTATTTTTCTGTGCTGGGATGATCATGGCTCTCCAAAATTACTTGTCCTTTGTAGCTCTTAATAAAATTTGTCTTTTTATTAATTCTCATAAACTTTGTTCCACCATTCATTTACTCAAGCTCACTAAATTATGCATTGTTTTCCTCTGTTCCTCATGCCTTCATTCTGTCCTGTGAGTATTAAATTTTCCAATCCTGCTTTCCTCATTATGTGCCCTAGAAATTTCAACTGTTGCTTCTCATATTAAATAACACTTACCATTTTTGGTATCCTCAGCAAGCATCCTGCTGAACCACATTTCTGCAGCTTCAAGTCTCCTCTTCATTCATGAGGAGATTATCCAGCACTCATTACTATACAGGAGGACTGATATTATGCAACAGTTCAATTCGTTCTACAAATTTACATCATTTTATTTTATTATGTTGAGTTACTAATATCAGCTAAACTTTTTTATTTCTTTTATACAACACTCATTACTATACAGGAGGACTGATATTATGCAACAGTTCAATTCGTTCTACAAATTTACATCATTTTATTTTATTATGTTGAGTTACTAATATCAGCTAAACTTTTTTATTTCTTTTATACAACACTCATTACTATACAGGAGGACTGATATTATGCAACAGTTCAATTCATTCTACAAATTTACATCATTTTATTTTATTATGATGAGTTACTAATATCAGCTAAACTTTTTTATTTCTTTTAACTTGTACGAATAACATAACAAATAAATAACATATAATGTAACAAAATCAAGGTTACTTAATGTAATTTTTTTTACTCTAAAATAATCTAAAAATATCATAAGTTAAAAACTTTTTAAAATTTCCTTGGCCTAATCTTATTTTCACTTAGTATATGACGGTTTTTTAATAATTGGGTGAAATTCTTTATAAAAATATGATCAGGGAGACAGTCTTGAGAGAAATCTATTCTGGCCAGTTGTTATCACAAATCAAGAAGTTTTTTAACTTTAGTATGTTCATTGATAATGTACCAAAGAGCTAACTCTTGCACAAATATTTCTAATAAGAAAAATAGAAAAAAATCTTATCCCAACAAAAAAGTCAATAAAAAATTGCTTTTCAATTGTTTTACTAATTTATTTACTTATAAATTAATGTCAATTTCTTATATTTTTCTTAAAAAATTATACACATAAAATTCTGTAGACATTGTGAAGAAAAAAATATTACAGTTGTTAGTTGTGTGAGGGGTGCCAGCTTATAGGCTTTGATTTCAAAACATCAACAGTTCATTTATATATTTTCTATAAATAAATGAATTTGTTAAACAGGCATGTCAACATAATTGTCTCTGGGGAATATTTATTTAAAATTGTTGGGTGTGTATTCAAAACACTGAAATTTATATAAAGATATATAAAATTGGTAGTCTGTGTGTATGTCAAATATTATATATATATATATATCAAATGACATCTTAGTGATTTTATTGCCTTGCTGGGGGCAAAATGATTAAAAAAAATTATTACAGCATTCTTTCTGCTATGTTAAATAAAGGGAAATTATATGTTATCTTAGTACATATACACAAAAAGTCCCTCTCTCTCTCACACACTGACACACACATACACACACACACACACACACACACACACACACACACACACACATATATATATATATATATATATATATATATATATATATATATATATATATATATAAATATAGGTAACTATACTCGTGTCGAAAAACCTTCGAACTCTTGATTTAACAACAGCCAAATCAATCACGAAGGAAAAGAAGGTTTTAAAAAAAGAAAGAGCCAGGAACATGAAAGTCTGTCGAAAATAATCGCACAGATACAGGTTCAAGGCCCAAAGAAAAAACCCCGATACGAGTAAACAACTAACTAAAGAGCTCAATACAAGCGTAGAGCAAAGCTAGTCAAACCTAATGAGCCAGACACACCTACCAAGGTTTCACTTAGGCAGATCGATCTGCCTAAGTGAAACCTTGGTAGGTGTGTCTGGCTCATTAGGTTTGACTATATATATATATATATATAATTCCAGTCATGTGCCACTTACAAAGGCCTGGAATAAACAGTCCTAATATACAAAACAACATACACAAAAAATACATCTTAAACATTCATAACATAAAGAGAAATTATCAACACAACCTAGAACAAACCCTCTTAAAAATGGCTAAAGAAGTGGTTGAAAATGCTTTACTTCCATAAAATGGAAAAAAAAATCTAAGAATGCTGGAAAAGCTAAAAAAATTAATTAAATTCTCCTTGTCTGTCTATTTAAAAAAAAAGATGTTTAAAAGGAAGCTTACAATATACATTAATATATATATATATATATATATATATATATATATATATATATATATATATATATGTGAGATGACTATATATATATATATATACATATATATATGTCATCTCACATACAAGCCTGTTTCACTGTATTGTGGCTAGACATCAAACTGCTTCAAGCCAGGGTCAAAACCAGATGGATTTGGCATCAGTCAGAGATCCTACTCCTAATCTATCATCACATGGCAGAGAAAGGTAAATTCTAACATCTTATATTCAAATATATACAAACACCAGTAGCCAGAGTGCTCAATTCATTAATGAAGAGCAGTATGTTAATAGTG
This sequence comes from Acanthosepion esculentum, assembly GCA_964036315.1. NCBI lineage: Eukaryota > Metazoa > Mollusca > Cephalopoda > Sepiida > Sepiidae > Acanthosepion > Acanthosepion esculentum. The sequence continues at coordinate 22,896,124 of OZ038480.1, forward strand.
GATATATATATATATATATATATATATATATATATATATATATGTATTATAATTTTTTCATATAGACAAAAACAAATAACTCACAACAAAGATGCAACTTTGTTTCGGTGCATTTAGTTGCACCTTGACTGGTGAGAATCAAAATGGTTATGAATTATTCTGTTTGTAAGCAGGCCGCACTTGGAACAGCACTTCCTTTTTTCTATTTGTTTAAAAAAAAAAAAGAAGTGATATTCCATGTGTGGCCTGCTTACAAACAAAATTGTTCATAACCATTTTGGGTTCCACCAGTCGAGGTGCAACTAAATGCACCGAAAAGAAGTTGCATATGTGTAGTGAGTAAATTGTTTTTGTCTATATGAAAAAATTATAATAAATAATTATCGCTCTACTATCGGTATTGAGCCCTCTTTTGAATTAATGTTGTGAACATTAGCATTTATATATTATTTTCATTCTCATTACATTCATATATATATATATATATATATATATATATATATATATATATATATGATAAAAATATAGCTTTTGAGGTAGGCTAAATTTATGGCTAAAAAGTGCTCTATATCAGGGACAGTGTACATAAATAATATATATGAGGACATTAATCAAATGAGAGTTCAATGTAAGTTACAGAACAATATATAATGAAAAGTCAAGAAAACACCTTAAAAATCCATATCGGTTAGAATTTATTTATAATTAATATTATTTATAATAATTTATTTCATGAATATCATTATATTCATTTCTTCAGGCCGTTTCAAGTGTTTTCTTGAATTATTATATATCTTACACATTGTGTAATGGTCTTAATAAAATAGTGCTCAGGGTAATATAACAGAGCTATTAAGTATGTATTAATAAATATACATTATATATATATATATATATATATATATATATATATATATATATATATATATATATATATATATAGTGCATGTGCGTGTGTTAAATAGCTAGAAGACAAAAAGAAAGAAAAACCTGTCTCTGACTTGTACGAATACTATGTGACATGCAAGTTCATCCTTATGACATTTCTGCCCTGTCATAAACCTCTAACCTGTGGCATACCATCATGTCCCATTATTGCAAGAATAAACATACCAACATAATTTTGCACACCTGTTCAAAGACTTATGTACACACAGACATAGACACACACACACATATATATATTTATATATATATACATATATATACATATATATATATATATATATATATATATATATATATATATATATATATATATATATATAAAATCTAAATTACATTGTAGTTTTTCTTTTCTTTTTGATTATTATTATATGTTAGAAAGCTAACATAGATGAAAAGCCTGAGATGTTACTGGTAAGCTTAATATAGATAGACAGCACTGAAAAGAATTTCGATATGAAAATTATGAGATGGCGATATCAATATGAAATAGAGATAGATAGATATGAAAAGGCAGTATTAAATATATAGATAGACAGATATGAAAAGGCTAAGATAGGCTGATAGATGGCGAGATATGAGAGAGAGAAAGTTATTTAGATATTTAAGTGTGTATGTATAGTTGAGGTAACCCTCTAATTTTTTTTTCCATTTTTAATTTTGCAACATTTCTTTAAATGTTACTGGGAGTGCAGATGAAGCATTAACTAAATTCAAAGAAAAGGATTACAAATGAGAGTGAATCCTTCACTGTTAATTTTCTATATGTGTTTTCTTTATATAAGACTAAATTCCAAAATGAAAAAAAAACACATTCAGTTTTTATGTAAAGCAGTTTCTCTTTTGAAATCTCCCATAATTTCTTTTCATTATAAATATATTTATATCTCACAACCAGTTTTTGCAGAGATGATTTTTCTTGGGGCCAATATTAAGAACAACTGGTATGAGATTGGCTAATCTTTCCAGGTTATTTTACTGAAAAACAAAAATTAAAATAACTGAAAAGCAATAGAAATTGGTTAATCTGTGAAAATGTCCAGCAGAGATTCCAGAGGCAAATGACTCTTTCTTTCTGAACAAATTATTAGAATCTCTTAAGGAAAAGTGTGGGCTCATTTTTAATGAGCAGGGTAATTCAGCAATATTTGTTAACCAAGTATGAAGAGCTCAGTCCCTGGGAGAATTATCATTAGCAATCTCTATAATAGTTATCTAAAAAGTAAAAGTGCATAGCTAAGAGTTCACTCCCTTCTCACTTTTCATATAGACAAGAGTGGTGACTTTTTTATGACATTTCCATATCACTATATTTTTTTATAGAAGAGCTTACATACATGATCTAGAATCTTGTTAGAGGAAATTCTGCTCTTAGTCAGGCCATCTGAAACTTGGCTTGAGCTGGAAATCCATTCAAGTTTATGCTTTACCTTTGTTCCAACATTTTCCAAATAATTGCAGTTTTAGTTCTGAGCTGCTTATCCAATATTTAAGTAGATGAGTGAGCAGAATCATATAGGGCTGCATTGTCAGTTTTACATATTACTGGAAGATTTTACAGCTTTTCTTCAATACATATAGAAATTCTAGAAGGTATTTTCTGTAAAAAGTGCATGCTGCTATAGTATCAACCATAGCAAGCATCACCACCGCTAGAACAGAGACACACACACATACATATATATACTGTTGTATTAAATACATATAGAAATTCTAGAAGGTATTTTCTGTAAAAAGTGCATGCTTCTACAATATCAACTATAGCAAGCATCGCCACTGCCTGAACAGAGACACACACACACATATACATATACATATATATACTGTTGAAATTTACGCACACTACTCGATTAGCAGTTACATTTGAAATTGTTAGATGTAACCATAAATTCTATGCTTATATTTTCTTATTTCACTGTAGTGAATATGTATTGGTACAGATGCAAAAAAAATACCTGAGTTTCATGGGACGACAAAACAAGAAATTTATACAAACTAACCCCTCCCACGCACAATGAATTACTAAAGAACAACATAACCAAAACATACAAAAAGGCACCCAAAACAATAGAACACGATATAAATAAAGAAGCTAAAGCAATCGCTCAAAAATTAGACCTAGATGACCGAATAAGTTGCATGAGCAAGACGCAACCCTTTATCACACTAAAAGACCACAAGGAAAATTTCAAAACCAACCCTGCATGCAGACTCATAAACCCAGCCAAAAGCGAACTACGTAAAATAAGTAAAACAATACTAGAAAGAATTAATTCTGAACTTAGGAAGAAGTTAGGAGTAAACCAGTGGAAAAACACAAAAACAACCATTGACTGGTTCAACAGCATAAATAACAAACAAAATTGCCACTTCCTACAATTAGACATAAAAGAATTTTACCCATCCATAACAGAACGTACACTAGATAAGGCCATCAACTTAGCTCAGGAACAAATAATAATAAAACCAAACAAAATCGACATCATTAAGCACTCCCGTAAATCATTATTATTTCACCATGAAGAAGCATGGATAAAGAAAGATGGGATATTTGACACTACAATGGGAAGCTTTGACGGTGCAGAGACATGCGAAATCGTAGGTATTTACTTACTACACGAAATAAGCAAAATAATAGATAGAAATGACACAGTGCTCTACAGAGATGACAGTCTAATAATCTTAAGAAACTGCAACAAACAAAAGACAGATAAAACTAGAAAAGCAATAATTAAAATTTTCAAAAATAACGGATTCGAGATAGATATAAAAACTAACCTAAACGAAGTAGATTTTCTAGATGTCACCTTCAACCTAAGAAAAGGCACACACAAACCATACAGAAAACCGAATGATAAACCACAGTACATACATATATACTCCAACCACCCGCCTTCTATAATCAAACAGATACCTAAATCGATTAACCGCAGGCTTTCCGACAATTCTTCCGATGAATCTATATTTAACAAAGCCAAGAAAGACTACGAAACAGCCCTAAAAGATAGCGGATTCCCAGCAACACTCACATACTCACCACAGAACACAAAAAAGACCAACAGAAAAAGAAATATCATATGGTTCAACCCACCGTACAGCAAAAATGTAAAAACAAACATAGGAAAAATATTCTTCAAGCTTTTACACAAACACTTCCCGGAATCAAGCACACTACACAAAATATTCAACAAAAACACAGTAAAAATCAGCTACAGTTGCACCGAGAACATGGCACAAATAATAAAAAAGCACAACAGAAAAATTATTAACAAACCACACGAACAAATTAAACCCACGTGCAACTGCAGAATAAAAAACGAATGTCCCTTAAACGGTAATTGTTTACAAAACAACGTAATCTACCAAGCCACGACAAAATCAGCAGATAATGAAGAAAAAGTATACATAGGAGTAACCGAAGGACCATGGAAACAAAGAAATTATGTACACAAAATGTCTTTCACAAATAGTAAATATGCGAACAGCACAATGCTTTCTAAGTATATCTGGGAAATAAAAAACAAAACACACACCACACCAAAAATATCTTGGAAAATAAGGAAAAAATCATCAGCCTACAACAACCTATCAAAAACTTGCAAACTTTGTTTGGAGGAAAAAATAGCTATCATTACCTTCCCAGATCAAAATAAATTATTAAATAAAAGATCCGAGCTAATCTCAAAATGTAGACATGAAAACAAATTTTTACTACGTAACTTAAAATTTATTTATTTATGTCAAATTATTTTGCTTGTTTTTTTTAAAATTTTTTTTACAAATAAAAATAATAATAATAAGCAAAACAATTTGACCCAAATAAATAAGCGAACAAGCGATTTCCGGTAAATGGCGGCCATTATAGACTACCAACAATAAGCTATATAAACAAATTTTTACTACGTTAACCAAAAACACCGATCAAAATAAAAGAATAAACAAATAAATATATAAGATAAAAAAAAAAAAAAAAAAAAAAAAAAAAAAAAAAACAAACAAAAAAACAAGCAAAATAATTTGACATAAATAAATAAACAAATAAGCGACTTCCGGTAAAAGTAACCGCCAAAATATACTACCCATAATGCACCACTGACCCTTATATAAACAGCCGAGAAAATAACAGCACTAGTCGCCTGACGATTGCACTAGCATGAAACAGACTGTCGCCTCTAAGTGCTGACTTCCATGTCCACTTTTATATATATATATATATATATATATATATATATATATGTAGGGATTCAGAAATCTTGTCTGTCTGATCAAGGAGGGATTTTCTTGAAAATTCTAACGTTTTGATCATATAGAAGCATACACTTTTTTCAGAAAATACCTTCTAGAACTTCTATATGTATTGAAGACAAACTGGATTGAATTCTCTAGGTCACTGGCATGTTTATGATAAAATAATTATGCAAAACTTTCACTTTCTCCCTGCCAGGTGTCAATAACCTAGGGATTAGAATCCCTGACTGATACCAAATCGGTCGGGTTTCAATACTGGCTTGAAGTGATTGGATGTCTAGCCACACTGATGAACTGTCAAACAGTGAAACAGTCTGTCTGTGGATGACAATATATGTATTATATATATATATATATATATATATATACATATATATATTAGTGAATATACATAATATCCAATGTCGATAGCATGACTTGGAGTTTCAGCAACTGCCTGAAGCTCTGAGTCACTGACGTTCGATATTATGTATACTCACTAATATATACTTATAGCTCTGTCTCATAACATTGAGCATTGTATTTATAACATCTCTGGAAGAAATATATTTATACATGCATAAAATTTTGGGGGTGTGCATGTATGTTTTATATCATACATATACCAATATATATATATATATATATATATATATATATATATATATATATAATTTGTTTATATCTAGGTCAGGAAAACTTGTACAACATGACTTTTTCCTTTTTTATAATCATTTCATCCAAAGCAAGGTAATAAAGTTACAAAAACACAGTGGGTATGGGTAATGAGAGTAAAAGAATCTTAGAAAAATGCTGATGGAAGGCAGAAAAGGTTTTCTATGACAATCAAAAAAGACCAGTTTTGTTTTGTAGGCATTAAAATTAACAAGGCATTTCTTGCCCCAGTTAACCACAGATTGGAGGTCATTTTTGAGATCAGCTGCCAATTTGGCCATATTGAACCTAGAGGACTTACCATTAAAGACAGGAGTAAATAGTTGTATCATCGGCATAGATACAAAATTGAGAACTGATGACATCAGAAAGGTCATTAATTAAAATTAAGGACAATGTAGAAAGAATGAATCAGATCAAAAATTTGTCCAGAAATGCCATAACCCTTCAGCATGTGAATAAGACCCGCATGCTAATCCTTGTCAAATGTCTTGAGATATCTAAAATACCTGCTTGAGCTTTACCATTCTTATCTTAAGCTTGTCAAACTCTTTCAGTAATGACTGTTAATACATCAGTAGTTGACTTAGAGAAGCAAAAGCCATATTCTTTGTCTGAAAGAAGAGCCTGTGAGGTGAGATGCTTAACCAATTTGGAGTTTCTAGGACTGACAGAAAGACCAGACAATTAACCAGTTCTTAGAAGCAGGAAATACAGAAGAGGGTTTCCAAGTAGCAGGAAAACAAGAAGCATCAAAGTATTTATCATAGAGTTTAGAGCAGACAGGAACCAATTCAGGTACACACTTCTTTAGTATTAATGTAGAGATGCCATTAATTTCAGATGCTTTGTTAGGATCCAGTTTAAAGATGATATCAGGAACCATGGACAGAAAAATTATATGCATATCATCCAGAAGAGACTGAATTCTAAGTGGAAAGTCAGGCCAAGGTACTGATGATGTATTAAGAGTAGAACTGGAAGAGAGTTTGCAAGCAAAGCATTCCACTTTATTGGTAAATGATATCATTTCAAATTGATTGAAATGAAGTGGAATTGAAGAATAACTACTATTTAACACACTCTTACAGACTCCCCAGTAGTAATGTGAACCAAACTTATGAGAGTCTATACAGTGCCTCACTCTATCAGTGAACAATGACAGCATTATTTTTATTACACATTTGCAATTATTATGAGAGAATACAACAAGCCGTCGGAACTATCACATTGGTATAGCTAGAAAAAGTGATTTCTATGGGCTATAGCAGCTTTTAAGCCAAATCATTAGACTACTGGAATCCATAACAGCAAAGCAAGGCTATTTCAGAGGTGCACATATCATGTTGATAACTTTTGAAATCAGTGTAGCATTTTTTTGTAACTGAAATATAAACAAAGTGTTGGACCTTTGGCCTTACTTCTGTTCCATCAGAGAGTAAGTGTAAATATGAATAGGTGATAGCATAAACAGGAAATGGCTAAAATAAACAGGATGCACAGGTGTCCTGAGCTTTGAATAAACAGAGCACAAAGGTGTCCTGAGCAGAAGGAAATGTGTGATTGTGTGGGCACATGAAGTTGTATGGTCACATGGCTAGAAGAGGCATGGCCACAAGAACTTGAATAGGCAATATTCCGGAAGAAGGTATAACCATGTGAAGTTGTGTCGGTGTCCAAATGTTATGAAAACAGTCCAACTCTTGGACTGGCAGAGAGGCTGGCTAGAGTTTCACCAAAGATTTTGTTGCTGTCAATTCCTAACCTCTGTGATTCTCCCTGACTCTACCTGACTGCCACAACTTGAAAAATAAAGCTATTTATATATTTTTATATAAGTGTTTGTTGCCTTATTTGAGTCCAGCACCAATATACAACAAAAGTTATTTATAAGCAATTAATAGATTTTTTAAATCTGACATCATTTCTTTATACTATAAACATTATATGATATATTGCTTTAGGGGACATCCTTATTTTTTATACAAAATGGATAATTTTATTATGATTGTCACAAGCCCTAGATGTTAAACTTACTCTACAACCTACACGTCTGTAATAGATATTAAAGTAAATTTGAGAAAGCATGGTAAAAATGATCAGGTCAAAAACATGTTCATTAAGAACCTTGAGCAAACATGTAAGGTGTGTCATACAGTGTGCAAGTTGTTGACTAGTTTCATGCTCAGCCCTAGAAGACAAATTAATTAGTCATAGAGAACATAAAGTTGTATAAAGCTAAGGGGACATCATCGTCCATTCATTGAGTGGAAAGTCATCATCATCGTCTATGGATGAGTGATTAGGACAATAGTTATTGATATAGGAAAAAGCATGAAACCATCTCATCTTTTCCCAGCTATGGGTAAAATAATAAGGTAAAAAGTGTTCTGGTAGGGAAATCTGTTTAGGAGAAAGACAACTCTGAATTCACCCCTTCCTGACAACATGTGATAGCCTAATGTGGGCAGGGAAAATCTTATTACTTCTTATAGCTGACAGAAAATGGATGATAACAAATAAATAAATAAACAAAATAAATAAGTATGCAGGATAAAAAAGAAAAAAGAGAATAAATAAGTATGCAGAAAAAGAACGAAAGAAATATGCAAGATAAGAAAGAAAGAAAGAAGGCATCCCTAATACTCCCCTCCAAGATGGAATCCTCTATCAACATGCAGTATAGGAAAGCCAGCCTTGAGGTGTGCCAATGGCACATCAAGTGTAGCATTCCCAGCCTGACATGGACACTGAGCACAGACCTCTCTGCAGAACTGATGTTTGCAACCACTCCACATTCTTACAGTTGTTGCAGAGAGGGAGTGCAGACAATGGATAAAGGATAAGAGGAAAACATATGTGCCACATGCCTCAGCCCTACCCTTCATGGACAACTGCCTTCAGAGCAAAGTCTGCACCGTTGCTCCAACATTTTCCTTTACTTCCAACCAATTCTTCTTCAGCAAGAGCAGACGGTCTGTCAGTTCAACTAACCACAAACCGGAAGACTAATTGCAATTAATCTTGGTCCCTGTGACCTTGTACTGTTCAAGCACCTTCTGTACCACCTCAATGTCACTGTGGCATGACACAAAAATGGAAATCATCAACATGCATGGAAACCATGGCTTGAACACTACCAGGGACAGCGATTTCTCATAGGTCTGGACTGCATGCCCTGTCCCTTCGCCATTAAATGAGGGGCTCCAACACCAAAGCATAAAGTAGGAATGACACCAATCAAGCCTGTTGAACTGACCGCTTTCTGTTCACCTGTATTACAACCCTGGTGTAGTGAAACAGGAGGCTGATCCTCTTGTAGAAATCAGGTTTGATTCCAGTGACAGGCCAAGTACTGATGGTTGACCCTATCAAACGCCTGATCCAAATTGATCAGCACAGCTTGATCATCATCTTTTACACTCTCTAGGATCATGTGGATCAGATGCAGGTTGCTCTGAATTGTTCATCCCTTCATGGCACAAGTCTGCTCAGGTCCCAATAAACTCTTTTATTTTACACAAAGATGTGCAATAATCTCAAGTACAATTCGTAGGGCAGGCCATCAACTCCTGGAGACTTGCCACTGCTGACCATCTTCAATGCCAAGTAAACTTTGCTCTCTGCAATCTCACCTTTACAGCTAGCCACTTCTGTTGGTGAAATCTGAGAAAAATCAGCCAAATAGCTGTGAAACTCTTCATCTCAAAGACCAGGCTCCTTGGTAAACTGGCTCTGGAATTGCTGCCAAAATGCCTCAAACATGTCTTTGGTTGACCTCAGAGTTCACCCCTCTGGGGTATTGACCTCCTGAATTTATCTATAGGAACCTCAATGGATCTCTTCCTTGTGCAATTCTTCACCCATATTCACAGCTTCATTAAACATCTTGTTTAACCAATGTCTAACTACCTGACTCTGGTAGTGCTTACTAGCTGAATGCTCCAAAGTCTGCCTAGCTAAGCTTATCTCTTATCTCCCCACCAACCAGCCTCCACCCAGGGCAGACTATCTCTGAGAGGCTTTACCTTTTTGCCTTATCTATATTTGGTGGTGAAAGACCTAATGCTATCCTTAAGCTTCTCCCAGCACTTATTCCCAATAACTGCCCCATTAGTTCCCATTGCACTAATCTAGTTAGCTGTTGTGGAAGTCTTGCCTGTCCAGTAAAGACAGATTGTATTTCCAGTGTCCAGTCATTCTAGGCCAAGCACCTAATGCCATCTGGGCACAGACAAGTCTAACCAGCGAAACATGGGACAATCTATCAAATCGACCCTTCTCACTAATAGAGCCCATATCCACATCTTCCACCCCAGATGATTGACCCAGTATCAATCAACAAAACCAAACTTGCCAATCTGATCAACCAAGTTATGATCACCCAATCTCCTGCTAATTCCCTGACCTTGTCTATTTTGGGGTCCAGGATGGATATTCCTGTCCCCCATTAAGACTAAGTGTGACAAATCCCCAACCGACGGAAAAAAGAGACACACTCTGTCTGGTTATTAGGCACATACATTGCAATGATCCAAAACAAACATACTGTTCATAGCAATATTGGCCACAATCTACTGTCAACCTCCCCACTTCAAGGTCCATCTTCACACCCAGGGTACATTTAACTAGCAAGGAAACACCTCTGGCCAGCTGGTCCCCATATGCTGAATAAACAATAAATTCGCTAGACAGTACACGAGCATCAACATCTCAAACAGTGTCTCCCCTAGATCATTCGTCTGTGACAATCATGCTGATGTCCATCTGGAAGGTTAACTTTAAAGCCCTGTATAAAGAGGGATAGAGCAAAGCCGGGACCCTCCTTGCACAATTTTGATAACTTTTTGAACTCATGAGACTCAATCTGGGCCATCTTGAGCTTTGGAAAAGAGTCTTTGGCACCTGCCAAATAGTCCCATACTTTCAAGTTACCCCCAGTATTCCTGATGAGAGTGATTACTCCAGGGACATCTGAGAAGTTTCTTCAGTCCTCTGTTGACCTCCCATCAATGACGGTAGATTTAAAAAATGGCCTTAAAAGGGCCCTCCTCATTGAGGAAAGGACCCTCTTTCGGGCCTGTCAGTCCATGAAACATATTTTGTCCCCTTTGGATAATGTTCTTTTCATTTTTCCTTGAGATTGGTTGGGGGAGGAAGGAGACAGAGGTGAGGCTCCTTGCCTTACCTTGTGGTTCTGGCTGCACTTGCTGGTGAAGGGTTGGTGCTAGGTTCTTGGGGCCCCACCTCCAAACTTTGATATGGTGTCCCCACTCTACTACATGGCAATTTAGCTTGTTTTTTAAGTGATATAGTCTTCTTTGTTGGTACATTCTGCTGGGGAGGTGGGGCTTCTGACTTTGTTCCCCTCCTCACAACTTCAGTCCACTCACTGAGGCCACTGGGGGGCCTGGCCAGCCTTCTCTATCCTCACTGCTTCTTTTGGTGTTGCTGATGTTGGAGTTGGTGCCGGGTTCTTTCCAAGGCAGTACTTTGACAAATGTTCTGTGGCACCACAGAACCAACATTTGGGATGACAACTGTCAATGACAACATATATGGAATGGCTGCTGCTACAAGTAAGTACGTTGGGGATGTTCAAAAAAATTCTTTTGGGTCAAAGTCGATGGTGGCAATGTCTGCATTGCCATTTATCACCAAGACCTGCATAACTGGTAAAAAACACCTCCAAATGGTCCTTGATGGCATACATGGGCACCCTGTGTCAGGTTGTTCAGGTCTTCCAGGTATCCATATATTTAGTCTGCAGTCTCACCGATTTTGTGGTGAGGATGCTTCTGGCCAAAGACTTGGCTGCTACTTCTATCACCAGCAGGATATCCCACGTGGTGTTAGTCCGACATGCTAATATTTTGGATCCAATATTGAGGCTTTTTAGGGCCTCCTCCATCATATCCCTGCTGATTCCAATCAACTTCCTTGACTGTACATCCAGTGTCAGCAGAGATATTATTTTTGTTGTGACTACCTCCATTACCAAAGGCAAAACCAAGAGTTCATTGCCTGAAATAAAGTCTTTATACTACTCCTTCAGGTTATTATAATATTCGTGCCCTTTCTTTTTTGATCTACCTGACATCCATGCTAATGAGCTTGTAGCTATGGGTGGGGTGTGGGGTCCAAATGTTGAGGAAATCGAGCTATTTTGGCTGGAGCCCCACCACAGTGCACATAGAAAAAACAGTTTGCCAAACAAAAACAATCACATATGCAAAAGGAACGTGATCAAAAAACTAAACAATACAAATAAACAATGTAAAAAAAATAAATGAAAAATAAATCAAACCCCAAATTAAAATGGGAAAAAATAAATAAAAAGGGGAGTCGCATATAAAAAATTAAAGTTTAAAGAATAAAGTTTTGCTTAAGAAAGAAAAGTAAAGAAATTGTCCAAAATAACACAGAAAAATAAAACAAAGATTAAATAATAATCAAATATAAAAGAAGAAATACACTAAAAAATAAAAAATTGGCTTACAGAAAAAAGGAAAAAGAAAATTTTAAAAATTAGCAAACTAGTGAAAAAACATAAGAAACAAAAATAAGAAAAACCTATACTGAAATTCCACACAAGTCATTTGCAAGAATAGACCTTGCCAGTCAGAGCAAAAGACTTGATTTCTCCTTTGAGAGACAAAAGTCAACAAATGCATGCTGGGATATTTTTCTTAGCCAATGAAAAAGCAGTTTGACGTGACTTAGTCCACATCTGCCTTTTGCAGAAGACAGAACGCTTTTGTGTGCCAACACCAATTCTTACTTTGTGAACTTTTTACCTGCACACTGTTAATTTGCCTTGAATATATTGTTTGCTTGCTTGTTTGATATTATATCATTTTTGCCCTAATCTTTTTCTTTTTATTTCAAACTTTGTAAATTTTGTTTGTTGGAAAGTGCTGTTCTGAATTTTGCATTTGACCATGACTACTCACCCACAAGAAACAGGATGGATATAGAATAGGAATAGAAAAGAAATGAAATGGGAAAAGGAAAGATGAGATGAAATGGGAAAAGGAAAGATGAGATGAAATTGGAATAGGAAAGACATGACGAAATGAGAATAGGAAAGATGAGATGAAATGGGAATAGAGAAGTGGCGATAAAATGGGAATAGGAAAGACATGACGAAATGAGAATAGGAAAGATGAGATGAAATGGGAATAGAGAAGAGGAGATAAAGGGGAATAGGAAAGATAGGATGAAATGGGAATAGGAAAGATAGGATGAAATGGGAATAGGAATGATGAGATGAAATGGGAATAGAAAAGAGGAGACAAAATTGGAATAGGAAAGATGAGATGAAATAGGAATAAGAAAGATGAGATGAAATGGGAATAGAGAAGAAGAGATAAAATGGGAATAGGAAAGATGAAATGAAATGAGAATAAGAAAGACGAGATGAAATGGGAATAGAGAAGAGGAGATAAAATGGAAATAAGAAAGACGAGATGAACTGTGAATAGGAATGATGAGACGAAATGCGAATAGGAAAGATGGGATAAAATGGGAATAGAGAAGAGGAGATAAAATGGGAATAGGAAAGATGAGATAAAATGGGAATAGGAAAGATGAGATGAAATGGGAATAGGAAAGATGAGATGAAATGAGTATAGGAAAGATGAGATGAATTAGGCATGAGAAAAATGAGATGAAATGGGAATAGAGATTAGGAGATAAAATGGGAATAGGAATGATGAGATGAAATGGGAATAGGAAAGATGAGATAAAATGGGAATAGGAAAGATGAGATAAAATGGAAATATAGATGTGGAGAGAAAATGGGAATAGGAAGCTGAGATGAAATGGGAATAGAGTAGCGGAGATAAAATGGGAATAGGAAAGATGAGATGAAATGGGAATAGAGAAGTGGCGATAAAATGGGAATAGGAAAGACATGATGAAATGAGAATAGGAAAGATGAGATGAAATTGGAATAGAGAAGAGGAGATAAAATGGGAATGGGAAATATGAGATGAAATGGGAATAGGAAATATGAGATGAAATGGGAATAGGGAAGATGAGATAAAATGGAAATATAGAGGAAGAGAAAAAATGGGAATAGGAAGCTGAGATGAAATGGGAATAGAGTAGCGGAGATAAAATGGGAATAGGAAAGATGAGATGAAATGAGAATAAAAAAAGCAGATAAAATGGGAATAGAAATTAAGAAACAAACTTGAAATAGAAAAATTCAGATTAGTTGTACAGCAATTACTCACATCAGACTCAATTTGTTCATACAAAATCTGGTTAACTGTTATCAGCCCCCAAATGTGATTTTACCCCAAATTGTCCAGTTTTTGCAGACTGCTGAAATACTGAGGAGGACACCATATCTAATAAAACATGAATCAAGTTTTGTTTTATCTCTCAATTTGTTTTGTGATTTTTTCTTAAAATTTCTGCTCAAATATTATTCAATATATTATACAGACTACTGTCCTTATCTTTGTTGTTTTGATGATTACATATTTGGAAAAATATGAGAATACTTGTCTAAATCATTCATAGAATAATTACCCTTAAGTTGTTTTGCTAGTGTAGTATTTGACAAATACTTTGATTTTATCAGACTGGATAATAAAAAGGTGGAAGTTAAAGAATAAGAATGGTAAGAAAAATACAGTGGGAAATAAAAGACAATGCAATGAATGACAGAGAAAATGAAGAAGAAAAGTGAAAGAGAAGGAAAGATTGACTTAAAACCTATGATAAAGAAAGACCAAAAATGAATGAACGAGTAAGTCTATAAAAAGTTAAGAAATTATAAATAAAAAAGAAAACAGAAAGAATGTGCAGTTATTTTAAAGAAAGAACAAAATTAAGAAAAGCATAAGAATGGCAAAAGAAAAGGCAAAGGAAAGAAAAGGTGAAAATAAAGAAAAATTAAAGAAAGAAAGATGAAAAGAAAGAATGATCTATTAAATAAGATAAGGGATAAGTGATGAAAGAGATGAAAAATACCAGAAGAAAACAGTAAGGGAAACAAAAAGAAAAAGAAACTAGAAAGAATTATAAAAGTAGGAAATTTCAAGCAACCATCAACAAAGAAAGAAGCAAAAAGCAGTAGAAAAACATGGAAAAAGTAAAAAAAATACATTAAAGAAAAGAAGGAAAGAAAAAATAAAGAGAATGAAAAAAAGATAAATGAAGAAAAGCCAAAGGAAAACTTGAAATATAGAATTAGAAATATTATCAAATAACAGTAAAGAAATAAGATAAAAGAACGTCTCATTTTCAATTTTTATTATTATTTTTGTTGTTGTTATTATTATTATTATTATTATTATTATTATTCTCGAACTCCTCTTCCTCCTCCTCCCAAAATTTATTATCATCATCCATCATTTGTAAAATTAAAGTTAAAAATCTTCAAGTAAAAGCAAAAAAAGACAACATGGAAAGAAAAAATAAAAAAATAAAAAGAACAAAAATGTCAAGTAAGCAAAAAAGAAAAAGAGATAAAGGAAAAAAAGGAACAATGAGTTACCCCATTACAACACAAATGATGTAAAAAAAAAAAATAACAATACACTTTTCCTCTGTTATTCTCTTACCAAGTCATTCTGCTTCTCTCGCTTAATCACTCTCTCTTGTTAGCTCATCGCCTCACTGTCTTTCTCTCTCTTAAAAGGGTCATCCTGGTACAGTACATTCCAGTAGGATAATTAATACATTGGGTGGATTTGAGAGGTTAACCGCAACTTTTAGGTGCGAGGTGGGGGCTGTCAGACGAAGAAGAAGAGAGAACGAAACAAAGCTGAAAAAATAAAAGACAAATAAATTTTTACCGTTTATACAAAAATGCAAGCAACAAAAGTAGATTTATATAAATGAAGAAAGGCTAACATTTTTATACTTGTAAAATTTTAATAGATAAAAATTCAAAAGTATAAATATATAGAATCAAAAGTGTGTTTCTATACATGGTTTTACTTCCTTGTCTTTATATAGGGTGTGTATATGTTTGTGTATACGTGTGTGATATAAATATATTTATTATGTCAGATTTCATTCTGCAAGATAATGTTTTTACAGGAACATTAATATTAACCAACAGCAGTTTGTTATGTTTTCTAGATATAATTGTATACATTTCATAAATATACCATGTGCCTTTCACTTTATCTTTGTTTATAATAACTTAATTACTGGTGTGAGATATTATTATGCAACAAGATCATTTTTCATAAAATCATATATAAATATTCATAATAGTATAGTTGATGATATATATTTTTAATTTCATATACATATATATATATATATATATATATATATATATATATATATATAGAGAGAGAGAGAGAGAGAGAAAGAGAGAGAGACCCTTGTGCAAATTAATTGAAACAAAACGAATAATTCCATTATTATTTACTTTTTCTTTTCATTTTTCCAATGAAACATGACCCAGTGCACATGTTAGTACTTTGTAGTCCATTCCACAAAGTCATTCCTTGCAGATTGACTACAAATTCTCACTTTGATTTAAATCAGGAGAGTTTCTTGGCCAGTCTTTAGTACTTTGATTTGCTCACTGGTAAGGCTTTCCAGTGTGTTCATGCAGTGTTACAATTTTCGTACACTTCCTTGAAGTAATGTCAATTACAGACAATGCTCATAGGACAACTAATCGACAGTCGAGACAATAGTGTCTGATAATATCTGATGCAATCATGGATGACACAATATTTTTCAAGGCCAAACAAATTTTATCATACACCCTAAAAATAGATTCATATTACTGCACACCACTGCAAATGACCTAATCTGAGAATAAATAGAAATCGATTACACCCTGTCACTCCAGTGGGTCTAAAGTTGACGGTATGGTGAAAGAAAGGAAATTAAAGTGGTTGTTTCAATTAATTTACACAAGGGTGTATGTAAAGATTACTATGTGTTATAAGAAAGACATAATTTCAAAAGAGAAACAAGATACACTTATTGAATGATGGGAAAACAATGTTTGGAATTGTAAAAATCTTGGGATCTTAGAGAGCAATAAAAAAGACATTAAAACTATGAACATAAGAACTAAAATAAAACTGGTTTTAAGAATGTTACAAAAAGAAATTTGATAAAAACTAAATGGCTAATAAACAACAAAAGTAAACTGAACAGAAAGAACATATTTGAAGCTGGTTCAGTGAATATAAACAAAGAAAAGATGCAGAATATTAAGACTGTTAGCTTATGACATAAAGCAATTAAAGTACAGTGCCTTGCATAAATATGCAACCACCTTTTCTACATATTGTAATGTTACTGACTGGAATTCAAACCGACATAAGTTGTTTTTTTATCATTTGATCAACACAAAATACACAGTGCTTTGAAAATGCAAAATACATTTTATTGGGACAAACATTAATTAGGGTAACAAAGCAGTCATCTTTTGGATGCATAAGTATTCACACCCAAGAATTAATACTTTGTAGAAGCACCTTTACCTGCAATTATAGCTGCAACTGTTTTGGAGTATTTTTCTACTAGCCTTGCACATCTAGAGATTTAAATTTTGTACAATTTTTTGCAAATTAGCTCAAGCTTAGTCAAAAGAGATGGAGACAATCTGTGAATAACAGTTTTGCCACAGATTCTCAATTGGATTTAAGTCTTGTCTTTGACTGGGCCCTTATAATATTAATATGATTTGACTAGGCCCTTATAATATCAATATGGTTTGATCTAAATCATCTCATACATCTGGCTCTATGTTTAGGTTCATTGTCCTTCTGGAAGGTGAACATGCATCCCAGTCTCAAGTCTTTTGCAGACTGTCATAAGTTTTCTTTGAGGACTGCTCTGTAATTGACTCCATCCATCTTTCTATCAATTCTGACCCAATTACTGGTCCCTGATGAATAAAAACATTCCTATAGTATGATGCTATCACCACCCTATATCATGATGGGGATGGCATGTACAGGGTGATGTGCTATGTTGCATTTCCACCAAACAGTGTTTTTGCATTATGGCCAAAAAGTTAAATTTTGCTTTCATGTAACTAAATCACCATGTTTCCACATTTGCAGTGTCCTCCATATGGCATGTGGCAAACTGATAACTACAAACAAGACTTCTTATGGCTTTCTTTAACAATTAATCCAACAGAAAATATTTGGTCCATCATTAAATGAAAATATATATGAGAATGGAAAACAATATTCAAGCAAAGAAACTCTGGGAAGCAATAATGGCAATGGCAATATTATGATTATATCCCTATTTTTCTCTTCAAGTTACTGTTGCTGCTCTTGGTAGTCCTCAAGTGATGTGGTTTCTGTTATTTGGTACAGTTCTTTGTGATTCTGTATCACCAGTCAACAATGTTCAAAGAAGGGTAGTCTTTGCCAAGACCCTCAAGCTCCATTTGCTGAAAGAAATTTTTGAGCATTGATCTTTGAAAATATGAATATTGTAGTACCACCCATCATCAGTTCATTGGCTTTAGGAAGGAAAGAATGTTCATTGTCTTCTATTGGGATATTATTTGGGTGTGGTATGGAATGCTTAAATAGCCAGTCAGTGCTTGTAACAATTAAATGTTAAAATAGAAAAAATGTTATATATATATATATATATATATATATATATATATATATAGCATTTTTACTATTTTAGCATTATTTAATATACATTATTATTATATTTCTATATGTATATGTATATATATATATATATAAAAGTGAACATAGGAGTCAGCACTTAGAGGTGACAGTCTATTTCATGCTAGACACAATCATCAGGCCATGAATGCTGTTATTTTTCTCGGCTATTTATATATACGGGTCCTTTTAATATATTTATATTTACACACGCTCTATCTCTGATATTGAGCACTTTATCCATAAATATAGCACACCTTAAGACTATATATATATATATATATATATATATATATATATATATATATGTAAGCAAATATGTGGATGTAGATCCGACGGTTTTTCTGTTTCTAACTAGTCCTGTATATATCGTCTCTTCATTTAACTTAAATTTAATACAAATATGTCTCCATTAACCATGTCCTGAAGAAGGTCTATTAGACCGAAACATCTGACGTCGACAGAAAAACAAAAAACAAAAACAAAATAAAAAAAACAGTAAACTCACATATTCGGATTTTGCTTTGTCTTTTCCACATTTTCATCATATATATATATATATATATATATATATATATATATATATATATATATATATATATATGTATATATATATATATATATATATATATAATATTTATAACAATTATAACAAAAACATGTTCATCACTGCCATGAAGAAGCACATACAGTGCTAAAACAGGATTGCATTCATATCGTGGTTTATAACGTTTTTTATAATTGTTAATAAATATTATTATTAGCTCTACTCTGTATTGAGCACTCTTTTAAAATATAATATTTGGACATTGGCATTAACCTACCTTAGACTTTTATATATATATATATATATATATATATATATATATATATATATATATATATATATATATATATATATATAACTGGTAGAAGCACACTTTGGCTCAAAATGTGGTTTCCCTGATAGAAAAAAGTGATGCAAATTTGATTCCTCTGAGAGGTACAATTTTTCTTTAGTAGGTTAGTTGTCATTAATTTCACTGTTTAGTAAAATAAAAATAACAGTGATAGCAATTCAAATATGTGTACCTACTAAAAATAATGTTTATAATAATAAGAAATAATGTTGATAAAAAATTATTTAAAAAAGTTACCATATATATATATATATATATATATATATATATATATCAATAGATAAAATATGTCTCTGTGTGTACATGTGTGTATGCGTGTTTGTATATATATATATATATATATATATATATATATATATATATATATATATATATATGTATGTATGTATGTACTTAAATTGTATCTCTAGAAAAATAAGCAGATAACTAGATATATCTATGTCAAAAGAAAAAAATAAATTGCTCCATTATTGTTTAGTTTAGAAATAAGAATTTTCCATTCGTTCAGTTCCTGACAAACGTTTTATAAGAAACACCCAAGGCATGAAATCTGTCCTTATACAAGAATTGTAATGAAGAAAATCGTCATTACAAAAAAAGAGGAATAAAAGAAAAGAAAACCTGATTCAATGGGAAAAAATGAATAATGAAATTCTATAATCAAATATCAAAGTCATATTTTTTATGCTCACACATACGTACATAAATATATGAATTTATATATATATATATATATATATATATATATATATGTGTGTGTGTGTGTGTGTGTGTGTGTGTGTGTGTGTGTGTGTGTGTATATTTATGTGTATATATGTATATATGCATACATACACACAGAAGGAGAGAGAGAGATACTTAAATAAAAATGAAATTGAAAAAATTCATAAAATCAGAAAAAAACATATTTAAACAACATTTACCGGCCTGAATGTCTGAGAAACATAAAAATGTCTTTAAATAATTGTCAGACTTTGTCCATTTCATAATGTGTGACGTCATTTGTTTATATTTGATACGCCATGAGTAGTTATGAATGTACGTGAGAGATTCATGGAAGATTGAAGTTTATAAGCAGTAAATTCGACCCTGCCAACCGATCGATCCTTAGTGGCCAAAACGGTTAAGGCACATCAGGCTATATGACGGTTCCGTATAGGATACAGGTTCGAATCCTGTCGAGGACGAATATTTTCTATGAAAATTTCTCGGACATTCAGGCCGGTAAATGTTAATACTGTTTATTATAAACAGAGCATTTACTTAAATACTTGTATCTATAAAAAGAATGTTAAACATAAAAATGTCTTTAAATAATTGTCGGACTTTGTCCATTTCATAATGTATATATATATATAATTTCTCAATTCTGGGCACCATAAGTGACGCGCATGTAATGAATTCAGGCGCTCTTCTCAATAAGTTAAGCAATATTGACATAAGAAACAAATCCCTAGCCAGCTTAGACGTTAAATCCCTATTCACTAATGTACCTGTGGATAAATGCATTAAACGGTTAGAGAACCACCTTCAGAAAACTGATTTTAAGCTACCTATCCCCATCTCAATATGCATCAAATTATGCACCCTATGCACATCTCATTGTTACTTCCAGTATAACGATGTCTATTACAAACAAAAATTTGGCTTACCAATGGGTAGTCCTCTCTCTGGATTCCTAGCATGCATATTTCTAGAATTTCTTGAGTCTGGACCTTTCAAATATATAATCCCTGATGATACACGTTACTTCCGTTACATCGATGACATTTTATTCATTTACCCACAGAAACATGATTTAAACGAAATCACTGATAGATTAAATAGAGTAGAACCTACTATAAAATTTACCCACGAACTTGATTCGAATAATTCTCTACCTTTTCTAGACATACTACTTACTAGAAATAATAAATTAGAATTCAAAGTATATCGTAAACCCACATGCAAAAACGACTATTTACACTTTTACTCTCACAATGATACTAGGACTAAGAGAGGTGTTATCATTGGATTTTACTTGAGAGCTCTTCGAATCTGCTCAGCAAAGTATTTAGATGACGAATTTAGTTATATTGAGGATACCTTCTCAAGCCTTTCGTATCCGAGACAATTAATACTCGGCGCTAAGCAAAAAGCCTTGAAAATTCACAAAGTTCGTTCATCAGTGTAAGATAACATACTGACTACTACTACTACATCTAAGGTAGGGAGAGGCATACTTTCAGCTGCCCCTGATAAGCCTATTGGCCGGATCTTTCTACCGAATAACCCTCTGACCGAACACATCTCCAACAATCTAAACGCTCTAAAAATTAAAACTACTACATTACCCACTAAAACTATCCGCAGTATATTAAATAATACCAGCAGACAGCATATTACATCCGATGCTTGCGTCTATCAGGTACCATGCAGAGACTGCAACTTGAGTTATATAAGCGAGACAGGGAGGTCCTTGAAATCTCGCATTTCCGAACATAAACGAGATATTCGCCTCGGTAATTTAAGTAGTGCTTTGTTTGTACACAGCCAAATCTGATCACAATTTTGATTTCGACTCTGTGAAGATTTTAAAATATATCCACAATAAAAACCTTAGGCAGATTTACGAGGCTGGCATGATAGCCACCTCACACACAATAAACACCAGACAAGGTTTCTTTAATATATCAACTTTTCTAGCAAGATTAATGCTTGACAAACGTACCGATAAGCTATAGTTTTAAATAGCACCCCCCTTTCAACTTAGGATAAAATCTCTTCCCTGGGAGCAGGTTTTCGCATCGCCGCCCACGCGGCGCCAGCGTATCCGACTCCAAGAAAGAATACTCTGACTTTAGAATTTCAGCTTTTCTGTTTCTGACTAGTCCTGTATATATCGTCTCTTCATTTAACTTAAATCTAATATAAATATGTCTCCATTAACCATGTCCCGAGGAAGGTCTATTTGACCGAAACGTCTGACGTCGACAGAATAACAAAAACAAAAACAAAATAAAAAACAGTAAACTCACATATTCGGATTTTGCTTTGTCTTTTCCACATTTTCATCATATATATATATACATATATATATATAGAGAGAGAGAGAGACAGACAGACAGAGAGAGAGAGAGAGAGTGAGAGAAAGAAAGAGTGAGAGCATATATTTATATTTTAGATATATAAGCCGATGCAATATTCTTACCTTTTCCCTGAAGTGTATCTTTATTTTACTTTTTTGTCTGTTGTGCTCTTTCTGTGGGAAACTTTAAAAAATATTTTTATGGCGTATCCTTAAACTCTCAAAAAAATAAATGTTGAACTCCCAATAAAGTTTGAAACCACTTCTTCTTTTTCTATGTACTGTGTTCCATAAGGACATAGGCGATCATAGCTCTCCATAATTTCCTGTCCTTTGTAGCTCATAATAAATTTAGCCTTTTTGTTATCTACCCTAAAATTTGACCTGCTATCCATTTATTTAAGTTCTCTAGGGAGCTGATGTGTTGTGTTCCTCTGTCCTTCTTACCTTCAATCTGTCATGTGAGTATCAAATTTTTCAATCCTACTTTCCTCATTATGTGCCCTAGAAATTTCAACTATCTCTTCCCAATGTTAAGTATAAATGTCCTTTTTGTTTCCATTTTCTCTAAAACTTTGTTGTTGCCCAAATATTAGTCCATGTTATTATCCGCATTCTTCTTCATCCTCATCTTCTCCATCTGTGATGAGATTGTCCAGCATTCACTGCTATATAGTAACTGATATTATGTAACAGTTCAGTAATCTTTTCTTTGCTTCAATTTCTCTCCATCTCTATATATGATCCTGTGTTTGTCACTGATGAAATCTCCTTAATTTGCCCAATACACATAGACACCTAAAATGTCAACTTTTAGTCTATTTACTTCCTGCTTTATTATATTTAACATAAAAAATTACTGTTAATAAAAACGATTATATTAAAATTGCATGAAAAATCAAGAAAATGTTGTAATGTTTAAAATATATATAAAATTATTTTTAACAAAAAAGATAATATTAAATTGAATGAAAAGCTAATTAAGAAAGTTAGAATGTTACTAACATAGTTTAATTAAAAAAGAAATAACCAAAATGAAGCTAGATGGTTTAGAAAAAAAAACATGAATAAATTTGATGTGTAAAGATTTGAAAAAAACAAGAGGTACAAGATTGATGTTATAAAAAGCCAACAAAATGAAGCCAGGCACTTAATAAAAAACAAGAAAATGAAGCCAATTCATTTAAACATTATGTGACAAAGATTTGTAAAATGAGGCTTGGTTTTGATGTTGTCTAAAAACTTGCCAAATTTTAATTGCAGATGGAGATAAAAAAAAATGCATGGCCCCTAAGGACTTGAGTCAAATTTTTGCTATATAAGAGAGAAAATTTCAAAAAGTTAGAAAGGAATAGACAACACCTGGACAAAAAAGTTGTGATCTGGAAAGTATGAATTGACCATCACAACATGAAAAGCCTGTTCTTGATACTGCTGCTGTGAAAGGATTTGTTTCACCTGGGTTAGAAAGCTATGACTTTGGATGATATAAGGCTGCTGCAGTTACTAATACTACTACTGTTGCTGGTGAAAAAGAAAAATGAATAAAGAAGAATCTTCTAAATTTGATATATGAATCTCTTTTCTAAACTTGCCTCATTTGAATGTCTTTTCTAAACCTATGAGTTTTATCTCATATAAGAACGTTTTTTTCTAAAATTGTGACAGTTTATCTTATTCTAATGCCCATTCTAAACCTATAAGAGTTTATTTCATATTTGAAAATGCCTGTTCCAAAAATCTTTGTTAAAAGGACCCAGAAAAGCAGCTTTGCTTGAGGTAAGTCAACCATGTGAATTTTTTTAAGTAAATTTGTTTTGTTGCTAAAAATTGATTGTTATGAACTGTTGCTCTAAAAATTATTAAAATTTCTTTGTTGTTAATAAAAAATTATTTTTATGAACTCTTGTTTTCTTTTAGAAAACAGATTTGGAAATTTTGTGCAAGAACTGTATTGTATTTTGTACAATTTGTAAAATGTGAAAAATATTTTTGTCTCATTAATAAATGTTTGTTTCTTTGCAAATTTTATTCAGTGTAAGTGTCTTCATTTTTGTTCATAAGTGTGCCTCTAAAAGTTGTGAAAAAAGTATAAGATATTTGAAATCCTCTTTTGAAATTCTCCTCTCTTTCTTCTGAAAATCTCACTTTTTATTTTATTTTCTTTCTAGCAATTTTCTGTGTAACTAAAGCTGCTGCATAAATAGCTTGTATATATACATGTGTGAATATGTGCCCATGTCTGGTATGGGCATATGACTGATTGGTTAGAATGTTTACTTTCTGACCATGAAACCTAGGTTCTTACCTCATCATGGTCAATTTGTCAGAAAGGTAACTTCTTGATATTATTGTTCTGTGGAAGTGAACCCAGTGTGCTTTGACTTTGAAAAATGCCTGAAAATCAAGCCATGGATTGATTCAAGCCTTGTGAGGAAAATTGAAGTGTTTGAATGCTGTTGGTTGTTATACTAACATGAAGTCAGAATTCATTCTGATGCAGTGCTTGCATCATTCAAACTGTTGATCATACTATATTATGCACTCTCTTCCCAAAACTGTGATTAAACTATAAACCATAGGCTGGCTCTGGGGTTTTTGAAGAAACTCAAATGTATCTGAGCAGACATCTGTACCACAGATTAGCTAGCTCCACTAGAGATAGATATATATTTTTTTAAGCATTTTACCCCAAGCAAGGTGGGAAGCCACTAGCACGCAAGGGGTTACAGAGAGTTGGAGCGAGAGCAAATAGGAGTGATAGAGGAAAGGATGAAGAGAAGGATAGAGGACAGATCAAGGCATCTGGAGACGTCAGTTGACATTACATTTGAATAGTTGGAGATTATAGCTATCAGGGAAACAGGAAAATGGGAGAGAGTTCCACAGGCAAGAAGTGCGAGACATGAAGAGACAACTACATTTAACAGTTTTAACAGTGAAAGGGTAAGAGCAAGATGCCAGCCTAGTTGAACACTTAAATTCATGGGGTCTGGGAACTAGCAAAAGCAGCTCATGAAAGTATTTGTGAAAAAAGACAGAGGGAGGCGACGACATATCTGTGAGAGAGCGACTGCAAACGAGATGTCAGATCAGGGCCAATTACATTGCATATATTCAGAAAGGAGCATCCAGCCATTATTATTAGGTATTCCTAAGTCACCTCACACCTCAGTATTATGCCAAACGTAAATGTCAGAATGTAGAAAACTTTTTCCTTAATGTATAATTTTGCAACCTCAAAATTTGTTTTCATTAATTCTTGTGAAATACTGATTGTTTATACATATTCACACACACATACACTCATATACGCACGCATGCACAAACAGACACACAGACATACTAATACTTTAGAAATTGATAACAACTTTTGTTTTGTTTTCAAAGTTGTCTACAAATTTGTCAAGTAAAAACTTTACCTGTAAATTTTAGCTCTTCATATGAATTTTCATGTTGCACTGGAAGATTGTGACGTCTTCTGAGAGAAACAATAAAAGCATAACATATCATTAAAAACAAAAGAAACATAAAAAAACAACAGAAAACAAATTGTAAAAAAACAGAGAATCTCATATAGTTGACTTATTGTATGAAATTTCTTCAAGCAAAGTAAAAGCTTGCACTCACACACACCCTCACATACACATCCTTTCATTCTCTCTCTCTCTCTCTCTCTCACACACACACACACACACACACACACTTAGAAATGTTCTTTTTGTTACATTATGAAGCTATGGAAAAGATAGTGAGTGAAAAATATATTGATACATGGAAACTCATGAAAGTTACATTTTATTATTTTTTTAAAAAATGGTCAGGTTTTAAATGAGTAAAAATTTAAGCCAGTAAAAAGAGAAATAAAAATAAATATTTGAAAAATGAAAAATCATGAAAAAAATTATTATTCTTTAAAAGACAAAAAACTAAAAAAAAACAAGAATGAAATTGAAGAATAACAAAGTGCGACTGAACAATAAGGATAAGAATTTATGGTAAAAAGTGAAAATTGAAAAATTTGTCACCTAATATGCATCTCCACTATCAGTGGAAAAAAAAATTGATAATGATGGTAAAATACTCCAAGATTCTAACTGGATTGAAAAAATCAATACCAGAAAAACTTTTAAAATCAAACATACAATAATTTAAAATATAAAGCACCAAAATTTCTATTATTCACTGTTTTAGAAAAAAAAAAAAAAAAATTACCTCCCCTTCCCGAAATGGAAGACGGAAGTTGTGTATAGTCAAAAAAAAAATTTAAAAAATGAATGAAAAATGGCCAAATCAGATTCCAGTAAAGAATGGCATTTTTATAATTGACAGTAAACTGCATGAAGTACAATGTCAAAACCTTAGGAGATGTTGCACATCTTGTAGATCAAATTGGTATGTTGAGTGCAGATTTAAATCTGATATAATGGTATTAGTGTCTTCAACGCAGTTTGCAAAAGTTTTTTTCAAACTAACACCTAATATGTGGTCCTGTCGGTTATTATGTATGCAGATATTTTTTTCATAGTAAACCTTTCAATTATATGTTAAAACTTTACAAGTTACTATATTACAAAATGAGATTTTAATTGGTTTTCTTATTGGCAAAAAAGTAATATCGACTAAATTTATTTAGAACTACTTATATGCATAATTGAACCAGCTCTGGGTTAATTAGTATGGCAGACTAGGCTTTTCAATCTTGATTAGCAACCAGTCAAGGAGGACAAGTCTGAGTTTAAAACCAGTTGGGCATGTGGGTTGCAACTCTATCCCATAAATAAACCTATTTGCTAAGGGAACCAGAGTAGCAAAGCAGGTTTAAGAGGTTGTTTCCCCATACACCATTGTTGTAATGTACAGGGCTTGAGAGAGAGGGACAGAGAAATATGAGTATGGGAGGGAATGACAAAATGGTAAAAACTTCTTAGTGAGACGTTTCATTCTATGAAGGAACTTCTTCAGATTAATAACTCCTTATATGCAAAAAAACTGATTTTCCAAAATTACAACTAGAGTGTAATGTAAAAAATCATATAAGTCCCATAGCCCATTAGAGTCATCTGAATACCACATATTCTGAAGCTGTAGCAGCAGTGGTGTGTCTAGGGCAAGATAGCCTGATGGAAACCATCCCTATTCATGCTGGTTTGGGATCCAGAGACTTGCTGTGACATTGAGACAAGAGAAACTAGTCTGCCCTGCTATTGAACCCATACCTAGGAGAAAATGGACCCATACCTTTTCCAAGAGCATCAACTCAAAGTGAAAGGAACAGAAATATTTGGGATTTGAACTCAGCTCACTTATTTCATTTTCCAAGTTAATAACCATTACATTTTCCAATGTAAAATATTCACATGCAATATGGAAAAGTTGAAAATTTCCCATTTGAAGTCATCTATTATTTACGTAAAGGAATTTTTAATAGTCTTTTAAACCACTTATCCATGGAATATTTTCACAGTCAAGAAAAGTTAAATTACCTTATTTAAGAAATGCATGTCTTATGTTTGGATCTCTCAATGACCATATCTGCTAACTTTTATTTTATATCTGAAATGTGAAAAAATTTGTTTCCAAGGAATTAATGTATTTTATTTATAATCAAACATCATTTATTACTTTTAAAATTATATTTAGTGGATGTATGTGCGTAAAGCAGACATATGTATATGGCTTCCCAAATAAAAATGAGTGATATATCAACAGTGCAGTGAACCGATATCCATATACTGTATATCTTTCTTTGGTATTAACAAAAGTGGGCATGTGGCCAAGTGGTTAGAACATTTGCATTCTGACCATGAGAACCGGGTTCAAATCTCACCATGGTCGATTTGTCAGAAAGGAGACTTTCTGATGTTATAGGACTGGTGGGGTCAATCCCAGTATGTGGAACCTTTGGAAAGGTGAAAACCAAAAGCCTTGTGAGTGAAATTGGGTAGATGGAACCCTTGGCCGAGGGCTTGAGCGTGCTGGCCTTGTTCAAATTGTTGATCATGTTAGATAACATGCTCTTTCCCAGAAACTGTAACTAAGGTCTGCTCAGCATAGTTGCAGTATAAGCTACAGGTGGGCTCTGTGGGTGTTGAATAAATACAAATGTGCCTAAGCAAGCATCTTCAATAGGGATTGGCTAGTTGCCCTAGTAGACGGGTATCCTCTAATATGAGTGGCCAGCTATACATACATACATATATTAACAAAATCTCTCTTACACGTTTATAAGTCCATGCATTAAATATTGCTATCACATCTGGTTTGGTGATTCTGTTATATTTTTAGAGATTCTTGATAAAATCCAAAGATGAATTGAATGGACAATGTTATCGATCATGACCTGGCATCTCAGCTTCAGTCATTTTCCCCATCACTGTAATGGGAGGGGAGAAGAGGATTCATACTTTTCCCAAGGGTATTAGCACATAAGTGAATGTAATGGATTTGACTGGAATTTGAACACGGCTCTCCAATTCCTCAAACCGAGCTGCTTAAAAAAGATTATCTGTCATGGTAAGAGACAGAAGTATCTTATATATCTACTCCCATTCTTTTTTTCTTTTCCTCTCTCTTTTGCTAGTTCTCTCCCATTTTCTCTCTCTCTCACAATATAACTTGAAGAGAAAATAATGGCATAATCAAGATGTTGACATTCCACACTACTTCAAATAAAAGGTTAGGAAGGAAACCTCCATCAATACTGGAAAGAGTGATAACAGTTACTGAACCTGAGAAACATATTTTCCTAAAATAGTATTTTAAGAGAAAGATTTTATAAATTTCAACCAAAAAAAGTACTAGCTGCTTGGTCAATGTTTCCTTGGCCT
This sequence comes from Acanthosepion esculentum, assembly GCA_964036315.1. Classification (NCBI taxonomy): domain Eukaryota; kingdom Metazoa; phylum Mollusca; class Cephalopoda; order Sepiida; family Sepiidae; genus Acanthosepion; species Acanthosepion esculentum. The sequence goes on from OZ038480.1 coordinate 22,925,399, forward strand.
GGGTATGACAATAAACTACATCAGGCACAAGGTCTCTGATCAGGAGATTTTGAGGAGTGTGGAACCACATCTTAATTGCTGTTGTTCCCACCTCCACTCTGATGCAGGGTAGTAGCACCTGTTAGGGTCACAGTTATGGGCAAATAGGGAACATCCAAACTGGGGTCAAAACAGGAAAATATAAAAATACTGTAGAAAAAATTACCAGCAATACATTTTTGGAAAAAAAAATTTACTAAAACTCACAAGAAAATCAAATTGTAGCATTAAATGACCCATAAAGAGTTGATATGCCGTTAAACAAACTAAACCACCCCAAACCAGATGTTTCCTTATAGGGAAACTGCTAATATTACCATTACCATTACTATTCTCTTGCACTCTATTTTCTACTCTTTTTCTTTCTCTCTTTCTCTTTCTCTCTTTCTTTGCCATTCTCTCTTTCTTTCTCTCTCTCCCTGCTTACTAACTTTTTTCATCTCAGCTGCTAAGTTGTGACCTACCTTATTTGACTCCTCCTTAATACCTTGGTCCCACAAGCATCTCTTTCTAGGTGTGTCTCTCCAGAGAATTAGGACATCAGAGATTCTATTTAATAAGTCAATTGCAATGATTTGCTTTGTAAAAGACTGGAGGTGTTAGGGTTAGGGTTAGGTATGTCTGGAGGAAGGGATATAGCTTCATTTTAAAAGAGAAATCTTTGGTTTTTATTGGATGTGTCTTCTTTTTTTGTCCAGGAAATTAGAAAGAAAATTACCTATAAGTAACATTAGTTAAAAAGATTCCTCCCAATTTGTTCATTCAAAGTGCTGACAAATTCAACTGAAAACTTGCATGAGCATGTCTGCCCACCTCCCCACATGAATCGCCATACGTTTACACACACAGCTGCACAGAGTCTACATACCTTTTACCCTCAGAAATGAATCTACATGTCTAAACACACTTACAGTCCTACCACATATGCACAGTCTCAGAAACAGAGTAACAGATACACACACACACACATATATATTTTAAAAAATTAGGAGATCTGTCAATCACACTTACCGTGTCTGAAACCAAGGTAGCTTGATTGGCTCATCAACTATTTTTTTAAATTTAAAAGCTTTGCATGTTAAATTTTTATTTTCTTTATACAATGTATTGAGCATTTTTTAATATAACTCTTTCCTGGTCTAATACAACTCTGACCAAGAACTGTTTTATAATTTTATATATATTATATATAAATATATATGTATGGGTAAAAAAAGTTTTCTTGTGACTTCATCGGACTAATTTTGTTCTGTTGCAGCTACACATGTGCACAAATGAAGGATACTGGGAATTTTTTATTTTTTTAATATATTTTTTATTATCTAGCCAGTTCTATTGCATTTTTTCCTTTTCTTTCCATCACTTTTGTTAGTATATATCCCACACTGATAACAGAAGTTCTACCAGGAATGGTGAAATGTTGTAAAATCCAGGGTGCAAATTGACTGTAGATAAACTTGCAATCAAGACACTCTCTAGACATTTTTGTCATAGTGAATATATATATATATATATATATATATATATATATATATATGTGTGTGTGTGAGTGTGTGTGTGTGTGTGTATATATATATATATATATATATATATATATATATATATATATATATATATATGAATATAAAGAAAATAGAATAAAGTGAATAATAAACAATTTAACAAACCACTCCCACCTAAATGTAATAGATTACCCACAATGCACCACTAACCCACATATATAAATAGTCAAAAATAAACACAACGCATGTGACCTGATGATTGCATTTAGCATGAAACAGTTTTTTGCCTCTGAGTCTTGACTTCAATGTTCACTTTTATATTTATGTATTTATCTATTAATATATATATATATTATTTTACTAATATTCACCCAATGCTAGGCCCAAGGGCAACTCAAGGTAGAGGGTTACTGTGTAGAGTTGTATTAGCATAAGAATGGGCAAAATAACAGGAAAGATAGCCTACTTCTAGACTTGAAGAGGTCAAGATTTAACTGAGGAATAAAATATTAGTGATCAGGTGGAGATGCTAGAAGTATAGAGTTAAAGTAGACTTTAGAAGGAAATGGGAACCCAATCCTAAACAGGAAACAAGGGATAAACCTCTACTCCTGTTCAAAAGACAAGGGAGGAGTGTGAACTGGATTATATATATTGGCTGTACACCCATGTATATAGGCAGATTAAAGAACTCAACACAGATATACAGGTTGCGATGGTAAATTGTCGCCATTTTATATATTTAATTTCGTGCATGTGCATTGTTGGTTTTCGATTTTGTCAACTGCACAGTAGAGTAGGGTCAGTTGGGTACAATCAGTTGGGTACAATCAGTTGGGTACAATCTGTGAGAAAAATTGCACCACGATGCAATTCACTTTGCCAGAAATTTGAAAGTGGCATGTTGTACTGCTTGGTATTCATGGCGGAAACTCCAATATGAACATTTCAGAATGTTTGTATATCAATCTGAAGACAGTGCAGAAGATTCAGAAAGAGTTGGATGAGTTTAATGGTGATTATGAAGGTGTTTGGAGTGATGGTGAATATTATGCCTCCATTCATTGTCCAATAGGGCCTCAGACTCAATATGAAGGCCTACATCGTGTCTTAAGGAGGTAGGACTGCCCTGAGAAAAGAGGGTAGATGCTGGAAGATTCTATATTTGGCAGCAGGATACTGCACCATGCCACACAAACAGCAGAACCCATTCATGACTGTCAGACAATTTCTGTGACCACATCACCCTTACATCTGGTCACTTAACTCCCCAGACTGCAACTCCCTTGATTATGATGTGTGGGGTACAGTTGAGTGAGAGACCAACAAAACTCTTTGTAACACTAAAGATGAACTGAAGGCAAGGATTATGGTAGCATTCACCTACTTAAACAAGGAGACCATCTAGAAGAGATGCAGGATATTCGGAAGTCATCTGGAGGTCATGGTTGAAGCCAATGACATTTTCCTTGAATAAATTTACTTGTTAATATTTCAAGATATTTCTGTGTAATTTTGTTAAATATATCTGTTAAAACTTGAATGTTATTTTCATTTTTGTGTAATTTAGATAACAATTTATCTATCGCACCATGTACTTTTCTCTGTGATTGTGTCCAAGATTATTCCACATTTATAAACCTTTAAAATTCTAAAATCTCTTTATTATTTCATCCACAACACTAAGAGAAAGACATACAAAAAATGTAATGACATTAATAACAACAATGACAACAAAAATGTCAATAAATTAGATAAAGGCAGATATATGCTACTATGTAATAATTCCTTGACATCAATTATACAAAACAATTTATTCCTATCTTAACACTATCAAAATAATTATAACCATATTTAAAACTATTACAGAACCAAAAATTTCTATCACAATAATAATTCTGAAGGAGGTACATATAAAATATACTCTCACAATTGTTTCTTACAATATATTAGGGAAATTTGCAGAAATTTAAAAAAAACGATCTATAAACACAAAAAGATTCCTATACATAACAATTTATCCAATACATTAGTCATGCATAGAAATAAGTTCAACCCCAACTTCAATCTAAAGAATGCCACACTTATTAAAAGAGAAAGTAACTTACTCAGGTGGAAAATTCTTGAGAGTGCCACTATTGAATTTTACTAAAATATAAATTTGCTCCTCAAATTTTTTCAAATATCTCTTAAAAGATATACTTCTTTCCCAAGCCAATATACATGACCATAACAATTCTTAAAAATTAAAATAAAACAGTAAAATTCAATACCTTTTATTATTTAAACTAAATAAATACTTAAATTAATTTCTCAAACTGAAATAAAATAATAAATGATAATGTGTAACTATTTATAAAGAAAAGTAAAATTGTTCTTAGGTTTTCAAAATGTTTAAATTTAAGAACACTCATAAATATTTTTCAGGCTAACTGAAGAAGAAATATACATTGAAAACATCTTTAAAAACACCTCTAAAAACTTCTGATAGCCTCATTATTTCATCCACAACACTAAGAGAAAGGCATACAAAATATACAAGTACAAAAA
>OZ038480.1:22934489-22956989 GCA_964036315.1 Acanthosepion esculentum
TAAAACTTATTAACTTTTATGTTAATAGCTTTGTGTTACATACCTACATCAGTTTCGTAATGGTTACCCATTTTATCTACTTATATATATAATTATTTTATCTGATTTTTTGATCATTGAAATGTCCTGAAATGGTGAAGGATAATATGTATAATATATAATTAATAGCTCTTTTTTATTACATTGAGCACTGTTTCCTTAACCCCAGCACTATATGTGATATATATATATATATATGGAGAGAGAGACAGACAGAGAGAGACAGACAGACAGACAGAGAGAGTTTAGGACAAAATTAATACCATCTCTTACCACCATGAAAAATGAATTCAGTTTAAAATTTTCACTGAGTGCTTCAAAACTCAAGAAGAAATCCTTGGAAACTGTGCACATATAGATCTGCATATATGATGATTTACTGTAATTTAGACATAATATTCAAAGTGTGTGTGCATGTTTGTGTGCATGTGAATATATACACACACATACACACACACATATGTATATATACATATATACATACATATATACATACATATATATATACATACATATACATATACATACATACATATATATATATATATGTATATATGTATATATATATATATATATATATATATATATATATATATATATATGTGTGTGTTTGTGTGTGTGTGTGTGTGTGTGTGTGCATATACATGTAAAGGAAATTGAGATAATATAGAGTTTGCTGATTAGCATCAATATCTGATTACCTAGTGTTGTGCAAGTCTTTGATAATGTTTTGACCTTTATTTACCTCATCTTCAGAATGTTAGGGTTAATATTAAATATCACTGAAATTAATAATGAATCTTGTTTGTTGTTAGATTATTGATTATGCATATGCTTCCATTTTTCAAGCCCTGAAATACAAACACACACACACACACACACACACACACACACACACACATATGTATATAATAAAACATTAAACAAATTGAACATCTTCAGTTCTTTTTAATCAAACTTATTTGAATATATATATATATATATATATATATATATACATTTTTCATATATATATATATATATATATATATATATTCAAATAAGTTTATAATATATATATATATATATATTGTATATATATATATATATACATTTTTCATACATATGACAAATGGAGATATAATTATATATATATATAAATATATATATATACATAGATATATATATATACCTGTTGGTATATATATATATATATATATATATATATATATATATATATATATATATATATATATATATATATATATATATATACATTTTCATACATATGAAAAATGGAGATATAATTAAATTTATATACTATCTGTCATATTGTTGGTCACTTCCTATTTTATCAATAAACAAAATAAATACCTATTGGAGTCTAAAAGTTTATTTACTGAATGATGCAAATATCAATTAGGATGAAATCTGATTCATTTTGCTCAGATGTAAACACATGCTTAAAATTAATAAGCACATTGTGAATATGAAGCTTTAAAATGGATTTGTAAGCTTAAGAGAAATGTTTAATAACTACAGATATTGCAAAAGTTGAAACAATGCTGGAAATTTAAAAGGGTTTTTTGCAGGTATCACCAAGCAATTTGTTGAATATTCTGGACATTAAATTAGTTTGGCACACCAGTGTCAATCTTCTTTTCATAATATCAACCATTTTTTATACCAATCTCAAGGCCCTTTCATGATACCAAAATTTGGGGCATAATACTGTTAAAGCCATTATCATGAGAATAACATTTACCCATGTCAGTACCAAAGCTATTGCCATGATTTCAACATGCCAGTGTCGATCATTTTCATGATATCAAGAGAGATGTTTTTATTAATCTAGGAAATTTGATGATATGAAAATCAAAGCATGCCAGAGTAATCAATTATCTTTCCTTTGGAAGACAAATCAATCTGAATGAAATACACAACAGAATATATAAATGATTCTTAAATGGTTCTTTTTACCAATGAATGTTGCACTCAGTGAGTTAGATAGAATAAATTACATTTAACTCTGAGCAAAATAATTTCTTAGAAACTAAGATTTGAACAAGACAAGGGTTGTTTTTGTGGAAATTAGACTTTTCATATGTATACTTTACAGTTAAACTAGAAAAACTACAGAAACACTGGTTCAAACAGAATGACAATTAATGTATTTGTATATAGATTGTAGGTCCCCTAATCTAGTGTTCATTTAGTTACCATACAGAAATTTGCATCCTTCATCACATTTCAGAGGGAAAAGCAAAGTTACTTGGCAAGGCCTGTCTCCTCTCTATCATAAAATAAGTAGTACTGACTTCACTAAGCACTTAGCCATTTTGGCATGACAGTCTCAAAGCTCTTTTTATATCACCCATTTTAGTATGCCAATGTGAAGTTCCTTATCGTGATATCAAACATTTTGGCATACCAGTGTTGAGACCCTTGTCATGATATCAACCATTTTTATGCCAGTGTCAAGCTCTTTTCATGATATGAACTATTTTGGCATGCCAGTGTCAAGGTCTTTGGCATGATATCAACTTTTTGGCATGTAAGTGTAAAGGCTCTTCTAATGACATCAAACATTTTGGCATGCCAGTGTCAACCTTCTTTTCATGATATCAACCATTTTGGTATATCAGTGTAGAGGTCATTTTTAGCATGCCAATTTCAAGACCCCTTTCATTATATCAACATTTTGGGAATAACACTGTTAAGGCCTTTGTGATCTGATCAACATTTTGCCATGTCATTGTCAAGGCTATTGCTATGGTTTCAACTTTTTGGCATACCAATGTCAAAAGCATGTTCATGATATAAATACTTTTTGGTATGCCATCATCAAGGTTGTTTCACATGATATCACAATTTTGGTATGCCAGTGTTAATACTCTTGCTGTAATATCAATAATTTTGGAATGCCAGTGTCAAGCCCATTGTCATGATATGAGCCATTTTGACATGTTAGTGTTAAGACCCTTTACACAATATCAGCCATTTTGACATGCCAGTGTTAAGACCCTTTACACAATATCAGCCATTTTGACATGCTAGTGTTAAGACCATTTACACAATATCAGCAATTATGACATGCCAGTGTTAAGACCCATTACACAATATCAGCCATTTTGACATGCCAGTGTTAAGACCCATTACACAATATCAGCCATTTTGACATGCCAGTGTTAAGACCCATTACACAATATCAGCCATTTTGACATGCCAGTGTCAAGACCCTTTACACAATATCAGCTATTTTGACATGCCAGTGTCAAGACCCATTACACAATATCAGCCATTTTGACATGCCAGTGTCAAGACCCTTTACACAATATCAGCCATTTTGACATGCCAGTGTTAAGACATACCATTGGTAAAGAGACTGATTCTAGTTAGAGTTAGACACATACCGTTTTTGAATCACTGGTACACATTAATACAGTAAGTATTGGTTTCATAAACTAATATCGAAATATATACACAAATTTAGCAGAAATATTTATACATATACACACCTATGTGTATATTTATACAGATTAACAGAAATATTAATGTTATTAAGTACAGGCAATGCATATTAAAAATTTGCCCTTTGTCAACAGCTACAAAAGATAAAATACCAGTTAATTCATATACACTCATTCAGGAAATTGGAGAACAAAAGTCTGTTCCCCAAGGGCAGGTAACTCTTTTTTTCTATGCAGTTCTCACATTATCAAAAAATATGAAATAAAATATAATCAAATAACATAAAAAATGAAACAAACAGATAAATTAAGAAGTTAGATCTTGACAAAGATCTGCACTTCTATTTATCTGTCATCTTATTGTAATTAGTATTCATTTTTTTATTTCTTCTGAAACTGCTTTCTCCTGGCTCTTCCTCTTCCTCTCTCTCTCTCTCTCTCTCTCTCTCTCTCTCTCTCTCTCTCTCTCTCTCTATCTATCTAGTATTTTTAGATCTTTGTTTTTCAGTTTCTTCATATCTATCTATCTATCTATCTATCTATCTATCTGTTCATATATATCTATCTAATTATTTTTAGATCTATCTATTCCAGTTTCTTGATATCTATCTATGTATCTATGTATCTATCTGTTCATATCTATCTATCTATCTAATTATTTTTAGATCTATCTATTCCAGTTTCTTCATATCTATCTATCTATCTATCTATCTATCTATCTATCTATCTGACACAGTCATGGACACTAGCCTGTGGGTGTTAGTTCATTTTTGACATGGCTTCTCCTCATCCACTTCCGATCAAATATTAACAACCTGAATAACATAATGAATCATGGAGAAACCTGTGTCGTATCATGGAATCATGTAAATGCATTCAATAAATGCATTCAGGTAAAATTAGTTTATTATGGGCACAAAAAAAAAGATAATTGGAAACGCAAAGAAAGATGAAAGTGAAAAAGCAACACTTTTTGTTACATTATTTTCCTTTTGTTTGGGTTACACATGCGACATCATTGCCCTGCATGCTTCATTCATTTGAGAGGGGGATATACAATGTAGCCATCATAGCCATGATGTTGCTAAAAAAAGAAAAGAATAAAGAATTGGTTCTGTCCTGTTTTAGTTTCTGGTGTTCTCATCAAAAGAATTTCTTTGAAGCTTAGCAACACTTGGATATATTTTTTGAAATTTGTGCATCTTCAAGATTTATAAGCTGGAGATAAGTGCAAACATTGGAATAAGGTGTGTTTATTAACATAAAAATTTCCTGTCAATCAGTTAAAAAAAAGGAAGTAAGAGATGACTGGGATGATCTGAAAACAAACTTTCAGAAAATTATTGTTCATGCCAGGAATTATAATCCTGTTCATTTCCAAGAATAAAAGAAGTTATAAAAAGATTTTCAAAATCAATTTTCTTGTAGATATTAAGAAAAGAATCATTAATGTTTTTTTTTCACATTTCCACTGGGAAAATGCATAGGGAAATTTCTTTTGTTTTTTTATCATTTCACCCCAAGCAAGGCAAAAAACCATTAAGATGCAGTGGGAAAGAATATAAGGAAAAGAAAAATATTATTAAGGAGAAAGAACAGGAATTAAATAGACAGAAGATAATGATTGACATTGTATTTAAATTTTTGAAAATGAAGTTAAAGTGAATCAAAGAAACTGGAAGAGAGTTCCACAAGTAAGATGTGTGAGAAAAGAAACATTAGCATTGAATTCATGGTTACATCTAGTTATTTCAAATGTAAAATGATGAGATCTTGTCGTCAATCTAGTACTGCACTTAAATTCACACAGTTTAAGCCAATTTCTCAGTAATTCTATGACAGACTTATATAACTGTGAAAATTATTTTTTACAAAAATTGGCAGAGTCTACAAAAAAATACAAATTGAAGGAAGACTGTTTTGATTTTATCTTTCAAATGGGGATGTCAGTATTTAAAATCATGGCTTTTACCTATGCATCAATTTTTGGTACAAGTGAAAAAATGGAAATATTTCAATCACTTGACAGACCAAACTATAAGAATTCAATTATATATATTTTTGGCTATCTTTAAATGTCCTTAAATGATTCTGTTTTCTTTTTTGATTTTTTGAATTCTGAAATTAAATGGTGTTGTTATTTAGAAGATGAAAAGGAAACTCTCACAATTTTGAAAAAAAACATCTAGTGTTCTTTAGAAATTGTGCAGTACTTCAGGTGTTTCTGGAAAGGAACACTTGATGAAGGCTGGAGAACATATTAACTAAAACAATAATGATTTCCCAGAATATATATATATCTTTAATTCAGATACCTTTCTTACAGTCAGGTTTGATGTTTGTATTTTGAAAAATCACCTGGTTCTCTGACATTATTTTAAGATAAAAAAAACTAGATAAAAATGATGTTAGCTTTCCATGCCAAATTCTTGCAATGGTTGGCATCCTAAATACAAAGAACATTGACCAAAATATTCCAAGCCAGTACTTCAAATGACAAGCCAAGTGATTAGTATTTGGCCTTAAGCCATCAAGTTGAAATCACTTGAAGATGATGCAGATTATCCAAATCCATTTTTCTAATCCCTGACAAATGTTTGTGTGTGAGTTGCTTTCACCCAGCTTAAATGTCCAGAATATTCACCTTAATTCAAAATCCAAAAGAATCTATTTCTTGCTTGAAGCCAAAACCATCCTGACTTTATAGGATACTTCAGGTGCTAACAAGAAATAAAGCAGGTATGTCAGGTGGTCATCAGCGAGTTCTTTTTCTGATTGGCAGCAAATTTTATCATTATTATGGGCAAGTTGACTTTGTTCTTTTGATAAAAAAGAAAACATTAACTCTTTTATCTTTTTTCTTAGCGACAGGAATAGATTTCAAAAATTATAAGTTGTATTAGTTGTAGTCTGTTTTTTCTTTTCATATCTAAATATAAGTATTTTTCATTTCTTTTAACTTTATATTCTTGCCATAACAGTCTACCAAATGTTTGGCCTTTTACTCCAGTGTGTATATAATTTATAATCTAGCTGTAAAATTAAATTAGAAGTATTTGATATCCTATCTGCATATTTTAAGCCAGTTAAATTCAATATTTTTGTTAACCTCCTAGCTATACATATGCATTATAGCAGTCATTAAAATAGTACCTTACTTGACTGGAAAATGAAATCACATCATTCCTGTGGTGAACAGCCCTGTAGAAGCAAGCAAGCCAAAGTGGCTTGCATCTGGTACATAGGAAAATAAGGGTCTTACCTTAACGTGTGGCACGTGACATCAGCAAGTTTGCTCCGTGAAAATGGCATTACTCTCCCATCTAGCAATTCCAGCAGTATGTGCAGTAATGAGCATTTTTCGTACAGTTTGGCATGCTTCCACCAATAGCAAGTCATGTTCTGATTGGTCGAACTGGAGGAGGCTATTTACCTGGGTAACTGAGAATAAAAGCAAAGAACACTGATTGGTTGATCAACCACAGTGTTGGCCTAATAAATGAGGGCTGAAGCAATGAAAACAAGAAGAAGGAATGACGGATTTACATAGTGACGTGTTCAGAAAGCAAGGATGGCAAATTGAACCAGCGGTATCTTGATTTGTACAAATGACGTTGTAGCAATACAGACTCATTTAAACTACAGTTACTTATTTCATTACCTACATTATTTTCTCATTTCAAGTGGATAAATGTAGAAAAGAAAATCACAAGTAAAAAATATGATATTTCTATTCTTACAGCTAAGAATAAGAAGATTCACCATGTCATGCTAGACAATGTTTCTTTCTTACACATTTATAAGTCTGTCATTCAACCATGTTTTGAATATTGCTGCTACATCTGATCTGATGCTCTTGCTATATATTTAGGGATTCTTGATAAAATCCAAAGAAGAATCAGCAATATTATTGGTCCTGACCTGACATCTTGGGTTCAGTCATTTTCCCACCACCATAATGTAGCTTCCTGTGCCTTTTTTATAAATATTTTCATGGTAATTGTTATGATGAACTTTCCTCTATGGCACCTAGACTTTATGAAATTAAGTGAAGTACTAGTTCAACAACAATGTCACATCCTTTTACAGTTGAAATGGCTAGATGGAACCATAAGTTCTCCTATTATACTTCTAACTTCTGGCTTCTAGTTTCCCAGTTAACTTTAATCTTCAAAAATTTAAATGTAATATCAATTCTTATCTTCTGTCTTCTTATTCTTTTATTATTCCCTCTCCTTCATATTATTGTCCTTTTTTCACATAACCTCTTGTGTCTTAGTGGATTTATTGCCTTGCTTAAAAGAAAAAAAAAGTTACGAATCTGATTTCAAAAACGTTTTTTCAAATATCAAAGTTTATATATTTTGGCATACCACATTTTATCATTTAATTTTTTATTCACATTCTATACTGTAGTAACAAAATAGAGTAAATGGAGGCTTAAGGAAGCTTTATTCTACTTAGAATAATGGATACAAGCACAGGGACAATTTATAGTCCTCTACAAACGAAAGAGTTCTACAAAGGGAGGTAATCATAAAACAAGGGAAATTACTTCCAATTACTTTATTACATAAACCTTCTGGTATTTTTTGTTGTTTGAAGGTGGCTAAAAAATAATCAGGAAAAGAACATGGTTTTGGTTGGTTAAAATTAATCCTAATAATAATTAACTATGTCAGGTGACTGATATAGCTAATCAGAAGCCTCTGGTTAGTAACACGAGAAGTAACATCTTTTTATCAGTCATTAATTAGTAGCATGTGTGGAGCAAAGACAGAAATAAAGTGTAAGACAGTCTGTTGTTGTATGTATAGTACTCAAAAGTACATAGTGTATTCAAGGAAAGATAACTACCTTCTGAGTATGGAATTCTTCCCACTTATATAGTATCTAATTTGCATATCACCATATCTACCAGAACCTTACAGGCTTTATGCCCTTGGTAGAATTTCTACTTCTCCAAACCACTCTGGCAGGTGTACCGCTTGTTTCATAGTGATTGCTTAGATTCATCTTTATGGGGGATCTCAGTCTTATCGGATCGTCTTCATTTGAATCTTCGTCATGTTCCTCATTATCATTAGACACACTCATTCTCAATTTCTCTTCACTCTCCAATTCTTAGTGATAATCCTGATCCCTCTCTTCTGCACCAGGCTCTTCCACCATTTCAATAACTTCCAGCTCTCTTTGCAGTCGAAACTGGTTTTCATGAGCTAACATGACCAGCTCATATTTTTGTTAATACTACTGTATTAAATCCGTTTTGCATGCAAATTGTGCTTTCTCAGGATTTGAATCCTTATTCCTTTTGTAACTTACATTCTCATTTGCTGAGAAGATCATCGTTATTGGGGCTCTAATTTGCATATCACTACACGGTCAAACATCAAATGACAAAAACTGTTTTCTGTGTCAGAGGATTTGTGCATCCTTCCGGTTAATAAATTAATCCTTGGAAAATAAATATTTAACATTTTTCAGCCAATGGGTTGCGTTCCCACTGACAATAAAAAAAAAACATTTTTGTGATCCTTTGAAGAGTATATAAGCAAAGTTTCTAGACCAGAAAAGCCAGTAAAGTGATAGAGATGCCAACATATGACAACAATTTAAGATGCCACAGCTTAAAAGAGTTTCCTTTACTCATTCACCTGTATTCCTCACCAAGATACGTGACACACTCTTCTCCTCACATTTTTCATTGCCTCTTTTTTCTCACACACAAGTGAAGAAATCACATTTAACAATCAACGAGAAACAAGGAATGTAAAGAGTGATATACGATAAGGGAAATTTTTTGAGATAATCCTGATCCCTCTCTTATGAACCAGGCTCTTCCTCCATTTTATTAACTACCGGATCTCTTCGCAATTTAAACTGGTCTTCAGGAGCTAACACGACCAGTCCATTTTTTATTAATAACACTGTATTAAAGCCTTTTTACACTACAAATTGTGCTTTTTCAGGATTTGAATCCTTATTCCTTTTGTATCTTACATTCTCAATTGCTGAGAAGATCATCGTTATTGGGGCTCTAATTTGCATATCACTACATGGTCAAACATCAAATGACAAAAAATCTTTTCTGAGGATTTGCGATTATGCAATTTATAACTATATATTCATACATGTATATGTATATATATATATATATATATATATATATATATATATACATATATACATATATATATATATATATACACACACACAGAATGCACAGAGACAAACACACACACGCACACACACACACACACACGTGCACACACACACACATATATATATATATATATATATATATATATATATATGTATGTATGATGTATGTAGTCCTGAGCATCAGGATAAACTACATTTGCCAGCAAGGGCAGCATGCTTTCTGATTGGGAGATTGGATATTTTGAGGAGTACCTGTTAGGGTCCAAGCTATGGGTAAATAGTGAACCTCCAAACAAAAACAAAACATTATGAAAGTATAGAAATACATATTTATAGTAAAAATACTAGCAAAAAATTTTTAATACAAAATGACCAGTAATAGATTTTATAGAATTACCAACAATTCATTTTTTTAGGAAACTGACCAACAGTATATTTTATCTGTAGTTGAATGGATAAAAGAACAGATTCAAAATATATTTAGTTGAAAGTATACAATTCCATTTAAAATATATTTAGTGGTAGCAATAAAATTCTATACAAAATATTTAGATTAGATTTGCTAAACAAAATCAACAAAGCAACCAGATATATATATATATATATATATATATATATATATATATATATATATAGGTAAAAATCTATGGGTAAATAAACCAAGTGAATCCTGATAATAAAAATATTAAAACTGATCCACAAAGAGAGCCCAATATATTTATTATAGAGCATATATAGACAACTTACATTTAATGAAACTCAGTACCCTATATGGATGGCCATTTCACCTCCTAAGGAAAATTTCTTTACCAAGGCTTTTCAACATAAAAAAATTTTTTTGTGTTGAAAACTTTTTTGTGTTGAAAAGCCTGGGTAAGGAATTTTTCCTTAGGAAATGCAATGAAATAACCATTTGTATGGGATATTGAGTTTCATTAAATGTAAATTATCTATCTATCTATCTATCTATCTATCTATCTATCTATCTATATATGTATATATATATATATATATATATATATATATATATATACATGTTTAATTAAAAAACGACAGACAAGGTACTACAGTCAAGCTTTTTATTTAATTTTTCTTGTGTTCAAACAAGAGCTTTCTTTTCTGGACAAAGAGTGTGTAAAAACTGTCCAAATGTTTTATAGTCCTGAGCGCTATCGGCCATACCTTTAGCCATTATCAAGGATGATTCGATTTTTCAGCTTAATTGAGTGTGTGTATGTTTTAGTGTGTTGTAGGGATGTCTTAGTGAACATTCATCTTGTTTGTAGTTAATATGCATTTGGATTTTGTAATAAATGTCTATGTGATCTTTGACTGTGTGTTCACTATCATTATTACTTACTTTGGGGAGAAATAGTCTAATTTGGTGGTCTATAAGGTGGTTAGGGAAGCTGTTGTTGATTAGTGTTTGTTATATATTATTAAATTCTTTGAGGAATAGTAGTTGAGAGGATGACTTCTGGTGTACTCTTTTTAGGAAGTTTTTTATTACTGCTATTTTGTACCTGAGTGGGCATTCGCTTTTAAAGTTAAGGTGGCAAGAGTTTCTGATGGTGTTTTTTTTTTGTATAATGAGGTGATAAAAGTGTTATTGCTATATTCTACAAGAACATCTAATAATGGGAGTTTGTTTTTTTAACTAAGTTCATAGGTAAAGTTAAGGATGGAGTTTTTCTCAAATGTGGTTTTAAGTGTATCTATTTCTTTAATGTTATTTGCTAAAATAAAAATATCATCTACGTAGCGGACATATATTTTAGGTTTACAGACCTGTGTAAATATCATATTTTCTACATGGGACATGTAATAGTTGGAAAAGCATGGACCAAGTGGATTTCCCATACGAATACCATTAGTTTGGGTGTAAATGTTGCCATTATGGTCATAGAATGGAACTTTGGTTGTGCATGCGTGGAGTAATTTTTTTAGTATAGATGATTTGATGGATGGTGGAGGGATAGAATTATTAGTATACACAGAATTGAGTATAATGTCAATGGTTTGATCAACAGGAACGTTTGTAAATAAGTTTTCGATGTCAAGTGACGCTATTAAACCTTGGTTCGATTTAGTAGTCTTTAAAATTTGGAGAGAAAAAAAATTAATAAAAAGCTTAACTGTAGTACCTTGTCTGTCATTTTTAATGAAACATGCATAAACGAAGGATTGCTGTCTAAATATACAATTATTAAATATACAAATATATATATATATATATATATATATATATATTAACAAACAAAACTGAATGTTTAACTAAACTTTCTCTACTCAATATTTTCTATAAACTCATCCCTCATCAGGATGTTTGATAGTAAAATTGAATTTATTCATAGAAAACATATTTTTCATAAAAAATCTAACTTTATTTTCTCTAAAAAGATTTAATTTCTTTTAAATTTGTTCTTTTCTTAAAAATGTTATTGTATGATGTACTCCAATTTGAAATTGTTCATTTATCTGTATTAAATAATTTTTATATCATCAAAGTTTTTCCATTATGGATAGGAATGTCTATAAAAAAGATTTAAATAAACTATTAGCATAGTGAAATTCAAAGATTTTTAGCTTAAGCAATTAAAAGAATATGCCCAATTTAAGAGTTTCTTATCATATACTAAATTGCCCAATTTTATGTTAACAATGAGGACATATATGCATATAGTGTGTGTTTGTATGTGTGTGTTTGTGCATGTGTGTGTATTTCAGTGAGAGAGAGAAAGAGAGTGTAAGAGAGGAACAGTATATACGTGTGTGTGTGTATGTGTTAGTGTTAGAGTTAATTCAGATCTGAGAATAGTTCTCTACTTTCACCAGACAAAGTAAATTACAATGTAGAAATTTCACACAACTAATTCTTTGAGATTATTTTTACAGTATGGATTATTTTAGTATAAATTTTTTTTTTGATTACCATTTTTTTTCTTGAAACAGGTACATTGCATTTTTTTAATTTTTCATCTTCAAATCCACTTCTGCATTTTGTTAATTTTTGTTTGAATGGATCTTCTGCATTTGGTTATTTTTAAAATTATTTTTAGATATACTTATTTTACCTTTCTATAATTTTTTGCATTTATTTAAGTGTTAAAACATTAATTTTCTAATCTGGGTGCCTTTTCACTTTTTGGTGATGAAAAGGATCATTATGGTTTGGAAGTTTTGTCTGTTGTCTATGCAGGCAATTTTAATTCATTTTTATACTTTCAAATTTATAATTAATTATTCATTTATTTTATAATTTGTTTATTTTGATTGGTTTTATGTTTTTTGGTTTAATCTGCACTTTTAATTCTTTTATTTATTCTTTTGCTTATTTTTGTTTTTATTCTTTGTTTATTTTGTTTATTCTTTGTTTTTATTCTTTTGTTTATTTTTGTTTATTCTTTGTTCTTATTCTTTTGTTTATTCTTTGTTTATTCTTTGCTTTTATTCTTTGTTTATTTTTGCTTATTCTTTGTTTATTCTTTGTTTTTATACTTTGTTTATTTTTGTTTATTCTTTTTTTATTCTTTTGTTTATTCTTTGCTTTTATTCTTAGTTTTTGTTTATTCTTTGTTTAATTCTTTTGTTTATTCTTTTTTTATTCTTTGTTTTTATTCTTTTGTTTATTCTTTGTTTATTCTTTGCTTTTATTCTTTTTTATTTTTGTTTATTCTTTGTTTATTTTTGTTTATTCTTTGTTTTTTATTCTTTGTTTATTCTTTGGTTATTTTATGTTTTTATTCTCTGTTTATTATTTACTTATTTTTGTTTATTCTTTGTTTTTTATTCTTTGGTTTATTCTTTGTTTTTTATTCTTTTGCTTATTCTTTGTTTTTATTCTCTGTTTATTCTTTATTTATTTTTATTTTTTCTTTGTTTTTTATTCTTTGTTTATTATTTGCTTATTTTTTGTTTATTCTTTGTTTTTTATTCTTTGTTTTTATTCTTTTATTTATTCTTTGTTTTTTTATTCTTTGTTTATTAGTCTTTTGTTTATTTTTTATTGTTTTGTTTATTCTTTGTTATTTATTCTTTGCTTATTTTTTGTTTCTTTGTTTTTTATTCTTTGTTTATTCTTTGCTATTCTTTGTTTTTTATTCTTTTATTTATTCTTTGTTTTTTATTCTTTATTTATACTTTATTTTTTTGCTTATTTTTTGTTTATTATTTGTTTTTTATTCTGTTTATGCTTTGTTCTTTTTTCCTTTTATTTATTCTTTGTTTTTTATTCTTTGTTTATTCTTTGTTTATTCTTTGCTTATTTTTGTTTCTTCTTTGTTTTTTCTCTTGTTTTTTATCCTTTTATTTATCCTTTTTTATTCTTTTTTTCTTTGTTTATTCTTTTGTTTATCTTTATTTTTTATTCTTTTGTTTATTCTTTGTTATTTATTTATTTTTGTTTATTTTTTATTCTTTGTTTTTTATTCTTTGTTTATTATTGCTTTGTTTATTCTTTGTTTTTCTAAATTTTTTCAGAAGTTTTGTGCTTGTTTTCTGCCTCTTCTTTCAGCTTTCAAAATTATTATGAAGCTCACTATTTTTCTTTCTAGTGTTTCTTTCATTTTCCTGCAATAGATTAAGCCTGGATAGCATTCCAATAGAGATTTTCTCCTGGACAGTAACATGCCATATTTCTATCAATATCCCATCTCTGTCTTTTAGCATTTCTCTCTTTAGAATTGGTGGATTTCAAGAAAATCGGAAAGAACAATAATGATGCAAAAATAGCAACAACAATCACACAAGTTGAACAGTCTTTATACGATCCTATTATTTATTTGAACAATTAACATTTCTCTATTAGGAATCACAATTTTTAGCCATCAATCTCTGTCAAAGATTTTTTAGAAGGGATTGGCACTTCTTAAATGAGCAGACAGGTTATAAAAAAAAACAGATTTTAACATGAAAATGAGTTGCTTCCCTTTCCTTCCAGTATGGCATTGAATGAGGGTTTTTTTGTTTCTGGAGTTTTATTGTTTTAAATTTTTTTTAAGCAAGTTTGCTCAAAGCTCAAGGCTCAACATTTTAGACAAACGTTTGATTGTTTAATTTCCCTGAACTCATTATAAATACATAACAGTCGCCCCTTCCACCTGTACCACTAACCAAGAGGTTTGAGATTCATCAGCATGTTTGGAAGAGTAGAAAGGAAAAGAGAAAGAAATAGAGGACTGAGGAATGTAGCAAAGTCTATTTTGTTGTGTGGTTACATCTAAATCAACGAGGCTTGATATCTTTATTCACTTTATTGTACAAAGTCCATACAGAAAAAAAGAGAGAGATTGCAAGAAAAAGGGAAACAGAAAAAAAACTAGAGAAAAACTTAAATTCTTGGAACCTCTAACTATACGTTTGACTTCCAGTTGGTTTTAAAACATTACTGCTGGTACATCTTTACAAATTTATGCTGTTTAATTTATTCAAATATATTAGTTATTTTTGTCTGCTCTTTTAAATTCTTTCAGACAATACTCTTTTCCCCTTTTTTTAAAGACAAATCTGATAAGAAGTGTAATTCTCCAAAACTGATACAATGAAATGTTAATTAACCTTTCAAAGTAATTTAAACAAAGCTGCCAGCAATAAAAGAAAAACTATTCAAAACAATTATACATGTTATTTGTCTCTCAGTCTTAAGGATAGCATCAGAAATGAATGTATATATCTAGATAAAGATCAGATTTCAACTACTGAATTTCATGACAAGCAGATAATTAAAAGAAGTATAGAAAATTAAAAAACATAACTTTGTATTGAACTAATACAATTGTTCAAAAGGAATATTGATTATTTTGCTTGTTTTGTAAAAAAAATAGCAAGAGTAAAATGGGTGAACCTCAAAAGTTTTTGAAAATAATTATTTGAATAAAAATCCCACACATATATATTTAAAAGCATATATATTATAACCTAGAAAGAAAAAATTCTATAATGGATAATTTTTTCACATTCTAATCAATGTTCAGAACATTGTCAACTGTTTTGCATTCAAAAGCATAATGAAATAATTACAGTAATGGATAACAACACACATCTTTATATAAATACTTATACTAATGAACAAAATATAGTTTTGTACCACTTGCAGCCCTGAAGATGATCTTGGAAGAAGATCGAAAGTACTTCGTAAATGAAAATAAAAGAAATTTAAACAGCTATAGCACATTTCTCTCATCCTTTAACATCAATACACGGAAGGTTATGCGTGACTATGAATGGATTTTGTTAAAAATTAGCAGACATAATATCTGTAATTTATTCAATCATACATACCTGAAAGAGAATTTGCTGCCTAAATACACAAATTTTAAATATATATATATATATATTTATATATATATATATATATATATATATATATATATATATATATATATATTTCTTTAATCATTTCACCTCAAGCAAGGTGATAATGCCACTAAGACGCAAAGGGTTTCTGGGAGGGAAAAAGAATGAGAAGACTTTAGTGAAGAGAAAGGCCAAAATAAAGAAAGAAAGTGGCTATTGGTGTTGCATAAAACTTTTGAAGGTTGCAGGTGGTAAGGAAGAAAGAAATTAGAAGGAAGTTCTACAGGCAAGAAGTGTGAGAAAAGAAGCTGTTAGAATAGAACATCTCATTGCGTCTAGCTAGCTCAACAGTAAAACTTTGAGACCTAATTGCCAGTCTAGTAAAACACTTAAATTCATGCAGTTGAGGCACCAGGATAGAAAGCTAATCAGAACAATTGCCATGAAAATATATGTAGAAAAGTCAAGTCATGTTGGTGAGAAAGTCACTGAAGTGGAGATGCCAGGTTAAGATCAATTATATTACAGACCCTTATCAAATTAATGAAATATGATAGATTTGTAAATTATGAAAATAAATAGGAAAATAAAATTGTTCTGGTTAGTGCAGATTTAGACTGAATGGAAACAGGGCAAGCAATAACTGAACACTAGTAAATAAGAAGTAGATGAAATATCCCTAGATTTGGTCAATAGAATAAGAACGTTTGAACCCATAGACTAAATAATAGGTTCAGTTTAAAATTTCCTGAAGTTTACCTGGCTTGACAATACCCAGATGAAAGATCGGGGTAATATTCTGTGTGTATGTAATGTAAATAATGATAACTCCTCGTACCAGAAATTCAGACAGAAATTAATGTTTGTTGGTTATATTTTAAATGAAGAGTGACAAAAGGCAGATATAAAAGAACTTTCTGCATATGATGAAATGCTAAACTTATAAACTATGATTGAGATGCAATTGATCCACAGTTGTATGTGATCAACACATATATAGGCAGCTTGTATTTTTGCATCATTTCATATTGGAAAAATCAATTAAAAATTTGAATATTTAAAAGTAGGTATTTTGTGGAGCACTTTGATAGAAAATCTACAAAAAACAATCTGGTGGGTTCTCATGAAATATAAAAAAGAATCTATTTAAGTAATATTCCTGCCTCCTACCTGGAATATTATAAAAGACATTTTGTTTTTTTAATCATTTCACTCCATGCAAATCAGGAATGTCACTAGTATGCAGGAAATCACAGAGAGTGAAAGTGAGATAAAAGACTGAGTATAGGGAGGGTTGAGGAAATGACAAAAGATGAACAGAATTCAAGAAAATAAAAGATGGTGATTGATGTTGCATTTAAATTTTTGAATGTTGTATTTATCAGGGAAGTAAGTAAATGGAAGGGAGTCCCACAGGTGGCAGGTGCGAGAAAAGAAACTGTTGGAGTAGACATGTTTACCGAATTCAAGATAAATAGTCTAACAGTAGATGTGTGCTCATTTTGACCTCTGAACAAGATACTCTGATTTCTCATTCTGAGCAACTATCCATTACACAATCCACATATCAACATGTAATAAAGAAGGCTTGAAGAATTTGACACTCACAAAGGCAAGAGAGACAGTGGAAAACATGGAGTAACCTACCTAATAAGCCTGTGAAATGTTTGGCAGAATAGAGATTAGGAGAGATGCCAAAAAGACAAATCTTATTAAGAAGATCTTGAAAAAACATGGCATATAGAAGATGAATACTGATAGAGTTGTACTTTTTCTTAAATATGGAAAATGAAGGTGTAAAATGTGTTTCAAGTAAAAGAAAGGTCAGAACTGAAATTATTGAATGAAAGAAGTGTTTTTGAAAGAAATTCTACAATGAAAAGATTGTTCCTTGGTTATTTGGCGTTCTATTTGTTTTATTTTCGTATTTTCTTTGGTTTTTCCTTTTTTCTTTCTTTCATTTCCTCTTCCTTTATTTTTTGTGCTCATCTTCTTTATCTACTTTCTTCTTTCTTTCATTCTTCCATCACTTTCTCTCATTTCATTTTACTTTCTTTTACCTTCATTTTTCATTTTCATTTCCATCTTCTATTTTCTCTTTGTTACTTTGATTTAATCACTTTTATTGTTGTTCCTTTTCTCCTTTTTTTTCTCCTTCTTCTGTTGCAATATTTTGTAACTTTTAACTTCTTTTGTTGAAAAAATACCTTTTAAATTTTTAAATTTTTTATTGTATTCCTTATTGTTTTTGTGCTTTTTTACATACAAAAGTTCCCATCAACCTACTTCTTTCACAAGTAGCATCATTGTACCTTTAGTCAGAGTTGCTTACCAATTATAAAAATAAGGAAAAAATAAAAAAAAGGATGAAATGGAAAAGAAAGGAGAGGGAAATGGAAAAAGAAGGAAAAAGGCAAAAAGGGAAAAAAAATCAAGGGGGGGGGCAAAAATGAAAAAAGGGAAAAGTAGGAAAAAAGGAAAAGGGTAAAAAAGAGTAAGCTGAAAATGAGAGAAAGGAAGGAAGCAAAAAACAAAGGAAACAGGGGCAAAGAAGGGGGAAAAAACGAAGAAAAATAAAGGGAAAAACAGGGAATAAAATGTGGAAAAAAGACTGAAAAAGCAGAAAAAAGAAGTAAAATGGAACAAAGAAAAAACTTTTAAAAAAGAGAAAAAAAGGAAGTAAAATTCCTCAAAGAGGAGGAAAGAAAAAAATTAAATATTATAAAAATAATGGATTAAAAACATGAAAAATATTAAAAGTGCAGATATAAGAATGGGAATTTTATTTGATGAAGGTCATTCCCTCTTTATGCTATGCTTACTTTTAAGATCCTCATTAAAATCTAACCTTTTACTGTTACTCAACACTGACTGCAATTCCACTTATAATTCTTCAGCAAACACTGAAATTCCAAGGTGCATTTTTGCAAAATAGAAAGGAAACACAAAGAATTCAGACGTTCAAATAATCTGAAAAAATTAATTTTATCATAGACATTTTTACCAGTGTTTATATTCATTTACAAGTGATTAAAATTTACAAGTGATTGTTGCAGTACTGCTTAAAAGAAATGACAAACAAAATTTACACATGGCTGCCATACATGGGCAGGAGGTTCACAGTTTTCACTTTCTACACTTTATAGAACCCAAAAGTATCTCTGTGTCCTTGTAGGTGACAAATATTTGTGGAAAAATACAGCCCCTTTCTCACAGATGAGACATGGCAAGACTTTCCCACTCTATCTCTATTTCCATGGAGGGTGATCAGATGAACTACACTCCTTAGTTCCACAAGTCCTAGCCTCCACTGCTAAGACCTGCTATGCCACGCCCATTGTAGTAAACCACCTTCATTCCCTTTGTATTCCCCTGGTGAGATGTAAGTTCTACTCAAACAATTCCTTCTTACAAACCTCTGCCTTGTGTGACCAATTCCCAAGAGGTTGCTTCCTTAATCACTAAAATCAAGTCTGTTATCTTTCACACATATCCACATAAGCTGAGCCTCTTACTCTGTAATCCACTACCTTGAGTGGCCCTCTGGCCTTGTACAGGGTGAACATCATTGTAAAAAAAAATTACAACTATTATTATTAATTTTTGAATACTATTTATTTTCATCTTTTTTTTTATTGATAAACATTATAATTACTTTTTGACTAATACTTTTATTTTAATTTTTTATTGATGATGCCTTCTCATTTATTATTTTTAATTTTTGAGTTGTCTCTTTATTTTCATATTAATTTTGATTAGTATTTACTATCAATTTTGCCAACTATTTACTTACATATCAATTTTCTATTTGATGAAGCATTGGTAACTATTATTATTAATCTTCAGTTTTATTTATTTTCATGTTAATTTTCTTATTAGATGAAGCTTTGTCAACCATTTTATTACTTTTCGCTCTTGTTGACTTTCAGCAAAATTTTGTAATGGATAAAACAATGTTAACAATTATTAATTTTATATTTTATTTACTTTTTTCTTATTCTTTTTATTAGATGAATTATTGTCAACCATTATTATTAATTTTGACTATGATTTACTTTCATCTGAATTTTTTTATTAGATGAATTATTGTCAGCTATTATTACTAATTTTTTTACTAGTATTTACTTTTTCACCTTCATTTTTTAGTTGATTTTAGCAAATTTTACTCAGGCTGACAATGGTTTTTTTCCAATCCATACTGTTCACTTATTGTTGAAAATTGACAGCCTGACTTGTGATCAAAAGCAAAAAAATCAAGATGAAAGTGAATACTATTCAGAATGAATAATATTTACTCTTATCTATAATGGTGGACTCTCACGTCGTATTTGACATATGGGGGTCAAGCAGCTCAGTTCCAAGTAACCGACAGCCAGACACCAGCACATATGATTTGATTATAGTGGTAAAGGCTTTGTGCAGAACCAACCACACTTTCTGATGGGCTGAATACAGAAAGCTGGTGCACTATGTGGCACAAGGTCCCCAAACAACCCTCCACAGGTTTTTGAATTCATAGTCCTTCTCCTAGACCAGTTGCCATCCAAGGCTATAGAATCCAGTCTGTCCTGCTATTTACCTCTAGCTGGAAGGAGAAGAGGATTAATACCTTTTATTTAGGGTATTAGCATGTATGTGAATGTAATGGATTCAACTGGAATTTGAACTCGGCTCTCCGATTCCTTAATCTGGGGCCACTATCCACTACTCCACAGTGCCTCCTATCTTATCTATAATACCTTCATCTAGTTTTCCCATTCTGTTTAAAACACTTTCCTAGTTTTTCTCTGATCTCTCTCTCTTTGCTTTTCCTTATTTTCTTTCTGTTTGTCTTTCATCTTCAGGTGGCCTAATGATTAATATCGTATTATTGGATAAAGTACTTTTGTGGAAGCCAGGACATGTAAAGGAGCTGTGTGTTTGTAACTCGCATTCAAGTTATGAAATATTCCTAGAAAAATATTACATAAAGCTGCAAAGCATCATGCGCCTTCATTGTGCTCCAAAGATGAAGCCTCAGATTTACTATAAATCACTGAATGTGTTAAGATATTTTTTCAGTGTTAGGGTTAAGGTTCATGGTTAGTTGTGACAGGCAACAAGAACATTAGATAGAAAAGAAAAGAAAAACCACCAAAAATTTAAAAAATAAAGAAAAATATGTTGTACAACAAGGAAGACATCAACCTTGCCTTAATAAAATATCAAGAGAAAAATTATAAACACACCAAAAGAACAAATAAAATTTTGAAATATTTCTATAAAGAAAAGTAACTATAAAAAGTCAACAAAGGAAAATATTAAAATTTAATAAAAATAAATTTGACAAACCTGCAGTCAAAAAGTCACTCGCACACAAATACACACTCATGCCTATACAAATGTACACATACACATACTTATGCATATATACATACGTGCACACAAATATGCACATATATACACACATATACACATAGATTAACTTTATATATTTTTTTTAATCCAGCCATGTTTTGGTGGGGTTATTTTTTTTATTTATTTGTTGATTTCTCATGTTTTTTATTTTAGGATTGTCTTCTCTTGTAGCTCTTATGAAACAAGAGAGAAAGAATGCTTCATTGAAGGGATTATGTTGGTATGAGCATCTTTGGAGATTTTTATATGTATTTCTTTTTTTAAGTGTTGGGGAAACAAGATGATGATCAAAAGGGTAAAAGAAAAAAGAAGAAAAATGAATGCAGCAGTAAATAATAGAAAGAGGACATTGGCTCTTTTCTATTACTCCCTGTCCTCGTAGTGTGGAGTGAGTGTGCAAGCTGGGTCAGTCTCTTGAAGCTGCTCACCTGTCTTGGAAGCCTGTCCCCAACTCAATACAACCATTCCACCATCAGCACCATCCCAATAACCATTATAATTGCTGTAAGATCTGTATAATATGAGTTCTTATGTCTCTTGACTGACATCTTTTTTAATATAAAAAACTGGGTAATGTAAATGAATATGGTAAGGTTTTTCAAAATATGTCTATAAGTGTGTGCATTATCTAGACATAGGGACCTTTGTGAATTTGCTTATATGTTTGCAAATATATGCTCATATACTGAAGCAATCAGACGTCTAGCCACACTGAAGAGTTGTGATACAGTGAAACTGTGGATGACAATATATATATATATATATATATATATTGAGCAATAAAAAATTAAAATTATCAGACACACTGGGTTGCATATTAATATTCTTTTGTTTTTATTATTATTTCAGTTAGATTCCTCGATTAGTTTCGGCCAACATAGCCATCATCAAAAAAATTTCTGCTTGTTAGTAGCAGTGAACTGCAGAAATGAATGTCTTGATGAAGAAAATGAACTTTTGCCTGTAGTTTTCATTTGTTTTTTTAATTTTTTTAACATAAATTTTGGTCAGCCCTTGTGTTGGTCAAACAGTCTCTTTTAAGTTGTTATTTAAGATAAGAGCTGGATGGATTCATGCTGCTCTGAATTCCCTTGGTCATTTTTGCAGTTTTATTGGTTCCTGGAAAGGGGATGTGTCTTTGTTAAGTGTGTGTGTT
>OZ038480.1:22959489-22961989 GCA_964036315.1 Acanthosepion esculentum
TATATATATATGATTATTTATTCGAAAATTATAACATAAATATGTTATAAAATCACTTTTATATTTACACACGCTCTATCTCTGATATTGAGCACTTCATCCCATAAATATAGCACACTTTAAGACTATATTTCTTCATATATATATATATATATATATATATATATATATATATATATATATATATGTATGTATATGTAAAATTTTAAGGAATGCTACATTTATGGGTTAAAGTGCTCAATATCAGTATATATAAATATAAATGGCTTGACGATTACATGAGTGTTGACTTCAATGTTCAGTTATCAGTGATAGAGCTAACATAATAAGTTGTGTGGATACGAGTTTGTGACTCTGGGCTTCATGCTGATGTGATCGTCAGACAAACTGGTTTATTTTTTAAAATTGGATATATTTATGCTTGTTTGACTATATTTGGTGGCAGGAGGAGGATTGTGATTCTGTGTTTGTTTGGGGTGGTACTATCATACACATACATACACAATGTTTGATATTGAGTGGATACTTGTGACGGAACTCACTTAAATTGTGTTGTTGGCCATTTTCAAAGAAAGAAGGTAGAAGTTGAAACATAGCCATTGGAGAGTTTATCTTTTAATAATGGTCAAAAGTACTTGGAATAATTTGGGCAAGTTTCTTTACAAGTTTCCATCAAGTCACTTATCTGACAGCAGTAGAAACTCATCAAAAACATTCTTTATCCATTCTGTTTAATAAAACTATTATTTTTAGAAAAAAAATAGATTAAATACATATATATATTAATAAATATATATATATGTACATAATTCAACCTCATCAAACGCATCTGATATAAATAAAAGATACAAACAAACAAACAACAGCCAGAAAGGCACTCGCTTGAGTCTGGACACTGGAGGTGCTAAGTTACATAATTTAATTTGATTTGTGAAAACTTATCCTCAGAGATCCCAAGCCATTTTCCCCTCACATACAGTTTTATCTTTCTTTCATTCTCAACTGAGGAAGGCAAAAAGTGCAAACACTCTTGTGAAACACATTGTTAATCAATTTTCCACCTTGTCTCATCATCTTCACTCTTGTTTCAAATACTATTATGCATACATATGCACACATGCACACACACGCATATACATACATATATATATATATATATATATATATATATATATATATATATATATATATATATATATATATATGTCCTGAAGATTGGGTTTAAGCATGAAACAGACTGACTGTCACTGCTGGGTGTTGACCTCACTGTCCATATATATATATATATATATATATATATATATATATATATATGTATAAATATAATATTATATTTACATATGCTCTATCTCTGATATTGAGCACTTTATCCCATAAATATAGCACACCTTAAAACTATATTTCTTCATATATATATATATATACACACACATATATATATATATATATATATATATATATATATGTGTATATGTATATATATATATACACACACACATATATATATATATATATATATATATATATATATATATATATATATATATATACATATATATATATATATATATGTATAAATATAATATTATATTTACATATGCTCTATCTCTGATATTGAGCACTTTATCCCATAAATATAGCACACCTTAAAACTATATTTCTTCATATATATATATATATATATATATACACATATATATATATATATATATATATATATATATATATATATATATATATATATATATGGATGTGCATTGTATTATATATTAACATATTTAATTGACAATTTTACTGAAAAGTCAGGGAAAACTAAATATTGTAGAAACAGTTCTGAAGTGTTTGTAACTTGGAGATAATTCTCTGTGTTTTTAGTGCAGTAAACAATTTTTACACCCATTTGTGAAACTTTACCCAATCTACATCCCCAGACCCACCTTCTAACTTTCATTTCCCACACCATTCCATTCCCCACTTTCCTTATTCTCTACCCACCCTCATCAATAATTTTTCTGCACTTTTCAAGTGACAACCCTTGTTAGTTTCATCTCTGTAACTACCTATTTCCTACCTGCTCCTACCTAAACTCTTGCCTAACCACAAAACCCTCTCTAGCCTCCTTACCCTTAAATGTCCTATCCAACTCTAGAAGGACTCAGCACCCAACAGCCTGCCTCCTGACCCTAACACACAAAACATAACTCACAGAGGCACTTGTTAATGAAAGGCTTTACCTTTTGACCTGCTCCCATTTGGGTATCTGGTACCCTGGGTTCATCCAGCCTTAAATCCAGTCCCCTTTTGTATTCCCTACCCTGAGTAGCATTTACAAACAGTGACCTCATCCCCACTTTATTACGCTAACTCTGCTTCAAAGTACATTCCTGTCTAGTTATGTGTCCAAACAGGTGTATGAGTTTGGAAGATGGGGGTTTAGGTAGAACATTCAATGGTTCCTTTCTTTAAAAGCTTTGTTTCTTTTACACTGAATTTGGTTTGG
>OZ038480.1:22966989-22991989 GCA_964036315.1 Acanthosepion esculentum
GACCTTCACAAAAATGCGATACCTAAGGTTGAAAATGAATTTTTAAAAATAAAAAAAATCTTTCTTGAAGCTTTTATTTTAGTTTTGATTTCAAGCTAATAGATTGAATTTAATATTTCCACTAAGCAAAATCCATTGTTGTGTTTCAAAGAGAGAGAGAGAGGGAGAGAGAGAAGGAGAGAGAGAGAGAGAAGAGAGAGAGGGTGAGAGAGATGAACAGATAGTTAGAGAGGGAGAGATACGTTTCTGTTGTAATTTAAGCATCTGTCCATTGTGATATTATGCACCACATAGTTTGTTTTAACATGGAATTTTAAATATACACGGAGAACAATAATTGTCTAGTTCTACACTCATCATGGAACAGTCCTAACCCAACCACAATTAGTACAATGGAGAGGTACTACTTGAGAGATGGATCTCCAGCAAGTAGCCTTATATAATGAACTCTGGTCATGAATAAACAGAGATTTTACCCAAAAACTCCATGAAAGTATTAAAAATTAGATTGTGTATTCTTATGTATATGACTGTGTGCCTGTACAAATTTGCATGTGTGTGTTTGCAGAAATCTCATACACTTACATGTATAGTGATTTTCCAAGCATAGCTTAGATGTGGCACAAGGCCGAAAGTAGGGGGCACCCAGTGAGAATCGAACTCACTACTCAGTGGTAATTGTTCTAGCGAGACAAGCTTGCTAACCATTACATCGCCTCGAGGTGACCCAAAATAAATATAATGTATCTAAATAAAAATTAGAGATAGTGATTTTACAAGCATGCTAACGATTACATCGCCTCGAGGTGACCCAAAATAAATACAATGTATCTAAATAAAAATTAGAGATAGTGATTTTCCAAGCATAGCTTAGATGTGGCACAAGGCCAAAAGTAGGGGGCACCCAGTGAGGATCAAACTCACTACTCAGTTGTAATTGTTCTAGTGAGGCAATACTGCTAACCACTACACTGCCTCAAGGTGCCCAACACATATATATATATATTTGTGGTTCTGTTATAACTAGTGTCTCTATAGGTTATTAGTATTTACTTAGTATAATGTTGCACATAACTACAAATATAGTGCTCCTATTTGAGACAAGGGTCAGTCCAGCAGCCTGGCTAGATAACCCTGCCTCCTTAGTGAGAAATCTAAATATTATTAATTTGTAGTCATTGTTTTCATTTTAAAAGAACTAATTTATCAAAATTGATTCCTGTCACTCCCTACATTATGATAACAAAAAGTCTTTTGCCAAATATAAGTTGCCTTAATCCAACATCATTAAACAATCAATAAAAACCATCAAAGCTTGTCAGTAAATTGAAAATTCCTAAAGTTATCCACACTATTCATTAAAAGATATATAATTTATTAGTTTAATTTTTTTTTGATTTGAAATGTATAGAGTTACAAATTTAACTTTGAAATAAAGGAAACAAAAATGAAAACAAATGAAAAACTTGAAGAAAAGACAAAAAGAAAATAAAGAAAAGACTGAAAAGAAAGCAGAATAAAAAATTAATTGAATGAAAAAAAGAAAAAAAATGATAAAGGAGAAAAATGATGAGAAAAAATTGTAGAAAAAAAGAAGTAAAAGAACCAAAAAAGGAAAAGAACAAAAAAGAAAAAGAAAATTGAAAGAAATATGTAAAGAAAATAAGTATAAACAGAGACGAAAAATGAAAATAAAATAAAAATGAAAAAAAAAGAAAGCCAAGAGCAAAAGAAAAATGATAAGAAATGAAAGAGAAAACAAAAAATGAAAAGGGAAGAAAAAAAAAATGAAAACATAATTTCTTTTAAATGAAGGATAGAGAAATGTAAAAAAAAATGTAAAGAAAAGAAAGAATGAAACAAGGAAATAAAGGAAAAGTAAGGAAAAAGAAAAAGAAAATGAAATGTAAAGAAAAATAAAACATGAAGATAAATGAAAAATGATACAACAAAAAATATATAAAAGAAAAAAATGAAAACCAGCAAGGTTAAAAATGTATAAAATAAATCAAATGTAATAAAAAATACAAAAAAAAAAACAAAACTAAAATAAAACATGAAAAAATGAAAAGAAACATAATGAAAAGGAAAGAAAAGAGAATAAAAGAAAATGGTTAGAAAAATAAAAAGTTTAAAAAGAAAAGGAAAGAAAAATTAAGAAAAAATTAAACAAATGAAAAAAAGAAAGAGAAATATGAAATAAAAAAGGATGGATATGCAAATAAAAAAGCTAAATGATAATGAAAGAAAAAGACATTGAAATGCAAGCAGTAGAAAAATGAAAAGAAAAATGAAAAGAAAAATGAAAGAATAAAGAAAAATACAAGTAAAAAGAGAAATATGAAACAATTGAAAAGATACTACATATGAAATGAAAAATAAAAAGAAAGCACATATAAAGAGAAATAAATATACAAACAGAAAAGACAAAAAAGATAAAAAGAAAATAGAAAAGAAATAAAATAAAAATGTAGAGAAAAATACAAAACAATTGAAAAACATAATATAAAAATGAATAGCAATATTAAATGGAAAGAAAGAAGAAAAAGAAAAAATTATCAGTAGACAAAAGAAAAGAAAAGAAAAGCAATAATGAGAAAGATGAATGAAAAAGAAGAGAAAAAGGAAAGTAAAAGAGCAAATGGAAAAGGGAAAAATAATTAAAAAGAAAATGAATACAAATGAAATGTCAAAGAAAAATGGAAAGGTAAAATGAAATAGAAAGAAAAGAACAAGTAATGAAAAAAGTAAATAATGACAGATAAATCAAAATAATATTCTAAATAAAAATAAAAATAATGAATAAAATTAAATAAATAAATAAATAAAAATAATGAATAAAATTATTATACAATAATTTTTAAAATTTATTTTCTGTATTTTTTAAATTTGCAACTCTAAAGTGAACAGAAAAATGTACCAAATTTAAAGTAAATCAAATAAGCTAACAAAAATAATAAATTATCTTTACAAAATTATTATAGAAATATTTTTCAAAATTAGCAAACCATAATAATAAAAATAAATGAATGAAAAATTATTTAAAAACAAGAAAAGAAAAATAGAAAATTAAAGGAAGTGTAAAAAAAAAAGAAAAAAAAAGACAAATTAAAAAAATCAATAACAAACAAAAGAAAATTATAAAGTTTGTGCATTTAAAAGTGCTTTGAATTCTGTTAGGTTAGCAAAGATAATTTACCAAAGACATTCCAATTGGAGCCTCTTGAAATGGCAGGGGTTTACACTTGGAACTCAGGAAAATATCACTACACACACACACACACACACACACACACACACACACACACACACATACCCAACATTACGTTTTCCACGTCCCTTGCCACTATTCTTGGCTTCATCTGTGACATGACCTGAGTTGGGTGGAGGCAAACCTCATTCCTTGTATTCCAATACAGAGAGGGAACACAGTTTAGCCTTGACTCTAGATGCAAAGAATGGAGTTTAATGAACTTAATTAAAACAATATTGTTCAGGTTCAGCCTTCTGTTCACTCATCTAGAAATAAAATTAACATATTTTCTGATTAAAAAGATAAATAAATAAGAACTAAGGTATATAAAAAAATAGTTGGTTCTATCTTGAGGTCTAAGGAAAGAAACTATTCACTGAAGCCACAGCAAAAGCAAGTGACCAATTGTGATATCCTCATCTCATTTTATTTTTCATCTTAATAAAACTAAAAAAAATTAGCCTATTTACATTATTCGGACTATTGTCCTCATCTTTGTCGTCATGTTTATTACAACATTTCGGCTGTTGTATGCTCCGGCCTTCTTCAGGTGGTTGGAATTTTGAACTGAACCCTTTATTTCACTCACTGGAGTAGACTGTTCTAGTTCCATATGCCATGTCTAATGGATGTCAGTTATCTCTTGTTAATTCCCCTCTGAAAGTTTTCCACTGCCTTAACTGAGTATTGAACTCACACTCTTTGGGTCCTGTCACTGGATCTAACTAACACATTTATCCACTGTGCCATGTGTCCTACTTTGAAGGGGACTTTGAATTCATTCATAACTACAATATGTGATTAGTACTTAGAATAATATGTTTGTTATTACAACTGGTTCTCAAAAATAGAAATTTCTTATGACCCAACCTAGCATTTTGATATTTATTGTTGTAGCATAGCTATAGAAGATAATGGGTATGTCCCCATTCACATAAATACAGTAGTAAATACTGTATGTTGGTCTGCAGTTGAAGATTCGTCTCCAGCTGTGCTGGTCAAACTCTTTGCCTCCGAGCAGAGAGGATCACCAGATGAGGCTATGTTGAAGGGCAGAGTCTCATCTCGGGAAATAGCTACCCAACACTGTTTTATACAGGGTCTAGAAAGAATTTTTGGCTGAGCCTACGGGCTCAGATACCCCACATTAAATTCGGCCTTGTGCCACATCTGACTATATGGGGTGGTTGGTAGACATCCTGCAGTTGGAGATTGCTTGTAGAATTCACTTGACTCACTTCTAGCAGTAGACTACTACTTCTATGCGCTGCTAGCAAATCTTATATGTGTTGTTCGTGTCTTAAGTATTATCATTCATTACCAACCTTCATGCAATTATTCTATTCAGTAACCTTCCCTAGGTTACAAGATTTATTGATCATATCTTCAGAATATCATCAAATCTTTTGAATCAAATAAAATTTATTTTCTTGTGTGTTTCCTGAACTTATTTTTTTCTAGGTAAAGTTAAATTGGAACAGATAAAAATGATTTAGAAAATTTGATTCAATCTACTCAAGATTAATCTGATTCATGTAACTTGTCCATTCACTCTTTAAGAAAAAGGATAAATAGTATTCTTTTTGTCCCACTGCCAGTCCTTTTAATTATGACTTAGCAAATGGAATGCCAAAATGGAACATGAGAAATAAAAGAATGCAATTTGAACATAATTTCTATAAATAGCCATTACATGTACTACAAGTCTTGACAAAGAGAATTTTTGTCTGTGTATATATCTATAAATAATAGATGTATAATTTATGCAAATTATAATTGCTGTTGATATAAATGGTGATGCACAGTTCCAAAAATGTTGCTTCAGGTATTCTATACCAAATGATAGCATTTGAGTTTGCTCAATGGAAGCCTTTTTGAGAAGATAGTTTTCCAAGTTTGCATTTCTGCCTGCCTTTTACCTTATTTATTTAGCGCAGGCGGGCAAGCAGGCAGGCAGGCAGGCAGGCAAGCAGGCAGACAGGCAGGCAAGTATTGAGGGGCTAATTGTGAATTTGATTTCCTGTGTTCGGAGCCATCAGTTCCTGTGCAGTAAGACGGTAAGGTGTAGGGTAGTAGGATAGGACAGAATGGAAACAGGATCATGGGAAAGACTAAAAAGGAAAAAGATCCAAAGAAGAAGAGAATAGGATTAAAAGAAGGAGGAAATTAAGATGCAGCAAAACACTGACTTAATAAAATCACCTGAGAATTAGAAGAATTTACACTTATATATATATATATATATATATATATATATATATATATATATATATATATATATATATATATATATATGCGTGTGTGTGTGTGTGTGTGCATGTGTGTGTATGTGTGCGTGTGTAAGTACATTTATGGGTGCATGAGTGTTTAGAATGTTCACTTTTTGACCATGAGAACTAGGTTTGATCATCACCATGGTTCAGTGTGCACACCTTTGAAAAGTGCCTGAAAACCATACCACATATATATATATATATATATATAGAGAGAGAGAGAGAGATGTGAGTGTGTTGAGAATGCACAGTTTTGAAAAGTGCCTGAAAACCATACCACATATATATATATATATATATATATATAGATGTGAGTGTGTGTGGGGGGGAATTTATGGGTGCATAAGTGGTTAGAACGTTTAATTTTGACCATGATAACTGGGTTCGATTATCACCATGGTTGAGAATGCACAGTTTTGATAAGTGCCTGAAAACCATACCACAGGTTGACCCACTCCCTAAGAATGACATTGTACAGATGAAAATTGTTCATCGATGGTTGTGTCAGCATCAAACTACAAGTCATTGTGACTGATGGTTTGAGTGTGTTGGCCATGATAAAACTGCTGATCACACCAGATGACATGATCTCAATCTGAAGCTGTAACTAAGCCTACTCAGCCTAGTTGCAATATTAACTGCAGATGGGATCTGTGGGTCTTGCAAATGTGCCTGAGCAGGCAACTGCAACAGGGATTGGCTAGCCACCTTGCAGACAGGTATACTCGGATATGTATATTTGTATCTTATATGTATATTTAGATTTATGTGCCATTGAGTGCAAATGTTTACTCTTGTGGCCATTTACATCTATTTACTTTTATATTTATATATCTTCTTATTTACATACCTATCTATATCTATATGCATAGACATCTATATATTGACATTTTTAAATTGTTCTATCTATCTTTGATTACTGATGTATTCAGAAATTACCCTCACCCTCAAATGCATACATATAAAATGTGAATATATATATATATATATATATATATATATATATATATATATATATATAGTTTTAAGGTATGCTATATTTATGGGTTAAAGTGCTCAATATAAGAAATACTGTGTATACAGATATAAAAGTGGACTTTGAGGTCAACACTCACCAGTGACATGGCCTGAAGATTGCATTTAAGCATGAAATAGTATTGACATTGAATTTTTACCTCAATGCCCACTTTATATATATATATATATATATATATATATATATATGCACACACATGCACATATACATACATATATCATATATATGTATATGTATATATATATATATATATATATATATATATATATATATGATATATATATATATATATATATGATATATATATATATATATGATATATATATATATATATATATATATATATATATATATATATATATATATATATATATATATACACAAATATACATACAAACACACACACATATATATATATATATATATATATATATAATCACAGTCCCCTCTAAATGGATTGTAACAATGAGGACAATTTCATTGTTTTTGTTGTTCACTGATGATATTTGGGTTTAAGATCAAAAGATGAATATGAGACAAAAGAACAGAATTTCAGTTTTTATTTACTGGTATTTACATTTAAATCTTTTAAACAACTTAGGACATACCATCTTTTGTTT
The DNA here is from genome assembly GCA_964036315.1 of Acanthosepion esculentum. Lineage (NCBI taxonomy): Eukaryota > Metazoa > Mollusca > Cephalopoda > Sepiida > Sepiidae > Acanthosepion > Acanthosepion esculentum. The sequence goes on from OZ038480.1 coordinate 22,974,172, forward strand.
GAACCCACCCATTTTTCAAGAGAGCAAAACTACTAGAACACGTGACTGACAAGTGTTTATTATTGCCCAGGTGTTGCCTTTTAGATTGATTGTTTAAAATTTAAATAGCTCTGAATGACTACTCTTGGTTCTATCCTTGGGTTTCACCTGTAAAGTCTGTATTTTGACTTTTTCCCTGGTACTCCAACTACATGAATTTAAGCATGCTACTAGATTAGCTGCTAGGTCACACTTTTTTACTGTTGAAATAGTTTAATGTAACTGCCAATTCTACTCTAACAATTTTTTTCCTCACACTTACAGACAGTGGAACTCCTTTCCACTTACTTGCTTCCCTGATAACTACAATCTTCAAAAATTTAAATAAAACATCAACCATCATTTTCTGTTGACTTGAATCCCATTCATCATTTCTCGTTACCTCAATCCCCCTTATATCCAGTCTTTTCTATCACTTTCACTCTCTGTAACCCCCTGCATGTTAGTGGCGCTCTTGCCTTGCTTGGGGGTGTAATGATAAAAAAAAACAATAGCAGAAACATTGTGAGAGCTGTGAGGAAAAGCAACAGTCAGTGACCTCACCAACAACCACTGCACTGCAGCCGTGAAGGTTTCACAATCCACCATTTGAAAAAAACTTTCAGAGCAGAAATACAGAGGCCATACCACAAGATTTAAACCACTCATCAGCATTAAGAGTCCAAGGGCCGGATTGGAATTTGAAAGGAAGTACATGGATGAGCAGCAAATGCTCTGGAAGAAAGTTTTATGGAATAATGACACCAAGATTAATTTCTATCAAAGTGTAGAGAAAGTAAGGATCTGCTTATGATCCAAAGCATACAAGCTCATCTGTGAAGTATGGTGGAGGCAGTTACATGGCTTGGACTTGCATGGCTGCTTCTGGAACAGGCTTATTTATATTTATTGATGATGTAACTCATGATGATAGCAGCAGAATGAATTTAGAAGTCTACAGTAACATTTTGTTTGCCAATTTACAGAGAAATGCATCCAAACTAATTGGGAAGAAGTTTATCATGCAGCAGGACAATGACCCAAAACATACTGCCAACACAACAAAGGATTTTATCAGGGGACAAATTTAGACTGGCCAAGTCAATCACTGGACCGTAACCCAACAGAGCACGCGTTTCATCACCTAAAAAAGAGGCTGAAGGAAGAAGCCATTCAAAACAAACAAGAACTGAAAGAGGTTGAATTAAAAGTCTAAAAAAGCATCACAAATGAAGAATGCAACAGTTTAGTGATGTCAATGGGTCACAGACTTAATGCTGTTATTGCAAGCAATGGTTATGCAACCAAATATTAAATGTTATTTACTTTAAGACTATCTTTACCTTTACTTTTGCTCATCTAAAAATAGTGTGATCTGATGCAAAAGGTGGTATGTGCTAAACTTTTTACCATATCTAAATGTAAATACCAGGAAGTAAAAGCTGAAATTCTGAACATTTGTCTCATTATCATTTGATCTTAAACTCAAATATCTCCAGTGAACAACAAAAACAAAGGAATTGACTTTGCTGTTCCAGTACATTTAGAGTGGACTGTATATGTATCTTCTATGTCTCGGTATGTGATTGTGTGTGCAGTTGTGTGTAAGAAGTGATATTGTGTCTATGGGAAAAGCAGATAAATTATTTTAAATACCAAATGTTGTCATTTCAGTAGTTATTGGAAAAGAGAGACAACGTCAAACAGAAGGAATGGAGAGAGAGAGAGAAAAGGAGAGAGAAAGAGAGAGAAAAAGGAGAGAGAGAGAGAGGGAGAGAGAGAAAAGCAAAGAGAGAGAGAGAGAAAGTAGGCAGAAAAGAAGGAATTAATGAGTAGAGAGATGGAAAGGATGGAGAGAGGAGAATGATGAAGAGGAAAAGATGGATGGAGAAAGGCGAGAAAAAAACAATTTAATGATAGCATAAATACTAGAAATTACAATCTTGTTCAGTCCAAAATCAAGCAAGGGATATTCTTCCAAAACCTTTCTTCATTGACACATTGTCACGTGTGTAGTATACCTGAAATAGTGGCCAGGTACAACTTTTCACTTGGTGACCGGATTGTTTAGCAACTATGTTATTGGACTGGAACCAAGTCATTAAGGTAGGAGTGGATGTAGTAAATATAATTTTTTATTACTGAATTTGTTGTTTTTTTTAAATAGATAAACATATTTGAATTGTTATTCCTGCTTGTATATATTTTTAAACAATGAAATTAATAACAACAGGTCTAGATTGGGAAATCTTAGTAAAGATAAATTGTTTCTCTGACTAGAATCAAATCTCCATACTTTTTTCCACCAGGGAAAGTGCTTCTATAGCTGAAACATGCCTTTGCCAATTTATCCATGAAGCCATGTTGGTAAAACAAGATCTGAATTACATATTTATAAGTTAAATATATATTTTATTATATCATAAATAATATTTTTGAAGTGACAATATAGGTAACAGCTTCTTTTTCCTGTGACTATCTGTTGAGCTAACAAAAATTATGGGAGTGTAGTTTGATCAATTTCTCCAGTCAGAATTTAATTGAAGCTTAATGTTTGAGATTGACAGAGATGAAAGTATCAGCCTATTGACTTTTGAAGAAAAGATTTTGTTTTGATATCTTGCTAAGAAAAAAAAAAGTCTTCCTTCATCATGATAATTTTCTCTTTTTTTCTTAATTTCATTTTTTTTAAAATATGACACAGTGTGCAGGTAGCTTAATGATTATCAGTGCAGAAGATGGAATCAGTAATCTGAGTTCAAATCCTGCCTTGATTGTTGCATTCACTTTCACACAACTAGCCTCAACAGAGACATGAATTAATTTCTTCTCCTTCCGGTTATGTGTCAAATAGCAATTTAGACATAGAAGCAACCCATTTAAGAGAAGGAAAACATTGAATACAAAACAGTGGACAAGGCAATGATAAATCAATTCATTATCTTTCCAAAGAAGGTATGGCAATTCACAAGTGATAGAGAGAAAAGGTATCTGCGGAGAATGATTATGACCTATGACCTGAAGCGATACGGGATTTAAAGATAATCATAAGAATAGCTAGAAGAAAAGCAGAAGAAAAAAATCGAAATATAAATAACAATAATATTATGAAGAAGAAGAATAAGAAGAGAAACATAACAAAGGAATTGTTATGTGTATGAGTTGAGATTGACGTACTTATATAGATTATTACAGATTTAGATTAAAAGAGAAACAAACATAAAGAAATAATGTGTGGTTGCTGTAATTAATTGTGGGTCGGAATGAGAAATCTGGGAGCCAAGTTCAAATTCCAGTTGAGTTTGTTACGTTTATTTCCATGCATATACCCTTGAGAAAGGTATGAATCCAGCTCTTCTCCCTCCAGTTAAAGGTTAAATATCAGGACAGACTAGGTTCTGTAGCTTTGGGTGGTAACTATTCTAGAGATGTTCATGTGATGAAAAAAACTCCCATCCTCCAACAACCTGGGACACTTGTAGGGGTGGCGGGCTCATCAAAAAATAGAGTGACCAAAATTCTTCAGTTGTGCGATTTGTGTATTCTTCTGCAGGCAGAGAAAGTCTTTTTCAACAAGCACAAAAAAGAAATGAAAGAGAGAGTACCATAAAAATATATGAAAGAAAAGGAACAAAAAGATAGAAATGAAAGAAAAAGGGGAAAAGAAAGAAAAGAGAAATATTAAGAATCAAAGACTGAATGAAAAACAGTGAATAATAAGAAAGAACAATATCCAGAATAAAAAGAGAGATATATGTGTGATTTTGTGCAGATTAAGATTAATAGACGGATATAAATTGATTTATTGTAGATACAGATTAAAAGTGAAACAGATGTAAAGAAGAAAGGAAATAGAGAAAAATCATATGAAAGAAAGAAAAAATAAATGAGAAAAATTAAAAATCAAAGAGAATGAATGAAGAAACAAAGAATGAGAGGAAATGAATAAGAAAGAGAGAAGAAAGCAGAGTCACTTGAAAGAGGAAATGTATAATAAATAAAAAGAAAGAAGAAATAAAATAAAATAGTAAAAAGCCAAGAAAAGAAAGAATGCAATAAAAAGAAAATCTGGCAGAAATTGTCAGAAGTATAAAAAATGCCAGAGAAATATTTAAGGAAAAGAATAGCAAATATAACAGAACTCTGTCTCCAAGAGCATTAAAAAAAAAACAGAAAAAAAAAGAATTTATGATAGAAGAAGAAGGAAAGAACTAAATTTCTACTGCAGTCAGTTTTGAGTTAGATGAAGTGGTAACAATTATTGAAAATTCTTTTGCTCTCCAAAAAGGGAGAGTAAGCCAGTGATAAAGCAATTGGTAGGAATGATGAAACGGTTGGAATTTTTGAAAAACTCAGGAAATTTCATTTCATTGAAAATGAGCCTTGGTAAATTGATCTGAAAATTCTTCTTACTGACTGAAACTTTACAATACAAAATATGGGATTTTCTCCTTCTGAAAGGAAACATATAGAGATAAATAGATAGAGAGAGAGGAAAAGACAGAGAAAGAATGGTGGGAATAGAAAATAAGGCTAATGAACCATTGTGGCAATTTATCTATTTTATATAGGAGCATTTTTTTATGTTCTTGCCCATAAAAGAAGTCTATAGAGAAAAAGAAAAGCGAAAAGATAAATTACATGAATAATTAAGCAAGGAGCCTATCAATGCAGAGGGAATAAATCTGGTTCAGACAGGGGTTAACTGCTTTGACTCGGACACTATTCAAGACTTAAGACTTATTTTCCGAAAATAGTAGTGTGTCGATAATGTACTAAAATTGGGTTTCTCATCAGGTCGATGATAGAAGAAGATGATGATGAAGACAAGAGTAAAGCACTGACTTATAAGCTTCACATGTAAGTATTTAAGCAGGTATGTTTATCATAAGGTTCCTTGAACAAGAGTACTTATCCAATTGCTTCATCAATATATGAACACTCATGCACATACATACATGTATGAATTATATTTATATATATAAACAGCAAAGACTGACATATACATATGCATTTCTATATAATATTTACTAACAGGGATACTCAGCATTGCCCAGGAAAAAATATTTTCAAATATAATACAAAAAAATAAATGAAAAAAAGATTATTTACTGTTATATAGGAATAAAGTGTTGCTACCAACACTTGAGTTTGAACATAGACCGCTTATTGAATTAAGTAGACCATGTGACCATAGAGGAAACGCATATACGGGAAGTCACATGATGTCTAGAGGATCATTATTTCTATTCTATTCTCTATTACTATTCGGATCTCCATTTCTAGTCTATCCTCTATTACTATACAGACTGCTATTCTCTACTCTATTCACTATACTATCTCTCTATTCAGATCACTATATGGGTTACTTTTCAAGCAAGTATTATTGAGCGAGTACTATTAGTGTGAGTGATATTTGAAGATGTCTGACACTAGTATTGTTCGACAGTGTACTATAGTTGTATCTGCGATTAGAAAGTCTCTACTACAACAAGCATTACAAAAGTGACAATGAGTAATCGTTGGCATCACAAAAGTGTCAAACAAGTGTTCATTGACATCACAAAGTTTATTCTGATACCCAAATCTAAATAAATGTTAATTTAGGTAAACAACACCTCTGGGTACATAACATTACTATTACTCTCATTGGGTATTAGTTTGAAAAGGGTGTTTAGGGAAGAATGCCTAGATCAACTAAATCAGTGTTGGTTAAAGGAAAATCTTCAAGTCAGGTTGAAACTAATGATCTTGGAAAATTATCATTGCACTTTGCAGATGGTCATAGTAAAACTGTGTATTCATGGGAATTAAAGACACTTTAACTCACAAGGTAAATCTGTTGAAATTACGAAGATCCTGGGAATTAACATATCCTGTTTTTTGCCTATCACAGTTAAAATAGTTGGCTTGGTGAATTATATAGCATAACTTAGAATGTTGCAATTTCTGAAAAGCCTGATGGATTTTCTGACTTTTAATTAAAACCTGTTGGGAGGAACACTAGGCAAATCAGTAGAGTTGATAAACTTAAAATTACCAGAATGTAATGCAACAGCTTTGAATTTATTTCTTTGATTGCATCATTCTTTGAAGGAATAATGCCTTACTCACAGAGTGGGCTGAACAATTAGACCAAGCTTAACTATGAAACTCTGGAGTAGAGGTGTTAAATAATAATTTTTTTTAACTTAATATAAAAATAGCAAAATGAGAAAATTGCCAAACATTTGCTGACACATCCTGATGAATGGGCTGAACAATTAGACAAAGCTTATCTATGAAACTCTGGAGTAGAGGTGTTAAATAATAATTTTTTTTAACTTAATATAAAAATAGCAAAATGAGAAAATTGCCAAACATTTGCTGATACATCCTGATGAATGGGCTGAACAATTAGACAAAGCTTAACTATGAAACTCTGGAGTAGAGGTGTTAAATAATAATTTTTTTTAACTTAATATAAAAATAGCAAAATGAGAAAATTGCCAAACATTTGCTGATACATCCTGATGAGTGGGCTGAACAATTAGACAAAGCTTATCTATGAAACTATGGAGTAGAGGTGTTAAATATAACTTCAATCATCTAAGTAATAAATATTATATTTGTATCAATCCCATATATACGAATACAAGGTTTGTATAGATGGAATAAAATTCCAGTACAAAATCACTATTTTTAAAAAAAGTCCCAAATACAAAGTAAAGCGAATAATATTTATTTAAAAATTATAACATAAGTATGTTTTAACAACCCTACAAAAATAGCCATTTTGTTTCAACACTTCTGGTGTTTTGTCAAGTGATGGTGTTGATTGTAAAATAAAAAGTTTTTTCCCCACTTGACAAGACACCAGAAGTGTTGAAACAAAATGGCTATTTTTGTAGGGTTGTTATAAAATACTTATATTATAATTTTTAAATAAATATTATATATATATATATATATATATATATATATATATATATATATATTCTAACCTCCAGAGAATGACTCATTATACCTTCTCAGACTATCAGGATATGAGGTGGAAAGAGTATATTGAATTGTTATGTCTGCAGCTAAGAAATCTGGTTCCCTGTGTCAAGCGAGCTAATTTTTCTTGCCAGAATATATCTTACATATTTATAAGACTAAGATGATGTGAGAGTTTCTGATGTTTATTTTGTTAATTTCAGATATATAAAGATTGTCATTTTTCATAAAATATAATTAACCCCAAAAGAAAAAGAAGATATTGTGAAGTTATTATGATGAGAATACAAAAAAGAAATTGTTAACATTGGTAAGATCAGAACAAAAAACTGACTGGATGTTACAAAAAAATATAAAAAAAAAAAATAATAAACAAGAAAATTTGCAAACAAGAAAATTTCTAAAGAAGCTAGTATCATGATTTTAAATCAAGAGAAAAAAGAAACAAAATATTGAATACCTTGACTAAAGACATGAAAGAAACAAAAATACTACCTTTAAATAAATATCCCAAAAAGAAATGAGTAATTTGGTCAAAGACATACATGAAAACAGATTTCTCAACAGTAATGTAGAGCTATATTGGATGAACCTAAGAGCTGAACTAGAGGCAGAATTCCTATAAACAGTTAATAATGAGATATATTAGGTTAAGTCATTCCATTTTTGTTTTCATTTTGAGAAAAGTATAATTATATTTTATTCATTTATATGAATTATATATTATGTAGCATTTACATAACAATTACTGCAAATGGAGTCCAAATTTGCCACATCTGTGCAAGAGAATGTAAGACCCAAGCAGAATTAAAAAAACACATCTATTCTACCCACCTCTATCTATCTATCTATCTATCTATCTACACTACAGTTCAAAAGTTTGAAGCCATTCCAGAATTAGCACAAGATGAATTTAACAGAAAAAAGAAAAAGAGCTCTTAGAGTCATTGAAAAAAGAGTGGAATCAATTATCAAACATACTTTGAGAAACTTTTGCAGCAAATACCAAAAGATTATGCTGCAGTAATCAAAGTTAAATGAGGATATTTTTACGAGGGCAACATTTAATCATAAAATGCTTTTTTTCTTTTTGCCATAATGAAATTTCTAATAAAAATCATGTCTCATTTATTTTATACCATGTATAATAATTTTCTGTTATTTAAAGTACAAAACAACTATGTTTAGGGCCAATTTAAAAAATTACCAGGGGTTCCCTCAAACTTTTTAACTGTAGTATACATTAAAATGCACTATTGGTTATCAAAAAACAGTATTATTCAATGTACTCCAAAAAACACTATTTAATATCAAGCACTAACAAAATTTGCTAGAACAACCAATAATTTTGTGATTTCTTGAAAACTTTATTGTCCTTCCACATATCCACTAAAAAAAAAACATTAAAAATGTACATAGAATATTTTTGTCATCTTTATATATATATATATATATATATATATATGCACTATCTATATCAGTATACACATATATATATATACATATATGCATGTATTAAGTTGTTGATACCTCCTGACAAATGATTACAAAGAGGTTTGTCCACAAAACTCCAGAGTCAAGTTTCTGAATATAACATCAATCAGTTGATGAATTTAATTTGCATTAACCCTATATATATATATATATATATATATATATATATATATATATATATATATATATATATATATATATATATATATAATTATTTATTCGAAAATTATAAAATAAATATGTTATAAATTCAGTACAAAAATAGCCATTTTGTTTCAACACTTCTGGTGTCTTATCAACTGATGATGTTGAATGTAGAATAAAGGGTTTTAAAAGGTTCAAACCAATCAAACACCCCTTGCTAGGGGAAACACTGCTACATAAGCTAGAATGACCAATCAAAATACAAGTGTACATATATATATATATATATACTAATTAAGTTAATTTTTCCTTTATTTTTTAAGAATTAGAATTAAAATATTTTGAAAATAAATAATGGCCCTTTCAAATTGGGCAAAGTCATTTTGATCAATTCAGTATTTTGCCTTTCATTTCTTTCCTACCAATCAATGACCTTCAAGTATAACTGTAAACGAAGCAGAGCATTATGGGAAACCTCCATAAAAATGACATTTTCTAAATGTCTTATTCTATTTCTCTCTTGTCTGCAGATTGACCAATTTTCTTTGAATTTCCTGAATGGAAGATGAGTGGAAATTTTCTCACACTCCAGTTGAGATTAGTTTGTGCCCGACTGAAACTGCCAGTTTCCTCTCCACAATTTGTGAAGCTCAATTCATTTTCCTTTTATTCTCCATAGAGTCACCACTGAAAAAAGGATTAGGGTCAAAGGTAATATAAATGTGACTACCAAAATTCTAGGGGAGCTGTTCTCTCTATTTGGAATTAAAACTCCCCAAATAAAAGTGTATAAAATTCATATAATTTGTTTCTTTCATTTTACATTTAGCTACACATATATATTGAAGACATTCAAATCAAACACCAAGCTGTATTTGAGATTTTTACAATATGAATAGAAGCATAATAACCTTGGTAATCGACTTTTTTAGTTTTAAATAGAATTCATTGGCTTTTTACAAAAATCAATGTCATTTTTTAAGATGGATATAATGGATATTGATACACAAAGTGGAATTGGAGTGCTAATCTGTTGTATTCACTTTCACACAAAGCCCTTAGTAAAGTCATCTAGGGATATAAAAGGTGATTATCTCTCTTTGGTTGAGATGGAGTCATGTGACATCACTTCACAGAGTGACAAAAGTGGACAGTCTGTCAGTCAGCTTGCAGGAGTCAAACTCAGCATTGGCTTTTTTAGACTTGCAGACTCAATGTGAGAAAACTCCTGACTTGCTGTTTCCTGCTTGAGTGTAATATGTCCTCACGAGTGACATATAAAATAAATCCAGCCTGCTTGACTATCCACTGAGAATCTTAAATATAGCTTCTCTAGAAACACAGAAGAACTCTTTGGTAGATCAAATTCCAAGGAATTATTACAAGTAAGACTCTCTCCTTTTGTCACATTTTTACACTGCTTGTTATTGCATACATGTGTTATAGTTTCTCACTTTTGGCAAATGCAAATATGGGTATATAATTTTGTGTATTACTTAGCAGTATAAAACTCACTCTGAGAACCAATATATTTGTCATTCCTTTTCTTTCAGCTATTCTGTTCAGTCCAGGGAATATTATATCATAGATATAATAATGCCCATAGTAGGGGAATACAAATGGAACAATATTTAATTTCTTCTATAATTGACCCATTATCTGGTGACTTAGCCAATGTGATATGATGTTATTAATCTATTTTTCTTCCTCCATCTATGGACTAAATAGCAGGCTAAAATAAACTTTCTAACCTTGGGTAGTAACCAGTTTAATGGAAGGAAAACACTAATTTCCAAAATATGGAGTAAGAAACAGGAAACTAATCCACTGTCTTTGCTTTTTCTAAGAATGTATACAAATTTCAAACAGTCTCTAACAAGTTTGGTTCTAGTGACTACTGGAAGCTCTGCAAGTGTGTACTGAACAAGAATAAATCTTTAGTCCCGCCTCTTTTCAATCAAAGTGAATTATTGTTACTCACTGCTGATAAAGCTCTTTCAACTTCACTCTCCACTCATCTGCATATAACTCTCCATGATTTCTGCTGTCATTTCTAAACTAGATCCACACAAGGCTTTTGGATTTGATGGTATCCCTGCAATTGTCCTAAGAAATGTACTCCTGAACTGGTTCTTGTTCTCTCCAAACTTTACAATAAATGCTTTGCTACTTCTTGTTTTCCAGCTTGTTGGAAGTCCTCCTCTGGGGAATCATCTGACCTTTCAAACTATTACCCTATTAGTCTCTTACCCCTTTTTGTCAAAGTATTAGAAGCTCTAATCAATACCAAATTGGTTAAGCATCTTACTTCACACAACCTCCTTGTGGCCTCCATTTCACCAGGTCTACTATAAATGTATTAACAACCATCACTGAATTTGTCTATCAAACTTTAGATAAGAATGGTAAAGCTATAGATATCTGTAGGCATGCACACTGGCCACAAGCTCAAGGGTCATGATGAATCTTGATGAATATTTGGTCTAATTCATTCATTCCTAACAAATCGTGTAATGAAGGTTGAATGGACACACTTCTAGTACATTTCATATTATTTCAGAGGCTCCCACACGACTTTATTTGTTGACCCCCTATACTGTTTCTGATCTTTAGCAACAACCTGCATGATGTCATCATCAGTTCCCAACTCAATATCTATACAGATGACACAAATATTTACTCCTGTCTTAGTAGCACGTCCAAGAGATTCAACAAAGTATAACTGGCAACTGATCTCAAAAAGGGACCCCAATCAGTGGTTAACTGGGGCAAGGAATGGCTTGTAAAGTTTAATGCCTCCAAAACAAAACTGCTTTTATTTAATCGCCACAGAGAACCTTTTCTGCCTATCACCAGAATGGCTGATGCTAAACTCCAGGAGAGCAACTTGCACCTTCTTGGATTCATGTTTTTCTCTGACATAATGTGGAGGGATTATATTGAATCAATTGCCAGGTTTTATTCTAGGAAAGTTGATTCACTGTGTCAGATCAGACAAATGCATCTGGCACATTTATAAATCTACCATTTGTCCATGCATTGACTACTGTTGTATAATATGCTGACTATATATCTCAGCATTCTTGACAAAGAGAGATTGTTAATGTAATTTACTTTGTGACTAAACCTAACCCTAACATTACATGGCTCCCCTCTGTCTTTTCTAGAAACATTTTCATGGCAATTGTACTGATGAGCTGTTCTCCTTAGTGCCTGAACTGCATGAATTTAAGTGTACTACTAGATTGGCAAATAAGTCTCACCATTTTACTGTTGAACTAGCTAGATGTAAAAGTCTATTCTAATAGTTTTTTTTCTCACACTTCTCACCTATGGAGATCCTTTCCAATTTCTTACTTCCCTGCTACCTGTAATCTTCAAAAATTTAAATACAATGTCAATCACCATCATGTCTTCCTGAACCCTGTTCCTTTAGTGTCCTTTTTCTCACTTCTCCTTTTAAAGTCTTCTCATTCTCTTTTACTCCCTCTAACCCCTTGCATTCTAGTGCCATTATCGTCTTGATCAGGGTGAAATGAAAAGATTTTAAAAACTTCTCAAATAATAAAGAAAAAGAATCTGTGAAAAGTCATGATTCCATATTCTAATATCCTCTCCCAAACGTATGAAGGTGAAACATGAAAGAGAAATGTAGAAAAATAGAACATGGAAATATATGATTGCCTTTCTAAAGAAACAAGTTTAGATGACAAACGACTGATCATTTATAAGGAAGCTGGTAACCCAAATGGGTAGGTGATTAGGCATTCACATTTACAAGTGTTTATATTAATTATATAATTGTAGTAAACTAAGAGGTTATTTAAGGAAAATCTTTTAATTTTCAGTTTCCAAACAAGCATTTCTTTTATTTCTCTCTTTATTTTAAAGGTTCTTTTTTGCTGTATGAGAAGCAACTTTCAAATATAAGGAAAAGAAGAAGCATTGATTTATTGGTTCAAAATATCCATTTTTGGATCCAATCCAGATCAAAAAAAATCTATCAAGTTGATCGGATTGAGTTCCTTGTTGGTACAGGCATAGATTAAGACAGAGTAACAGAAATTGGATCATGCAGACAATTGCAGAAAGAAAAAAAAAACAAACAAGCAAAATCTGAAGACTAATTCCAAATAAAAAGGAAGGAAAAGGTTTCAAAAGAAAAAGTAGCAAAAAAAATTAATATGAAAGAAAAATAAAAAGAATGATTGTGAAAAAGAAAATAGAAAAGGAGGGAATAAATAACGAATGAAAGAAATAATGTTAAAGAAGAAATGAAAGAAAATGAGCCACTGTGATTGAATGAAAGAAAGAATTAATGAAGAACAAGAAAAAAAATTCAGTGATGTTTTAGCCATACTACAAATATAGTCACTAATAGATGATTGATTGACTGATTTTTTTTAATGGTTTATCAGCACATTGTGGGTTATTTAAAGCCAGAAAATATTTTTAGATTGTAAGAATTTTTTTGAGATAATATATATTTACTGATACAAGTCCTACTAATTAACCCATAGCTAGGAGAGAAGAGGAGGATTCATACTTTTCCCAAGGGTACTTGTGCATAAATGAATATAATGAAGTTGGCTGGAATTGAAACTTGGCTCTCTGATTTCCAATTCTGAGCTGTTATCCATTACACCACAAGGCACATCCAAGCTTGCAGCACCTGATATTCCCAAATGGTCACCCATCTAAGTACTGACAAGGCTCTATGTTGATTAGCTTCAGTGATCATATAGGAACCAATGTTTCAACATGATATGCTCATAAGCTCCAATAGATGATATATATATACATATAGCTAGTCATATCATATAGGCATATATATAAAATTGTGTATTTGGGTAGAAAACCTTCATTTAAACACATTTCATTAAATGACAAGTTACTGTGATTAATATAACCACATTTACACAGAGATATAATGATGTATCTTACATACAGCAATACATATTTTTTCTATCTGAATTTCTGGGAAGAGGAGTTATCATTACTTACATTATTTACATTTGGACCAATGTCCTTATCTTTTTGTTTTTATTATCACAATGTTTCAGCTGTTGATCCAGTTTATCTTCAGAAAACTTTAAACTGAAGGTTTTATTTAATCTATGGGTGTAGATTGTTCTTGTACGGCTTTCCATACCCAGGAATATCTCATCATCTTCTACTTCTCAGTTAATGCTTTCCACATAGTTTAACATTGTACTACCTAAGGATTGAACTCGCAGTTACTATGTTACCAAATTCGCCAACCACTGCTTTAATCTACTTATTAAAAAAAAAAACCTAGATTTATAAATTTAAAAGAATAATGTTTATCAAATATATATACAAGTTGATATCAGGTCAGTATCGGCTGGGTCACCGTAGAGAAGGGGTATGATGTTGATAGACACAAAATCCCTAACGATCGTTGGCTAAAAACATCACTTATGATGTATGCCAAAGTATCAAACCAATGTATTTCACAAAATGAGTAGAAGCGGAAATGATCAGTGGAACTGTCCGCATGGTATAAACTAGCAAATAAGGAAGAAAATGGTTGGGGAGGAGGGGGAATTAAGAAAATTTGCCTCAACAGTCTGAGAAATTTCTCTGTTAATTTGACATCAGAACATGGAATCAAAATTCAAAAACTGAATCTCATTTTCTTCATGTAGAAAATCCATTGCAGAATTTAGGAAAGTAGCCAAGAATTTAAAAATCTTTCTGTTAACTTGAATTCTCATCTAAATTAATTTAAATCTTGATGTGGGTTTAATGAAACTCCAATAAAAAAAAGAAGAAATTAAAACACTATTCAAAACAATTTGAGCAAAGGAAAAGAAAATATGATTTTTATAAGAATTAAAAATTTTCCACAAAAAGAAAATGAAAATCTTAACATTTTATCATTGTGTGATAGCGAAAAATTATCAAGGCTCAAAGTAAGAATTTATTTTGCAAATATTTTAATAAGATAGTTTTCAAAAATCTTGTATAAATTGGTGTTTGTTGCTGGATTTCTGGGTAGTAGAATTTGCCAAGGAATAATTTTGAAGCCTGTAATTTATTTTTTATGTGTATACCTAAGAAGACTCAATTTCAACCTTAAAACAATTTAATTTTACTGATGTCCTGTTAGAATTTTCATTTCGAATTAATTATCACTCATTATTATAAATTCATTTGTCTTTGATCTAAGCTGTTCAAAATTTTTTTCAATTTAAAATAATCCATTTTTAGTTGGTTATTTTGATCTTTTGCATAATTGTTATTTTTTAGTTGGAAGCAAGGAAGGAGAGATTAAAAAAGAAAGGAGATTGATAGAAAGAGAGAATAATTGGATGAACAGAGTGCATATTATAAAAGATAGAGCAATGATGAAAAGGAAAAAGAAAAAAGGGATAAAGAAATAAAGGAAAATAAAAGAAGCAATTAAAAAATACTTTTCAAAGAGAGAAGATGAAATAAAAAGGGTAAAAGAAAAACAAAAAGAGAAAGAGGGAGATTTTTAACATGAAAAAGAGAAATAGACAGAAAAAGACAATGTAAATACAGTGAGATAAGAATTTTTTAAAAGAAAGAATGAGATGAATAAAGAGAGAGTGCAACAGAAAGAAAAGGTAAAGAGGATTTAGAGTAAGAGAGAAAAATATGATAGAGGAGAAGAAAGAAGAAAATGAAAGTGTAAGAGAGATAAAGAAAAGAGAAAGTATAGAAAATACAGAATCACTGAGAGAGAGAGAGAGAGAGAGAGAGAGAGAGAGAGAGATGAGGAGGAAAGAAGTATGAAAAGATAGAAAAAAATCAAAGTTTGAAGAACAACAATAATTTTGGCAAAATTTGAATTTCATCAATTGTTAGAGAAAGAAAAAGACTGTGATTTTGAAAGAAAGAAAAGAGAATATATATATATATATATATATATATATTAGATATATACGAATAATATATATCTTATATATATTTATATAGGAATAATAGTGACACAGAGAAACAAAACAAAAAAGAAAGAAAAAATGAAAAATTTGAAAGTACCAAATAGGATTAGAAGAAAGAAAACGAGAGTAAAAAAGAAAAAGTAAGAAATAAAAGAAAGAGTACAAAAAGTCATGAAAAGGAGAGAAAGAAAAGAAATAAGAAAGGAAAAGAGAAAGGAAATAAAATGTGGAAGAAGATAAAGAGAGAAAAAAGAATGGGATACAACAAAAACAGTAAGATAAGAAAAAGAGAAAGAAAAATGTAGAAAAATTTGAAGAAAAAGCAAAGCAATAAAAGAAGAATGATTTTGGAGGTAAAAATTTGTATTGGAATATTTTAAATAAAAGTTATCATTGATCTCTTTATTTGAGCAATTTTTCAATTATGAACTTTTGAAATATAGGAGGAACTTGGATGTAATGTTTTTTGTCATTTTCTTTTTTAGATGAAGTCATATTTTACTTCTTTTTATTTGTTTCATTTTTCCAGCCTGATTCTCTCTCATTTTCTTAAATGTAATTATCTTTCCTACAAAACAGCTTTTTTTCTATACAACACATGCACACATACATACATATTAAATAAACAATACACTCATCTTTCACTATATAGTCACACTCTCTCTCACATAAATAAACATACATGCAAATGTATGTACATATTCAAGTCTACAAGCATACATATATACATATATATATTTATATACATGTATATGCATGTATGCATGTCTGTGTATCCAAAACACAAGCATATTTCATTTTAAGTTAAAACTTATATCAGTCAGTTAAGTGCCACACATGATACACACTTGGGCGATCATGTAACTTTTGATACATGACCGACGAGGCAGATTTTTTCCTGCAGTAGGTTGCCATTTCTTTCTGCGCTAGACTGTTTGCCAACCAAAGCTAAAGAACACAGTGTGTCCTGCTATTCAACCCATAGCTGGTGGGGAGAAGAGATGGATACCTGTCCCTAGGGTATTTTTGTGTAAGTGAATCTAATGAACTCAACTGGAATTCAAACTCAGCAAAACTAGTACATTTTGTAAAAACACTTATGAAGAGGAACCAGCCCACCCCACCACACACACATTATTCATATTTAGAACATATTATGGAAATTCCAGGAGGCTATAGATCCAGGGAGAGCTCTATGTCAAAAGACAGAGCAACATTATTATTAATTAAAGAATATCAAACACTTAAAATCCCATAGGTAATAATTTTTATTTCATGAGAGATCTACAAAAGCAGCTCTCAAGATTCAAGACCTACAAAACAAATCCCATTTGATTTGTTTGTAGGTCTTGACTGAGAACTGCAATTATGCTGTAACATGATTTGGACAATTTTACTGGGTATATATATATATATATATATATATATATATATATATATATATATATATATATACAAACTCTAATACAGTCCATTTAATATGCCAAAAAATGACGTCACTTAAGATTTCCTCTTGTCTTTTAGTTATATTGTCTTTACACACAAATTTATATCTGAATTTTTACATATATTATGCACACGCGCACACATGCACACACACACACATGCACACACATACACACACACATATATATATATATATATATATATATATATATATATATATATATATATATATATATTGGCCTTTTGTCTATGATTTTCTTTTGAAATCACTTAAGTTAATTCCCATATTTATTACTATTTTGTATGGTTATCATTATTATTATTATTGCTGTTATTATTATCATTGTTGTTATTATTATTATTATTATCAAAAAAAAGAAATGATATATTATATATGAGGATAGTGTCATTTACAAAAAGAAAAGAAAAAGAGAAGTCACAGTGTTTAACAAAGTTTAGCAACATATTGCTGGTAATAATATTTTTGTTTCATAAATGGTAATAATTTTTTCAAAAATGTATTGCTGGTATTTTTATTGTAAGAAACTATTTTTACATTTCATAGTGTTTTGACCCCAATCTGGAGGTTAGATATTTGTCCATAGCTGGGCATGTAACAGGAGCTAGCATCCTACTTACCTCCAGGATAATTGATGGAGGTTTTTCCAGTCATTTTGTAAGATTTTGGCTTTCTCCAGTGTATTCTATTACAAAATAATCATACCTTAATTTCATTGTGCATACCTGGTATTCACAGCTGGTCACCAATTTAGGTACTGACCAGGCTTGACATAACTTTAACTTGG
>OZ038480.1:22996989-23081989 GCA_964036315.1 Acanthosepion esculentum
GGGGTTTTCAAGCTGTCTTTTTAGAATGAGATCTGATAGGATGTAATGCAAGAGAAAGTTTGACTGTGGAGAGGGTGAAGAGGAAAATGTAAGAGTTTAAAGTCATAAGAGAAAAATAAATAAAAATTACAGAAATAAAGAGCAAAATAAAAATAAAAGAAAGCTAAATAGAAGAGGGAAAAAAATGAAAGGAGAAGAAAATGGTAGAGGGGGGTGGGGGATTGAGAAGGAAAGAAAAAAGTAAGAAATAGAGAGAAGTAAAAAAATTTAGAAAGAAAAGGTTTAAAAAAAGAAGGGAGTTAGAAAAATGTAAAAGAGATGACAAGCAATAGAAGGAAAGTAATAAAATATAAAAAGAAAAGATTAAAAAAGATGGCAGCTGAAAAAAGTAATGGATGAAAAAAAAGAAAGAAAGCTAAACATTTAGAAAAAGGTAAAAAGGGAAGAAAAGAAAGAAAAGCAATAGAAGGAAAGGATAAAAAAAGCAAGAAGAAAAATATAATGGATGTTTTTATTATCCATATCTACTAGCATGTGTCTTATATCTTGCTCAACTTTGAATGGTCATAATTAATTTATATGTTTCACCTTAAACAATAAAGTTTTAAAAATAAATTTTAAACAAATGAAAACTTTTCCAATGAAGCAGTTCATAAAGCCCACAAAAAAAATTATAGGAAAAATTAAAGTAAAATTGAAAACGAAATAATTATGTTGGAAGAAAATGAAATGATTAATAAATTCAGTTGAGGTAAAGTTTTAAAATATAATACTATAAAACTGTTTTAAAAAACAAATGTAAAAATGGTTTTGTATTTGTGAAAATGTTTTGAGAAGGAATTAAAAAATAAACGAATGAAAATATCTTAAAAATTGTGCCAAGACAAAAGACAAAGAATGGAGGATTGCATTTAAAGTGTACAAAATGAATGAGAAGAAAATTCACAAGAAAAGAGATATGATGATATTAAGAAAGAAAGAAAGAAAGAAAGGAAAAAAAAGAAAGAAAAAAAGAATGAAAGAAAAAAAGAAAGAACAAATGAAAAGGAAAATAGAATTAGAGGAAAAAAGAAAGAAAGACCAAAGATGAGGTAAAAAGGATTGAAAAATGAAAAAAAGAAAAAAGAAAAAGTTACTTTCATTATGGTGTGATGGTTAACAAGTTAATCTTACAGATTATTACTAATGAAAGGAGTTTAATTCTCACTGGAAATACTTTCCATGATAATTATTCTTGCAAATTCAAGTTTTACTCAATGGACTTGACATTTTAAAAAAATCTTCTGGATATCTCTGCCGTGTCTTGATTTTTTTTCTTTTAATTTCTCTGTCTTTAATTGCCCTTTTGCCTCTCATCAGCATGGTTGATGCTTACCTCTAGGAAGGTGACTCATTGTGCTTACTTGGGTTAAAGTTTTCCATTGACAAGTGGAGAGATTATATTAAATCAATTACTTGCTGCTAGGAAAGTTGGTTCATTATTTAGTGCTAAATAATTTTTTGCACTATCTTACAAATTTAAAAGTCTATCATTCAAACATGTATTGAATATTGCTGTTATATCAAGCCTGGTGCTTCTGCTGTGTATCTAAAAATTATTTACAAAATTCAAAGACGTTATCAGTCCTAGCCTGGTATCTTGGCTTTAGTCACTTTCCCACAGCCATAATGCAGCTTCCCTGTGTCTTTTCTATAAATACTATCATGGCAATTGTTCTGATGAACTTTTCCCATTTAAGACCGTCTCTTTTCCCCAATCCCCCCTTCGGCCTTGTGCCACATTTCTGTATATCCTACAGAATAAATATTACTTTCCCCTTTTATATCTAAACTTTATGAATTTAAGGGCAGTACTAGATTGGCAGCTAGGTCTCAACATATCACAACTGAAATTGCTAGCTGTAACCATAGGTTCTATGCTAAGAGTTTCTTCTCTTACATTTCCCACTTGTGAAAATCTCTGTCAGCTTCTTGCTTTCCAGTCAACGTTGATCTTTGGAAATTTAAATGCAATGTCAATTGTCAACTTCTGTTTCATTGAATCCTATTCTTTTATTGTCCTCTATCCTTAATAATATTTCTCCCAAATTTCTTTCACTCAGAAACACCTTGCATCTTAGTAGTTTTATTGCCTTGTTTTAGGTGAAATGATTAAAAAATTCAATCTATCATTCAATGTTAACCATATTTTCACTTTCTCATATGTTACATACATATATCACATTTTGTTACATAATGATATCACATAGTATTATATGCTTTCTGTGTTATACAATATCAGATACTCATAATGTCCTTCTCATATTGTCATATACCCATCCTGTCCTATCATAATGTCATATATCTTACTTATGTCATATACTCATCTGTCCTATCATAATGCTATATATCCTACTCATCCTTATAATATTCACTTCCTTCTACTTTCTCTTAAATTCACGTCAGACACCTCATTCAGTAACCCTCTACCTTCAGAGGCTCTTGAGCCTTGCAATAGGTAAACTTTAGTAAAAAAAAAAAGTTAAAAAAAAACATACTCCCTTCATCTCAAATAAGGTAGTGCTTTGGATGTTGGAAGATAAATAATTTTCTTCAGATTTTCTTAAAAATTACTCCCAACATGAAATTTACTCCAAACATAAAATTTACTTCAAACATGAAATTTACTCCAAACATGAAATTTACTTCAAACATGAAATTTTCTCCAAACATGAAATTTACTTCAAACATGAAATTTACTTCAAACATGAAATTTTCTCCAAACAAAAAAAATACTGAAATTTCTTCATTTATTTATATTTGTGAATTTTATGACTTCAGTTCTAACAGTTTAAAAAGAAAAAGTTAATACAAAATGTGTTTTTAATTATTGTTTAAACAGCACCACTTATCAGGAGATCATATCTGCAACAGACTAAATACGATTTTAGGGAAACAATTTATATTAAATCCAATTATTTCCAAGGCTAAATTAATTTAGTGGTGCAAACAATAATGTAGCATTGAATTCCATATATTGTATTTATTCCCTTTCATCTTTTTTTTTATTTCTATTAGTTTTTTCTTCTTTTTCTCTTTCACTTTCTTTCATTTGACTTTCGAGAATCATTTTACTCCTTTTTTACTTTTCTTACATTTTTTTCACTCTTCCTTTTAAATATATTTCTTCTTTTTTTTTATTGTTTTGAAATTCTGGACTGTGTCAACTGAATATCCAAATATCTCTGCTTTTCCTTTCATTCCCTCTCTCTATCTTTTGTGCATTATCTATGCTTCCTCTGCCATAATATACTCACCTTCTCTCAAATCACATACTTCTTTTCTTTCTGTGTGCCGTGTCCTTTGAGGATGTAGGCGATCATGGTTCTCCAGCTACCTCTATCCCTTGCAGCTCTCAACAAGTTCCTTCCCTCGGCCACCTCCCTCAGACCATGTTCTATTATCCACTTACTTAAATCCACTAGGTATGTCATACATTGTTTTCCCTTGTCTCTCTTTCCCTCGATACGACCCATGAGTATTAGATTTTCCAGGCTATCCTTCCTCATTATGCAACCCAGGTACTTCAGCTGCTTCTTCCTGATGTTTTACAATGTCAAATACTCAAAATGTCATATAATGTTATCATATACTCAGATATATTCAACCTGTCATACAATGTCAAATACTCAAAATGTCATATAATGTTATCATATACTAAGATATATTCAACCTGTCATACAATACAAATACTCATAATGTCATATAATGTTATCATATACTCAAATATATTCAACCTGTCATACAATGTCAAATACTCAAAATGTCATATAATGTTATCATATACTCAGATATATTCATCCTGTCATACAATGTCAAATATTCATAATGTGATATAATGTTATCATATACTCAAATATATTCAACCTGTCATACAATGTCAAATACTCAAAATGTCATATAATGTTATCATATACTCAAATATATTCAACCTGTCATACAATGTCAAATACTCAAAATGTCATATAATGTTATCATATACTCAAATATATTCAACCTGTCATACAATATCAAATACTCAAAATGTCATATATTCACCAAATAAAATGACACATATACATATTAAATTTCTTACAAGAATCATATTATTTTTTCTCTTTTACTTTTCTTACTTTTTTACTCTGAATTTTATTTTCTGTTCCTATTTTTTAGCATTCTCTTGTCGCAGTTAGCTCCTCCTCAGTTTCCTTAATCCTTCAACAGGGGTATCTCTCCCCTGACTATAAATACTAGCTGACCCTTCTCTCTAGCTCTCTTTTTCGACACGACCGGAGCACCTGCACCTCAAGCCTCAACTGGAGTGTCCGCACCTGCAACGTCGAACCAATGACTCAACCGGAATGTCAGCACCTCAACATCGCAATGCCAGCTGCCTACTGCCATTGACGCCCAGCTACCGACTCCAGCGCCCGTCGATATCCGGATACCGATCACGATACACGACCTCCTCCGTCTCCCCATTTACCGTACGTTAACCAAATAAATAAATACACGATACCCTTCGTCTTCAACTGACCATCCATGTTTTGTCATCCTTCTTTGCTATTGCCGTCACCTATCCTTGCCTTTGTGTCCACTTTCTTAGTTGTATGGTCGATTGGCACTCACACATTTCGGCCCTCTGCAACAAGTGGTGACCCCAACGTGATTTTTGGACACAGGCAAACAGCTAGCAGAGAAGATGGCGGAAAAGACTGAACCAGAAATCAACACATCAGCCCTCCTGATACAACTACCACCATACAACTCGGTCAACACCAGGAGTTTGTTTATTCAACTCGAAGTGATATTTTCTACCAGCATCAATCATTGAAGAGGTGGAAGACACCCTTCTCAACACTCCAGACCATCTCCCATACACCTGCCTCAAAGAAGCCATCCTCAAACGAACGGGACGTTCGGACAAAGACCTCATCAGAGACCTATTCTCTAATGTGTCTCTGGGTGATAGAACCCCATCCCAGCTCCTAGTCTGATGGAGAGCTGCCTCGGGAACAACACCATGACAGAACCCATCCTCCGAGGCCTATGGATGGATCGGTTACCACCGAATATAATGCAAGTCATAGCCCTTGTACCGGTAGAAACTCCCCTTGACGTTGTGGCTGATTCAGCCAACAAAATATACTCCCAGCATACCAAAAAGTCCACCAGGTTGAAAACCACACTCAACGCCTCGGAGATGAGATGGCCCAGATACGTACAGAGTTGATAGACTTTCCCTACACCGGAGGCAGCGAAGCCCAGCACCACGCACACGGAATCGAAGCCGTACCCGCAGCTTAAGTCCAGGACGGAGAAACAACCCAGACGAATGCTGGTACCACCAATTCTTCGGTGACTGGGCCCGCAAGTGCTGCCCTCCCTGCATACACAATAGGACCCAGGGAAACGAATAGACTGACAGGCAGCGACGACAATCCCTCTCGGTACACGCTCACACAGTCGTCGCTTTTACGTGTGGGATCGTAACAACGGCCTCAAATTCTTAGTTGACACTGGCGCAGCCATCAGTGTAATACCACCCACCAACAGATCTGCCTTGAAACCCACCGCATTTCAACTTCGAGCAGCAAACGGCTCCACCATAGAGACCTATGGGAACAAGGAACTTACCTTGAACATCAACCTCAGGCGCGACTTCAAGTGGTCATTCACCGTAACAGACGTAAGAACACCCTTGCTTGGTGCCGACTTCTTGGCACATTACAACCTAGCTGTCCTTATGAAGACAAGGACCCTGACCGACAACACGACATCCATCAAGATCACAGGGACTCCATCGAGCTTAAATACGACTAGGATCAGCGTGGCAACACAGCACGACCCACGCTACACAGAGATCCTGCACTGGTACAGGGGCCTTACGCAACTCATTAAACCTACTGACGCAGGCAAGCATCAAACCCAACACCACATAAAGACCACCGGACAGCCAGCATATTCACGGCCACGACGACTCCCTCCACATAAATTGGCATATGCCAAGAAAGCGTTTGAAGAGATGCTGGCAGATAACATCATCCGACCCTCAGACAGTCCATATGCTTCTCCACTGCATCTGGTACCCAAATTCGACGGGGATTTCAGAATCTGCGTGGATTACCGGAAACTCAACGCATCCACAGTGCCCGATCGGTATCCTGTTCCTCAAATCCAAGACTTTGCCTCAGGTTTGCAGGGGGCCCGCATTTTCTCGAAAATTGACCTGACCAAAGCATATTATCAAGTTCCAGTTGCCCCGGAGGACATTCCAAAGACAGCAGTCACAACTCCTTTTGGACTGTTTGAATTCATGAAAATGCCCTTCGGACTGCACAACGCAGCCCAGCAATTCCAGAGGCTGATGGACGAAGTTCTGCGTGGCCTACCATACGTCTACGCATACATTGATGACATCCTAGTGGCCAGAAGAGATGCCGATCTCCACGAACAACACCTGGAGGAAGTGTTCCGCCGTCTAACACATTAGAGCCTCAGAATCAACCCAGACAAGTGCGAATTCGGCGCACAACACATAGACTTTCCCGGACACCACACAGACGCTCATGGAATCACCCCCACTGCCCGATAAGATAAAAGCCATACAGGATTTCCCGATGCCCACATCGATAAAGCAACTGCGACGCTTCTTGGGGATGGTAAATTTTTACCGCAGGTTTATTCCCGGATGCTCAAATCTCCTCAACCCCCCTGACAAATCTCCTCCAGAGAAAAAACAAAGCCATCACCCTGGCGGGCGACCAGAAAAAATCATTCCAAGCAGCAAAAACCTCCTTAGCTAACTTTACGAAGTTAGCACATCTCAACGAACACGCCCGGACTCAGATATTTCTAACAACAGATGCCTCGCACACTGGAGTTGGAGCTGTGGTAGAACAGGAGTTTGACGACCAACGCAAACCCATTGCATTCGTCTGGGCTAAATTATCGCCAGCTCAGTCCAGATATAGCACCTTCTCGAAAGAACTTTTGGCTATATACCTCGCCATCAAACACTTCCGACATCTACTGGAAGGCCGGAATTTCACCGTTTTAACCGACCACAGACCATTGACAACTTCCCTGTCGAACAACTCGGACAAATATACGGCTCGTGAGATCAGACATCTAGACTACATCTCACAGTTCACGTCCGATATCCGGTATGTCAAAGGAAAAGACAATACTGTGGCCGATGCCCTATCCAGATTCGATGTCAACACTGTGGAAGACGGGTAGGGAGCCAGGAGCCTTCCTAAATCGCGACTTTGACGCGCCCAGTCAAGTCGACCGAGCCCAGCAGCCGGCGGGACCCAGCAGCTGTAGCACAGTTGTTCAAACAGCCCTTTTCAGGGATAACTTCCGAAAGTCATTCTAACACGATACTCACTTCCCTCCAGCTCACTCCCGCATCTTCCAGCATCCTCCAGCTCACTCCGGCAGACTCCAGCTAATTCCCGCTTGCCTCCAGCAAACTCCAGCTCACTCCCGCAGACTCCAGCTCACTCCGGCAGCTTCCAGCGACCTCCAGCTCACTCCGGCAGCTTCCAGCGACCTCCAGCAGACTCCAGCTAATTTCCAGCAGCTCCCAGCTAATTCCTGCACTTTAACAACCTCCAACCGTCGACACGACCGGAGCATCCGCACTAACCAACCTTTCCCGCATACTATTGTTAGTGATTACTACGGGAGGTTCCGCATCAACAACTTCCAACCGTCGACCCGACCAGAGCACACACACCTCAACCCTCAACTGGAGCGTCCGCACCTGCAACATCAAACCAATGACTCAACCGGAACGTCAGCACCTCAACATCGCAACGCCATATGCCTACTGCCATTGACGCCCAGCTACCGACTCCAGCGCCCGTCGATATCCGGATACCGATCCCGATAAACGACCTCCTCCGTCTCACCATTTACCGTACGTTAACCAAATAAATAAATACACGATACCCATCGTCTTCAACTGACCATCCGTGTTTTGTCACCCTTCTTTGCTATTGCCGTCACCTATCCTTGCCTTTGTGTCCACATTCTTAGTTGTACGGTCGATTGGCACTCACACCTTTCGGCCCTCTGCAACACTCTCCTCCTTCTTTCATTCTTATTCTTTCTTTTTTCTTTCACTCTAACAAAATTTTCTTTCCTTTATAATGGTTTTCCTTTTATCTTCTTTGCTCTTTTATTACATCCATTCTCTTTCTTCTCTTTTAAACTCTCAACTCCGCATCCTATTTTAAAACTGTTTATTTTTTATCTTTTTTCTCAATTACATCTTCCTTGATTTCAGTTTCTTTTATTTTAATTTCTCTTCTTTTTTTATTTTCATCATTTATCATAAGCTTTCTTTCTCTACTCATCTGTATTTCTTCTTTCTTCCTTTCTATTCATTTTTCATCTACTTTCTCTCCCCCATTTCTATTATTTGTAAGCCATTAAAATGAATGTTGTCTCAACAAATAATTAGTGAATACACCCAGCAAAAATTTCACAGATTAGGGTCTTGATAAACAGTAAGCAAATATTTCTTTTGAAGCCCAGTGTATATTTATTTGGAGTTATATTTCCAAATATTGCTGAATTCCTCTGGGATTATTGTTGACTTGAGACAAACAGTACTGCAAAGCAATAATGGCTAACACTAAACATCATGCAGAGCTCAATGCAAAGAATTGAGATTTTTCTCTCTTTTATTTTACACTCCATTTCTACCTTTACCTTGTTTTGTCTGCATCTTTTATGTTCCGCTGACATCCAAGATGTCTCACCAACATCATTACTCAGACATTTTAACAATAACATTTAGCATCATATTTCATCAGATACCATTTTTGCCATATATATATATATATATATATATATATATATATATATAGCATAATGAGAAGCCATGTATACTTTCTTGATATGTATATAATATGGAGAAAACAACTGAAGTGTTGCAAATTAAAAAAAAATGGAATGTTTTTTTTGTGAAAGTATTTATTTATATATATATATATATATATATATATATATATATATATATATAAATTTCATTCTAACACATAATAATTTTAAATTCAACAACAAATACTATTTACAGATTAGTGGCACAGCAATGGGAACGAAAATGGCACCTAGCTATACTAATATCTTTATGCACATTCTAGAAAGGAAAATATTAGACAATTCAGAATTTAAACCATTACATTATTTTAGATATATTGATGACATTTTCTTATTACGGACTCATGGATCAGAAAAATTAAAAAACTTTTTTACTTTCTGCAACAATTTCCACAATACAATTAAATTTACCATGGAGCATTCATACACATCCGTCCCTTTCTTAGACGTTATGATAAAATTAAACAAACACACACTTTCTACCAGACTATACAACAAACCCACAAACCAGCATAAATTCCTACACTTCAACAGCTGTCATCCTCTTAAATTAAAAAAATCTATCGTATACAGCTCATTTCTAAGAATCAAACGCATATGCTCAGACCATCTAGATTTTCTACACAACATTAATAACTTAACAGAACAATTCCTAAAATGTAAATACCCAATATATATAATAAAAGAAGCACTAAATAAAACTATCCATATAAATTGTAACACACTTCTCACATACAAGAAAAGTAAAAACAACAATCGGATTCCCATGGTTTTTAACCACAATCAATATTCCCACTCACTTATTCACAATTTAAAAAATGATTACAAGAACCTCCAGACAAACAAAAAGATCAAAGACATTTTCGCTAAACCACTCATTAATGCAAAGAAACAATCACCTAACCTATCAGCTATCATCACCTCTACCAAATATCTAAATAATACAAACCAATCAGGAAATGACAAATGTAACAAAACTCGTTGTCTAGTTTGCAAACACTTAATAACCGATAGTGTACTTTCTGTACCCAACACCAATATCAAGATACACCCACCTCGCCTCACCTGTGATAGCCATAACATAATCTACTATTTATTCTGCACAATATGTCCCAATAGTGGATATATTGGTGAATATTTTAGATTTCGCTTCAACAATCATAAAATAACAATAAGTCAAAACAATCCTTATTCCCCCATAGCTGAACACTTTAATCAATCAAGACACTCATTAGACAACTGTAAATGTTTATTGATAGATTCCGATTTCAGTTCCACATACACACGCAGAAAAAAATACTGGATTTTAAAATTAAACACATATAAACTAGGGTTAAACAAAGACTTGGGAATTTTAAATCTGTATAAATATTTCAATAGTTAAAAAATTTTTTTTAGATATAGTTAAAAAAAAACTTTTTAAACAACATCTAAAATATTACCGTTAGAAATATTCAAACACAGTTGCATTCCACATCACGTGACGTCCGCCTCTCGCGACGGATGCTACTTGTAAACAAACTTCTGAATACAGTTATTTAATTTATTTCTGACGAAAGATCGGGGCAGATCTGAAATATCAAATATATATATATATATAAATATAAATAAATACTTTCACAAAAAAACATTCAATTTTTTTAACTTGCAACTTTTCAGTTGTTTTCTCCATATTATATATATATATATATATATATATATATATATAAAGAAATACAAAGATGTGCTATATTTATGGGATAAAGTGCTCAATATCAGAGATAGAGCGTGTGTAAATATAAAAGTGAACATAGAAGTCAACACTTAGAGGTGACAGTCTCTTTCATGCTAGATGCAATCGTCAGGCCTGAAGATTGTATCTAGTATGAAACAGACTGTCACCTCTAAGTGTTGACTTCTATGTTCACTTTTATATTTATATTATATATATATATATATATATATATATATATATATATATATATATATATATATATATACATATTGGCTGAAGATCACATGAGGCATGAAATTGATGGTCACAATGCAGTGTTGATGTATTGATCTAAATTTATCCAAATAAATAAATAAACTAACAAACCGATCCAGATAAACTAACCATTAGAAAAAACAAATAAATATAATCAATCCAAATAAATACATAAAATAATAAATAAATTAAACTACAACAATCAACCCAAAGAAATTATTTATCTTACCAAAACTATTAAATAAGCGATATAAACAAATTTTTACTATGTTAATAAAAGCCCCGATTAAAATAAAATACATAAAAAAATAAATAAATATATAAGAAATAAAATTAAAAACAAATAAAAATAAAAACAAATAAAAACCAGCAAAATAATTTAACCCAAATAAAAAAATGAACGACTTCCAGTAAAATAACCGCCTAAATAGATTACCCACAATGGACCACTGACCCATATATATAAATAGCCAAGTAGATATAACAGCACTCGTGGCCTGACGATTGCATCTAGCATGAAGCAGACTGTCACCTCTAAGTGTTGACTTCTATGTTCACTTTTATATATATATATATATATATATATATATATATATATATATATATATATATATATATATAATAATAATAATAATATAAATAGTTATACTCGTTTGGAAAAACCTTAGGTATTTTTGCTTGTAATTGAACAAACCAATACCCAAGGGAAAATAACGGATAAAAAAAGAAAGAACTAAGATGAAATTGAGGCAAAAACAATCATCCAAATTCCAAGCTCAGAATCCAAAGAAAAAAGACTCCAAAACGAGTAAAGCAAAAGTCTCTGTATATATATATATATATATATATATATATATATATATATATATAGAGAGAGAGAGAGAGAGAGAGAGAGAGAGAGAGATACTATATTAGAGAGATAAGGAGAGAGTGAGTGTTTGCCTGAAATATTATATCAGATTTTATTACGCAAGTCCATATTTTCAAACTAAAATTGGCATTGACCTATTATTGATAAAATTTCCATAAATTATACATAAGTGCAATATCCCATGTGAATTTCATCTTATGATATTTTTATGAGAAATGTTTACAATAACAAATTTGCTGGTGTGAGATTTTATTGTGGAATTTGAGTGTTATTCAGCATTTAAATAACTATATACATTTTATAATTGCATAATAAAATCTGAGATAGTATCTATCTGTCTATCAGAATCTGTTAACATCTCTCACTCTCTCTCTCTCTCTCTGTCTTTCTCTCTTTCTCTGTATTTCTCTCTCTCTCTCTCTCTCTGTATATATATATATATATATATATATATATATATATATATATATATATATATATATATATATAATCCAACCCACATGGCCCCAAAATCGTGTTCAGGCATGAAACATATTGTTACGACTTGGTGTTGACATAGGTGCTCAGAAGTTGACAATGTCAACATAGGACCTGTTGGTTGAAATAGCTATTCTGATGAGGTAAATTTGGATTTCTGTTTTACGTAATTCTTCTGCACTGTTATAATAAATACACTGAGTTCTTTTTGTGGATCAGTTTAAATATTTTACATTATTATAATTCACTTGTATTATATACCAATGGATTATTACCTGTATATATATATATATATATATATATATATATATATATATATATATATATATATATATATATATATATATATATATATCATACTTATTATAAAACCCAGCATTGTGTGTGTGTGTGTGTGTGTGTGTGTGTGTTTGTTCGTTTATATATGGGATCGGTTTTTCAACTGATTTCAACAAAACTTCACAGGACTACGCAAAATTACCCGGCGGTGGTTCTGACAGCTCCCCCCAAAAAAAAACACAATTGTTTTTGCACGAAATCAATTTGAAAGCATGGGTAAGGGCCATTTACGCAGATTTTTCGCAGTCTTTGGACGATGTTTTGTTACCGAGCCACCAAAACAAAGCAAATGGTCCAGTTTCTGATAGCACTAATGCTTGGCTATCTAACAAGTACCAAACTGTTTGCAAGACTGTCAAATCGGCTTGACCAGGGAACCATAAACAGGGGTACTAAGGGACACGGTTTAGCCCTCTGAACACACATTCACTGGCACAGTATGTATAGTTTTGGTTAGATTCAAATGAAATTTATGATACACTTGCGGCTTACTATCGCCTTTATGTGTGTCAAATTTCAGAATTTTTTGGCAAAAATAACCGTAGCTGCACGCGGATCAATCTTTTTTGTAACTTCCTTACACACACACAGCTGCGTACAACCAAATCCGCGTGTCGATACCGAGACTGCTGCAAGCCCATTGGTCGCTTTTACAGAGTTTGACCTTGGGGCCCTGTCCAATTATCGCGCAGGATTTCTCACACGTTATAGCGCCCACGTGATCGCGCGTCAGTTTATGTGTAAGTGCGCTCAAGGTCAAACGCCTCTATTGCGTGACTCGGGCGTGCTTTCACACTTTTGCGTCTAATGTTGCCCGCGTGCACGCACTTGGCTTACTTTATTCGCCTACTTTGGACACCACAAGTTCTTGATTACGTGTTCTAGCTGCTTTTTTGTTTTATAGTTCCAACCCAACCCCACACACTTTAGCCAATTGTACTAAAAACCCATTTCCTTTTGGATTTACCCTTGGTTTACCTTTTTAAATTTCCACTTTTTTAGTTTCGAGTTCCCCTTTAGTAACATCTGAATTCATTTTACTGGGTGTTCCCCTTTTTGTGTCTACGTTAGCAGTGCACGTTTTTTTTTCGTTTTGGATTTGTCGAAATATCTTGTTAAGCTTTACCCACTTTGACGTTTTCACTGTTTGGATGCCACCTAAAAGGAGGAAACTTTTGGGGCGTCGCACGGCAGCTGCCTCCGCTGCTAGAGCAGCGAGGGCGAGTGAAACCCCTGAACAGACTTCTTTGCGTCTTTCACGGATGGCCTCGAGCTCAACTGCTCGCTTATCTAGGGAAAAGCGCCGCTGCGCGGACTGAAAAGTTGGCTTCAGCGGCTTCAACCATGTCCGCACGCCGCGCCAGGCTTTCAGTTGAAGAACGTTCACTTCAGAATTCACAGGACGCAGTCCGCGTGGCTAGGTTGAGGGCTTCACAATCCCCAGCACAGAAAACCCATCGTCGTTTGCGGGATACCACCGCCAAAGCTTGATCCAGGGGTTTAGAAAGCCCCGAACAAACAACTTCACGTCGTCTTAGGAATACTAGGGCTACAGCCGCCTCTAGAGCTTCAGAACAACCCCAAGAAACTGCTCATCATCGCTTTAGAAAGGCCCTATCCACCGCGTCTGCCAGAGCTTTAGAAAGCCCTGCATAAACCACTGTTCGTTGCGTTAGAAAGGCCCGCTCCACCGCATCTACCAGAGCCTTAGAAATCCCTGTACAGACCACTATTCGTCGCGTTAGAAATGCCCGCTCCACTGCATCTGCCAGGGCTGCAGAAAACTCTGAAGTACGCCGGCAACGGTTCAAAAACATTAGCCAACTTCGACCTTCTTTGAATGATTCCGCTAGGAGAGACATACAAAGAGGGGCCATGGATAAAGTTTGCACTTTTTGCAACGCAAAAATTGTGGGCCGGTGAGCAACCTGGGCTTTGTTGCTCTGGGGGCAAAATCAAACTTCCTTCTTTAGACGAACCTCCCCAGCCGATTAGGGACCTCCTTCTAGGTACAACTTTGGAGTCAACGCATTTTCTTGAAGCAATACGGAAGTACAACTGTTGTTTCCAGATGACGTCTTTTGGTGCGAAGGCTATTAGTGAGGGGGGATGGATACCTACTTTCAAATTGCAAGGCCAGGTTTACCACTTAATGGGATCACTTTTGGCTGATCAGGGAGAGCCACCTCAGTTCCTACAAATTTACTTTCTCGCTGATTACAACGAGCAGGTTGATGCGTGTCTCGGCATTCTGCCTAGCGATATTTCCGTTGGTCCCCGTAGAGACATTCTGTTCCGTCTACAAGACATGCTTCATGAAACTAACAGTTACATCCGAAGCTTAAAGTTTGCGTTGCAAAATAACTCTTCGCCCTCTTTCAGCGTTGTCATCGATGCAGACAGACGGCCTCACGGTGAACATGGCGTCGCTTCAATGCTCCTGCATGTAATGAAGTCGCCGCAGTCATCCACGGTGAGGAGCATAACAGCCGTGACATTGTCATAAGGTACCGGGGCGGTGGTCTGCGCCGTATCAGTGAAACCCACCGTTCATACGACTGTCTCCAGTACCCACTTCTTTTTCCATACGGAAGTGATGGGTACCACTTCAAAATCACAATATACCAGGCAAGCAGCGATTCCATGTCGACATCCAAGACGGTCTCCTGTGGGGCTTACTACGCCTACGTGTTTATGGTTAGGGAGGGTGAATTTAACCACTTGCACAGGTGCCGTCAACTATTTCTTCAATTCGCTGTTGAACTGGCTGCAAAAATCGGTGAGGTTAGGATTCATCAAGTTAAACCAATCCAAACTTAGAACCGACTCCTACATTCACCTTCGTGATGTTCTGCGTTCTGATGGTGACCCACGCAATCTCGGCAAACCGTGCATTTTGCCTTCCTCTTACACTGGTGGCCCTTGATACATGCATGAAAGGACACAAGACGCAATGACCTATGTCCATCATTACGGGAGGCCTGATTTGTTCGTCACGTTCACGTGCAATCCGAAATGGGTTGAAATCACACGCAAACTTTTTCAAAGTCAGCAGTACTCACACAGCCCTGACCTAATTGCCCGCGTTTTCCGGTTACAGCTGTGTAAGCTTATGGACTTAATCCTTAAGGGGCATGTCTTCGGACGCGTTAACTGTCATATGTATATAATAGAATGGCAGAAACGCGATTTGCCTCATGCCCACATTCTGCTGTGGCTCAACGATAAGGTTGACTCAAACAAAATAGACGATTTTATTTCTGCTGAAATTCCAGATCCTGCACTGGATCCTTTGCTCCACGAAAGCCTTAAAAACAATATGATACACGGCCCCTGTGTCGCAAAATACGAAAAAAGGTCATGTTGGTCAAGCGGTCCCACTTGCGCAAATGGTTATCTCCGTAAGTTTATCTCAGAAACGCAGACTGCGACTGATGGTTACCCACTGTACAAACGTAGAAGCCCCGCTGAGGGCGGCGGAACTGTGACAGTTAAGGGGCACACTCTGGACAATCGTTGGGTGGTGCCTTATTGCCCACTGCTGTCCAAGACTTTTGGAGCCCACATAAACGCTGAATACTGCCACTCGGTTAAGTCAATAAAGTACATCTGCAAGTACGTTAATAAAGTCAGCGATTCTGCCGTTTTCAGTATCCGGCGCGACAATTGCATTGACGAGGTGGCCGATTACGTGGCTGGACGCTACCTCAGCAGTAGCGAGGCCTTTTGGCGAATTTTCGGATTCCCCATACACAAGAGGTCTCCAGCCATTGTGCAGCTTGCTGTTCACTTAGAAAATGGACAGAGGATGTACTTCACCGAACAAATCGCCCAGCAGGTTGCGGAAAACCCTAAAGACACAACCCTAACGGCTTTCTTTAAATTATGCTCAACAGATGCTTTTGCCAAAACATTGATATACCCCCAAGTCCCGTCCTACTACGTGTGGTCAAACAACCGGTGGGTTCGGCGAAAGGCTGGCGACCCTGTCGAGGGTTATCCCGATGTAAGTTCTAACTCTTGCCTTGGACGCGTTTATACTGTGTCCCCCAGCCAGCAAGAGTGCTTTTACCTCCGCCTTCTACTTCATGAAATTGCAGGGCCAACGAGTTTCACAGATATTCGCACTGTCAACAGCATAGAGTGCCAGTCTTATAGAGAGGCATGCTTCCGTTTGGGATTGCTTGAAGACGACTCCCAATGGGATGTAGCCATGGCGTAGGGCGAACTTCTCAGAACGCCATCACGGCTTCGAACGCTGTTCGCCATTTTACTTTTGCGATGGGAATTAAGCGATTCTCTTTCGCTCTGGCTAAAGTACAGAGAATCTATGTCAGAGGATGTGCTGTTCTCCTTTCAGCGTAACAGCCCAGGAGTTGAATGCGGTTTTGTGACACCCAACTCTTCCTCTGTCCTGGTCAGGGCACCGTTTGTGACACCCGTACTGGTCGCGGCGCACTTGTGACACCCGACTTCTTTTTCAGTCACGACGCCAAAATGTGACGTCGGTCCTTAGTGACGGGCTAACCCTGGGACATCGGTTGAAGTCTTGCTGGGTTCTAGCACCAACTTGTCGTACTCGGCTCGCTTCCCACGCCTGGTCTCCGAAGCAACTGCTTTGATCTCGATTCAACCTACCCACGTTGTGATTTGATCTTAGGTTGACGAGATCAATCAAACGTCGGGCCGTAGTGCCAGACGAATCCGGGTCAAGGTGATACTGCACAATAAATGTAGACAAAAAAAACAAAAGCACAAACAACAACTTCAAGGCGAGCGACTGGTTAGGAATAGTGATTAATTTTATGTCGGTTTGTTGAGTTACAGGAGTGCGTCTCTCTCTTTCTCTCCCAGCCCGAAGAAAAAAAAATGTGGATTGTAACACTTTTGCGTTCCTTAACTAGTTCTGGATATCTGGATGGCGAATATAAGTCAGACTTTTATAATTTGTTCTTGGTTAGAAGTCTAAGTCGGAAACTTGTTTTGGTGGAAAATCTAAAGTCGAACTTCAACAAATTTGTTCTTGGTTAGAAGTCTAAGTCGGAAGGCATGGAATCGTGCGGTCACCTGTGCGAGGCGCGTCTCTCTCTTACTGTACTGGCTGTACTCTTCACTCACTGACTGGACTGTCTCTGTCTCGACTTCTGACTCACTGTCTGGACTCGACCCGACTCGACTCTCAAACACCCGTAGATGTTTGCTTATATGGACGCCGATCAAAACCTGACGTGGGGTCGGACGTGGTGTGGCCACCACGTTGATTTCAAATCCCCAATAAGGATTTTCTTTGTTTTCGGCCAAAAATAATTATCATTTTCCGTATTTGGAAATCTTATTCCACTCCCACCCTCTTCTGCTCTCATATGGGTATCTCACCATACTTTAGAGGGCGTCAACGGTTTTCCCACTTCCTCGCAGTAACATCTCATACCTATCCTCTCAATGGGCGGTGGCAGGCCTCCTCTCTGCGTCACATGATCATCTCCGCCTGGCTATTCGGCCAATAGGCGTCAACTGATAATCTCAATTTTTATCCAACTTCACGGGATATGTTTTTTCTCAACCAAGTTTTTCCGTCAACATTAAGTGGACAATTCTTTTTGGCGAAATTGGGTTAATTAAAATACCCTAACATAGCCTTCGTTATCACAAACGAACTTAAACAGAATGCAGATGTCCTGTCCAGGCGACATCTCAATCCAGGGCCCTGTGTGCGGTCGGCAGACGACCCATCAACTACTGATAACACAAGTTCGTCATCCTGACACAGCCAATGTTTTATCTGCCCAGAAGCTCTGGTATCCCTAAAAAAAATGACCATCAGAATTTTCGCCATTCCACCACCCAAAACAACATCGCTTTTGTGGGTGGCATTCTTTCCTTCTCTTATCATCTAAGTTGTTAAGTCTTGTCCCTCTGTTTCTTTCTCTTCTTTCTCTCTTTCCTTCTTTTGTCCTCGCAGATAATTTGGCATATCTCAGCATCACACTTCAGCGAGAAAGTAAAGTGGTTATCTTGAATCGCACTTGAAAATAACAAAACAAAAAATCTTTTTTTTTCACCGATACTCTGTTTGGGAAAATAACAAAACAAAAAGAATATCGCTCAGTATGTCTTTCGTTATATCTATCGGTGTAAGTAATCGCTCAGTATGTCTTTCGTTATATCTATCGGTGTAAGTAATCGCTCAGTATGTCTTTCGTTATATCTATCGGTTTAATTATCCCCGTAATTAACTTCTGTGGTTAATTAATTGATTAATTAACCTGCCGTTCCTAAATAGTGTTACAGTTTCACTGACTTCATATTCAACAGAGCGCTGGTGGCCCTAGATGATGATGTTTTCGAACTGGGAGGTGCCTCTTTACCAACTTACGGTTTACCACCACTGCTCAGGGATGGTTTTGACACTGTATCAACTGAGTTATTGCGGGAAACATCCTACTCCATCGAGGGTCTGAACGCATACATTACCGAAAACGAGCCCAAACTTCTACCTGATCAGAGGGTTACTTTCACTACCATAACAGACAGGGCAAACGGCTCCAGGAGGTATATACTTTTTAGATGCGCCCGGAGAAACTGGCAAAACTTTTGTTACTAAATTAGTCCTGGCAGAGGTACGGCATCGTGGGGAGATCGCTATTGCGGTAGCATCTTCCGGGATTGCTGCAACGTTGCTACCGGGAGGTAGAACCGCTCATTCGGCTTTTAGGTTGCCGCTTGATCTATGCCGGTGACAAACTCCTCTCTGCAACATAACAAAGAATTCGCCACAGGCTGAAGTTCTGCGGAGATGCAAACTTATAGTTTGGGATGAGTGCACGATGACACACAAGGGCGCTCTTGAGACACTTGACCGAAGTCTCCAAGACATCCGCGACTCCTCCGACCCCATGGGTGGAGTAACCCTTCTCCTTGCAGGTGACTTTAGGCAGACTCTACCTGTTATTCCTAAAGGTACACGCGCTGACGCTGTCCGCGCCTGTCTGATGTCGTCTGCCCTTTGGCGCCACGTGGAGACTCTAAAACTGAGCACGAACATGCGTGCCTACTTGAATGGGGACCCCAGATCCGCTGACTTCGCACGGGACCTTCTTGCTCTTGGGGAGGGGAAAATGCCATCTGACACACAGGATGAATTGATGAATGCAGTCTTCTAAAACCTATCCACTAATTTTGCCGATGCCGATTGGCTTGCTGCGAGGGCCATATTGGCACCGAAGAACTGTACAGTTGATTCCATCAACCTTAAACTGTTGGATTGCATTCCCGGGCAATGTCATGTTTATAAGTCCATCGACAGAACTTCCGATCCATCTAAATTAGCTGAGTATCCCATAGAAGTTTTGAACTCCCTTCAGCCGTCCGGACTCCCACCTCATATTCTTCGGCTCAAAGTTGGTGCT
This sequence comes from Acanthosepion esculentum, assembly GCA_964036315.1. Taxonomy (NCBI): domain Eukaryota; kingdom Metazoa; phylum Mollusca; class Cephalopoda; order Sepiida; family Sepiidae; genus Acanthosepion; species Acanthosepion esculentum. Next base: position 23,016,968 of record OZ038480.1, read on the forward strand.
CCGATTATGCTAATCAGGAATTTGCTCCCGCCTAAACAGTGCAACGGGACTCGCTTCATTATTAAATCCCTTTCTCCGAACCTGATTGAGGTGACCATTGCAACTGGCTGCGGCAAGGGGGAAGTCGTTCTGATTCCCTGGATGCATCTTCTTCCGTCAGACGCAAACATACCAATCAACTTTCGTCGCTCACAATTTCCCGTGAAACTTTGCTTTGTTATGTCCATTAACAAATCACAAAGACAGACGCTTAGCATCGCAGGTCTGCATTTACGTGAGCAGTGCTTCTGTCACGGCCAACTTTACGTTGGGTGCTAACGAGTGGTGTCTAAGGACAGGGTTTTCATTTACTCTCCCAACAACTGTCCTAGAAACATAACCTACACGGAGGTCCTGTAGACAACCCGCCCGGTAGCGTTTAAGCGCCATGCACACATATGCAGTCCGATTGCATGGCAATTTTTTTGTTTGTCATATTGGTTTTAACGTTAGGTCGTCGTAGTCTCCACTTACCATTACTAAGACATCTTTGTAAAAGTTATCCAGCTCATTTGCTGCCTTCTGACTTTCATACCTTCACCCGCCATCATGGCGTTTGTTTGTACACTATGATAACCTCACCATATTCAGTTGCAACACAATCTGCTAGACACATGAACACCGGCATTAGACATGATTGCTCCACTAAAGTTCCGGTTTCATTAACAGTTGATCGGAGCACCTGCAGTTCGTACCAGTGCATACAAGCACATTCACACTTGAGAAGCTTCGGAGTTCGTTTAATTGTCACAAAAGTCGAGTGCGTCTACGAAATTCAGGCTTCTGCTTCCATATACACTTTACGGCTGCCATGGGTGGAACATGTCAGCCATACGGCTCTATTGCTTTGTTTGTAGTCTTGTAAAAAAAACTAAAAACACACGCCAAGTACGGCGACCCCGGTCGGTTTTCATAAGCTCTCAGCCGTGATGTTGACTGCGACTGAAGAGAAGGCACTTCTCCATTGCAATTACGATGCGCGGCCTTACGGCTACCCCCGTTGCAGTTTTAAGGGATTTCAGCCGCGATGTAGATAGTGACAGATCAGAATAAAGGAAGTTATATCACAGAAATTTTCTTACCATGACACCCCGTCACTGTTCGATCTTCTCTCGGTTTTACGGTTCTGCTTTGTGGTCGCGGCAGCGCCGTCTTTTGGGCATAAGACGCATCTTTTAGTTAGACAAGCGGTTTGTTTGTGATTGCGCACGGCACATACTTTATGTCTATGGCTTACTCACGGCACGTTTTCCCTTCAATCCCTATGTATGTTGCAACTGAATCGTGGTTTCTTGACTACTTACCACAAGTGCTTCCAGTAATGCTTAACGGTCCAATTGGTTAAAGCAGTAACTGCTGCCAGCTTTTACTCACACATGTCTTAGTAATGGCAAATGACTGATGCTACAACGGCTTTCCGTTACTTCCTTCGATACCTTCGAATACTTGGGCCTGCATGATGTCTGCTTAAACTTTGTGTGCATTGCGTTTCAACGTTTTGTAGAGACTTAGTTCCTGTCGACTTACAAAGCACATCTTTCAAAGCAACAGCTGTCCCCAACTCTTACTGTTACATCCCCGGGCAACGCCGGGCTCTACTGATAGTATATATATATATATATATATATATATATGGAGAGAAAGAAAATTTTTTTTACTACATTACTTAAAAATCGAAAACAGAAAAAAAATAAACAAAATAACAATAAAATAAGCAAAATAAATTAACCCAAACAAATTATCAAATCACACCTGTTGGAATAGACAAAATAGAATAAAAAATAAGAAACAAAATAAATGAACCCAAATAAATAAAGTAAATAATAAACAAATTAGCAAACCATTATGACCAAAATATCAGTTAGACTATAAAAATCAAAATAGCTATAACTGTTATATAACGATAAAAGAAAAAAATACTACATTACTTAAAAATCGAAAACTGAAAAGAGAAAATATACAGTATAACAAATAAATAATAACAAGTAAAATAAATTGATCTAAATTCATCCAAATAAATAAAACAACTAACAAACCGATTCCGATAAACTAACCGTTAGAAAAAACAAATAAATATAATTAATCCAAATAAATACATAAAGTAATAAACAAAATAAACTACAACAATCAACCCAAAAATTGAATAAATAGCTTTAATTATCTTCCCAAATCAGAACAAAATTATTAAATAAGTGATATAAACGAATTTTTACTACATTAATAAAACACAGATTAAAATAAAAATAAAAATAAAAAAATAAAAAGATAAGAAATAAAAATAAATAAAAACAAGCAAAATAATTTAACCCAAACAAATAAATAAAAAAAATGATTGACTTCCGGTAAAATGACCGCCAAAATAGATTGCCCACAATGCACCACTGACCTGTATATATAAACAGCTAAGAAAAATAACAGCACTCGTGGCCTGATGATTGCATCTAGCATGAAACAGACTGTCACCTCTAAGTGTTGACTTCTATGTTCACTTTTATATTTACACACGCTCTATCTCTGATATTGAGCACTTTATCCCATAAATATAGCACACTTTAAGACTATATTTCTTCATATATATATATATATATATATATATATATATATATATATATATATATATATATGATAGTTGGCTTCCTCTCGTTGCCAAAACCAATCCTTGTCATAGACACTTGCACAGGCTTAATTATGTTTGTTCAGCATCCAGAGACCAGAAAAAACGCATAATCAGTAGTTTGAACAAAGCCAGTACAGTCAAACTCTCAGTCACAATGACTTGTGATTCTATGCTAGCACACTCATGAATGACTTCTGAACAATTCGATCTACCCAATTTCACTCAGAAGGCTTGAATCAACCCATGATGTAGTTTTTAGGAATTTTACAAATGTGTCACACATTGGTGCTGCCTCCCGAGACCAATAAAATCAAAAAATCACCTTCCTGAAAAATCAATCTTGATGAGTTTCAAATCCATGGTCAGAAAGTAATTATTATAACCACTCAGCCATATATATATATATATATATATATATATATATATATATATATATATCAGCTTCATCAAGCTCTGAAGCAGAGACACCATAAAAATCCTGCTTTAACAATGCTTTTTTCATCTGTCAGTGTGGCTTTGTCGGCTGCAGCAAGGCTGGGATAGTATCACACTTAAAAAAGCACAAATAAAATATGTTTTTCCCTTACCAGATTTTCTCCACAATAGTCCCTGCTAGCATGCATAAGTGTAAAACGAAAGGCAACATCCACTGCTGACCCTTATTTATCATTCACAATAGGAGAGTCCACCATATATATATACACTATAGACAACATACTATATACTAAGCAGCCATCAGACCATTGTCATATGGTCTGATGAGTTCGTAAGTTATAAAATTCATTAAACTAATAACAGTAACATTTTACCATTTGTTTTCTTTCCTAACCATTGTCAACATTATGGCATCTCAGGAAAATATTAAATAGTTTTTTTATTTACTTTAATAATTATTCTTTCATTAAAAAAAAAACTATCTGATGTGTATATGATAAAAATAATTTCAAAAATATATTTAATATTATTGAAGATAATAAACAAGAAAGTTTAGTCCATTGATTACCTGTGTTTATTTATTATTTACACTTTCAACAAAATTGAAAATGATGCATTTTTGACAATCAAAAATCAAAACAAAATAAAATAAGTAAAAATAAAATAAATTACACTGAAGTGAAGAAATATTATTGAAAGTAATGTAACTAAATATGAAACAAGGAAAGATGAATATTGTCCCATAAATTCCAGGAAGACAGTCTGTCGACAAAACCATCAGAAATAAAATGATAATGAATGTCTGTTTTTGACAAACTCAGCATGTCCCAGACACAAGAGACTGACAATTGCATCAAGTAATTTAGATAAAAGAAAAGTTCTTAATTGATTATTTTGTGACCAGAAGTCAACCCTAATCACCCGTTGGCATTCAAATATCCAGTCTCTGCTCGTTGCAAATTCTTCCTCTTTGATTAGGAATAAGTTCCTGTGCTTCTTTATTTGACATGAAATTCTTTAACTTTCATGTAAAATCCGCAAATGGAACAATACCCCTCTCCTTGACTTTTAGTGGTCTTGGATTTTTGGTATGAATCTTTCATTTTATATTGCATATATTCAGTTATAACAAAAGTAATCTCTTGTCTGTTCACCATTTTGTTACATTTTCTTGTTTCTTTTCAAGTCACAAAACCTTTTTTAAGCATGTTTTCTTTTTGCTTTTGCTTTTTAATATTAAGTTGATTAGTGCACCTGTCAGTTCATCTGCTCAGTTAGTGTCATTTATTTATTTTTTCTAATGTTCACCTAATACATGTCCCAAGAGCCACTGAAGTAGAGGGTTACTGAATAAGACTTTTGTATGAATGTAAGAGGAAGAGTTAAGAAGTGTAGATTATAAGGATATGTAGGAAATATAATGGTGGACTCTAGACATGAAGAGGCTAAGATTGTAGTGATTGGGGAAACATCCCCCCGGGAGTGTTTCACAAAATAGAACTTCGTGAGAAGAAGCTGTTGAAATAGAACCTCCTTCTTACTAATAGGAATAGAGATAGATCTTAGCTGTGAAGGCATGAACTGGTATAACTAATAAATGTCGCTTATCAAAATATTTGCCATAGATATAGTGAATGTTCTAATGAGCTACATTCATTAGTTCTACCCGTTCAGACCATCTCAGTTAATAACTATCTGTGAACTTAGTTACTGCATTGATGCTCATGGCTCTGTCTTTAATGGATGAAAAGTCTTTGAAATTTCACTGTATGTCTGCATGTAGAATACAAAAGGGGATGCAGGTTTGAGACCTACTGGAGGGCTCGTTTTCTATATTAAGTAAATACGAGTCTCAGATAAAATAAATATACTGTTTAAAAAAAATGAAGCCCCTACTTAGATTAGGATACCTGCTAAAAATAATAATTGAAGTAATAAAAAAAATAAATATATATCTTAATTTGTTTATCTCTCTTCGGTTTTATCCTTTTGTTTAATCATATCCTCGATTGCAAGGCCACTAAGATACTAGGGGTTACTGAGTGTAAAAGAATAAGAATAAAGAAAGACATTATTAAGGAGAGAGAACAATAGAAAAGTAATCAAGAAGACAGAAGATAATAATTGACATTGCATTTAAATTTTTGAAGAGCATATTTGGCTGGAAAGCATGGAGTCAGAAGAGAGTTCCACAAGTGTGAGAAAAGAAACTGTTACCATAGAACTTATGGTTACATTTAGGCAATTCAACTGTGAACTGATGAGATCTTGCTGCCAATCTGTACTACATTTAAATTCAAAAAGTCTAGGTACCATAGCAAAGAGCTCATCTGAACAATAACCATGAAAGTAGTTTTAGAAAAGGCATAGGGAAACTATATTACAGTGGTAGGAAAGTGACTAAAGCTGAGATGCCAGGTCAGGACCAATAATATTGCCGATTCCTCTTCTATCATGGCATTTAACTCATCTATCTGTATATCTATTTATGTGCAACTGTCTTGTGAAGTGGTTAAATGTCAAGCTTAATTTTTGAAAAGTGTAGACAAGTGGTCATTTTTTTTATACATCCACTTTATATGCTGCAACTCTTTCAGTAGACAAGTATATATATATATATATATATATATATATATATGCATGTTTCATTAAAAACGACAGACAAGGTACTACAATTGAGCTTTTTATTTAATTTTTCTTGTGTACGAACAAGAGCTTTCTTTACAGGACAAAGGGTGTGTAACAACTGTCCAAATGTTTTATGTTTACAAGCGCTTTCAGCTATATCTTTAGCCATTATCAAGGATGATTTGATTTTTCAGCTTAATTGAGTGTGTGCATTATGTATATGTCTTAGAGTGTAGTAGGGATGTTTTTAATTTCCGAATACGGTTAGCACATTGTGGCTTTGTTCGTAGTTAATATTGTTAAGAGTTGGCTTTTTCTTTTTTTATTATTAAAGCCTCAATTATTTTTAATCTTTTTTTTACAGGTAGATGCAGTTATTATATTTGTGTTTTCTACTAGTATGTTTCTAATGGAGTCTGGTAAATGTGTATTTAAATGTGTTCTAATGGAGCTGTGGTCGGATAGGTGTAATGTAAGGCATCTAGATAAGGATGTAGTTGTGTAACCGATGTAATTATTCATGAGTCCGGTTTGATCAGGAACACAGTTCCTTAAGGGGCATTTGAACTCATAGATAATGTTCGTTCTTTGTAATTTTGACTTAGCTGGTGTGTTGTTATTTCTGAGGATAAGGTTAGCTGTCTTAAATGTTTTATAGTAGATAATTTGATTTTTTATTCGGGTCAATTGGGGTAGTGTATTTCTTTATAATGTGTCTTAGTGAAGATTCATCTTGTTTGTAATTCTTATGCATTTGGTTTTTGTAATAAATGTGTATGTGATTTTTGACTGTGCGTTCACTATCGTTATTACTTACTTTAGGAAGAAATAGTCTAATTTGGTGGTCTATAAGGTGGTTAGGGAAACCGTTGTTGATTAGTGTTTCTTTAACATTATTAAGTTCTTTCTTGTATAGCTTTCTATACATCCATACATACATATATACATACATTGATATGCACATACATAAAGAAGCTTCTTAGATCAATTGTAAATGTACAGATTTGTTTCCTTTCTTAATGTTCAGCTATTTCATTATTCAGTATACTCTATGTGTATTAAAATTTCCAACCCTTCTTTTCTCATTATGTGTTCTAATAATTTTAGCTGTCTCTAATTGATAGCAGCTATTAACCTATTCTCCTTAAAACATCCTCATTTCTCACATGCACTGTTCCTGGTTCTCTCAGCATACCTTGTGAATTTCACCTTGTAATAACTAATTTCTACTAGAAATTATATTTTACGTAGGAACTTGATGCCTGGTATATAAATATTAATAAGCATACTATTATATGTATTTATTTACAGTATGTTGAACAACTGTTTATTTTTTTATTTCATATGTATAAATATTGCTATGGTCATGAGAAAAATAAAACCTCAAATGATAAATCAGATATTGTAAAATTATTGAATGATGGGAAATTAGAAAGAAAGTTGACCATACATCAAAAACCACACAAGAAGAAACGAAAATTATTGGCAAGATAGAACAAGAAAAATAACTGACTAGGAATATCAAGAAAAAAGTCTTGAGAAAAATTAAAAGAATAATAAAGAATAAACAGGATTAACTAACAAAAACTATTGCATTTACATTTAACATTACAAATACAGATGAGTAAATAGATTGAAACAGTACATGAAAACTGATTTCATAGAAGTAATTTATGCTAATGTATGTAAAACTGATGGTTGGGAAGCGATGTGCAGAGGTTTGGTGATACCTGGGGCTATCTCCTTGATTGTATGCCCCTAAGATTCAAGTAGTTGGTGGGGTTGCTTATAGGGCGTAGTACTGAGAAATGTGAGAAAGGAAGACATTTTAAATATATAAAAATGGATGAAACATGAAATAATTACTTTATTCAAATTAGATACAAACAAAATTTTTATATCACTCTTTGATTGGATTCCCTCTCGATATGGAGGCCTGGGGTTGTTGTACCCTCTGCTTCCAGTATCTGTCGATATTTCTGAGATGAGGTATTATGTACACTATTTACATTATTCAGACTATTGTCCTCATCTTTATCGCCATATTTATCACAACGTTTCAGACGTTGTACTCTCTGGCCTTCTTCACGCGGTTGGAATGTCAAACTGAACCCTTTATTTCGCTCACTGGAGTAGACTGTTCTAGTTCCATGTGCTATGTCTAATGGATGTCAGCTATCTCCTGTTAATTCCCCTCTCAAAGGACACATGGCACAGTGGATAAATGCATTAGTTAGATCCAGTGACAGGACCCAAAAAGTGTGAGTTCAATACCTGGTTAAGGTGGTGAAGAACTTGGAGAGGGGAATAACTGACATCCATTAGACATGGCACATGGAATTAGAACAGTCTACCCCAGTGAGTGAAACAAAGGGTTCAGTTCGATATTCCATCACCTGAAGAAGGCCAGAGCAAACAATGGCCGAAACATTGTGATAAACATGGCAATAAAGATGAGGACAATAGTCCGAATAATGTAAATAGTGCCTCTGCTTCCACTTCTGCATGTTACTGTGGCTGAGTGAGAATTTGGTGTTAGGCAATCAATATGGATTAACAACATTGGATAGGTGGAGTAATGTTTTGGGTTAGTCTTGTAGCCAGTAAAGATTAAGTTCTTGTTAAATTTGATGATCATATTAAAGTAAATGCTGAGAATGATTTTAAGTTTTTGAACATGATATTCTTTGACAAATACAAATTATAACTAACTGAGGAATGTATTCATGTAAGACAATGCTTCTTTATATTCTGTTAAAAGGATTACTATGACAGCAAATTAATTGGAATGACCCCACACTCACTGTTGAGGTATTTGAGCACCATCACTAAAAGAGAACTATATGAGAAGGGATATTGAAGCAAAGAAGACCTCTGGGAAGCAATAAACCTGCTGCAAATAATACTCAAGTTCAAACAGTAGAAAAGTTAATAAAGCCAATGGGTGAAAGAGTGATAAATGTTAGAGAATTAAGATATATGGGATACTGTGCGTATGAAAGATACATTTCTGTGGTCTAATTCTTTTGGGTTTAGTTATAAAAATTAATGCTGTGCTTAGATTTTTTCCATAATAAAACCTGACACTTCTTTAAAATAAGTTATTATCAGTATATCTTAAGAAAGATAGATAATATAAAGTGAAACTTGCATGACATATTGCTTTTATATGTATATCCTAAAAATGTTACCAACATTGTCAGTTAATACTAAATTTTTTGTAAACAATGATTGCATATTAAAATCTGAACTAGTGTAGTACTATCTCTCCATCATGATTGGGGGAGCAGTTTAAATGAACACACACAGACAAAGAAAGGGGAAATTATTGTTTTGTTATTTTCAGATGTTGACTTTAGAAATTGTTAAAGTTGTTTCTCCACTTTTATTTCATGTCTGCTATAGTTAAAGAATTTGACTGTACCATAAAGGAATTTGTTGTGTCCAATCAACAATATACTTTACTATATAATTGCTCAATAACAAAGAATGGAGAGCGCAACACTGAAATGCAAAGGTGCACTGAGATAGCGAAAATTGTCTTTCTAAAGCTAAGCAAAGTATTAAGAAACAAGAAAATTTTGTTAAAACAGAAAAGAATACCAAACTGTTATGTAATATGAGTCCTCCTCTATGACAGTGAATGCTGAACAATCTTCTAACAGATGAAGAAGAGACCTTGAGCAACAAAAATATAGTTCTACATAAGGATGCTGAGAATAACATGGACTGAACATTAGAGCAGTGAAAAAGTTTTAGAGAAAATGGAAACAAAAAGCATATTTATACTTAACATCAGGAAGAGATAGTTGAAATTTATGGGGCACATAATGGGGAAAGAGGGCTTGGAAAATTTTATACTCACAAGGCTGATTGAAGGCAAGAGGGAAAGAGCAATGCATAGCGAGCTTGACTAAATGGATGGCAGGAAAGGTTTTAGGGGAGGTAACAAAAAGAAAATTTATTAAGGGCTACAAAGAACAAGAAATTGTGGAGATCCATGATCATGAGCATTAAGGTTTTAAATTGAAATAGGGGCAAAATATCCCAAGTAGCACAAAAAATATATTTTTTGAATACAAATATTTTTATTAAAATCAATGCTGAAGTATTAAATAAATGCCAGATATTAAAAGTGTTATCACTGAAACTGGTTCAGCCTCAGTCATACTCAACTATTAAAGAAATGCCATCATATATCACGTGTTATCACTAAAACTGGTCCCCACTCATACTCAACAGTTCTCTTAGAGGAATTCAATCATTTATTATGTGTGTTATTACTGAAACTACTTTACACCTGCATGATATTAATCTTGAATAATGCTGTCAGATATCGCATATTATCAATGAAACTACTTTACACCTGCATGATATTAATCTTGAATAATGCAGTCAGATATCGCATATTATCAATGAAACTACTTTACACCTGCATGATATTAATCTTGAATGATGCAGTCAGATATCGCATATTATCAATGAAACTACTTTACACCTGCATGATATTAATCTTGAATAATGCAGTCAGATATTGCATATTATCAATGAAACTACTTTACACCTGCATGATATTAATCTTGAATAATGCCGCCAAATATTGCATATTATCAATGAAACTGGTTTAACTCACCAATGCTCAGGACTTCCTTCAATTTTCAACAGGTACAGTGCTTTCCTAATTTTTGTTGATCTTGTTATAAAAACATAAATATTAACGAACTGAACATTCATTTACTCTGGCTTCTTTCTTCATCTTCCTTCTTACTCTGATTCTGACTGGCTGGCACTCAATGAAATGGTCAGTCTGGCACTTAGCCAATGGGTCAGTGAACTGTTGGCCCACAAGTGCATGGTTCCTCAATAGGTACTTAATTGCAGGACAAATGCAGAGGCTTTGGTCAACAACACTGATTTACCTTGGTAACCTTTCCGGAAATTCTTTCCAGAAAATCTCAACTTGAAAAAAAAACGATTAACAGATCTGTTACTCTTAAAAAATATTTATTTGGGAAAATTCTAATGTCTTGTCAACTGTATTAATATTTAACACCAATTTATTTCCATGATTAATTTACCCACTGTCTTCTTCTTTTATGTGCCATGTCTCTTTATAAAGTTGGCGATCATGGCTCTCCACAATTTCCTATCCATTGTAGCTCTTAATAATTTTTCTTTTTGTTATCTCTTCTACACACTATTCTCCCTCCATTTACTCATACTTGCTAGGTAGGTTATGCATTGTTTTCCTCTGTCCTTCTTGCCTTCAATCTGTCCTGTGAGTATCAAATTTTCCAAGCCATTTTTCCTCATTATACACCCTTAGAAATTTCAACTGTCTCTTTCACAAAATTTATTGTTAAAAAGAAAGATAAAGCTTTCAGATCAATGACTTTTACTTTTTTTAATCATTTAATCCCGAGCAAGGCAATAATGCCACCAAGGTGCAAGGGGTTACTGGGAGCAAAAGAAAATGAGAAGAAAAGAAAGGATTATAAAAGAGCAGGAACAGGAAGAGAGATGATGGCAATTGATGTTGCATCTAAATTTTTGAAGATTGTAGGTGGCATTGAAAGCAAGAAACCAGAAGAGACTTTCACAGGTGAGAATTGTGAGAAAAGAAAATATTAAAAATAGAACTTACGGCTACATCTAGCTATTTCAACAGTAAAATGATGAGACCTAAAAGCCAATCTAGTACTGCACTTAATTTCTGTTACTTCAAACCTTATTTTAAGTGGATAGCCATATTTGATTTTGACACTGTGTTTATTTTAAACTGTATTTATTTCATGCACGGGAAAAAATTAATAAAGAAAATGTACCCTCCAGTAGAATTTAAACCTGCATCCCTCTTTGCAGGAGGAAAATGTTTGAAGTAATGAAAATATGCTGGATTAAAAAATAAAATTCATTAATTCTTTAGAAATTTGTTAAATTCATGCAGGTGAGGTACCAAGGAGGAAAGCTCATTAGAACCTTTGCCATGAAAATATTTATAGAAAAGACAGAGGGAAGCCATGACACAGCAGTTGAAAAGTAACTGATGTTGAGATTATTATTATCATCCTCCTCCTCCTCCTTCTTCTTCTTCTTCTTCTTTATACTACCTTCCTCTACCTCTGTCTTTATTCACAACCCCACTTTCTCATTATCACTCTCCACATTTATAGCTCTGGATCCATCCTTTTCTCCTTACTCTCCTTTTATTACTTTCCACATTTTCAAATCTACCCAATCATCTTCCATTTATGTAATTTGACTTTATTATGACTTCAAGTCCACTTATTCTTTCTTTTGACAAAAGCCAAATGGATGTTTACAAATTTCAACAAAATAAAACCCAAATAGAATTTTTAAAATGGTTCTCTAAAGAAGAAGTGAAAAACCAAAAGCAGAAATGAGAATGCAAATAGACAAAAAGTGTGACATGCTTCAAGCATTTCCCTGTGGACAAAATAAAGTTCTCTTCTCATCTTCAATATCATATTATTATCTTCTCATCCCTATTTTGTTTTCTGATGCTCTGCAGAGATAAAAACAAGATGGAGGGCCGATAATATAATGCCATTCGAACTAAGGAAGTAAAATATGTTGATGACTGGGATAAAAAAGAAAAACAAGAAATAAGTCAATGTTGCTATTGTTTTTTGTTATAGAAACAAAATCATCTGTAGGCATTACTGACATTTGTATGTTTAGAAGCAGAATTGATAGAAGGAGAGTTTTTTGTTTTGGTTCTCTTGGAGATCCCATAAAAGAAAAAACTATAAAAGGAAAAAACTTAGCTATGCATATGTCTCTACTTACAAATACTCATTTCAATCATTAAGATATGGTAAAATATAATGGGCCCAGAAAAATAACACGTAGCTGGAGAGATAGAGAAAAGAAAAAGGAATATTCATTTTTTATTGACATAAACTTTTAGTTCATGGAATATAGCTTATAATGAACACAAAAATTGGTAACAAATAGTGGATACCAATTACTCCTTGTGTAGTGAAGAATACCAAACCTGTCTTAATAATATGGAATGATGACAATTAGACTGATCCCTCCAGACAAGAAAGTTGAATTTAATAATTGCAAATAAGAAATAAAAAGGACGTAAGATGTCTTAAGCATAGATGTGTAGGCAGATCATAGAGTAAAGGTGAAAGAGAGTGATAAACTGGATAAATATTAGGACCATAGCCAGAAGCTGAGAGAGATATAGACTGTGAAAATTATAATCGTAGATTGATATATTACATTAGTTTGTATGTAGTTACAATTTAGTGGGTAATTACAGGTCAGAGTTATTACTGTTTGTCATGTTTGATTTTTCATGCATGTTTTAGAGTATTTCTGATGAATATTTTGTAATTTCCTTACTTTTGGGAATTTTTTGTCAATGAGTTTTTATTATATAGTGGGTAGAAACATGATTTTGTCTACACTAACAGGTGCATTATTGATAGCCAACCGGAGTCCAGTCATTGTGCTGCAATCTTTGGCTTCTTCCTACCTGCATTTCTGGGATGAAGACGATTCTGTGATTGTGCCCTCCAAGTGCTTTGTTGACTTGGAGAACTTTTAGCAAATTTCAAACTGAACTCTTTATTTAATCTAGAAAGGTAGATTTTACTCATTTCACTGTTTATGTCTAGAGATATCTAGTAATCAGTTATTGCTTGTTGTATTTCCACTTGAACTCACAATTACTTTCACCAAATTCATTAAGCAATGATTTAATCCACTAGGCTGTTGTCCAGTGGAACAATCCTACATCTAGAATTTGGAACCATAAACATACTCTGGCTGTTGCTGACATTGCTGCTGCTTCTCACACTTGACTGCACTCTCCATGGTTTCTCTTTTTACTGCTGCTTCTACTCGTCACACTTGACTTCATTCACCTGTTGCTGTTGAAACACTTGATGAAATAATAAGCATATTTTTCATTTTATTTAAATAATATATTGTTAAAAAAGAATACAGGAAAACATAGAACAATAAAGCTATGTTTTCCTTCTTAAGGCAGAAACATTCTGATTAAGCAAGATAGATTTTGAAGAGAGGACTAGTTTTCAGCTATAGAATTTATGGAAATAAGGTTAATTATGACAACCACATGTTGCCAGAGAATTTACAGAATAAATTTTTACTAAATTTCACTCAATGCAAAGCTCAAGTGTCAGTCAAGGAAATGGCTTACTGAATGATGTGTGTGATATGAATGTAAGAGGCAGTCGAATATTGTAAAGATTATGGGGATAGGAAATATGTGGCATTATGATGGGACAGGATGTGTATATGATATTATGGAATTGTGATATCATTATGTTACCAAATGTCATATATGTATATAATATATGAGAAAGTGAATATATGGCATTATGAGTATCAATGGTTGTATGAGAGATTGAATATGTAACACTATAAATATATAACATCATTACCTGACAGAGTGATCATTTAATATTCTGAGTATGTGATATGAGATAGGGTTATGCTAGAGGAAGAACAGATAATTACAAAAAGAATTTGAGAAAAATGTAAAGTAAAATACACTAAAGAAAAATGGAGAATTTTCTTTTGACAGGAGAATTTTTTAATGCTAAATTTCACCAAGTCCAAAGTTCTGGAGTCACTCAAATTAGAGTGTTACTGAATCAGGTGTGTAACAGATTGTGGTAAAAAGAGAAGATTATGAGTATAAGGAGGATAGATAAAGATTGACCTTTGATTTGAAGAGGTTAAGATTGTACCATTCATTTTTCTAGCATCTTTAGCAATAGATTTTATATAAGAAATCCACCTGAGCACTGGATTGAAATTAAGACCCAAAAGACATTCAAAGAATGGAGCCTCACTGAGAGCGCAAAAATTCATTGTGACTGGAGAAAACTCAGGGTCAAAACAGATACTAGCTTGCTACTGAAATCTCAAGCCAGTTAGATCAAAAGAAAGATCTGTTGTCAGACACTGATCATCTTGAGTTTTGCAAGTGCTTCCATAATCATCTTATCAGCATAGATATTTCTTAAGGATCTGAGAATGTTTCCAGGCAGATCATTAATGAAAAATAAAATGAGGGTATGATCCAGAGGCCTTCGGAGACACCTTCTATTATCAGAAGACTGATAATGACCTTCATGAACAAACCTCAGACAGGTTTTGATAATTGCATTGACCCTTCGAGATATGTCATAGCTGGAGAGTTTGTGCATTCCACAACTATTCGAAAGGCAGTTATTCTAGTGATGAATCTACCATTAAGCACTTCACTGATTGTGTGGTTAAGGATCCCAAAACTCTAAAGCAAGAGGCCAAAATATGAATAAAAACAACTGCACAAACATTTCAAGAGACAAATGAAAGGAATCATGGAAAAGCTTAAATTGAAAAGAATAACAGCATTTCTATTATTGGCAACTGATAAGAATCACCCATATTAAGACGAAGATACATACGCTGCTGCAAAATAGTAAGCTCCCAAGAGAACTATTCTATTCTTATGCCAAGATTATAAATAATACAATTCTGATGTTACCTCATTACACTACTTATGATGTTCAGAAACAATTTGTGGAAATATGACTGTCTGACATAAGTGAATACAGCAAATTGACTCTGAAGGAGAACAGAAGTATTCATGACTTTATTTTATTTTTATTACTAAATGTTCACCCAATACAAGGCGTAAGAGCCACTCAAGCTATCAGGTTACTAAACAATGTTGGTGTATGGATGTAAGAGGAAGAAATATGTGCAAATTATGAGTATATATATATCTACACCATTGGCAAAAAGTTTGGGGCCTCACTTATTTCTTTAAAACAAAATACATTAAAATGAGACATTTTTAATTTTTTTAAGTAAAAGATAAAATTTCAATGACTATGGTGTATTTTTTTTTTTTTTAAGCTTATCACCCCAAGCAAGGCTGGAAGCCACTAGCACGTAAGGGGTTACAGAAGGTTTGGAGGAAGAGCAGATAGGAGTGGTAAAGGAGAGGATGTGGAGAAAGATAGTGGATCGATCAAGGCAAGGTGGTTACAGAAGATTTGGAGCAAGAGCAGATAGGAATGAAAGATGAAAGGATGTGGAGAAGGAAAGTGGATAGATCAAGGCAACTGTAGATGTCGATTGACGTTACACTTAAATAGTTGGAGATTGTATTTGTCAGGGAAACAGGAATAAGGAAGGGAGTTCCACAGGCAAGATGTGCGAGACATGAAGCTATTGGAGTAGAAGAGACATCTACATCTAACAGTTTCAACGGTGAAGGGGTGGGAACGGGATGCCAGCCTCGTAGGACGTTTAAATTCATGAGGCCTAGGAACCAGCGAAAGCAGCTCATCGGAGCAGTTACCGTGAAAGTATTTGTAAAAAAAAAACAGAGGGAGGCAACGTCGCGTCTGTGAGAGAGCGGCTGCAGATGAGATGCCAGATCAGGGCCAATTACATTACATATCTGTCTTCAGATTATACATGCTCTTATCAAAGCAAGTGTCATTTTCTCAAAACAAAAGAAAATGTGCACCGTTTCAGTAGGCGATGTACCAAGTTTATATGAACGCTTTTCTATGATTAATTCGATTAGTGACTCTAATACAATCATCACAAATTTATTTTTATTTTGACCAAAAATAATCACTTAACTATAAAGAATTATCATACAACTGTATCATATTTTGTTTTCATCAGTAAAACCACCACCTGCCTTAATTACTGATTTACAAATTTTTAGCATTCTTTCTAACAATTTTTTTTTAAAAGTCGATGGCAGATCTTCCCAAGAATTGCCAACTCCTGAAAAAGCTTACACTCACTCATTTGGTATTCTCTTCAAACTCTCCTATCCAATTCATCCCAAACTAATTCATGGAGATCGAAGCAGCCAAGTCATGATTTCCAAAATATTATGCTTTTTACTTTAGCCGTAACTGCCTTTTCTGCTTATTCACCTTTCATAATCAAGGTTTCTTGATGAATATGCACCCACTCTGCTCCACAGATCTAAGTCGATTGTTCAAAGTTGTGAGTGTCACTAGTTGCTGTCAAGAGGAATTGAATTCAGCTTTCAACTCTGGAGCAGTTTTCCTTCTATTACTTTTTCAAGTCTTCATCTTCAGCAGTTGTCACTTTTGGTGCTCCAGATCTTTTTCTGTCAACATTTGCACCACTTTCTATCTGCCTTTGTAATGATTATTGCATCCCATGTCTAGAAATCTTCAAGTTTTTGCAATTTGTCTTCTGTGTAGCCTTCTTTAAATAAAATTTCAGCTTGATCCATGACCTAAATGCTTAGCTGTTTTGGTTTCACCATTTCATAATGGTATAATCTTTTTTCTTCAAACAGAGACAGCTACAAATGTTTTGTTTACAATATTAGTCAGTGATTAGTTAACTTTTAGAGAATGTATTACCATTTAACTTATTTGAAAATTTGGTAATCTCAAAAAGTCCACTGAGAGGTTAATTGTAAAAAAAAAAAATTTCTCATACAAAATATTCATAATTTAGCAAAATATATTGTCGACAGATGAATCCAAATTTTAACTTTCTGGGGAAAGAGTGAAAAATCAAATCAAATGTAGTTAGTGAAATATTATTTTTTTACTTTAAAAAATACAAAAATATCTCATTTTAAGAAGTTTTTTTTACAGAACTGCAAGGTGGCCCCAAATTTTTTCCCTGTAGTGCATATATATATGTATATATATATATATATATATATATATATATATATATATATATATATAAAACACTATCTAATTTTGCATAATTTAATATATCAAAAAACAGTATTTATAAAAATATTATGACAAATTGGAAAAAAGTTTCATCCATTTCAATTAAATCCTAATGGATGAAATTGGTCAGAAAATTTTTTTTGCTAATTTGTCATATTTTTCTAAATATATATATATATATATATATATATGTGTGTGTGTGTGTGTGTGTGTGTGTGTGTGTGTGTGTGTGTGTGAACAATAAAAATATTGAAAAATTAAAAAATTAAAATTTTTTCAGACACACTGGGTTGTATATTAATATTTTTGGGTTTTATCTGGAGGAAAAAAATTCCTGCTTGTTAGTAGCAGTGAACTACAGGAATGAATGACTTTCTGAAGAAAATTAACTGTATCTGTAGTTTTCCTTTGTTTTTTATCATTTATTTTGGTCAGTCCTTTTAAGTTTTTAAGATAAAGGCTGTGGAGCTTCATGGGACTCAGAATTCCCTTCTTGGTCATTTTGACAGTTTTATTAATTGGTTGCTGGGATGGGGATGTGTGTGTTAAGTGTATGTTATCATTTGTTCTTTGGGAGGGTGTATGATGTGTGTAAGTGTATATATTAATATGAGTGTGTGTATAACTGTGAAACCTCAACACCTCAGCAAGCATTTCTGTCTTGTGTGGGTGAGAAATGTGGGTAGGGCTTGATTTATGGGGTTATATATCAATTCTATCTATGTTGTTAAATTTGTGGTTAAGTCCAGCTGGACAAAGTGTTTTGAGGCACAAAATCCATTTGTTTTCATGTTCATCTGAAATTTTTCTAATGTTATCTTTTCTGTCTATTTCTATTTTTTCAATTATAATGTATTTGGCATGGCTTTTAAAATCATGTTTTTCTAGGTGGAAATGTTGTACTACATCTTTCATGAGGAGCTGACTTAATCTGATTCTGATAATTATTAATTCTATAGTGTAAGGGCCGTTCAGATTTTCCTACATATTGTTTCTGGCATAGTGTGCATTCTAATAGGTAAATTATGTTATGACTTCTACAGTTAGAGTTGTGGTAGATTTTGAAAATAGATTTAGTGACTGAGCTAGTGAATGAATTGGTGTGTCTAATGTGGTTACAGCATAAGCTCTTTTTGTTGTTACATGGTTGGAAAATCCTGTTGTTTTTATTTTTGGTCTATTACAGGTTACCTTATCATCTGAAATTTGGTTACTACCTATAATTTCCTTAAGGTTCTTAGGCTTATAATATGCTAGAAGGCCAGGTTCCTCAAACCAAATTTTTTGGTTAGAGATGTAGTATTTCCTAGCGATTTTTGATTATCTGTGATAGTAGCATTGCAAGTGGTTACTAGAGGGATGAATCAGGATTTATTTTTAATTTTGTACATTATGGTGTTTTCTCTAGGTGTACAAATTGCTTTACTTATTTGTTCCCTGATTAGGTGTTGTTTATAGCCACATGTTGTGAATTGATGCTCAAGATTTTGAGTGTGTTTATTTAGTTCTTCATTGTCGGAACATATCCTTCTGAGTCAAAGTACTTGTGAATAGGGAAGGTTCTCCTTAAGGTGTTTAGGTTGGGAAAACTTAAAGTGTAGATATTTGTGGGTGTCAGTGATTTCAGTGTGTAGTGTGGTTTGTAGTTTTCTGTTTTTATCAATGCAAATGTGGGTGTCTAAAAATGTTACTGATCTTGTTGATTTTTCATGGTCATACTTAATCGAGTCAGGGCGACCCCTCCAACCCTTCCAATTACCGTCCTATCAGTCTCTTACCCCTCTTCGGCAAAGTCTTCGAGGCCATTATCAACGCCGAAGTGATTAATCACCTGATATCCCACGATCTGCTCTCAGACAAGCAGTATGGTTTCCGCTTTGCCCAATCTACTGCCGATGTGCTTATGGCCATCACTGAATTTGTCTACCAAGCTATCCATAATAACGGCGAAGCTCGTGCCGTGTCCCTTGACATCTCCAAAGCATTCGATAGAGTTTGGCATGCCGGCCTCCTTCGCAAGCTCCAGGTTTATGGTATCACAGATCGATTGTTTGACCTAATACAATCATTTCTGTCAAACCGGGATTTGAAGGTTGTTCTCAGTGGATTCATCTCCAGCTCCTATCCCACTAACGCAGGTGTTCCTCAAGGCTCCATCCTTGGCCCTACTCTGTTCCTCATATTTATGAACGACCTTCCTGATGCCATAGACTCCCAAGTCGGTATCTATGCTGACGACACCACTACTTACTCCTGCCTCAAACACAAATCTAGTGAGGCGGACAAAATTAACCTGGCAGCTCAAATTGAAAAGGACCTCCAATCGGTTGTGGACTGGGGAGAGAAATGGATGGTCAACTTTAACGCCTCTAAAACAAAACTGCTCTCCATTAACCACCACAAGGATCCATCCCTGAATCCCATTAGAATGTCTGAAGACCAACTTCTTGAGAGCTCCTCTCTGTGGCTGCTCGGTCTCACGCTGTCCGCTGATCTGAGATGGAACAAATACATTGAGTCAGTTGCATCATCCACCACAAGAAAAGTTGGTTCCCTGTGCCGAGCCAGGAAATTTTTCTCCCCAGAATCGATCCTCCAAGTCTATAAATCGACCATTCACCCTTGCATGGAGTATTGCTGCCATATATGGTCTGGGGCCCCTGCTGTTTGCCTCAGGGTTCTTGATAAGATCCAGAGATGGATATGCAATGTGATTGGCCCTGATCTGTCATCTCGTCTGCAGTCGCTCTCTCACAGATGCGATGTTGCATCGCTCTGCCTTTTTTACAAGTACTTTCACGGTAATTGCCACGAGGAGTTGCTTTCGCTTGTCCCTAGGCCTCGTGAATTTAAACGTCCTACGAGGCTGGCATCCCGTTCCCACCCCTTCACCGTTGAAACTGTTAGATGTAGATGTCTCTTCTACTCCAATAGCTTCATGTCTTGCACATCTCGCCTATGGAACTCCCTTCCCTATTACTGTTTCCCTGACAAATACAATCTCCAACGGTTTAAGTGTAGTGTCAATCGACATCTCCAGTTGCCTTGATCTATCCACTTCCCTTCTCCACATCCTTTCATCATTCATTCCTATCTGCTCTCGCTCCAAATCTTCTGTAACCCCCTTGCCTTGATCGACCCACTGTCTTTCTCTTTCTCCACATCCTCTCCTTTACCACTCCTATCTGCTCTTCCTCCAACCCTTCTGTAACCCCATGCGTGATAGTGGCCTCCAGCCGTGCTTGGGGTGATACGCTTAAAAAAAAAAAAATACCATGTTTAGGGTCATAAGGAATTCAGTGAATTTCTCCTCACTGCCTGTGTATATAAAAAAGATATCATCAATATATCTTGCATAGAATATGCAGTCTCTACCAATGAAGGGATAAACATGGGTCTCCTCAAATTTTCCTATGAACATTGTGGTATATGATAGAGTTGGAATGGTGCCCATAGCACAGCCTATTACTTGTAGGTCGTGTTTTCCATTGAAATTGAAAGTATTCAATGTAAGAATATGTTCCATGAGTTTTATGATAACTTCTGTGGGAGGGTCTTGTTTTCTTCTTTTAGTAAGTGCTTCTTTAAGGGCGGTTAGTCCTTTGATGTGTTTGATGTTTGAATAAAGTGATCTTACGGCCATAGTTACTAGAGTAGTATTTTCTGGCACAGTTTGTATGAGATTATGTTTGTATGTGATTAATTCTGTTATGTCTCTGATGTAAGATTTTACTTCCTTATCTAGGGGTATATGTAATGGTCTACATATTTGGAAATTTTGGTCATGTGGCAGTTAAGTGATGAAATGACTGGCCTTCCTGGATTGTTGTTTTTGTGTATTTTTGGAAGGAGATAGAAGCGGGCAGATGTGATGTCTGTGGGTGTAAGTGTTGTGCATGTTTCCTTGTCAATTAGTTTGTTGTGAAGCATCATGTTTAGTGAGCTTGTTAATTTTTTGGGTTATTCAGGGAGAGGGTTTGTGGGTATTCTAAAGAAGGATTTCAGGTCCCTTGCCAAGTTGTCCTTATCGAACCTTGGGGTACTAGGGCAAAAGCTTAGTTCTTTATTTAATAACCTGAATGCATTGAGGAGAATTACTATTAATTAGATTTATAACTTGTTTGTATTGGTCATGTTTGTATTTGCAAGTATGACAAGGTTTTTTTCATAAAAGCGTGAAAGTTTGCATCATGTCCCATCCAAGTATCCTGGTTGGGGGCTTATCCCGTTTTTTGAAGGTTGATTGTGTTTGCTGTTGAATTTCTACTAGGGGCTAATCTGGGTGGTCTGGGATGTCTAGTGGAGTTATGAATTTTATCTAAAGGCTGCTGTGTTTTGGTTTGTGTATGTTTGTAAGTCACCTTAAGAATGTCCATGTAAGTTCATGGTTTGTTTTGTGCATGTGTTCGTTTTGAGGTTCTAGTTATCATTGATGGTGGTGGTCTCATTATTGTTGTTTATGGTGCTGATGGTTGTCTGTTAGTGTGTGTGTGTGGTCCATTTTGTGTTTGCATTTCTTGTGTTGGGGTCGGTGTGGTCGCAGTGTGTTGTTCTCTTTTGTGGTATGGTCATTCATTTTTTCTGAGTGAGGTTTGACTTTTCTTTTGTACTTCTGGCTGGAGGAAATATTCCATTTCAATTTTCTTTGTTTTTCAGTTTCTGTTTTTAATAGTTCCTTTACTGTTTGGTCTGTGCAAGCTTTTATAACATTCTTTATGTTAGTATATTCCTCAGTTTTTGTTTGTTTTTTTATTTGCTCATCGAGCAGGTTGATTTCTGGTATTGTTGCCATTATGGTTTCCTGGCAGAACTGTATGTATGGTATCCTGCATAAGTGCCCTGGAGAAGTGTTGTATTTTTCAGTACCATGATGTTAGATACCCATCATTATGGTTACCTATTGATGATTCCAAATCAATCCTGAAATTGATTGGTATTAGTTGATCCTTCAGGCATATCCTTATATATTCCTGGTGTGATTCATATATATATATATATATATATATATATAATAGCACACAATGGGTGTTGGTAGTAATTAATCAGTGCTTAATTTAAAATAACATTGCTAAAATTTATATTAGAAACAATTATGTGTTTGATCCTCCTTATTCAATACATATAAAATCATTAGGTATAAAATTTAAGTAAGGATCAACTATATAATTCTTGAGGATCAACTATATAATTCTTGAGGATCAACTACATAATTCTTGAGGATCAACTATATAATTCTTGAGGATCAACTATATAATTATTTTTAACACATCTATATAAATATATATATCATTGTTTACCAGTTGTACTATTTCTTCATAAATCTATTTGTACATTTTATAATAAATCCTATATTTTCTGCTAATCTAGGTTTCTTTTCTATTTTAATTTCAAAACCTTGCATTTTAGAGTAGAAAACGCTCATAGTAACAATAAAAATTAGAGCAATTATGATAATGATAAACATCTTTTCTTTCTATTTCTCCTTGCAGACAACCTGACATCTTCTGCAAAATTGTCTGGAAGCCTCGCCAGTTGCTTTCTTTTGGCATTATGATAATTCTGAAATAATAAAGTGCCAAAGTTTCGTGTTTCATGATTCTCTCCCACGGCTAAAGACAATACAGATATCTTTGTTTTTATTGGTGCCATTAACAAATTTCCCATCTATTAGGTTTCTCTTCTGTTTATTATTACTTAAACATCTTTCTCTTCTCCATTTGCATTTAGTTCTTGCCCAGTTTTCTTTGGTTATTTTGTTCTTTGTATCTCTTCAGATGTGGTTCAGTTCTTCTCTCAGGGTGATTTCAGAAGTGTCTACATGCGGCATTGAATTTACTCATTGTAGGTGATGGTTGAGGTTTTTGTTCAGCGTGCCTTCCTTCAAGTGGATAAGAGTCAGTCCCACCCTCATGGATGCTTTTTTGATGTAGAGACCTGGCGTCTTCACAGCTGTACACATCCTTAGCTTCTTCCGCCAGGTGGCAACACTGTCTATCAAAGTTTTTACTCTTATGACATTGGAAATCTGGTTATCCAACTCATTTCTTCTTTTACTTTAGTTATTTCTTTCAGCAAATATCTTCTTCCTCTTATTCATTGTCTTCTTCAATGATTTTTTTTCTTTTTTTTTGTTCATTCTAACTATTTTTCATTCTCTCTATTCTTTCTTCCATATTGCTTTCCTTCTTACTATTATTTCATTTTTTCATAATCTTCCTTTATTTCAATATTTTTCTTTTTCTCTGGCATTTCTTTCAAATATTATTCATCATGCTTTTTTTTTATTTTTATTTTATTTTTATTTTTATTTTATTTTCATTTTTATTTTTATTTTTATTTTTATTTTATTTTTATTTTTATTTAATTTTTTATTTTATTTTTATTTTTATTTTTATTTTATTTTTTATTTTTATTTTTATTTTAATTTTTATTTTATTTTTATTTTTATTTTATTTTTATTTTTTATTTTTTCTTTACCATTTATTATATTTGCTTTGTCTTATTTTCCATTCATTTTCTTCATTTTTTTCTTCATTTATATTCTTCTCTTTCTACAATCTCTCTTTTTAATACTTTGTTTTATTATTTTGTCACCTACCGCTTGTTCAGTATCTTTTAATTCATTACTTATTCCTTCTCTGTTATGCATGTAAACAGTATAATATCTTCATGTAGAAATATGTTGTTGTGTCTTTTCATAATCATTCACATCAATCACTGATATACAGATGACACTTGGTAGAAGGAAATCTATAAATTTTCTTAAAGATAGATAGATAGATAGATAGATAGATAGATTGAAGGATAGATAGATAGATAGATAGATAGATAGATAGATAGATAGATAGATAGATTACAAGACAGATACATATAAATACAATTAAACAGATACACATATGGACAGAAAGAATTAAATAGATAGATAGATAGATAGATTACAAGACAGATACATATAAATACAATTAAACAGATACACATATGGAGAGAAAGAAGTAATAAAGAGATAGATAGATAGATAGATAGATAGATAGATAGATAGATAGATATGCATATAGTAAATATGCAAATGTGAAAAACATTTGGAAAAAAAGCATCAAAGAAATTAATGTTGTCACAACAATTCCAAGGAAATTACCAATGTAAGAAGCAATAATATTAAAAGGAATATTGAAAATAATAATCTTTTTATGATAAGAAAACCAAGTGAATGACAGCACTTGGTCTGGGTGAGGAAGCAGAGGGAAGGGACTTGTTGAGAGCTGCAAGGAATAGAGGGAGGAGGTGGAGAGCCATGATTTCCTATGTCCTGAAAAGATATGGCACATAGAAAGAAAGAAGTATTACCTGTGAACATTTCACACTTTTTCTATTTGAATTTTCTGATGAATCTTAATTTTTAAGATACTTATTGAATAAGCTCATAGCAAGTTTTACAACAAAAAATATCTGTATAAATTCCCCTGTTGCATTGTTATATATTTGAGCTTAACAACTTTAACAGAATAATGCAATAACAATCATAAATATGAACACTGGTTGTTATTTTAAGAAGTAAGGGGGTACAAATGAATAGATTTGAAATTGTCAACTGAAACAGCTATTAAACACTTCTGTCTTCACTTCTTTCTTTCATTTTCTCATTGAAACTAAGTAACATCTCTGATATGTCTTTTCCCACTTTCCATGTGCTCCAAACGGAATATTCCATTATTTATGAGGTATTGGCAGAGTGTAACAATCATGCTAACTAAGGGTGTTCACCCCAAGCAAGGCAATAAAGGCACTAAGACACAATTGGTTACTGAGTGTGAGAAAAAAAAAAGAAAACATTAAGGAGAGAGAACAAAAAAAGAACAGGAATCAAGAAGATAGAAGATAATGACTGACATTGCATTAAAACTTTTGAAGATCAAATTTCACTGGAAAACTAGATGTGAAAGAGTGCTTCACAAGCAAGAACTGTGAGAAAAGAAACTGTTAAGCTATAACTTACGATTACATCTCGCCATATTGAGTGTAAAATGATGAGACCTAGCTGTAAATCTAGTACTGTGCTTAAATTCATACAGTCTAGTTGCCATAGAGGAAAGTTTACCAGAACAATTACAATAAAAATATTAATAGGAAAGCACAGTGAAGCTACACTATAGCAGTGGAGATGTGGCTGAAGCCAAGGTTCGAACAAATAACATTGTAGATTCTTCTTTGTGTTTTATCAAAAATTTCTAAATATATAGCAGAAACACCAGACCAGATGTAACAGCAATATTCAATGCATGGATAGTAGACTTATAAATGTTTAAGATAGTTTAAAATTGTCTAGCATGACACAGTGAACCATGATTCATAGAAGTGGACATATCAGTTGATTCGTGTGGGCTATAGCAACAGAACAGGCCAGTATGAATCAATGAGAGAATTATAGTTTTATCTGGTATTTACAAGCAGAAAAAAAGCATTGATGCTGGCTTTGACCTAAGCAGAAACCTTTGTGGCACAATTCTCAGTAGGAAGGTTAAGAATCTCAATCTAAGTGGCACCTTGAAAAAAATTATGTAATGAATCCTAATTGGTACACTAGTAACAGAAAGAAGTCTTTTGAATAGGAGGTTCATTCCTAATAGACAATGAAAAAGAAATATCAACAGAAACTATTGCATGATCCAAATTGCAATGAGGACAGAGTTGTGATGCATGACAAGGGCTAGGAAAAGAGGTAACGAACAAATTGAGTAAAGAAGCATGTTGGTCAAATTTATTAAGAAAATAAGTAAAGAAATCCACTATTTGACTGAGAAACTGCAATGGGAAAATTGAAAGTCTGAATAGCAGTAACATCAGTGACATTAGAATGCTTAAGCCACATGATGTGATGAACATTAAAATCACCAAACACAAAAATGTTCACAGATGAATGTTGAGAGAGAGTCATTTCTAATACATTACAGTCCTGTGAAGAAGGGGAGCAATAAAGGAAAAAGTGGAAGCTAACAGAGAACAATAACAAAAGATGAAAAGCACATGAAAGAATCATCAGGACATTCAAAAGATAATTCTGATGCCATTGGAAGATTTTCCCTAGATATAAACACTGAGGCCATGCATATATGTGCTAGAATGTAACTTTTACTGAAAATATTGCATTGTATTCGGTTTACATATTTTGATAAATTTGTAAGTTTTTATAAATTTTTGAATTAAATGATTTCTTTTCAAATTTTTTTCATTATAAAATAATAAATAAAATAATAAATCTTTATAAAAGGTAAACAATAAATATCATATTGTACTTGGTTCACATATTTTTATAATCTTGTAAATAAACATTGCTGTGGGAGTCAAAAGTGTATATAGTAGTAGGGTTGTCAAGGGAATAACAGTCCTTTTTGCAGGCATGAAACCTTCATGCCTGCAAAACATTGCCAAAATTTGATATCTAAGCTAGCCATGTTTTTGTTTCTCATATCAAAGGATTTTACTCTATTGATAAGATCACTAGAATTTCTAATGTGTGCTGAGCTGATTCTTCCAAGGACAGGTGTTATGATTTTTGATGTGCCTTTTCCTAATTTGAGGTGCACGCTGATATACAATATTATCAATTATTGCAAAATCAATAGTAACACAATGCAGTATGTATATAACCAAATAAATACATTGATTGCTTAATATGTATATATGTGTGTGTGTGTGTGTGCATGTTAATGTATGTATTAACATGTGCATATGTGTATATATAACTGCATAGACCCACATGCACATACTAAAATATATACATTATACACACACACACAGAAATGCACATATACACACATATGTATTTGAGAAAATTATAAGAACACAAGAAAAATTAAATAAAAACCTAAACTTTACTACCTTGTCAGTTGTTTTTAATGAAACTTGTATAAAAGAGGGATTGCTGCTCAAATACACAATTATACACACACACACACACACACACACACACACATATATATATATATATATATATATATATATATATAAGCAATCAATATATTTTTTTAATCCAACATTATTTTTTATTATTACAAACATTATATTTCTTTCTGAAGATTTTCAGTGTTTAGGCAGGTAGATATTAAATTAACTCTCTCTACTCAAAAACTTATATTCACTAAATAAAACATTTACAGTAATAAGGTAGTATATATATGTGTGTGCATGTGTGTGAGTATATATATATATATATATATATATATATATATATATATATATATATATATATATATGTGTGTATGTATGTATGGTTGTACCAAAGTATTCTCTGCACTTGACTCAGATTACCTCAAGACTCATAAATTCATTAATGATTCTCTCATGATTATAAAATCTATGAAGAAGTGTTAATCCTCTTAAGAGATTGAGTTTATTGTGAAATAAATAATAAAACATCTGCTGTCAAGTTGGTTTCTTCACATTTTGCTGAAGGTTCTTGCAGAATTTCCTTGAAGGTCAGAACTGATTCATCCATCATAGAAGATAGAAGATTCATCCATCATGGATCCAATAGAAATTATGTTTTTCCCCTGTACAACAGTTCTCTCTTCATAAGCTGTAAGCAAAAGTGTGCTAGAAGGCTGGACCAATCAGAATACAAAACTAGTGAACTAAACATTCAATAAGAGTCTAGTACATTCCATGAATTCTAATTAGTCAATTACTCCTTTTGGTAGCAAGAGCTGATATTTTGAAAAGAAAAAAATGTAGTGAAACAGGTAAATACTAAAACACTTGTATCTTTTGACAGCTGTATAGAATGATCAGTTTTATGTCTCTTATGTGGTGATAATGTTGAACATAAAAAAAAATTCCATCTATTCACTTATTCAATTTCTCTCTGTTCAGCAAGATATTCACTTTGTTCAACTTTATTTCTCCTTTTTTTGGAAAAAAAACTTCTCGTTTCCAGCTGATTCTGTTCTTTTTATTAAAAGCTACTGGAAATGGTCTTACACAATATGTTTTTACTAAAACTCCTTGATTACACACACACACACACATATATATATTTATTATTTAAATTAATAATAAATATTTATATTTTTTTTACCAGTAGCACAACTCATGCACGATGCAATCGTCAGGTGTCTATTGAAAACTGACATGCTTCAGATATAAGAAAAATGGCTAAAGCTCTAATTTATTAGAACCATTACTGAATGTGCAATATTTTATATATATATATATATATATATATATATATATATATATATATATATGAGAATATAAAATATATATACTGTATATATATATGTTTTTTATCCTGTGACCTGTAGGGTCGTAGGGGCACCATGTGTACTGCAGCCACAGTAGAAGTGGTGTTTCTTGAGCAAGATAGCCTGATGAAGTCCAACCCCAACCCTCACCAGGCTGGTTTTGAATTCAGAGTTTTTCCTTTTCCCACCCAAGTCTATAGAACCCAGTATGTCCTGCTGGGAGGAGGAGAAGAGGATTGATACCTTTCCCAAGGATATTAGCATGTAAGTGAATATAATGGATCTGACTGGAATTTGAACTCAGCTGTCTGATTTATCAATCTGAGCTGCCATCCATTACCCCACTGTGCCTCCCTCATCTTTAATGAAACATATATATATATATATATATATATATATATATATATATATATATATATATATATATATATATATATATATATATATATATATATATATATATGTGTGTGTTTCATTAAAGACAACAGAAAAGATACTGTGATTAAGTTTTTTATTTCATTTTTCCTGTGTTCAAGCAAGTGTTTTATTTTCTGGACACAGAATGTGCAGAAACTGTCCAAATTTTCTTTTAGTCATAGTCGGTTGGAATTACAGAACATTTGGACAGTTTCTACAGACTCTGTGTCCAGAAAAGAAAACACTTGCTTGAACACAGGAAAAATTAAATAAAAAGCTTAATAACAGTACCTTGGCTGTTGTCTTTAATGAAACATGTATAAATGAAGGATTGCTGCCTAAATACACTATATATACATACATATATATATATATATATATATATATATATATATATATATATATATATATATATATATTTGTGTATTTAGGCAGCAATCATTCTTTCAGGCACATTTCATCATTGAATACAATAGAAAAGGTGCTTTGATTTAGTTTACTATACAATTTCTCATGAGATCTAATAATTTTTTTTCTTTTTGGATGATAATGTATGTATTTATATAATCTGTTATGTATGTATTTATATAATGTTTTATAATAATGGAAGCTTCATTAATAAAAACCAAAAAACAACACTCAATAATATCAACTATGAACATGGTCACAATATCTTGACCGTGTTTTGAAAATAAAAACATTATATGAATGCATACATACAACAATCTATTTCTTGTTAACAGTATATTTCAACCTTGAAAATGGCTAATATAGCCAAAAGGACAGTTTTTATATAATTTATCTTCTGAAAAGAAAAAATTATTAGCTCACATGTGAAATTGTATAAAAAAACTAAAACAAAGCAACTTGTCTTAAGGATCAAAGAAGGAAGGTCCTTGCTAAAACCTACAGTCTTATCAATAAGAGCCATTTTAACCATTGGAATCCATGTAGGTTTGGTGCCATGCATGACACCTAGATAAAAGTCTTGGTCTAACAAGGCTATTTAAGAACTTCTTAAAATCTTGAAATCAAAAATAATTTAAAATATTACAGCCTTGTGCTATACTAATAAAATATACTAAGAATCAAAATTTAATTAAAATGCATTTAAAATATTTAGAAATAAACAGTATAAGCAGAAACATTAAAAACACATTAAAACTTTGAAATAAAATGAAGAAAGTTTGTAAGTTGACTGAATGCAAAAATTGAATAGCTTGAATATTTCAAATAACTAAAATATATCACAAATACCAACATCCCCCACATATTAAACTAACAAAAACTTCTTTTTTTTTCAAAACAATCTGTCTTGTATATTGTTTTGTCATGCAAATGTTTTCCAAATGTAAACGATATTTAGTTTCTGTTTCGAAATAAATTACATTTATTTATCAAAAGCGCCATTGTTTGTGTTTCTCAACCATTTTTATGTTTTAATGACTTTTTGCCTCTCTTTCTTTATGTAATTTTTACATGGAAGTCTGACCAAAATTTCCAAAGTGACCCACATTCGCTATCAGAAAATCATACACTCCATAAGTTTCATAAAGAAAAATAGAAAAACAAAACAAATAAATAGATAAGCCAAGAAAGAAACAAACAAACCAATTCTGGGTGCTTGAAAAGATGGACAAGGCATCTGCAAATGTCTGCCATCTTGTTTGGTTGAATAGATTTCTTTCCTTCCTTTTACCCTAACCCTTCTTCCTCAAAATTTCTATCTTTTCTTACATTCCTTTACTTGTCTCTTTTTTGCTCTCTTTTTTTCATCTATTGTTTTAGCGTTTTCTCTATTTCTTTTTTTATACTCATTCATGTTATTATTTTTTCTGTGTTCTTTCTTTCTTTCTTATCCTGCATACTTATTCTTTCATTCTTTCTTTCTTATCTTGCATACTTATTCTTTCTTTCTTTCTTTCTTATCTTGCATACTTCTTTCTTTCCTTTCCTGCTTACTTATTCATTCTTTCTTCCTTTTCTTACTTATCTTGCATAATTCTTCCTTTTTCTGAATAATTTCTTTCTTTCTTATCCTGCATATTTAATTTTCTTTCTTTCTTTCTTATCTTGCATACTTCTTTCTTTCTTTTCCTGCTTACTTATTCTTTCTTTCTTTCTTTCTTTCTTATCTTGCATACTTCTTTCTTTCTTTTCCTGCTTACTTATTCTTTCTTTCTTTCTTCCTTTCTTTCTTATCTTGCATACTTCTTTCTTTTTCTGAATAATTTCTTTCTTTCTTTCTTTCTTTCTTATCTTGCATACTTCTTTCTTTTTTTTCCTGCTTACTTATTCTTTCTTTCTTTCTTTCTTCCTTTCTTTCTTATCTTGCATACTTCTTTCTTTTTCTGAATAATTTCTTTCTTTCTTTCTTTCTTTCTTTCTTATCTTGCATACTTCTTTCTTTTTCTGAATAATTTCTTTCTTCCATTCTTTCTTTCTTTCTTTCTTTCTTTCTTATCTTGCATACTTCTTTCTTTCTTTTCCTGCTTACTTATTCTTTCTTTCTTTCTTTCTTCCTTTCTTTCTTATCTTGCATACTTCTTTCTTTTTCTGAATAATTTCTTTCTTTCTTTCTTTCTTTCTTTCTTATCTTGCATACTTCTTTCTTTCTTTTCCTGCTTACTTATTCTTTCTTTCTTTCTTTCTTCCTTTCTTTCTTATCTTGCATACTTCTTTCTTTTTCTGAATAATTTCTTTCTTTCTTTCTGATCCTGCATACTTAATTTTTGTTCTTTCTTTTTTTGCTTTCTTTCTTATCTTGCATACATCTTTCTTTCTTTATTTTTTATCTTGTACACTTCTTTCTTTTCCTGAATACTTATTATTTCCTTCTTTCTTATCCTGCATACTTTTTCTTTCTTTCTTTCTTTCTTTCTTTCTTTCTTTCTTTCTTTCTTTTCTTGCTTGCTTCTTTCTTTCTTTTCTTGCTTGCTTCTTTCTTTCTTTTCCTGCTTACTTATTCTTTCTTTCTTTCTTTCTTTCTTGTCTTATATACTTCTTTCTTTTCATGAATACTTATAGTTCCTTTCTTTCTTATCCTGCATTCTTATTTTTCTTTTTTGCTTTCTTATCTTGCATACTTCTTTCTCTCTATTCCTTCATACTTATTTTCTTTCTTTCTTTCTTTTTTTCTTTCTTTTAAATATAACAACACATATAATTTCAGTTTGATTTCTTTCAGCATCCTAAAAAAATCTATTCAAGTCTTGCCATTCTTGTATTGACTAAGATAACCTTACCTCAGATTGAGTCAGTCTAATAATTCTCGTATAAAAACCACGTCTTACTTTGCAGCCTCGGTGCAACGTAACAGGTACATCTGCAGCAAATATTGCATGTGAATCATGAATAATTATGAAAATCTATATAAATTAAAATATGAAAACATTAATTCTATACTCTTAAATAATAACAGACCCATCATTAATACATATATCATAAGTTGACCAACTTCAACCCAAATAAAACGGACTTTTATTCAATATTATTAATGAAACACAACATTCTTACTAAGAGGAAACCAACTTCAAGTAAAATTTAATGAGATTATAATTTATATAAAAATATAAAATGAGATTATAATTTATATAAAAATATAAAATTTACATATCATTTAAAACTTAAATCGTATAATCCTGTGGCAAAGTTTCATTTTTCTAAGATCTATAATAATTATTTATTTTTTAATACCCTTCAACAAACACAATTAAAAATTAAAATTATATTTTAAAAACAGTTATGTCCCAAGTCAGGTATGTACAACAATATCTATATTTTACATATATGAAAGACAGATGTCAAAAGAAGGAAAAAGAAAGACATTCATTTTCTGCCATTTGATTTTCACTAGTGCCTATCCATAAAAATGAACTTATTAGATGATTAGTTATTCATCAAAAAAGATTAGTAAATTTATTTCCTGTTCAGCCACATGAAACCTGTTTCCTTCATAAAATAAAAGTGCTTTTTTTAACTGAACACACACACACACACACACACACATATGTGCACAGACACATACACACACACACGTGCACAGACACACATACATACACACACAGATATATCATATATATTTGTGTGTGTGTGTGTGTGTGCGTGTGTGTGTAAATCTTCAGTTAAAAAAAGTCTAGCACACAAAGACTTTATTATCAAGGTCAAAATTTTTAAAAATGATTGTAAGACTTCTGCAAAAACGTTTTGTTGCATTTTGCAAAACCTTGTTGCTCATTCTTCACTTTTCGGTTTTCAATAAATTTGTGGAAGTTTGAACAAGAACTCATAGAAATTAAAACAACCACCTGACCTTTCTTTAAAATTAAATGCCAGTAATAATATACCTCTCTGAAGAAACTTTTGAAAAACTACTTTGGAAAGACAGTAATTTATTGTTAATTTTATTTTTAAATTATTCTTTAATTAACAAAGTTGATGGAGGTTAAATTTTTTATTTCCCCTTTTACTTCAAATAATCATATTTTTGATTTAAGGAATTTTTACTTTAAAATCTTTTCTTGCATCCAATTTTGTTCATAAGTCAAGCAGTCAGTATCTATACAAATTTCCTATAAAGTCAATAAGACACAAAACAAAATAAAACCAATCTAAGAAAGCTGACTGATAAGCCAATATCTGAGTTGACCTAAGAGACTATATTTTATAAGCTATACTGAAGTTTATGTAGCAAAGACTAAACAATCAAAAATCCTTTGCTACAAGAGAGTTCATAATTCTTGTCTATTTTAATTGGTCTAGTCTTGTGTCTGTACTGTCCAGTTAGATGACCAATGTGGGTCTTGGGTCTTTTGATGAGATAAACAGAGAAGGTTTGACCATTGCTAGGGAGTGGCAAAATGAGAAAGAAAAAAAAGGGAATTTTTTTTTTTTGGAATAAAGAGGAATGCAAATATTGATTAGATGTAAACTCATCCTCTTCTTCAGGACTATTTTGGATGGCAAAAAGCTGATGTTATATTTGAGAGGAAGACACACCCTACTCACTTCCTTTACACCCTTCAACAATACATATCTATATCAGTAAAAGATCCGCTGGATCAGGTATTCATTTCACACACACACAAACACACACACACTCTCTCTCAATCTGTCTTTTGCTCTCTCTTTCTCACACACACACACACACACACACACACACACACACACACACTCTCTCTCAATCTGTCTTTTGCTCTCTCTTTTTCACACACACACACACACACACACACACAAACACACACAAACACACACACTCTCTCTCAATCTGTCTTTTGCTCTCTCTTTCTCACACACACACACACACACACACACACACACACACACACTTTTTCTCTCTCTCTCTCTCTCTGTCTTTTGCTCTCTTTCTCTCACACACATTTCTGTCTGACTGTTTCCTATCTATTTTGCTTTCATTGTATAGATGCAACATAAAATTTTTCTCAGCCTGACCTACTTCCTAAAATCTGACCAAATGAGCAGATGGGTTACTTGGTAAGGCTTAGAAATGTTTACCAACTCCTTGAATGGTAATTTTTAAGTAATTATTGTATATTTTTTTTTTATCTATTTATTTCATAATTTTCATACTAATAAATATAATGTTTAAATACATAAATATAAATATATAGAATTTATAGTAATATATATGCTGCAGTAAATTTGTGTCCAGGTTCTTAAAACATTCCACCATTCTTGGCTGATCTGTTATTACTGTGTGTGATATTTAATATGAAAGATAATGGAAATAAAAAGAAAAAGAATCTAAACGAAATTGGCTCAATTATAAATTTGTTTACTAAATTTAATTCACAGTGTCTCTCGTTCATGTGTATGTGTAGATGCATCAACATAAAAAAACCTAATCTGATGAAGTCCATCAGATGAAACACATCACACAAAAACTTTTCAACTTTGTCATACACCTTTCCTACAAAACTGTTCTTTATATATTGATCCCATATATATATATATATATATATATATGTATATATATATATATTTGTGTATTTAGGCAGCAATCCTTCTTTCATGCGCATTTCATTAAAAACGACTGACAAGGTTCTTTTATTTAGATTTTTATATAATTTCTCATGCGATCTAATAAAGTTTTTCTTTTCAGAGGATAAATTATATAAAAACTGTCTGAATGTTCTTTTATCCGAGCGCTTTCGGCTATACATTTAGCCATTTTCAAGGATTATATTCCAACTGTTAGAATTATAAATAGTTTGTTATATGTATGTTTTATAAAGTGATTAGAATTTTGTTGAAATGTAGTTTTCAGATTTTCTATTTCTTTCTTGTTTTCAGCCAAAATAAAAATATCGTCAACATAATGAATATATATTTTAGGTTTAACAACTTTAGTAAAAACCTTGTTTTCAATATAGGACATATAATAATTAGAGAAGCACGGCCTGAGAGGGTTTCCGATACTTACTCCACCAGTTTGTGTGTAAATAGTACCATTATGGCCATAAAAAGGTACTCTAGTGGTGCAAGCAAGCAGTAATTTTCTTAAAATATTGGGTACTTGCTCCTGAGAGGATACTTCTCCAGTCACTACAATCTTAACTTCTTCAAGTCTAGGAAAACTGTTAGCTATCCTATATATGCTCATAATCTGCACTTTTTATCTCCTCCTTTTATGTCCTTAAAACAATCACATTAAGTAAATCTCTACATTGAGTGGCTCTTGGGCCTTCTATTGAGTGAACGATAGTATAAAAAAGTATTTTTTCAAAATTTTTATCCAGTTTTTCATTCTCCCCATGAAGAAAGTTTCTGATTGACTTTTGATCAAATTGTAAATTCTTGCTTGGTATTAAAAAAAAAATGGTATTTTGAAAAATAGTGACCTTTTCACATGTCTTTCGATTTTGGTAATAACCAAAAATCTGATGATGCTAAACAGAGGTTGTACAGAGTGTATGCAAATAAATGTTAGGTTTCTTACTGTTTGCACGATTTGTTGACTGCAACATGAACTTATGCTGTCGTGCAAAACAAGTTCTCCATTCAAGCATTTCTTGCTTTCATATGTCTGTGAATTTCAATTCGTGGACGACATTCTAGAAACAAAAATTGTACCACTGATTGCGGTTTCATACATAACTTAGATCAATGAATTCTGCTATTCAGTATCATCTCATAGAAAAGTGACACTAACTTTACAATTAGTTACATCACTTAGAAGGAGACCTTATTTTTAAATTAGGCCTTTTACATGCATATAAATATAAATGCAAATATATATATATATATATATACTCGACTCTCCCTTTGAATTCAACGTATGAGGGTCAAACAGATCAGTTCCTAGGAAACTGACAGCCCGACACCAGCACATGAGATTTGATTATATAGTGGTGAAGGTTTTGTGAAGAACTATCCCCACTTTTTGAAGGGCCGAATACAGAGACTTGGTGCACGACTTGCCACGGGGAGCCCCAAACAACCCTCCACAGATTTTTGAATTCAAAGTTGTCTTTCTCATAGACTAGTTGCCATCCAAGTCTATAGAACCCAGTCTGTCCTGCTATTTACCCATAGCTGGAGGGAGAAGAAGAGGATTCACACCTTTCCCAAGGGTGTTAGCACGTAAGTGAATGTAATGGATTCAACTGGAATTCGAACTCGGCTCTCCAATTCCTCAATCCGAGCCGCTATCCATTACCCCACCATGCCTATTGTTTTAAGCTATGCAGTATTTATGGGCAGAAGTGCTCACTATCGGAGATAGAGCATGTGTAAATATAAGATTGGACACTGAGGTCAACTCCAAGAGATTTCTTTTTTGGATTTAGTGTGTGTAGAAATTGTCAAAATGTTTGTTCATTCCAAGTCTATTTGGTTAATGTATTAGTTATTTTGAAGGAGTTTGGTTGTAGCTAGTGTTTATGTTGCTGATATATATATATATATATATATATATATATATATATATATATATATATATATATATATATATGTATATTTAAACATAAATATAAATATAAAAGTGAACATTGAAGTCAACACTCAGAGGCGACAGGCTGTTTCATGCTGGACGCAATCGATTGCATCTAGCATGAAACAGCCTGTCGCCTCTGAGTGTTGACTTCAATGTTCACTTTTATATTTATATTTACATACGCTCTATCACTGATATTGAGCACTATATCCCATGAATATAGCACACCTTAAAACTATTTTCTTCATATATTTAAACATATATTGTTAAATGTAACAAACAATGAAGGTCTATCATGTCTGATCATGAGCCGTTCTAATGTTTGCATGTTTACTTTAATTTTGGGTGAAAATAAAGACAAAAGTTGTTCAACATTTGGATATTTTTTTTATTAAGTTGGTCCTTGATTTAAGTTTTCGGCTCACATTTAGCCATCTTCAGAGTGGTTATACAGACATTTTAACAAAGATATTCACCATCGAAGATGATATTTTGTTATGCTGACATAGAAGATTGCTATACAACAATAACAGTCGTGGAATAGCAGACACAGTTTGTAAGTTCAAAATGAGGTTCTATGATGTCATACCATACAAGAGACCAAAATATTAACAACAGAACAATATATCTAGATGCATGTAATGTGTTGTGACTAGTTTGAAATGTGATTTTGTTCCGTATAAATATATATATATAAATGCCTGATGATTGCGTTTAAGTCTGAAACAGTCTGTCGCTGCTGGGTCTTGACGACCATGTCCACTTTTATATTTACATATGCACTATTCCTATTATTAAGCACTTTAACTGATAAATATAGCATAACTTAAAACTATATTTTTATCATAAAGCACTGAAATTAATGTCTGCTAGTGTACAGGATAAGAAATCAAGAATAAAGGAAATGTTACTTAATTTCACTGTTAAAAAGAAAACATTAATGTGCACTCAAAGGCATGTACTCAGTAAATGTGGCGTTTATTGTAATAAAAAATGATGTTGAATTAAAAGATCCATTAATTGATTAAAAATTTAATATACATATGTGTAAATATATCAAACACAGTTGCATTCCACATCACGTGACGTCCGCGTCTCGCGACGGACGCTACTTGTAAACAAACTTCTGAATACAGTTATTTAATTTATTTCTGACGAAAGATCAGGGCAGATCTGAAATATCAAATATATATATATAAAAAAATATAAATAAATACTTTCACAAAAAAAACATTCAAATTTTTTAATTTGCAACTTTTCAGTTGTTTTCTCCATATAATATATATATATATATATATATATATATATATATATATATATATATATATATATATATATATCTGAATGTAATGAGAAAGAAAATAATATAAATTCTAACGTTCACAGCATTAATTCAATAGAGGGCTCAATACCAAGAGTAGAGCAATAATTATTTATTATAATTTTTACATATGGACAAAAACAACTTATTCGCTACAAAGATGCATTCTTGTTTCAATGCGGCTGCATCTCGACTGCTGAGAACCAAAAATGCTTATCCATAAGTAAGTTGTTTTTGTCCGCATGTAAAAATTACAATATATATATATATATACATATATATACATATATATACATATATATATATATATATATATATATATATATATATATGCATACAATTGACTAACAAGGTACTGTGATTTAGCTTTTTATTTCATTTTTCTTGTGTTTGTATAAGTGTTTTCTTTTCTGGACGAAAAGTCTGTAAAAACTTTCCAAAAGATCTTCATATCTGAGCATTTTCAGCTATTCCGTTAGCCATTATCAAGGATGATTTTTATTTTTATTTTTAACTGAATGTGTGGGTTTTTTATGTATGCATATGAAGTTATAGGAATGTTTTTACAAGAAAACATTTGTATGAACACAGGAAAAATTAAATAAAACGCTTAATCATAGTTCCTTGTCAGTCGTCTTTAATGAAACTTGTATAATGTTGGAATAAAAAGTCCATTTAAAATTATATATATATATGTATGCATAGCAGTTCAGTTATGTGCCATGCATGATACATGCTTAGGCGATCATGTATCTTTCGATACATGACTGACGAGGCAGATTTTTTCCAGTAGTAGATTGCCATTTCTTTCTGCGGTAGACCACTTGCCACCCAAGGCTATAGATCCAGGTCTGTCCTGATATTTACCCATTACTGGGGGGAGAAGAAGAGGATTCATACCTTTCCCAAGAGTAAGAGCATTAGCAAGATTCCTCAATCTGAGCTCCACCGTCCCTCCTTTGCAAGTACATCTGTGTAAAAATGTAATGAAAATATTTTTACAAAATAAATATTTCATCCTTTATGCAGTAATTCATAATTTTTCAAAAGTTTTCAAAGTTGATATTATTTTCTTTTCAGCTGAGAATAACACGGAATAAAAAAGGGAACAATAAGAAATTTTTCAGGAAAATAAGGACAAGGAAATAATCTAACAGTGACAGTTGAAATTTCTGTGCTTTCTGAGGAAAGAGGGCCTGGTGAATTTAACACTCACAGGACATACTGAAGACAAGAGAATGGGAGTAACCTATTTAATGAATTAAGCAATAAGTAACCTATTTAATGGATTTGATTGAATGGATTCTAAAATGAAGACAAAGAAGGTTAGTAAAGCGCAAAAGTTATTTAGATCACCAACAAACAGGAAATTGTGGAGAGTCATGATTGCCCACATTTCTGAGCAAGATGACATATAAAAGAAGATAAACAAATACACAAACACACAAAAATTTAAAAAAATACTATCAGAGTGAGAGCAAATGCACATCCGCAGTATTAAAATTAATTTGAAAGCTGAATTGAAAACTAATTTATTTCTTAAGTGAGAGTTTTTAATAATATTGCCATTATAAAATTTTTGTTTCATAATGTCACTTTGTTATCATACAAACAGAAAGTAGATCATTATTACATGGGACACAGAATATGATTATCTCCCTTTGGCTGAGATAAGTCTTGTGCATCATGTGATGATTGCTTAGTTACATCACTTCATACAATGATGAAATTGGTCAGTCAGTCAGTCAGTCTACAGTAGCTAAATCTGGCTCCCTCAGCAGCTTACAAGTTCATGGCACTGTAGGAATTTATCACCCTGAGATATAGAAAGAAACTTGAGCACGCAATTCTCAATTTGGAAAAACCCAAGACTGACCGTTTCCAGTTCATGCAATATGTCCTCGTTTGGGACATAGTAGATGAATCCAGCCCATTTGAAACTGGAGTCCAAAACATGGCTTCTCTAGAAACACAAAAGAATCTCCATATTATATGTAAAACCCTATCTTTAAATTCTCCTTTCACTCTGCTTGCTGTGTAGATGTATGTGATATATTTTTCTCTGCATGGGGCACATGTAAATATCTATATATAGTTTTGTGGTATAAAAGTCTCTCTGAGAACAAAGCATGTTTGTCATTCCTTTTCCTTTCAGTCATTCTATTCTGTCCTTGAAGTAAGGTGTTAATCTATCATGGATATAATAATGCCCATAATGGGGGAAATGATTGGGAGAATAAACCTTTCTTCCAAGCTCTTCCATTATATTGGTGATCATGACATGATATTATTTACCTCCATTAATATATATACATTTTCATACAGATTTCCTTATTTTATATTTTAATTTCTTCCTTTTATTTCTTTCTTAGTTCTATGTCTTTCTAGTGATTATTGATACAGCATAGATTTTACAAACACAAAAACTTAATAGTACAATGCTGGAATTATCAATGTCCTTTGGGTTCATCCTCTGGCATCATTGTGTGTTTATGAGTGCAGAATTTCTTTCAGATCTTGGCCCTTTAAGGTTTGAGATTTGAAAAACGAAAGAAAACAAAGAAGGAAAATAAA
Organism: Acanthosepion esculentum; assembly: GCA_964036315.1. Classification (NCBI taxonomy): domain Eukaryota; kingdom Metazoa; phylum Mollusca; class Cephalopoda; order Sepiida; family Sepiidae; genus Acanthosepion; species Acanthosepion esculentum. The sequence continues at coordinate 23,057,934 of OZ038480.1, forward strand.
AGATAAAAAAGTAAAAAAACATAACAAATGAAAATAAGATAAGGAAAAAGAATTATCTGGAAGCAATCAAAAAGAAATAAAAAACGTTTTAGATTCTTATAAATGGAGAATAAATAAAAAGTGAACAAACCATAAAAGAAGGAGGACTGTATTAAAATGGTTGATTTAAAAGAAATATTAAACATAAGAAGAATAGAAGTAAACTATTCAAAATAAACTGTGTGTACAAACAAAAAGTAAACAAAATAATTTCTTTCCAAGTTTTCCTGGGATTCTAAAAATAGTACCTGACTTTAATCCCAATCTTAACTCTAACCCCTGTTCCTCCTCTGTCTATGCAAACTAACATATTTAAATTTAGTTGTTTCAAATTTAACATTGTGCGGATCTCTTACGTTCAAACATACATACATACATACATACATACAAAAATGCAAATCACACATAACGCCAAGCATTCATTGGTTAATTAATCACCACTACATTATTATAGACAATTTACAAATCACAGTAATGTGACAATTTTGTAATCGCTCTATTTTTAAGTAGTCAATTTTGTTCACTTTTGGGAGAAACGGATCACAGAAGCTTTCTTAAGTTTCCCCAAAGTTTCCCCAAAGCTCACTCGCTGATTGGTTGATGCCAACCAATCAGATCATTTGCATGTGAAGAATAATTCTTCCTGCCCAGTGATTTGGAGCCTACGGTCACTTATTTAAGCAAGAGTTTTCTAATCCTAATTAGTGAAAAATCCAACTGCCAAATGAATCCATGACAGTTGAAACCATGCACCAACTTTCTCACTCACACACACACCACTGACATGCTGAACATACCCTGTACACACTCATATAAACTCTTCTTACACAGCAATATCTTTCAAGAACAATCATTACAAGAGACTCTTATGAACATTCTTCCAGTGAACTTTTGAACAATAAAATAACAGATCAAGAGAAACAACTCTTGGTTAATTCAACCTTTTCTTACTTAAATGCATGCTTTCTTTCACATCGTTGTTTGATATTGTACATCTTGTTAAATACATATTTTGTGTGTAACAATGTCTTTTAGTTATCCTTTTCTGCGTCAACCCTGTTTCCTAATCTAAAGTCAAATTAATGTGGTGAAGTCTGCCACAACATATTTGAATTTAAATGTTTCAAAATTAGCATATTTGAATTTAGTTGTTTCAAATTTAATATATTTGAATTTAGTTGTTTCTTCATAATGCTATAACCAGGACTAAATTAAAACACTTCCTTTGGATTGCTGGAGTGATCTTTTATTTCATTTAAGAAAGAAACTGTCTTTCATTTTCAAAATCTATCATCAAATCTTTTAACTTGATTCATATTTAAAAAAACGTCCCTACTAAAATATAAAGTATAAAGAGCAATAAAAAAACAACCAAAATATTGGAATTAATTATCTATGTTTTTTTTGAGTGAGGGGAAAAAGTAAAGAATCTATCAAGAGTTATAAAACATGACAGGAAAACCTTTTTAGATCAAGTTTGTAGAATGAAGAAAGGAAAGAAAGACAGAAATAAATTATCCCCAAATTTTGTTAAATAACTTTTGAAGTCAAGTTTATTACTATATATTGGAACTCTCTTTTTTGCTAACTAATATAAAAGCTAATTTTTTATTTGTAGAATTAACATCTGTGATGAAACCCTAAACTGTTGTTTCCTTTACTGTGAAGCTATCAATAAAAATTAAGGAATTGCATAAGTTTGTGTGTAAATTTATAACTCTCTCTCTCTCTACTCGTTAGATATGGGACACTGTTATGGTGGGTCTTGTTTGATACCTTTTTCTCGTTAGTAAAATATAACACCTGAGACAGTTATACATATATAGAAGGATTTAATTATCAGAGTTCAGTAGATATATGAAAGTTCTTGTAATGTCGTTGTTAGTAAATGTTTCTGATTTTTGTGTTTGTCTTGGTGAATGAATAAATTATTTGCAAGTCTATCATTAAAAGGTAATATTAAACATCAGAAAGTGATATTTGTATATAATATACAGTGGTCATCATTCCTGGAGCAGCTCAAATCCACATTCCTTCTTGGTAAGAGGTAAACAAAAAGGAGGAAGATTCTGAATTTACTGCCAGTAGAGCAGTTTCTTTTTTACTAGAGAATCATAGGAAATTAGTTTTTTTTTTTATCTCTCATTGTCGTGAGAGCACTACAGGACAAACTGTTCTCTAGTACCAATAAACATTATTTTTTTTATTATTTCAGGACCTAATTATGTTTTGTGGATTAAAGTCAGATTAAGCATTGTTTAACATTTGTTAACTTTTGAAATAAATTCTGTTTGTCATTAAAACCATTACCACTCTGTAGGGGAATATTTTTGCCAAGTAAAATGATAGTCCTGCCAATGCAAGTTGAATTTGAATTTCTTGGTTGTGTAGTCATATCCTTCTATGGCAACACCTAAAACAATCTTGACTGAAATTGAGATCCAGGCTACTGCAATTTTGAATATATAGAACTAATATATAAAACACTATATTTTGAAGGGATTCAATATACATTAAAAGGGGAAGTAATATTTATAAATGATGCAGAGAGCCAAATGTTAAAAATTGGCTATGTGCTCCTAATAATACCATTTTGTATATATAACTGATTAGGAAGATACTAAAAATATGCATTGAACTGAAGTGTTAATGATGTTATCAAGACATGAAACTGTGAGACTGTTTGCTGGAAGCCAGTAGAGAATAGAAACACTGAGAAAAAAATAAAGCAACAAAGATAAACAAAAAAGATGAAAACATCAGAGAATGATAACAATAATTTCAATTACTGTGTGCAACTAACTAAACTTTATAGCATCAAGTTCTCCAGACATTTTCTCTGGAATTGGATTCTGAATAATATTTATTAAATCTTTATATTCCATATGAAATACATAATTAGAAAATTGATCACTGAGGAAATAGTCTTACTGGGTGTACATGTTATAGAAATTTTTACAAATACTCAATAAATTATTTGAAAGAGTTTGAATTGGAGTATTTGTTCCAAGGAGAGCTCTTAGCAGTGTGCATAACAATCTTGCTTTTAGTATAAAATTTCCAACTTGTGAATCAGTTGCAGTCTAATATTTTGTTAGGACACATAATAAGGAAACAATACTTGGAGAGTTTGACACTCACAGAACATACTGAAAGCAAGAGGAATATAGTTAAACAGTGAGAAACCTACTTAACAAACCTGTGTAAATAGATGGCACAACAGTGCTCAGGAAGGAAGTAAAACAAATATTGCAAAGAGCTATAAAGGATAAGAAATTGTAGTGAGCCAGGATCACTCTCATCCTGAAGGAAGAAATATATAAAGGAAGAAATTATTATAATTTGCCAGTATTTGATAATAGGTCAAAATATAGCATTCAACAAAGCAGCAAAATAAATAAAGTATAGACCAAAGAAATGACAAATTATTAAAGGTTGTAGATTCAGTCATTGAAACAATATTATTAACTAACTGTTAGGTTTTGTTGGTGAAGATCATTCTTTGTCCACTGGGACTCTTCATTTGTTTTATTCCTGCTTTTCTTTGGCGCCAAAACAGTCTGTGAGTTTAAAGAGCTGGTAAGTTGGCTGGCAGCATGCTTGAAGATGATCAGCGGGTGTTGATGCATCCTTTTGAGGCTTTTGTCTCAGCATAAAATGCAGTTTCCTTCATCTTAGTCTTGGTTTATATTTTTCTGGTAATTTCTAGTATCATCATTCCTACTATTAATATATTTTAATGCTTTTCTTTTACTTTGTAAAAACAGGTATTTCTACTAGCTAAACAAAAACATCAATGAAAAAGTTACCGATTAGAAGAAATTTTATTGGTTAAAAAAATGACCAATCAATAATCAAGTTTCATACAAAATATTGTGCAATATATAAAGAGAAGCAATTAATTTCTTAATTCTATCATTGGTGAAATATATTTCTAATTATATAAATCAATAGTTTGTCTATTAGTGACTTGAAAATATGATCATAAATTATTTAGATTTAATTAATAAATAATAATATGCAGCTGATTCTATCAGTATTTAGATGAATATTTCTCTAGAGAACGGAGAAACTGGAATCTGTTTTATTTATGAAACAATTGCTTAATGACTCAATCTTAAGCACTGCTTTATCTATGCATACAAACATACACAGATATTTACCTTCATCTGGCACAAGGCTAAAATAATTCATCTGAGTGTGAATAAAAATCACTATCAATTATTTTGGAACATGTTCTTTCTATAGATATGTACATAAGGTTTCTGTCATTGATAATTATGTGGATCTATGTGAATTTATATCTATGTGGATCTATACAAATTGATGTTTATGTGGATCTATATGAATTGATATCTATGTGGATCTATATGGATATTTATGTGGATCTGTATGAATAGATAATTATGTGGGTCTATAAGAATTGATATCTATGTGCATTTATATAAATTGATGTTTATGTGGATCTATATGAATTGATATCTCTGTGGATCTATATGAATAGATATCTCTGTGGATCTATATGAATAGATACTCATGTGGATCTATATGAATTGATATCTGTGGATCTATATGAATTTATATCTATGTGAATCTATATGAATTGATATCTCGGTGGATCTATATGAATTTATATCTCTGTGGATCTATATGAATTGATATCTGTGGATCTATATGAATGATATCTCTGTGGATCTATATGAATAAATATCTCTGTGGATCTATATTAATAGATATCTCTGTGGATCTATATGAATTGATATCTCTGTAGATCTATATGAATGAGATCTCTGTGGATCTATATGAAAAGATATCTCTGTGGATCTATATGAATGATATCTCTGTGGATCTATATGAATTGATATCTCTGTGGATCTATATGAATTGATATCTCTGTGGATCTATATGAATGATATCTCTGTGGATCTATATGAATATATATCTCTGTGGATCTATATGAATAGATATCTCTGTGGATCTATATGAATTGATATCTCTGTAGATCTATATGAATGATATCTCTGTGGATCTATATGAATTGATATCTCTGTGGATCTATATGAATAGATATCTCTGTGGATCTATATGAATAGATATCTCTGTGGATCTATATGAATTGATATCTCTGTAGATCTATATGAATGATATCTCTGTGGATCTATATGAATAGATATCTCTGTGGATCTATATGAATAGATATCTCTGTGGATCTATATGAATTGATATCTCTGTGGATCTATATGAATAGATATCTCTGTGGATCTATATGAATTGATATCTCTGTGGATCTATATGAATTGATATCTCTGTGGATCTATACGAATTACACTGAAGACTTTATATAGTATAAGAATCAATTTCTCAAAACATATGAGTCACTATTACAGATATCTTTGAATTATTGTTTTTCTTAACATCATATGAAGTGAACTGAATTAGGTAAAGAAACTGAAGTGGGGTGGGGAAAGAGTGTACAAGTTGTTATTTATTTAATGTGAAAAAAGTGCATAATGTCAGAATTTTAAGAAATAATGACAATTTAGATAATATTGAATCATGGATGATTCTGTTTAACTTTGAATAAGTTTTTATTATGAAAGGAAGTGACTTTGTTTGCATGATGTGACAATAAATAAATTACAACCTATTAAAATAAATGGAAACCATTAAAAAGGCAGAGAGGGAAGAGAGCAGTAGAAAATGTTGAAAAACAGTTTGAAAGACTGTTTAGAACATGAGGAGAAACAGATGGTAAAATTATAGTTTCATATATGTTATTTATCGAGTTGACATCCAATAAAGTGTTCTGAACTTAAATGACTTCTGGTACAATAATACATACATACATATATATATATATATATATATATATATATACACGCACATGCACATGCACAAATGTCTCTCTCTCTTTCTCTCTCTCTCTCTATATATATATATATATATACATATACATATATATATATATATATATACATATATATATATATATATATATATATATATATATATATATACATATATATATATATATATATATATATATATATATATATATATATATATATATATATATAATGTCAGGTCACTTGATGAGGGCAAAACAGTGTAACTGCACATAGTTGGCTTTTTGTTGATTAAACTTGTTCCTCCAATAGGCTTGCCTGGGGAGGAGGGTGGATACTCTCTCAGCAGGATGGAAAACAACACCTTACAAAGGGCAAATTATTTTGCTCATGAGATCAATGACATAATATCATATATATATATATATATATATATATATGTGTGTGTGTGTGTGTGTGTGTGTGTGTGTGTAAAAAATCCACATTACAACCAAAACGCTTGCGGTTTCTCTCTTCTTTTTAATATATACACTTTTCTCTTGTTGGATATATAAAAATATTTACTGGGCACACATTTTAAAGTAGAAATTTTTAAACAGTGAAATTACAGTTTAATGAACTACAGATAGAAAATCTTACTAAAGAACATATACCATTCAGCAGTAATCGGACCACTATGATCTTGAATCTGGAAAACAATTATCAAACTAAATGAGTTTACTATTAAACTATCAGTAGCTACCAAAGCATGAAGACAAAATTACTTGGTATAAAAATTCACATAATTTCTTGAAACTTCTTCCAGTCAACATGTCAACATCTCTCTCTCTCTCTCTCCACACACACACACACACAATCTGAGTTAAAGATTAAATGCAGATCAAGTATGGATCTGAATCTGACAGGATGATAAAATAAAGAACAAATAAGGAATGTATATCAATCTAAAATGTTTCACTTTTTTTAAAGTTTTGTCAGACAAAAAGATAGAAACACTCATATTTTCAGTTATGTTTGGGTCAGTTTTCTTTGGTCAGACACATGTCACATGTATTAAAACTGTAGATAATTCTATGTGTATGATTCTTGTATGTCTAAGTAGGCATCGAATGGTAATGTGTATTTGTAATTGTGTATGTGTGTCTGTCTAGTGGGAGTTCTGTCTTCACTTCCATGGGGTCAACCTGATTGTAAGGTTCTAATTTATGGCTGACCTCTTTAAGATAGTATTCTTTGTATTAGATAGATATAAGTTAAATTCTTTAAGAATGGATTCAAAGAAAGATGGCGATGTAATGTAATATTTTAGGCGTGTATTCATAGTTGGTAATAAAACTTTAATAAAAGTGAAACATGTTAGATTGATATGCATTTCCTATTTGTTCTTTATTTTATCATATATGTATATGATATATATATATATATATATCATATATGTATATGATATATATATATATATCATATATGTATATGATATATATATATATATATATATATATATATATATATATATATATATATATATATAATAATTATACATTTTTCCTCTGTGTTTATTAGAACTTTGTTTTAATAAACTATTGGAAAACTGTGCGCTACATTATATATATACGAGGATAGGTTGAAATATGAAAGAGTGATGGTAGAGCTGTGAAATGTTTCATGCATTAATTTCAACTCTTATTAATAAAAGCATTTTTTCTTTCCAGATAGACAGCATTCACGGTGCGATGGATAAATTGTCATCTAAATTACACAAAAATGAAAATAACACTGACGTCTCATTTTAACAGATATATTTAGCAAAATTACATAAAATATCTTGAAATATTAAAGAGTATATTTATTCAATAAAATCACCATTGGCTTCAAACATGGCCTCAAGACGACTTCAGAATCTCCTGCATCTCTTCTGGATGGTCTCCTTGTTTAAGTTGGTGAATGATGCCATAATCCTTGCTTTCAGTTTATCTTTGGCATTAAAAGGAGATTTGTTCATCTCTTTCTCAACTATGCCCCACACATAATAATCAAGGGGTTGCAGTCTGGGGAGTTAGGTGGCCAGATGTAAGGGGTGATGTCATTGCAGAAATTGTTTGACAGCCATGACTGGGACTCCTGCTTGTGTGGCAGAGTGAAGACTACTTTTGCCAAACATAGGGTCTTCCAGAAGTCACTCTCTTGACCCAAGGCATCACTACGCCTCAAGGCACTTGATGTAGGCTTCTGTGTTGAGTCTGATGAAATGTGGGAAGATGAATGAAGGCATAACTAGTGATCATACCAAACACCTTTGTAATCACCATTAGACTCATCCAACTCTTTCTGAATCCTCTGCACTGTCCTCAGATTGACACCCAAACACTCTGAATTTTTTTGTATTGGAGCTTCTGGTACAAATGCCAAGCAGTAAAGCACGCCATTACCAAATTTCTGGTGGAGTAAATTATGTAAGGGTGGTCTTTTTCTCACAGACGGTGTCCAACTGATTTACTATTCTGTGCCGTCAACATAGTCAAAAGCAAACATGCACAAAATTAAATATATAAAATGGCGACAATTTACCTGTCACACACACACATTATATATATATATATATATATATATATATATATATATATATATATATATGTATATATATATATATATATATGTATATATAAATAAAAAAAAAGAAGAGTAAGATATAAAATCCGGTGTTCTTATAGATATTTTCATTTTTACACAATAGTGCTCAATGTAAATTTACAGAGCATTAATATTATAAATTAATTGATTTAAAATATGGGTTTTTCGCTACACAGTGATAACCATGTTTCAGAAATGGAAGCTAAAGCTTTCGAATTTAATTTTGTTATTAAACCAAAGACATTAGTTCCATTTCCTCGTCAAGACGCTTGATGAGGAAATGGAAATAATGTCTTTAATTTAATAACAAAATTAAATTCGAAAGCTTTAGCTTCCATTTCTGAAACATGGTTATCACTGTGTAGCGAAAAACCCATATTTTAAATCAATTAATTTATAATATATATATATATATATATTTATGTAATATAAAAGGCTAAAACACTAATATTGCATGGTTATAATTTATTACATTGGAATCGTAATCATAATCCAATTCTTCAGACCTACAAATTCAAAAAGAAGCATAAGAAATATTATTGTGCATGTGCCTGTATATGCTTATATATGTGTGTTTGTCTTTACACATGCAGATACATATATATATATACATGCATATGGACAAACATCTCTCTCTTTTTCTCCCTATATATATATATATATATATATATATATATATTATTATATATATATATATATATATATATATATATATATGTATAAGTAGAGCCCTACAATTTTTTATAAAAATGTTAATCTTCATACATAGCAGGATTTTATCATTTCTTTACTTTTGAAACATTATACAATCAAAACAGATATTATCAGATTTTATTTGATGTTCATATCCATACATCTGTCGATGAATATAGAAAATGTAAGATTATAAGACTTGAAATGTATTTCTAAAAACATTAGTTGGATTTTTTAACCTACATGTGTCATCAACTGTTGCAGGTAAGATGATCAGACCCTAGAATTGTCAAGTAATATCCAAATTCCATTCAAATATTTATATACATAAACAATTTTATATATATACAAGCATATATATGTATGTACTGGAGAATGGTGAAACATTTAATATAGGATTTCTCCAAGTTATCATTTGATTACTCACATATATCCATACAGATGCACATATATATTACATATGATTTCATTATACAAGTTAATGTTTACACAATAAAATTAATCACAATTGGTTATAAAAAGTTTAAGTAGATAATTATATGCACCAAATGGAGTAGCAACAACAAGACCAAATTAGAGGCAAAATTACACAAAATTGTCAATGATATACATCAGGAAAAACATTTAGAAGTTTAAAAAAAGGAATTACATGAAAATCATGGGGATATGGATAGGGATATCATGGGTATTTAATATTTATCATATTGATATAGGGATAGGGATATCATGGGTATTTAATATTTATTACACTTATATAGGGATAGGGATATCATGGGTATTTAATATTTATCATATTTATATAGGGATAGGGATATTATGGGTATTTAATATTTATCATATTTATATAGGGATAGGGATATCAGGGGAATTTAATATTTATCATATTTATATAGGGATAGGGATATTAAGGGTATTTAATAATTATCATTTTTATATAGGGATAGGGATATCAGGGGAATTTAATATTTATCATATTTATATAGGGATATGGATATTAAGGGTATTTAATAATTATCATTTTTATATAGGGATAGGGATATCATGGGTATTTAATATTTATAATATTTATCATATTTATATAGGGATAGGGATATTATGTTTATTTAATATTTATCATATTTATATAGGGATATGGATATTAAGGGTATTTAATAATTATCATTTTTATATAGGGATAGGGATATCATGGGTATTTAATATTTATCATATTTATATGGGGATAGGGATATCATGGGTATTTAAACACACTGATAGTTCACTGTAACTCATCAGACCACAATTTTGACCTAATAAATGACAGATCAGAAAAGAAAATAATTCACTGAGATGAAAATGCATTGAAAGTGCACTGATCTTCCAATTCTCCATGTTCAACCTCAGACCAGTCTCATACACAATATCTGTGATAATCATAAAAGCAATATTAACATAATGCGGTATATGAACTATTAGAGAAAAAACAGAGATTTAGTTGGGGTTGGCTAATTTTAAATCCAGATAATATTAATGGTTTCAAATTGAAAAAAAGCACTTTCTGGCCATAGTATTTTACAACTTCAACAAAAATCAAAGACACTTTCCTTATACACCAGCTTGACTTTCATTCTGACCTGAAGATACCTAGCACAGAGAAGTGAAACATGTCTGTAAAAGATTTCCACTGTCCCGTTATCTCTACATATTCATATGTGCAATTATATTGTGTGAATTTTAACTTATATGGTTTATCCTTGATTAGCACTTATTATGGGAATGTTATGTTTTATTTTGTAAAATAAAAATAGGGTCAATATCAGTTGTTAGTTATAAATAAATCCCAAATCTAATTATTCTGTTATTTAAGATTTTAACATTGGCTCCTTTACATTCTCTTACCTTCACCAGTCTTTCAAGAATAGATTCTGTTAAATTTTCAGCTTTATTGACTTTAACTTTATTTGGAGTAGTTTTATTTCTTTGCAGACATCTCGGCTTAAGATTCAATTCTCAGATACATTTCTTAATGATGCTCAATTTTCTATCTGTAATTGCTGAAGAAGTATTCCATTAATTTGGTGTTTTTGAAACATTTTTGGCAAGGTCTGCAATATTCTGCATTTAAATATTTGAAGAAGTATTTTCTTGTTTGAAAATCCTCTTTAACTTAAGGCATCTTGATTATGACCTGTCTCATGAAAAAGTGTCATATCCAATATGTCTTTGAATTTATCTTGGCACTGAAATCAACTTCGAATGAATCCATAATTGAACTACTTACAATGCAAACTCAAAACCTTACCCTTTTTGCCTTCTAAGCTATGTTGGTTGACTACTTTCTTAAATGTCCATCCAATGTAGCTCTATTTTCAGCACTAAGAATTACTACTGAGAAATCAATTTTCATGTACTTCTTCATCCAAATTATAAGTTCTCTTTGTGTTATTTACTTAAAATGTGATAGTTTTGTTGTTTTCTTATCTTTAGTCAATGTTCTTATTGTACAGCATCTCTTCCCTCTACATTTGTAACACCAGCTTCTTCACATACTTTGTTGCTGTTTAGTCCACTTTTCTTATTTTCTTTTTGATTTTACAAGCATTTTTTTGTTTCTCATTTTTATCACTTTTTCTTCTCAATTTCTGCCTTGCTTGTTCAACATTACTCTAATCTCTTTTTGAAACATTCCTAGATTCAATATTTTCTCATATTTTTTGTCAATTTTTTTCAACTTTTTTTTCATTATTCTGTTCCCTTTTCAGTTTTTCAAAATTCCCCAAATTGTATTCCCATCAATCACTTTAATAACTTTATAATTTTTTTTGAGATTTTGTCCTAAAATTGAAAAATAAATATCAGTAAGTATATTATTATATATTTTTATTTACAATATGACAAATTCTTACAATTCATAGTAAAATCTACCACCATCAAAAAAGTTACTTTGATAATATTTCTAAGAAAAAAGTATATTATATTAAATAATAATTATTAATAATATAATATTATTTAATAATATAAGTTACTTTAATAATATTTCTAAGAAAAAGAGCATATTATTAAATAATATTACATTATTAAATAATATATTAAATAATAATTATTAATAATATAATATTATTTAATATTATTTAATAATATAATATTATTTATTCATATAATATATTAAATAATGATTATTAATAATATAATATTATTTAATATTATTTAATAATATAATATTATTTATTCATATACTCTTTTTTCTTAGAAATATTACTAAAGTAACTTATATTATTAAATAATATTATATAATTAAATAATTTTATATTATTAAATAATATTATATACACATGATATGCTTATCTTGCAAATACTAGTACATAATAAAAACTTTGCCAATGTTGGTTAGTTAATAGCAATTTTATTGCGAAAGCAACAACTTGCATAATAATATACGACATACTGAACATAAGAGATAGACTGATACAGTAATAGAGATATCTATACTGTATTATATATATGAACTCAGATATATGCCTATCAGCCATTAGAAAAGCTTCATTATATGCATGATGCTCAATTTCAGATAAATATTATTCTCCATGCATCTTTACATATCTTAAATACCATGTATATATATATATATATATATATATATACATATATATATGTATAATATGCTTTCAAACATATATATATATATATATATATATATATATATATATATATATATATATATATGATATGCTTTCAAACACAAACATGCATAGTTATTAAGAGTATTCATGTACATGCATAAGGATATATATATATTTATATATATATATATATATATCTGTTTATATGTTCTTTATATATATATATATATATATATATATATATATATATGTATGTAATATATTTATAAATTGAGATGCTCATTATATATATATGTGTTTGTGTGTATATATATCTATAACTTGATATGCTCATTAAATATATATATATATATTTATCCATATATATATCCATATATATATATATATATATATATATATATATGTGTGTATGTGTGTGTGTATATAAAGTCAGATATGCATATAAATATATCTAAATATGTATATGCATATATATAAATGTGTGTGTTTATGCAGATATGCATGCGATAAAAAGTGTCTCATCAAAAATTCGACAAAATAATTACTTCCCTTCAGACATAAAAGCTCCTGGCTATTTCTGATGGGTAGAAACTCGTTTCAGGCCATCAGCGCTTCATCAGTAATTGAGAAAATGGCCACTGGAATCACTTTTCAGACTTGTTTGATATAATCATCCTGGAGAAGATGAAGTCGCCTTCCAGATGCACAACCAAAGTTTGTCCTTGAGGCAAAGTACTGAAAAATAAGGCCACGTTTCAGATAGATCCTAAATCACCAAAAACTGGCCTACACCTTGGTATCATTATGGGACTGGCATTAGTGTAAATGTACAAAAATATATATATATATATATATATATATATATATATATATATATATATATATATCAGGGTGATTTTATCTATAGAGATATTTGAATACATCTATTGTGTATATATTTGTGGATATACAAATAAACATTTATATATATATATATATATATATGTATGAGTGTATGTGTGTAGTTTTTTGAATACATATATATATATATATATATATATATATAGGTATATACTATGCACCTGAAGATTGCAAGACTGCATGTAACTCCAAGTAGTGCTACTGACATTGGATATTATGTATATTCACTGATATATATATAAATATATTCGAACATAGGTATATACATAAGTATATGTATATTTATTAATATAGCACTTTGAATGTAGGAATGTGTATATTTATTAATATATATTTTTGCTCTGTCTAACCACATTGAGCACTGTTTTGTTTATACCTTAAATTGAGTAAATATTTATTCACTTAACTGTCTATGCATGCTAATATATTTATATATGGTTGTTAATATCAAGTTATTTGATTTATCCACATTGATACCTATATATATATATATATATATATATATATATATATTATGAAATGGAGAATTATTTTAATGTATTATCTGTTTCTACATATTTTTATAGATAGAAATATTAAGTAAATACTCTGTTTATAATAAACAATATTAATTAGATGTACTGGCCTGAATGTCTGAGAAATTTTGTAGAATCAAGCCTGTGTCCTACATGGAACCGTCATTTCTTCTGACGTGCTATACCACTTAGCTATAGAGGATTTTTTATTTTAAAAAGTTTGTATTACATCTATAGACCTGATCAGTCTGCATACTGTTTAAAATAAAAATGAGGCATCTATTTCAAATATGAGTATCCACTAAAAATTATGTCTGTCTATATTTCTGAGATGAGGTATTATGTACAGTATTTACATTAGTCGGACTATTATCCTCATCTTTGTCGCCATATTTGTCACAACATTTCGGCCGTTGTATGCTCCGGCCTTCTTCAGGTAGTTGGAATTTCGATATATAGGTATCAATGTGGATAAATCAAATAACTTGATATTAACAACCATATATACATATATTAGCATGCATAGACAGGTAAGTGAATAAATACTTACTCAAACATGGCTCGTGGAACTAGAACAGTCTACCCCAGTGATCGAAATAAAGGGTTTGGTTCAAAATTCCAACCAACTGAAGAAGGCCGGAGCGTACAACGGCCGAAACGTTGTGACAAATATGGGGACAAAGATGAGGACAATAGTCCGACTAATGTAAATACTGTACTAAAAATTATGTTTGCATTTGTAAATATATATATATATATATATGAAGAAATATAGTCTTAAGGTGTGCTATATTTATGGGATAAAGTGCTCAATATCAGAAATAGAGCGTCTGTAAATATAAAAAGTGAACATAGAAGTCAACACTTAAAGGTGACAGCCTGTTTCATACTAGATGCAATCGTCAGGGCATGAGTGCTATGATTTTTCTCGGCTATTTATATATACGGGTCAGTGGTGCATTGTGGGTAGTCTATTTTGGTGGTTATTTTTCCGGAAGTCATTTATTTGTTTATTTGTTTATTTATTTATTTATTTGCGTTAAATTATTTTGCTTGTCATTATTTATTTATATTTTTTTATTTCTACTTTTTATTTTTATTTCTTATGTTATATATTTATTTTTTTTTTAAATTTTAATTGGTGTTTTTATTAACGTAGTAAAAATTTGTTTATATCGCTTATTTAATAGTTTTGTTTTGGTTTGGGAAGATAATTAAAACTGTTTTTTCAATTTTGGGGTTGATCGTTATAGTTTATTCTAACTATTATTTTGGTGGGAGCAGTTTTTAATTTGTTTATTACTTTACGTATTTATTTGGATTGATTAACTTTATTTGTTTTTTCTAATGGTTAGTTTATCGGGATTGGTGTGTTAGTTTATTTATTTATTTATTTGGATGAATTTAGATTAATTTATTTTACTTGTTTTTTATTATTTATTTATTATACTGTATATTTTTATTTACACTTTTCTGTTTTTGATTTTTAAGTAACGTAGTATTTTTTTTTATCATTATATAACAGTTATAGCTATGTTTTTTGGCTGATTTTTGGTTTGATATTTTTTGGGTACATTGATTTTGTTTTTTATTTATCCTATTTCATCTATTCTAATGGGTGTGATTTGGTAATTTGTTTGGGTTAATTTATTTTACTTATTTTATTGTCATTTTGTTTATTTATTTTATTTTATTTTTTTTCAGTTTAGAGCATATGAAAAACAAGGAAGTTTTAAGGATAATAGGAATCAGAACAATACAAGGCACATGAGCCAATCAAGGCAGAGAGTTACTGATTGAGGTTGTTGGACATAAGAGGTTAAGATTGTAGTAATCAGGGACACATTCTCTTGGGTCTCAAAGCAGCGGTTCTTGGGAAAAATCTGTTCCAATGGAACTTTCTTCTTACTAACAAATTACAAGAGAATGGAGATGATTCATTCTAGTGTACATGGCATAGCAGGTCTTACCTGTAAAGGTCAGAACTAGTGAAAGTAAGGAATGTAGAACATTTGCCATGGAAATAGAGATATAGTAACAAGAGGCTTGCAATGTTTTGTCTGTGGGAAAGAGGTTGTAGGGTGGAAAATAATCCCTTGTCTGCAAGGCCGTAAAGATGCTTAAACTGCTAACAATGAAAAAGAGATGGTTTAGAGTTTTGGTGAATATTGCAAGAAAAGGAGATTCGTAGAATTTAACACACACAAGATATATTACAGGTAAAATCAGATGTAATCTACTTGAGGACTTTGAGTAAATGTGTAGGGGAAAAAAATGATGATGAGGGGGGTGAAAAAGTGCAGTGTGATGCTTGCCGGCAGGCCAGCTAATTTTCTTCTTCGGTCACATCAAGGAAATGAATTGTGTGGCTCCCTTTCTCGGCTGTTACACTGGGAAGTTGTGAAACAGACATCAACTCAGCTGCGCCTACTTCAACTTCCTCTTTGTCTGTTTGTCGATCCGTACGTCCAACTCTAACACACACAGTCCACCGAATGACTTGTTGCTGTTGGTGCTGCTGGCACCCCACTTTTTATGCTATTCCAAGATGGCCAAAATTTGCATGTGTGCAAATATTGTCTCGTTTTGGATGAGATAGGTGCACATAAATTGTGTCTTCAGTAGCGGCAATATTTCTTTTTTGTCATCACTTTGCAGGCAAGACATGTTCGCGCTCGTTTTGATTTCCGAGAGAAGTCATGTCTTTCATTACAAAATGGATTACAGAAAAAGTACCAAAAACAAATTAGCACAACAAAAACAGGAAGTTGTGAAGAGACATAATCACCCATATTCTGAAAGAATATGACACAAAATGAAAGACAGAAGGATATTTAACAAAATTCTCAGTTTGTAAAAACCATTAAAATGACTCAAAATCTCAGAGACAATTTTTTCATATAGTATTATAGGAATTTAAAGTTGAAGTTCAATAGAGTCAACACTGCAACACAGTTTACACTGTCAACAAAAGAATAATTAGAAATGATGTTGAGACATCAAACCTCTTTTTTAGATAATTTTGGGGCACTGAATCTAAAAATTACCTTACTTTTTTTTGGTTAGCTACCATTTTTGCTGTACAGAAATGCCTCTTTTTTTTGGAAAAAAGCATTTTTTTTCATTTGTTTTCTGTATATATGTTATTGACTGATGGCAATATTTCTCAAAGTAAAATTGTAGAATCCTGTCAATTCATATTTAAACCAACAAATATTGGTCTGCTTATTGAGAAATATTATTTTTGCAATAAAAATCAGGCCTCAAATCTTTAAAAATAACACAACTGTATATACCAAGACCAACAAGTATTTTCCTGAAATCATTTAATGAACTAACAGCAGAAGTAAAATCTTCATGAACATGAGAACTATGGTAAAAGTTTTCTCTTTCTTGATTGTCTGTCATGTCCAGTGTTACTTTAGTCCCTTTTGATACCCCAACAGTATCATGTACAATGGAATAAGTGCAGTCAATTGGGATGTCTTTAGTTGGAGTTTCTTTCCAACTGTGAAAACAAAATGGTCTCAATGTGCTTGGTTTCCTTCCGTAGTGAAGGGATAAATTTATGAATATCAAACAGATTTTAGTGTTTAATTTTTTGATTGCACCTTAATTATCAGGTTTACTAAAAAATATTACTGATAAAGTTTATCAATTAATTTGAATTTTGGTGATATATTGGAAAAATTTTAAATTTTTTACTCAAAAACATTTTTTTCTTATAAAAATGGTTTATTTCAGGTGGATGACATAAATTGCTCGGCCTACCTGAAAATTGATATGTTTCTATGACCTTTATTAACTAAATTTTGTGATCAGCCAAGATCATAAATTGATCTTTTTTCCAAAAATGAGCAATTTCAGTACAGCAAAAATGGTAGCTAACCATGAAAAACTAAGGTCATTTTCAAAAGCAGTACCATCAAATTAGCTAAAAAACGTATTTTGCTTTTTGGCACCAAAAATTGTGTTGACCAGTGTCATCTATCTATTAGACACATTTTTCTATTTCTGGCTAATGAGAATCAAGAAAATTTCCAAAACTTGGAGACCTGAGTAGAATACAAAACCATTCTAGTCGAACATGCTGAAAAGATCCACTGAGAAGTTCTGTTGTCAAAGTAAATTAAGAACAACAGAAGACGCAACAGGAATTTTTGAAAATCAGATAAGAAACATACAAGTATTTGCATAAAAGCCTTTGTTACAATGTGGCATCATTTATTAACTAAAGAAAGAAGCAAGTAAAATGATTTTAGCCACAAGAGGAAAAGTAATTGTCTTGTTCTCTCATTTAATTGATGTATAAGGTATAAAAAATAGATTTTAATTCAGTGTCACCAATGTCTAAAAAAATCTGATTTCAAAATAGCACTTATGAATTGAAATGGTTGGAGTTTCTTATTTTCTCTACACTTAGTTTATTAAGCCTTTCTCCAATATTTTGTCATATATTAATTCTGTCTTGCCTCCCAGCATAATTCAAAAGGCATATTGTCTAGGTCCAGGTTTTGACTGAAAATAGGCTCTGTTAACAGCATTATGTATTATATATATAATAATAGTCCCTTTTTCATTTCATTGCATTAAATGTGAGTCCAATAGCAAGCATCACTAGCTTGGCATCAGAAAAATCAGAGTCAAACTTGAAAGTAATTTTACACTACTTGGGATGATTTTCCTGATTGGTTGTTTGATACAATTATTTATAAAATCTTTAGGTTTCTCTAGGAAAGTTACTAACTATATTACATTAAGCAGTAGTGTGCACATCCATAATAATTTGTACCTCAGATAGTGAGAGGCCTCCTAGGATCTTGGGATTCTCTTTTTGTCTATATCAGTATTATTTTTAATCCTTCCTAGTGTTATTATTATTGGTTGTGTTTAAACATCGTGTTCTTACAGTTTTATTTCCAGTTCCCTGTTTTTGCAAGTTTGACAAAATCCTTTGCTGACATGTTTTTATCAGAAATGGAGGTCATTAGATCCACATTTATGTTTTCTCAAAGTTTTTTATGAATATATCTGGTTTGGTTTGGTTTGGTTTGGTTTGGTTTTACGGCATATCAACCTCAATGGGTCATTTAATGTCAACAAATTTTTTCCTGGTAATATTTTTGCTTTGTCAAAAATCTATTTCTGTTAATATTTTTTTCTCAAAAATGTATAGCTGGTAATATTATTTTTTTAAAAACGTATAGCTGGTAATATTATTTTTCAAAAAATGTATAGTCAAAAACATATAGCTGGTAATAATATTTTTCCAAAAACGTATAGCTCGTAATATTATTTTTTCAAAAACGTATAGCTAGTAATATTTTTTTTCTTCAAAAACGTATATCTGGCAATATTATTTTTTCAAAAACGTATTATCAGAGGCCTTGCTGTTGGATGTAGTTTATCATCATACCCAGGACATTGATGTAGTTTATCATCATATCCAGGATGCGAAATATATCTGGTCTTTTGGCTTGTTGAATGTAGTCAGTATGTATGGTGAAGTCAGAGCATTTGAACATTTTTCACCTTCTAGCAATGATGCTTATGCATATCATTTTTCTACAAGTAATGTATGCAAATCTATCATGTCTACATTTAAATTCATTTGGGCATTCATTTCACTAGTGTGGACTGTACTTATCAAGACAATTTTTTGTATTTCTTATAAGCTGGGATTTCCAGGTATTTTTCAATGTGTTGTTGTGTTCCTTTTTTATTATACCTATCATACTTTCTATGTCTATGGTACTATTTCTAGTATCATAGTCCTATGGTGCTATTCTTATTTTCCATTTCCACATTTTCTCAGTTTTGATTTCCAGGTCTTTATACTTTGATCCCTTAATGGGTTTTTACCTAACACCTAGGGTAAGGGCTGGTATTAAATACATGCATTCTGTTTGCACAAATTCTGATGTTAAGTGATACTTAACATGTACAGTGTTCATATTTTCTTTACATTGATAATACTCTCATGAGTAAATGAACAGAGCAGTTCCACACATTGAAATGTTTTAGATCTCTTGTAAACAGAAACTGTCCGGCATCTTGTTAATATATTTCTTGATTGTACCCAGGACTCCAATTATATAATCTAACAGAAATTTTAAGAAATCATATTTATCAATTGGAATTTCAAGATACTTATATTTACTTATTTTGTCATATGAATAATGTGTAAAAATTTTGGTTGCAGTTTTAAATCACTGTGCCTGCTCTGTTATCATTTATATGTCTCTCAGTATGTATGGTCAAGTCTCGAAGAATACAGACCTCATGGACTTCAACTCACTGGTTCAAACAATTTTTCAACAAGTGGCATGCTATAATATATATATATATATATATATATATATATATATGTAACCAGGACTTGTCATGCCACTCACATTGTAGCAAACCACTCACATTCCCTCTGTATTCAATTGGTGAGAAGTAAGTCCTACTCGAACAGCTTCTTCCTGCAAACTCCTGCTTTGCAGGAACATCTCCCAAGAGAATGTTTCTCTGTAATCCTCAATCACTATAATCTTAACCTGTTGAAGTCTAGGGTTAACTGTTATCTTCCTCTTCTATCTAGATAACCTGCCTCTTAATATAACCACCCCCTACCTAGAGTGGCCCCTTGGTCTTTTACAGGATGAACATTACTGTAAAAAAATATCATCCAGTGAATATACTGTTCAATCCTACCATCCCAATCTTCTTCTTCTTCTTCTTCTTCTTCTTCTTCTTCTTCTTCTTCTTCTTCTTCTTCTTCTTCTTCTTCATCATCATCATCATCATCATCATCATTATTATCATCATCATCATCATCATCATCATTATTATTATTATTATTATTATTATTATTATTATTGCATGTAATGTTTTCTGTTTTGTATCCTGTAAAGCCAGTTCCAAACAATGGTCCTTAGACCCTATAGAAGAATTTTATTTAATTGATAGCACTTTTCTTAGTATATGGGATGTTACTAGTAGAGTGATCTTCAACTTGTATGTTGATGTTGCCTGGGACACTGTTAGTAAAATTGTTCATTCCTTTTCCCACAAGGCCCAGATTTGTTTCCTGTTTGATAACATCTAGTACCAAGTCATTTCCAGTGTCTTGAGACAAGAGATGGTTTGAAAAGATATACATTTTCTTGATCTTTATTGTATGATTGATAAATAACATTGCTTGCATAGACTGGTAAGTACTATTTATTTTGATTTCACGGAGGGAAATTTTAACAGGGATTTTATTGAAATGTTTGTCACTATTGACCCAAGGGCTTACATTTTTGGATTTCAATTCTAAGATCTTTATATTTAATTAACTTTGTAATCTATTTTACAGATATTCAGATAAAACATTTCAGCTAAAAGCTAAGTTTTCTTCCTCTGATCCTTGAGGACAAAATCTGGTCTGTTTTCTTGAATGGCCCTCTCAATATTTACAGAAAGCCCTATAGAACCCTGACATTTCTCACTTCAGTTACTTGTTCTGAGAGATGTTATTTTCTGTAGGTATTTATTTATTTACTTATTTTGATTTGCTCTTTGATACAGTCACTTACCAAATATGTCATCTTATAAGTAAGGTTAGTGATTTTTTTCTTAGGAAGTTATTGAGCATATTTGATTCCAGATATTTTCTTAATATGCACGTGGTATGCAGTAACACATTTTTTTTGTATTTTAGATAAAAAGTTATTATCATTTATTTGGTTTCTATTCAGTAGAATCCCTTACTAGGTCATTACTTATTTTTATTACTATTACTAATATTACATCATTACTAGGTCATTGCACAAATTTCATTATGATATTAATGATACTTAAGATATGCAGTGTTTATATTCTACACTGTCAATATTATCTTTGAGGGCTGGGTCACATACATTGAACGAATGATGGCCGTACACTAAAAGACATCATGTTTGGTAAGCTGGCCATAACACCGTGCCATAGGTTGGCCTGCACTACATTTCAAGGACCTCTGCATGAGGAAGCTAAAACTCACAAGCATCAACTCTGCTCGCTGAGAAGAGCACTCTCAGATTTTCATTCCATATTCTAGATTCATCTACCACACCTGTAGAAGAGAGTACCAGGACTGTTATGCCACTCCAGATACTGCTTACAAAAGGACTGCATTTTGACCAAACAGGATGCTACCATAATCTTGCAAAATAAATGGATGACTACTACTACTACTACTACTACTACTATTGCATTAATAATACTTTCGTGTGTAAATGAACAGTTCCACACAGTGAAATATTTTGAATCTCTTGTTAATGTACTTAGGGATGGAGGCCTTAGACAGTGCACTGTGACCCTCACTATCTTATCAACTTTTGCCTATTTCTACCTACATTTTTTATATGTTACAAATTAAACTAAGCACATCGTCCTGCATCCAACAGCAAGGCCTCTGATCAGGAGGTTTTGAGGAAGCATGGAACGACCTCTTAATTGCTGGTGTTCCCAGGTCCACCCTGACCCGAGGTGGTAGTACCTGTTGGGGTCCCAGCTATGGGAAAATAGTGAACTTCCAGGTCTTTTCCAGCACATTGAAACAATGATGTTGCCAACTACACTTTTTTGAAACAATGATGTTGCCAGCTATACGTTTTTGAAACAATGATGTTGCCAGCTATACGTTTTTGAAACAATGATGTTGCCAGCTATACGTTTTTGATATATTTAGTAAATACTGGATCTGGCATTAAATAACCCATAGTGGTTGATATGCCATAAAACCCCAAACAAACAAACAAATAAACTAAGCACAACTGATTATTGTTATTGGGGGATGTTGAATACACTCAGGATTCTTTATTTTTGTCTAAATCTCTGAATTTGTTTTGCTCATGCTAAGTATAGAAAAACTATATAAAATTCACTATTTTATTTATTATTAATGTTGAATGTGTTAAAATTATTCAACTTTTTAACAAGAAAATTTTCAAGCTGATGTTAAAACATTGTTGATTTATTTAAGATGGAATAATCTCTTATTAGTTGAGAGAGAGACCAAAAATCTTCTTGTAACACCAAAGATGAACTGAAGGCAAGGATTATGGCAGCATTCAACAATCTAAATAAGGAGACTGTCCAGAAGAGTTGCAGGAGATTCTGAAGTTGTCCAAATTATGCAAAAATGAAAATAACACTGACATCTCATTTTAAAAAATATATTAACCAAAATGACACAACAATATCTTGAAATACTAAAGAGTAAATTTATTCAATAAAATTGATATTGACTCCAGATGATTTCAGAAACTCCTGCAACTCTTCTGGACAGTCTCCTTGTTTAACTTGGTGCATGCTTCCATAATCCTTGCCTTCAGTTCATCTTTGGTGTTACAAGGAGATTTTTGTTGGTCTCTTGCTAAATTGTGTCTTACACATAATAATCAAGAGGGTTGCAGTCTGTGGAGTTAGGTGGCCAGATGTAAGTGGTGAAGTAGTCACAGAAATTGTCTGACAGCCATGTCTGAGTTCTCCTGCTTGTGTGGCATGGTGCAAAGTCCTGTTGACAGACATAGGGCCTTCCAGTAGCCACACTCTTGACCCAGAGCAGCACAACCTCCTCAAAGCACTTGATGTAGGCTTTTGTGTTGAGTTTGACAAAATCAAATACAAACAACATGCATGCATAAAATGAATAATATAAAATGGTGACACTTTACACATTGCACCCTGTATATACATTTCAATTTCTGGATGAGGTTGTATTCACTATGAACATGCACAGATGAAGAAAGCATGAATCTTCTTGTACTTTATCCTATCACCAGATATTTGGATGACCTGATGTCAGCAGGCCATATAGTTTGATG
>OZ038480.1:23086989-23129489 GCA_964036315.1 Acanthosepion esculentum
CACATTCTAATGAATGTTCGGCACATTGTCAACCATTTTGCATTTAAAAGCAGAATGAAAAAATTACGGTAATGGATAACAACACACATCTTTATATAAGTAATTATACTAATGAACAACTTATAGTTTTGTATTACTTGCACCCCTGAAGATGATCTTGGAAAAAGATCAAAAGTAATTGGAAAATGAAAATAAAAGAACTCTCTCTCTCATCCTTTAGCATCAATAAATGGTAGGTTATTCGTGAGTATGAAAGGATTTTATTAAAAATTAGCAGACATAATGTCTGTAATTTATTCAATCAGACATATATATATATCTATTACTCTTTTAAAATAGCATTATCATCATCTTAGTTGTTAATGTTGTTATTAAAAGATTTCAATATCTCCCTATATCTCTGAGATGAGGTATTATGATTATTTACATTATTATTGTTATCCTCATCTTCATTGCCATATACATAATGTTTCAACCATTCTATGCTCTGACCTTCTTCAGATGATTGTCAAATGGAACTAAAACAATCTACTTTGGTGGATGAAATTCGGTTTGAAATTCCAATCACCAGAAGAAGGCTGGAGTGTACAATAGCCGAAATGTTGTGAATATGGCAATGAAGATGAATAATATAAATAATGCTTTGTCTTGATATATAAATATAAATATATATATATATATATATATATATATATATATATATATATATATATATATATATATATATATATTACTCTTTTAAAATGTCAATTGTTAAAGCCATGATAATTCTGTATTTTATATTAATTCTCATATTAGGAAAGTAAACACTTTCTTAATTAGATTTTTATCAATTCATTACACTCAATGTCAACAATCTCAGCCAAACAAAAAATTATTGCTGGCAAATATTGCAAAAATAACACTTGTTAATAATGTAAAAGTTTTGCTTCAATATCTTTCTTTATTGAGGCAAATTGCATGATTTATAATTAACAAAAATTATGAAAAGGATTAAGTAATCTTTTTAATCTAACTGTTCCACATTTATTTTTATAATTGGTGAAAAACTGTAAATTTTGATATCTACTTTGCCACTTGGAATTTTTCTACATTGTAAGAGGTTCAAGTTACCAAATGATAAAGACACTTGTTTGAAAGTAATTTCTTTTATTTGTATTTTTCTAACTCAAATTTTAACTATTTTATGTAGAACGCAGTCTTTTGAAATACTTTTCTTTTGTTAGATATAATTGTAGGCAAAATAAAAGTTATCAGCATAAAAATGGAAAATGGTGAACAAAGTTCAAAATTTGTCCTAGTCTAATGCATTTACTTTTACACTAATACTGGTGCAGTTTGTTTTGAGCCAGAACAGGTGTAAACTGGTCTCCCCATTTTAGATGGGAGGGGACATCATGTTCCGGCGATTCCAATCCTACAACAATACCTTGACTGTTGTTATTTAAATATGCAGGGTTTGCAAAAGTGGGTAAACAGTAATGAAAAACAAAACAAATTTAAATTATAATACGGCAATGCTGGTTTAATACTTACTGTAGAACTACTTTTCAACACCATGCATATATATGAAACAGCGAAACAGTCTGTCTGTGGATGTCAAAAATATTGGCTCCTGAAAAATTAATTTTGGTTGAGCTCTGTGGGTGTAAAGTGTGCATTTGTAAACAGTGACTATTAAAGCTAATATAGCATGACTCTTCGGCAGAATTGAGTCACTGTCAGTCACTGTGTGTTTATCTAAATCTAAAAATAAATACACTAAAGTTCACCTTCATCCCTGCCGTGCGCCGACGGCTTAGTGGTAGAAGTTCCGACTGACGCCAATTCAGTCGGGTTTCGATCCTAGCTAGAGGCAACCGGACATCTAGCTACACTGATGAGCTGTGGATAGCAAAAATATATATATATATATATATATATATATAATGATAATAATAGCTGACCACTTGTATTCAAGGATACCCATCTAATAGGACGGCTAGCCAATCCTTATTGCAGACGCTTGCTCAGGCACATTTGTGTTTGCTTAACACCCACAGAGCCCAACTGTGGTTTATACTGCAACAATGCTGAGCAGGCCATAGTTACAGTTTCTGGGAGAGAGTGGTTTATTTAGTGTGATCAACAATTTGAACAAGGCCAGCACGCTCAACCCCTCAGCCACGATGACTTGTGGCTTCCTGCTAGCACAGCTATCAATGGCCCACAAGAGTTCTGTCTACCCAATTTCATTCACAAGGCTTAGAACAACCCTGGTTCTGGTTTTCAGGCACTTTTCAAAGGTGCTGCACACTGGGATCAACCTCGATCCAGTTCAATAAGATCAGAAAGTCCTCTTCCTTATAAATCGACCATGGTGAGATTCGAAGCCAGGTCTCATGGTCAGAAAGTGAACATTCTAACCACTCATAAATATATGTATATATTAGCTCCTGAAAAAATAAAATCGGTTGAGCACTCTGGTTTGAGGTGTGAATTTGTAAACAGTGACTATTTAAGCTAATATTGCACGACTCTTCGGCAGAATTGAGTCACTGTCAGTCACTGTGTGTTTATCTAAATCTAAAAATAAACACACTAAGATTCACCTTCATCCCATACCGTGCGCTGACGGTTTAGTGGGAGAAGTTCCGACTGACGCAAATTCAGTCAGGTTTCGATCCTAGCTAGAGGCAACCAGATGTCTAGCCACACTGATGAGCTGTGAAACAGCGAAACGGTCTGTCAGTGGATGACAAAAATATATATATATATATATATAAATAAATATATACACACACATACACATATATAAGTTCAAGGTTATATATATATATATATATATATATATATATATATATATATATATACATATATATATATATATGCATATTTTATTGAATACGACAGACAAGGTGCATTGATTTAGTGTTTTATACAATTTCTCATGCGGTCTAATATTTTTTTTTCTTTTCAGATGATAAATTATATAAAAACTGTCTGAATGTTCTTTTAATCTGAGCACTTTCGGCTATATATTTAGCTATTTTCAATATATATATATATATATATATATATATATATATATATATATATATATATATATATATATATATATATATAACCTTGAATTTCTTTTCTGTGGGATGATGTCCACTGACATCAAATACGAGCATGAACTTTTGTTTTTTAATCCTCATGGCAAACACATAATTTTTGTCCTCGGTACATAAAAAACATAAAAATCCACCTTGTGTCACATCCTGCCTTAGTAAAGAGGCCAAGTAAAAATATACTTTCACATTAATTCCCTTGAGTTAGCATGAATCTATCCTTGCCCCAAATATAAATGAAATAGCCATGTATTCTTTTAGCCTTAGCTGCTAGTCTAGGAAAAGGACTACTCTTAAAATGGGAAGGCAATGGGAAACTACTTCATTATCCCAAAAAGGTATGATAATTTACAAATAATAAAGAAAAGAAATCTGCAGAGAGATATGATCATCTATATTCTAAAGGGAAATACCATTAAAAAAAATCCATTTAGACATTTTCAAGCAAATTATTATGTTTCTACTGAAACTGTTCTCTGTTCTCAGAAGCTTAACACATATCCTTTCCCATGAATCTTCGCTGTTCAAGTTATTGACACATTAACAATTGTGAGGATCTTGAAACCAATGAAAATCTCTATAATTTAGAGTAGTTATTTTCTCTTGGGATATTGGTTGTTGTAAATTACATAGATTTTTAAAATTACTTTCTTTTTTTTAAAAATGTTATGAGGTTTATTTGAAATAGAAAAAACTTAAATCTAAAAAAAAAAATCATGGATATTTCCTGTGAGGTCTTAAATAGAGCAAATGAAAATTATCTGACAAAATCTCTTTTTATATTTAAGTTTGCTTTTTAGAAAATTGGCATTTAAATTTAGTCAGCCACATTTTGACTATAATAAATGTCCACTCCTTGAATTCACTTCAAAATTTTCTCACATTAAATACAAATACTTTATAATCCTCCTTGTGACTGGTTCCTGTAAAATAAGTCACAATTTTGCAAGGCAGTTCAGATCATATAAATTATGACAGATACACTCTGAATTATTTTTTAAGATCATTTCTTGGTTAATCTCATAATTTAGATTAAAGAAGCTTTTCTAAATATTTAGGCTTAAAAAAAAACAGAAACAAATGTAGCTGATGATGTTTGTAGTATTTGCCACTTTGATAATAAAGAATTTACTTGACGATAAAAATCTAGAATAGTCATCTTTAACTGTTTTTTCAATCTGGGATCAGGACTACACACACACACACACACACACACACGCACGCACACACACACATATATATATATATATATATATATATATATATATTATATATATATTACACACACACACATATATATATATATATATATATATATATATATATATATATTATATATATATTTATATATATATATATATGTGTGTGTGTGTGTGTGTACACAAATATGATAAAAATATAGTTTTAAGCTATGATATATGATATATTTATGGGTAAAAGTATTCGAGATCAGGGACAGACCTTATGTAAGTATAAAAGTGAACACTGTATTTTAATAAACTATGAATGCATACATAAAGATAATTTAACGTAAGAAAACTACCAATAATAATCAACAAGAAATAATAAAGTAATAAATAATAAGCAAAAAAGTTAACCTTAAACACTCTTTAGTCAACTTCAGTCATCAAGGAAAGCATTTGAACTGCCATTGCAGTTGACTCCAATTGCCTAATAATAGTATATTTAAATGTTATGAAAATAACACTGATATATCATTTTAACAGATATATTTACCAAAATTACACAAAAGTATCTTGAAATACTAAAGAATAACTTTATTCAATAAAATCAACATTGGCTTCTATCATGGCCTCCAGATGACTTTGGAATCTCCTGCATCTCTTCTGGACAGTCTCCTGGTTTAATTTGGTGAATGCTGCCATAATCCTTGCCTTCAGTTCATCTTTGGTGTTTTGTTGGTCTCTCGCACAACTGTACCCCACACATAATAATCAAGAGGGTTGCCATCTGGGTGGCCAGATGTAAGGGGTGATGTGGTTGCAGAAATTCTCAGCAGCCATGAGTGGGTTCTCCTGCTTGTGTGGAATGGTGTAGAATTCTGTTGCCAGATATAGGGTCTTTCAGTAGCAACCCTCTTGACCTGGGACAGTAGTACCTCCTCCAGGCCCTCACTACAAATTTGGGAGTTATTTTCTTATCAAAATGATCAGAGTGAGTTTTCTGAGCTGCCATATCTTCATAATTACCATTGGACTCCTCCAACTCTTTCCAAATACCTTACAATGTCCTCAGATTGACACCCAAACAATCTGAAATGTTCATATGGAGCTTTTGGCATGAATGTCAAGCAAGCTATTTTCCAAATTTCTGGCACAGTGATTTGCACTATGGTGATTTTTTCTCACAGACAGTGCCCTATTATACTGTGCAGTTGACAAAATCAAAAACAAACAACATGTATGCACAAAATTAAAATTATAAAATGGCGACAATTTATCTATTGCACACTGTATTACATATATATATATATATATATAGCTCTCTCTCTCTATATATATATAGCTATATATATACATATGAAACAGAAGAAATATATCTATTTGAATGTTTCTGCTGCTATTAAAGGTAACTTTTAAAAGTATACATTTTTGCCTAAAGCATTTTAATTTGCAAAACTTCTTGAAAAATAATTATTGAGCTTTATATGAGCTGTCCCACAATTAATTGTCTATTTCAATGAAATCCACCAATTTTTTAAAAACTGACACAATTTTATGTTTATTAGTTAATTGTAGTACAAAACAAATAGATTCATAAGTATCACATCAAAACTTTATTCAATATGTGCTCCATCCATATCCCTGCAAATTTGAAATCTATCCTTAGCATTGTGAAACCACATTTTGAAGAATTGCAGGAGTTATCTCCTGCACTGCTAACTAATTTTTTTTTGTAAGCTAAACTATGTTTGTTTTTATGAAATACCATGCAAAGAAATCCAAAGGGGTCAAATCTGGAGATGAGGAGGCCAAGGTTGAGGTCCTCCATGTCCAATCCACAGATTTGGAAAGCAATTAGAGTATAATGACATGGTGCTCCATCTTGTTGAAACACATTATCAAGAATGCTATCATGAAGAAGGTGTGGTTCGAGAACTTGCTGAAGCATATCACGGTAGATGATATCTGTTACAGATGCTTTCCCAAAGAAGATTGGGCCATAACGTTTTTCATAAGTCATTCCAAAACATACTGTAACTTTTGGAGAGTTTCTTTGGTATTCTATGACTTCAGATGTTTTTTTCATTGGATCAGATCTGACAATTTTGTTGATTAACTTTACCACATATGTGGAATGTCAGCTTATCACTGAATAAGATGTTACCCAATAAACTTGCATTTCCAATTTGATCCACAATTTCTGTACATCTCACTGCTCAATTTGGATAATCCTCTTCATTTAGGGTATATGCAGCAATTGAATGTGATAAGCCTTTTTCATCAGTATCAAATGCAAGATTCTATGAACTGTTGTCTTGGATATGTTGGGTCTTTGACAGGTTGGTTGATCTTTGAACAGTTCTCATACTCATGCAGTACTGTCATGTGCTGTCCTTCAGTGTCCTCTTCCCACCTTGTGCACAGATCCAATTCTTTGAAATTTGTTCACAATCTCATGAGTTGCGTTGTCTATAGGTCCGGTTTTGTAAAATTTTCTTGTAAATTTTTCTCTTATTTCAATACATTACCCACTTTGATTACAGGATATTAAAAAAAATTCATTCTTGTTTATTCTTTATTAATAGGGTTTGAGTCAGTTTTTTATAAAATTATTCAATTTCACTGAAATAAATAGTTAATTCTTGGACACCGTGTATATTGCAAATTATTTATTAAAATATATATTTATTTTACTTCCAGAACTTCCTATTTTCCCAAAGTATAGATAATAATAATGTTAATGTTATATAGAAGACCTTACTGAATTCAGTCCTTGTACTTAAGAAATGTATTTGTACACACACACATATATATATTGACAAACACTGATTTTACCTGTATAAATTTTACCAGTAGTGCAAGATTTCTTGGAATGACATATTAAATTCCATCAAAGAAATATATGTATCCAAATTTGTTTTTACAGAAGGTTCATAGCAACCAGTACAGTGCATGATATCGAGACAACGTTGTTGTTATTTTTTTCTCTAGTTACCTCTTCCTTGTACCATTTCTAATTAGCATAACACAGATGGGCTGGATGTTCTGCAGATCCATCACAGCTAATAGAAAACTATTTCAAAGTCACATAAAGTTCCTGGAATGACTAGATACTTTCTCAAGACACCAACAGATGCATCTTCTCTCTGCTTTCTGATCCTTCCCATAAAAATCTATCTCCCTGTACACTTTCACTGTTATACACAACAATTAAGGTCCACATATGCCTATTTTCACTTGCATACTTACATTCTTCTTTTATATGCCATACGCAACCATGGCTCTCCACAGCTTCCTATCCATTATAGCTGTCACAGAAATTTGTTTTTTACTATCTTTTTCATTAACTGTTCTGTCATCCATTTAAAGCAGTTTATTAGATAAGATACTTGCTGTTTCCCTCTGCCTCTCTTGACTTCAATGTCATGTGAGGGTCAAATTCTCTAGGCCTTCTTTCCACATTATGTGTCCTAGAAATTTCAATTATCTTCTCCTCATCATAAACACAGATTGTCTTTTTGTTTCCATATTTTCTTAAAACTTCCACTTTATCCACATGTTTGGTCCATGGTATTCTCAGTATGCTACTGTAGAACCACACTGCTGTTGCCTTAATAAATCTCCTCTTCATCTATTAGGAAAGTGTCTAGCATCCACTGCTATATAGGAGGATTCTCAGTATTCTACTGTAGAACCACACTGCTGTTGCCTTAATAAATCTCCTCTTCATCTATTAGGAAAGTGTCTAGCATTCATTGCTATATAGGAGGATTGCTATTACATAGCAGTTCAGCACTGTTTTCTTTGTTTCTAATGAATTTTCCTGTTTTGTAATAGTTTTAATTAAAGTGTCACATGTTCCATCAACCGTTAAAACACTTGCCAGATATTTAAATTTCTGTATTTGCATGATTTTGATTTCAGCATATCCTTTTGTAGAATTGTCAATGATAGATTTTACAAGCATCTAAATTTAGAGTTTTGAGTTTTGAAAGTATTGAATAACATAACTGTTCTTAATCATTGATTCAGCTTACAATTGTTTTCATGCAAACTTCAACAAGTAACTAACCTTTTAATTTTCTTTAGGGACTCAATTTTTGAGCTACTCCTCTGCATCTCATTGTTTTATCATACACTTACCCATAAATTATTTTAATCATGTTTTTATGACTATTTTTTCAGCTTTGCACTGACTCATCAATATTTCTGAAAAACATTTACCAAAAGCTGAGATTTACTTTGACAATATTAAAACCTATTTAGTAATTAATGTTCAAATTTGAATCTCCAAATGTTGTAAAACTCAATTTTAATGCCTCATTATTTTATTTTTGTCATATGTGATTTTCATTCATGACATCTTCGTGGCTCTTAGTTTAACTAAAGAATTCAGTGTGAATATAACCATTGACCTGAAAAGATATATATTTTAATATTTAAAAAAAATCATAAGCATTTTAATTTACTAAACCAGATAGAAGGGTGCTAATTCATAAAATTACACTAAATTTAGGGATAAAATTGATAAAATAAAAATAATCTCTAATGTTATTGGTCCTGACCTGGCATCTCGCCTTCAGTTACATACTTACCATCCTAATGTAGCTTCCCTGCACCATTTCTGTAAAATTTTTCATGGTAATTGTTCTGATAAACTTTCCTCTATGGTACCTAGGCTTTTTGAATTTAAGTGCAGTACTAGATTGGAAGCAATGTTTCATCATTTTGCTGTTGAAATGGCTAGAATTAACAAGAAGTTCTATGCTACCACTTTTTTCTGTTGTACATCTCACTTGTGGAATTTTCTTCTGGCTTCTTGCTTTCCAGTCAACTTTGATCTTCAGAAATTTAAATGCAACGTCATTCGTTATCTACTGTCTTCTTAATTCTTTTTTTCTTAAAATTATCACAACAGTGTTCTTTTTTCCTCATGTTTTTTAACACTCAGAAACTCCTTGCATCTTAGCGGCTTTATTGCCTTGTTTGGGGTGAAATGATTAAAATAAAACTAGACATTAGACAAGAATAAGAACTAGGTTAGAGGGTGGAAAATAATTTGCCACACACAAGGACTCGGAGATGCTTTTGAACTCTGTCGAGACTGGAAAGTGAAGACTGGGTAGCTTCAGCCCAAATATGACAACAGTGCACCATTTTCAACCTGATCTAGCTCTGATAAAGATAGATAATAGCATGAGGAGTAAGGTACTCATTAGAGCAGTACAGGGAATTGACCATTTTACCTGCATCTTTAGCAATGAATCATATGTATGAGTTCCACTTGAGATCAAGTGTAAGTTTGAGCGCAGTCTCACAACAAGGTGCCTCTTTGAGGGTGCATCCAATCTTCATGACTGGCGGTAATTTGAGGTCTGCACAGTGGTAATGGAATGCAACTAGTATGGTTTTTGAGGCACTGAATATAACCACTGCCTTTTTTTGTTAAAGTGTTATTAGAGAATTGTTAAACACATTCAAAAGCAAAGACAAATGACAAATAATATTTCTCACTCCTTACATTCACAGAATTGAATGTTCCTCAAAAAGGGCATCTTCAGGTATTTCCAAATTTGTGTAACATCTATGACACTGAATATTTCCTGTATCAGATGTAACATTTTCTTTTTGTGGGTCATTTTTCACAATGTCATAATCAACCATAATTTTATTTCTCATGAGCCAATCCTTATATACAACCAGAAACATCCAGAATCTAATCCTTTATTTCTTCTTCCGCAGATGAAGAAGGATGTCTTATAGACTACACAAAATCATTTGATAAATTTACAACACAAAGATCTATTTGAACTGTTAGGAAAACTTTATTTATTCAGGAAGAGTATTAGAATAATCCAGATAATTTGATAAATTTACAACACAAAGATCTATTTGAACTGTTAGGAAAACTTTATTTATTCAGGAAGAGTATTAGAATAATCCAGAACTTTTGCTTGTAGCAAACTACCTGTAAACTGATAGAAAATGAATTGAGCAAGTACAGAAAAATAAAAGACACATGGTCCAGTGGATAAAAGTGTTGATTGAATCCAGGGACTTGATCCAAAGAGTTGTGAGTTCAATAACTGGCTCCAGCAGAGGTGAACAAAAACTTGGAAAGTTGAATTAAAAGGGAGATAACTGATACTGAGATATCCGGAAGAGGCATGGTACATGGAACTGGAACAATCAACCCTGGTGGAGGAAATATAGGGTTCAGTTTGAAATTCCAATCACCTGAAGAAGGCTGGAGCGTACAATGGTCGAAACGTCCTGAATATGGCAACAAAGATAAGGACAACAGTTCAAACAATGTAAATAGTGTAAACAATTATAATACCTCATCTCAGAAATATAGAAAGATAGAGAAGACTAAAAAGGGGCATAAGGCAATCATGCCTTGCCATGTAGGTTAACTAGAACCAGTGCATTTATTTAACCTATACAGCAAATCAATCCTAAGAGAACTAGAAGTCCTATGAAGATTTATTATTGGTGGGCACAATCTTGACAAGGTAGTAAAGAAAAGCAGGAAGAAAGGACTAACCGCCAATTGCAAGAAGACAGGATATACAGACATAGGATATCCCAAGATTCAATCTAGAAATTGGTGACATCAAAGCCAAGTTAAAATTCCAGTAATTCTCATTTCACACAAATATACTTAGAAAAGGTGTGAATTAATCTTTGCTCCCCTTGGTTATGGGTTAAATAGCAAGGCTGATTGGGATCTCTTGTCTTGATCTGGCAGCCAGTTTAGGAGAAGGAATTCAAACTAGCTTGAAGAGCAGTGGGTTTTATCAGGATGTTTTGTTCTAGACACACCAATACTGCTACAGATGCCATACATATGGAG
The DNA here is from genome assembly GCA_964036315.1 of Acanthosepion esculentum. Taxonomy (NCBI): domain Eukaryota; kingdom Metazoa; phylum Mollusca; class Cephalopoda; order Sepiida; family Sepiidae; genus Acanthosepion; species Acanthosepion esculentum. The sequence goes on from OZ038480.1 coordinate 23,098,125, forward strand.
TCCCAACAACCATAATAGTTGATAAGTATCATGATGTAATGTGACTAATAATCTGGTTTACTTGTTATAGGTATTTAAGCATAGTTTTGCACAAGGTCATGTAAAAAGAGTGCTTCAATAGCTTTTATTTAAATTCTTAGCACATTTACTAATTTTTGATAAAACTGTAATAGTTCCTATAAAATGTATGAGGCTAGAACCAAAAGTAAATTCTTCTTGAGTTTTGAATCCAAAGATTAACTGTACATCTGTCTTATAAAATCAGTAAAAGCCCAACAAAAAGAATATATGCATAGTACTTCCTTTTGCTCTAATGCAAACATGTTCATGTCTTATGTAAGCACACTCTCTACTAGACATCTTATATATTTCTTCCTTTCCTGTGGAGTTCTTTCCTTTCCTATGATTGCCTTGTTTAATGTTCTCCACAAAGCAACCGTAATTTCCAAATATTTTTCTCATCAGTTTTATTTCTCTTCTTTCTCTTGCTTTGCACCTACTGTCGACTTTAATGTTAGCACATGGCTACATTGAGCATTGACTGAGAATTAACTCTATTCAACAATTGCTGGATTTGTCTGTCACAGTGTTTACCTCTAAGTTACACAGATGCCACATCCTCTGTTTATATACCTCGCTTAATTGAACCTTGTTTTCTTTGCACTCTTCACGGCTGCAGGCAAAGAGGATGGAGTCTGAAATTCTTACTTTCTTTTCTCTGACATTTTTACAGATGTCTTCATACCAATCAGTGACTGATAGCCTAGAAGATGGATGGTGGATGATTTGGAGCATAAAAGATTACCCATAACTGCTTAAAGTATAACATAAAATGAAAGTACATATTTAAGTCCAAGAATTCATTACTTGTTGATTTCTTTTTGTAGCTTATGTCATTCAACAGTGAAATATAAATCCGTGCAAATTTATTCATCATTTGTTTTTTTTGTTTATAAGAAATATGAAGTTATATGAATTTTTAAAAGTTTTCTTCATGCATAATCAGCATTAACTAAATTTATTACGTCCTAACAGTTTTAATCAAATTAACTACCATATTTAACAGTCAAATAAAATTTATTATGCCCTAACAGTTTTAATCAAATTACCTACCGTATTTACAGTCAAATAAAATTTATTAGGCCCGAACAGTTTTAATCAAATGACCTACCGTATTTACCAGTCAAATAAAATTTATTAGGCCCTAACAGTTTTAATCAAATTACCTACCGTATTTACCAGTCAAATAAAATTTATTAGGACCTAACAGTTTTAATCAAATTACCTACCGTATTTACCAGTCAAATAAAATTTATTAGGCCCTAACAGTTTTAATCAAATTACCTACCGTATTTACCAGTCAAATAAAATTTATTAGGCCCTAACAGTTTTAATCAAATTACCTACCGTATTTACCAGTCAAATAAAATTTATTAGGCCCTAACAGTTTTAATCAAATTACCTACCGTATTTACCAGTCAAATAAAATTTATTAGGCCCTAACAGTTTTAATCAAATTACCTACCGTATTTACCAGTCAAATAAAATTTATTAGGACCTAACAGTTTTAATCAAATTACCTACCGTATTTACCAGTCAAATAAAATTTATTAGGACCTAACAGTTTTAATCAAATTACCTACCGTATTTACCAGTCAAATAAAATTTATTAGGCCCTACCAGTTTTAATCAAATTACCTACCATATTTACCAGTCAAATAAAATTTATTAGGCCCTAACAGTTTTAATCAAATTACATACCGTATTTACCAGTCAAATAAAATTTATTAGGCCCTAACAGTTTTAATCAAATTACCTACCGTATTTACCAGTCAAATAAAATTTATTAGGCCCTAACAGTTTTAATCAAATTACATACTGTATTTACCAGTCAAATAAAATTTATTAGGCCCTAACAGTTTTAATCAAATTACCTACCGTATTTACCAGTCAAATAAAATTTATTAAGCCCTAACAGTTTTAATCAAATTACCTACCATATTTACCAGTTAAATAAAAAATATCTCCGTTATTTTGTGCAGTGAGTTACAACGGATTAACTTCCACAAATGCTACAATCGTGACTTCTTCAAGTCAAAGGTCAATTATTACCTATCTTCCATATCCACACAATCCCCATTTCATACACACACTTCATTTAGTAACACTCTACCTTGAGTGACTCTTTAACATTGTACTGGGTGAGAACAATTAAAACAAAATGTATTTTTTTCTTTTTTATCAACAGAGCCTAAGCTTATTACTTGTTAATATCTTTTACTCTGACAATGAAGCAATTTAAAAATTCAGAGTATAGAGAATAAATATTGAGTTTTCATGTCTATGAAAATCAGGCCTTTACAAATTTAAACTTAAAATTAAAGAACAGTAGGAGAGATGATATGAGGTAAAATTTCCAATGTAAACCTCTACAAAAGACACACACACCATAAACATAATCAGCAAACATTTATCATCAAATAGTCACTTCTTGTTTTGACACTGAGGATCAGAGCATAGAATGTGACCCACTCTGTTTAGTGTCAATGTATTGCGGCTAAATTTCATGCCATGAAAGTGTTGATACCATGAGAGCCACCCTGTCCCTCCAGTTCTTTTGATAGACCATCGGAACATCCTCCAGCACCAGATTAATCTGCTGAAGGTTCTAGTGGATGATGTCTTTCTAGCAGCTGTAGTTTAAACTTGTAGATGACTCTGGTAGGGTGGTCATCAGGTCATTGCAAGACACGACTGAACCAATGAAGATGGTGCTGAGCAGTGGTGCAGAGGATGCATTTAGGTAGTCAGTCAGTGGTTCCCTGACTGGTGAAGAGCAATTACTTCAGCTCAACTTGCACCAATGCCACCTCTTCCATGTTGGTGGGCCAGGACACCACATTGTGTGAACCCTTTAACTAATCTGTGTTGGGCTAATAACCTAAAGAAATCTTTCTATTTTTACACTACCCATCGGGTCAATGTGTTACTGATATTTCTGCTTAGGATTGGACTCTATTTGAGTGGCCTTGGACTAACCTGTTACTCAGGCAAGTCTGGTTGAACATTACTACTGAATAGTGAGTCTGCTCTATACAAAATTTGGCATTAAATAACCCAACTAGAGTTGATATGTCATAAAATCAAGCAACCTAACCCAACTAGACTATATCTGTGAAATTATATAATAAAATAATACTGTATTTTATATGTGAAAAATCAGTTGAATGTATTAATTTTTTATTTATTTATACAGTTTTGGCACTTTATATAAGCATTTTCAAAACACAACATTAGATATATAGGTGTGTTTTGAAAGAGGATCACATAAAATAACTGTTATGGTCAAATATCCTCGCACCACGGTTATGGTCCAAGGTAGAACCAAGGAAGAACAACACGAACACAAGAGTAGAAAATAACAAAGATATATTACAACAGAAATATAATACAAGAAGTTAAAGGTGTTAGTATTAACTGTCAGTCTGGTTTAGAGTGAACTAATATGTCTTGACTTGTTAGGTCTCAACTCATTCCTCATCCCTCTCTCTCAGAGAGGCGCAGTATTTATAGACTCAGGGAGAGTCCATTATCATAATAGGTAAGTTCCCATAACAATAACAGTGTCACATATAAATAAAAAAAATTCAATATCGAACTGGCTTTCACATATTCCAGTTTGTCATACATTTCAATATTTCCCATCAATATGTTATTGTGTTTTATGTATATCCATCCAGGTTGACTGTAGTCAGGATCATAGAGTCAATGAAAACAATCCTTTCTTTAGCTGTATAGTATGTCCTACGCCAGGGCTACATACAGCTTTGAATTCAGAGTCACTTTCTCCTAGACCAGTTGCCAACCAAGGCTTATAGAACCCAGTCTGTCCTGCTGTTTATCCATAGCTGAGTGCGGAGAAGATGATTCATACATTTCCCAAGGGTATTAGCACATAAGTAAATGTAATAGACCAGATTGGAATTCAAACTCAGATCTTTCATTTCTTAAACTGAGCTGCTATCCATTACTCCACCGTGTTTCCTGTATGTATATGGTTAGTTGGCATTGGGTTTTTTTTTTCTGCAATAAAGTGCTTTTATTTTTATTTTGTGTGTTGTCTTCACCTTTGTTGTTTTTCATGCATTGTTTCTGTCTAGGTCATTACATTCACTTTTTCACAAATAACAATGTGAATAGTATGAATCCATCTCTTCCCCTCACTGTTGTGGGTTAAATAGCAAATCAGACTTGGCTCTTTAGCCATTGTTGGCAACCATTTTAGGAAAAGAACAACTCTGAATTCAAAATCTCTATCAATTTCTAATGAAGCACACACTATGCAGTTGTTGAAATTATCAGATATTTCACAATGACTTGATGATTCCTATTTTGGTCGGCAAGACAGATAGTTTCTATCTTCTATCAAGGCGTTGACTAGTTCCATCTCATCTTTTATTCTCAGACTTCACCACACTGTGTTCTCTGATTCTGATAGAATAGTATATTCCATTTGGAAAGACAAGAAAAAGGAAGAAAAGAAAAAAAATCCTTAAGTGATTTCAAAAGACCAAATTCATCATCTTTCTCTGAAGATGAAAAAACTTACCTGAGTAACAGCAACAAAGATGATGACACCAATTAAGTAAATCTATTTCAATTTATAACAAAGACTAGTCAAGGATAAAATCAAACTATAAAGATCTCAGCAACACTCAAGCTCACTAAGAAAGACGTGCAGTCACAGAACTCTCCAGTTCTATCAGTAGCTCAAATTATTTTCATAGTAAAGTTAGTCATGGTATAAATAATTACTTTTAGAATTAAATTAACATTTGTAATAATGTAAGTATCTCAAAACCAGGTCCTTTGAAAAGACTAAAGATTATAACATAACTCGTTTACAGTTGAATGCTTTGGTTTTATTACAGTTGATCTTTCCTGTTAGCTATAAACATTTTTCAGAAATACTTTCTCTCTGTTGACAATATCTATCAAAGTTTGGCATTCAAAGCACACTACTTCACAAAATGTGCTATCAGCCAAGAGTAATATTTTTTCAACCCTTTTCTTATGAAAACAAAAGTAAGGAAAATAAATAAACAAACTCAAATTATTTCTTTTTTGTCTTCTTTTTATTGCTAATCCAGACAACTTATTGAGTTGTAAGATATATGGTGTCCATCCAAAAATGGTCTACATTCTTTGCCACCATTCCACTGGCTGACTGTATTCTAAAAACATAAAAAGTATTGGTTAGTGTTGTTAGACAAAAGCTGCAATAAACACACAAAAGAAAATGAAAACTTTGTTGTCATGAAAAAAAAACTATTGCCAATCATAAAGATGATAGATAATTTTTTATTTTTCTATAATTCCTTCTTGAAGAATCTGAAGAATATTTTGACTTTTTTGAAAACATTATTCTTTATCTTAGATTTTTTCCGAAGAATAATAATAATAATTATTATTATCATTATTATTGCTATTATTATTATTACAGTTAAATTTTATTCTTATTGCCATTGTGAATGTTGTTGGTTTTTATTCACTGGTTGAATAAGCTCAGATAAAAAATACATTATGCATATAATCAAGAATACTATTCACATGTTTTAAATAAAGGCATGAACCTTCTAGCTTAAAACCACATAAGCAAAGATCAACAAATAAGTTTGCTTGATTGAGTGATGTATTTTTTATGGCTTATCAACCTTTTGCAGGTTATTTAAAGCCAGAAAATGTCTTTAGTTTGCAAGAATAATTTGGAGATAATAATAGTTTATTGATAAAATTCCTACTCAGTAACCCATATCTGGAGGGAGAAGAGGTGGATTCATACCTTTCTCGAGGGTATTTGCCAATAAATAAATATAACATACCAAACTAGAACTAAGCTCTCTGATTTCAAATTTTGAGCCATTGTCCATTGCACCACCCACACATCCAAGCTGATAACATCTGATATATCCAGGTGGTAAAACTTCTAGGAAGTGACTAGACTTAATGTTGCTTAACTTTGGTGATCATATCAGAACTGATGATATGGCCTATACAAGCAAGAAATGTGTCTATAAATTAAATATTAAGTGAAGTGTGGTATTGTATAATGATGATAATTGATATACAGATCAGATATAATTGCTGTTTCTTTGCATTTCCTCACACTTTGTAACCTTTTCTGAAGCTGACACTTGGCCTTCTCATTATAACAGTTATTTCAAAATAAAACATTTCATGACTGAAAATAAAATCAGTGTTCAAAACCTGTTCGGGTCATTTTTGCAGTAATAACCTTGGGAAAGGTATTTATCCAATTGTACTAGCTTGTATTTCCTGCCATTTTAACTATGGTCTTATGATGATACTGCAATAGTTAGATGGAAAAATAGTAGGCATGTAAGTACACAGGCAGTCTGTTTTCATCCAGGAAGTTGAAGTAAAACAACTACTTTAACCATTACCAATCATAACACAAATTAGTTAATTTAATTATTATACATTTGTTTGCATACACACTGCATTTGGTGCTCCGGAATATATCTCTTGAGATTCTTGACAAAATTCAAAAAGGCGCTGTAATGGTATTACTGAACTAACATCATCACTTCAGTCACTTTCCTACCGTTATGATGTGGCTTCCCTCTCACTTCTCTGTATATATTTTCATGGCAGTTCTTCTAATGAACTTTCCCCTTTGTCATCTCAAATTTAAGCATACTACCAGATTGGCAACTAGATCTTATCAGAGTTTCTCTTTTTGCACCTCTGGCCTATGGAACTCTTTTCTGGTTTCTTGCTTCCCAGCCACCACCTATAAATCTATAAACATTTTAATGCTATGTCAGTCTCCATCTTCTGTCTTCTGGAATCCTGTTCTTTTATTGTTCTTTCTGCTCATTAAAGTCTTCTCTTTCTCGTTCACTCACAGTAAGTGTTTTGATGGCACTATTGCCTTGCTTGAGGGGAAATGATTAAAAATAAATTTTCTAAAGCTTATTCTTTTAAACTAAGCGGCACCAAATTTTGTCAGTTTTGAAACAATTTTCTGAAATTATCACTATTTTTAGTACATAGACTGAAACTGAATTCTGAATTATGCATACTTCTGATGCACTTTCTGATCATTCCTAGTGGTTTCATGATTATGGGCATGACTATCTTTATCAGATTTCCACAGTTCTAAATAATAATTGATCTCTCATTTAACTTTTTAATTTTATTTTGCCACATCTATACAGCTGATTCAGTAAACCATTATCCTGTCTTTCCTGATAACCAATAAAACAGAAGTTACCAAAAAAGGAAATAAAATAGAAATAGAGAAAGGTTTTATTAAACTTAATAAACAGTTCTAAATCTTCATTTTATTGAGATCAATATGTAGTACCTGTTCTTTTTAGTTAAATATTGCATAACAGATTTAAAGAAAAGAAATAACATAACATCCAGATAGATATACAAAAATATATATTTCATGGAAATTTCTCAGGTTATTGAAATGGAATACCACATTTTTATTTGGAAAATAATGTTTTTCTTATTCAAAAATCTATGAAAGTATTCAAAAAGCCAAAATAATTATATAAACAATAAATTATACTTTGTCTTTTGACCCAGTCCTCATGAAGAAATTTTTGATATTTTCATTATTGAAAATTCTTCCTATTTTATTTGTTCTTTTGTAGAAAACTTTCATAAACAAATCCAGAATCATTATTATTCCAATCCAACCAAGTAGATACAAATTCTTGCTACTATATTTGTTTGGTTTTAAGGGTTGAGTTCAATCCTTGTGTTAAGCAATGCAGGAACAGACAAGCTTGGTACAGAGTAGTTCCATTAGGAGGAAAAACAGCTCTCCAAAATCACTCAGAAAGCTAAAAAAAACTTCATGATTCTTCCATTTGAATGAAAAATCTTCCCTTTCTTTATCCCCTGAAGATTATTGAATATAAGAGAGGTCTAAAGAAAATAGATGGTATGTTGGGCAAAATCTTTAGATAAAAACAATGACAAGGGGGATATTTTGAAAATATCATTGAAAAGGAAAAATACTTGCCTCAAAAATTCAATGTTGTTTTACTTTATATTATACAGGGCGTGAAGGATAAATTGTCACCATTTTATATTTTGAATAGGTTATTTTTTATTTTGTTCACGGCAAAGTCAGTTGGGCACCATCTGTGAGAAATAGAGCATCATAACACAATTCACCCCACCAGAAATTTGGAAATGGCATGCTGTACTGCTTATCTGGCATTTTTGCCAGAAGTTCCAATACAAACATTTAGGAGTGTTTGGGTATCAATCTGAAGACAGTGCAGAAGATTTGGAAAAAGTTGGATAAATCTAATGGTGATTACGAATGTAAGGCGATTTTGAAAATTGACTTTGATCATTCTGATAAGAAAAGAACAGAATTTGTTGGTGAGGTCCTCACACTCAACACGTAGGCCTACATCAAATGTCTTGAGGAGGCTGCTGACCTGAGTTAAGAGGGTGGCTGTTGGAAGACCCTATATCTGGCAACAGGAATCTACATCATGCCACACAAGCAAGAGAACCCAGTCAGACAATTTCTGTGACCACATCAGCCCTTACGTCTAGTAAGGATTATAGCAGCATTCACCAACAAGGAGACCATCCAGAAGAGTTGCAGGAGATTCCAAAGTTGTTTGGAGGCTGCGGTTGAAGCCAATGGTGATTTTATTAAATAAATTTACTCTTTAGTATTTCGAGATATTTTTGTGTAATTTTGATAAATTTAAAATGAGATGTCACAATTATTTTCATTTTTGCATAATTTAGATGACAATCTATCCATCACACCCTGTATAATAGAAGGCTAGGATCTTGCTTTCTTCTTGAGGCCAATGTACTGATGATGAGTGTGGCTATACTGATGACATAGGTATTCATAGCTGGGATAAGAATGATCTTGGATAAAAATCAACATCCTCTACAGAGTGTTCCAAGGAATAGGACTCTCAATAAACATTTCAAACATCATTAGAAGTACAAGGAGGAAATGAGATCTCCAGTCTATTTAATTCTCTTCCTAGTCTATGTCTGGCACATTTACAAACACAGTGATGAGAGGAGCACTAGCTATTTAAACATTTCATACTGCATCCCCAACAAGTCTACAAATAGAAGACAACGGTCCTTCTTTCTTTTCCAAAGCCAATCTACTGATGATGAGAGGGACTACACTGATGACATACGTATTCACAGTTGGGATACGAATGATCTTGAACAAAAAATCAACATCCTCTATCAACTGTTCCAAGAAATGAAACTCAAGATAAAATTTTCCAAAATAGAAATTATGATTTGGAATTGAAATGAAAGCAGTGATAACATCTACCCTGAATCCATCATAAAAATACAAGATGGAGAATTAGTAAATAGTAAACACTTCAGGTACCTCAGCATATGGATCAGCTATAACAAATTAAATATGAGAGAAAAAGAAATTGAACATAATATAAGCTGTATCAGAGATAGTTTTACCCAACCGAGTAAATTGATGCTAAACTAAAACATCAACATGAAAACTCAAGGCATGTTCTTAAGTAGTCTTGTGATCAAGACAATCATATGGATGCCAAGCATGGTGCCAGACCCATTCATAAATATCTAGACTGTCAGCTGTATACAACCACTTCCTAAGAGAAAAAAGGCTTTGAGCGAGTAAAGCCTGAGGGTCTTGGCAAAGACCACCTTTCTTTAAACCTTGTGGTCTGGCACTACAGAATCGCAAGCAAAGAACTATACCAACTAACAGAAACCACATCAGTTGAGGACTATCAACAGCAGCAAGAACTAAAATGGATAGCAAAAGAGAAAATAATGGCATAATCACAATGTTAAAATTTCACACCACTTCAAATAGAAAGCTTGGAAGGAAACCCCAATTAATACTGGAAAGAGCGATAAAAGTTACTGGACTTGAGAAACCTGTTTACCTAAAAAAATGTTTTAAGAGAAAGATTTTATAAATTTCAACTGAAAACAATACTGGCTCCTCAGTCAATTAATATCAAGTGTTTCCCTGTAGGGAAACTGTTAATATTACCATGTGCATCAGTTTTTTAATGATATCCTCTCATCCAATTTTGATCCATTCCCTGCAAAGTTCACATTTCTTTCCCAATAAATATATAATATCTGTTCAAAATATTTTAGTTTAAAATCACTTAGGGACTCCTTTTTTTAAACCTTTAAAAACATTTTGAAAGGGTTTATACTTTTTTGATGATATCACACCACCTCAATTTCATATCCTCTCAATCAATCTTGATTCATTCCCTCCAAATATCAAATTTATTTCCCAATAAATATATAATATTGCTTCAAAATATTAGGGTTTAAAATTACTTAAATTCTACTTTTTGTTTTTTCATATTTTTAAAAAAATCTGGAAAGTGTTTAACTTTTTTCTGATATCTCTCAACCTGGTTTTGAAAAAGAGCAATTATTTGACTGTTAAAATCTTTATATTCCATTTTTAAAAATCTGAACAACGAAAAATGGTAATTTACGTTTTAAATTTTCAGTCTCTTTATTTCTTTATTAAGAGAAAAGGATTTGAAAGTCGACACAGAAATCAAATTTCAGCTTCCAACTTGTAGGCTGTTAGAAAGAAAATTGTTTCATTCTCATGATACACTGCACTGATTTACTAAAATCACCAGTTAACACACCCAAATTTTCTGTTAGAAATACATTTTCAGTTTATTATTATTATTATTGTTATTGTTGTTGTTGTTGTTATTATTATTGTCCCCATTTTGAATTAAATTCACATCTCTATCAAGCAGACAGAAAAACATCTGTAGATTATTATGCGATAAAATCTCAGTCTAATCTTAAAAGACAAAGAAAAAAAGTCCCTGCAAAATGCAAGGATTTGATTGTTACCATTCTCAACACGGACGAGTGCCATGAGTTATGTATATATTCTTCTGGCACATTGCCTGTACCATTATATCTCTTCCCCAACCCTCGACAAGCACACAGCCAAACGGCCAGACAAGAGTGGCCATGTATCACGTTGAGTTTATTTCGTGACATTTCAATAACAATTTCACAACAAACTGAGACTTATATTCATCTCATTTTAGACACGGAAGATGATGGCGATAATTTTGTTCCCCAACATCCTCATCATCATCATCTATCCCCTACCTCATCTGCATCCACCAGATTCTGAATTGGCTGCCATCAAAACGCATACACATTGATGATTGATACACATTTCCATTGATTGCTCTGTTTGTTTTGACATTTTCAGCTCTAATGTTCGACTGCCATCTTCAATTTTCCAGCCAATCATAAAAAACTATCTAATAAAAAAGAAGGCAGACAGGATAATAAGAAAAAAGAAAAAAGAACAAGTAAAGATTTACTCTGGGAAAAAAGTAGCTTCATCCAGAAGCAACCAAAGAGAACTAGAATCCATCTATCAATTCATCCAACCTGGATCATCATTATCAGTTTGTTAGCTGTATATCATGAGTGGATCTGACTATCTAAGATACTCTTGTCTCTCTTATATGATATTAAACTTCATCTATGTTTGTTTATGGCTATCTTTGAATGTTCATCTTCAATTCATCTTTTATAATTAACACAATATATATATTAATGTGCATATATGTGTATATATAAGAAAAGAGTACTCAATTGTTTTATAATATCAGTCCAATTTTATGGCAGTGAAATATCCTCATAGATGGAGAGGTGACTTGAAGCAACAGAAATGTGGTTCTACAGAAGGGTGCTGAGAATACTATGAACCGAATACGTGAGCAATGACAAAGTCTTAGAAAAAAATGGAAACAAAAAGAACACTTATACTTATCATCAGGAAGAAATAGATGACATTTCTAGGGTACATAATGAAAAAAGAGTGCTTGGAAAATTTGATACTCACAGGATAGACTGAAGGCAAAAGGGACAGAGGAGAATAGTACATAATCTACTTGGCAAGCTTGAGTAAATGGATTGTGGAGCAAGGTTTAGGAGAGATAACAAAATGACAAAGTTTATTAAGAGCTATAAAGAACAGGAAATTGTGGAGAGCCATGATTGCTAATGTCATAAAGGGATATGGCACATAAAAGAAGTTACTTCATATGAATTCATTCTCGTCTTTGTATTGTAGATACATGAAATATATGAATGGGAAACTTTGGGTTAGATATCTATATATGTATCAATCTCTGTGATCAGATATAAGAGGAAAGGACATTTCTGAAACCATCTGACAATTTTGTATGACATTTTTTTATGTCAGCTTATTGAGACATTTGGAGATTTTTTCGTATTTCATTGGTAATTGATAAACGTATGAAGATTTGAGGTTCGTACAGCAAATAATTTATGGTGTTCAATGACTAAACACCTTTCTTTTTCATTTTTTTTAGTTTTGCTTTTAATCTTTACTTCTTTTTATCTTTTTCTTTCTTCTTTCTTCTTTCCTTCTATTTAAAAAGTTTTTTTCTCTCTCAAACCTTCCTTTCATTTTATTTTTTCTCTCTCTTATATCTTCCATTTTTTAATCTTTTTCTCTCTATCAACCTTTCCTTCTTTCTTTCATTCCTATCTTTTTCTTTTTCTCAATTCTTTCTTTTTTTTAATATTCGTTCTCTCTCAAATCTTCTTTCTTTTTTCTCTTTTTCTATCAACCTTTCCTTTCCTATCTTTTTCTTTTTATAAATCCTTTATTCTTTCCTTCATGTTTTAATCTTTTTTCTCTCTCAAACCTTCCTTTATATCTTTCTCTCTCCCTCAAACCTTCCTTTATATCTTTCTCTCTCCCTCAAACCTTCCTTCTTTTGTATCTTTTCCGCCATCAATCTTTCCTTCATTTTTATTTTTCTCAATTCTTTCCTTCCTTTTTTTAAAATCTTTGTTCTCTCTTTTTATCTTTTCCCCTCTCTCAACCCTTCTTTCTTTTTTTTTCTTTTTTTGTTATCCTTTCATCTTTCTTTTTTTAATATTTTTTTCTCTCATTCCTTTCTTTTTATCTCCATTTTTCTCTTTCTCAATCCTTCTTTCTTTCTTTCGTTTATCTTATCTCTCTCTCTCCTTTTTTATCATGTTTGTTACTCTCTCAACCTTCCTTCTTTTTCTTTTTATATTATTTCGTCTTTCAGTATTCCTTTTACAGCATCTTTTTCCCAATCTGATTATCTCCTTTACTCTCTCCTTCCCTCCCTTCTCTTTCCTTTTTTGTCTTGTTTTTTCATATAGTCTTCCTTTTCTTTTTGATCTACATTTCTCTCTTAATTCTTTCCTCTCTTTTCCACTTCATTTCTCTTTTTTATTTGTCATTCAATGTCATTCCAGTATTCCTCTTTTCCCCCTACATTCTGCCAATACACCAACGTCTTTGCTTTTTCTTCATTTCTCTTCTTGATTCTCTCTTCTCTGTCTTTTTTCTAGCTTTATAGAAACTTTCATTGAATAATTCATTACATTTGACCGTTTCTACAAGCAAATGAATCATCTCAAACATTCCAATTAAGCATCTGGTTTTATTACTAAATTTTAGCCAATATAAAAAACTGGTGACCATATTTGGCAAAAACCACTGTCATGACAAACATCAAAGATCAGGATATCAGTCTGATTAAATCATGTCATAATGGAATTATAATTATCAAGATAAAAGATACTTCAGTTTCTGTAAAGTGAAAAACTCCTTTGATTTAAATAAAAGATTCATTTCCAAATGAGAAAACAATTCTATCAATTCATGCATATGGGTCCTTATTTGACACTGAGCAGATGCACTACTTCTCTGAGAACTTTCATAGTTAACCACAAGCTGTGGTCTTGGTTTTTTCAGGAGTTTACTCTGATAATGCTTCCATTTGAAACAATAAGATTGTGACAGGATACAAAGAGAGAAAATTATCATTACTTCAGCCAAAATACATTTTTTATAAGCATTGCAACATAAGTGTCCCCTTTAGATGGTGAATACAACAATATTTTAGTACAAGTAAAACCAGGTTAAGGGAAAGGTAATCAATTTTAAGTATTGATTCTATTGATATTTGAAAGAAACGAGATAGATTCACTCTCCACACCAATATGGAATAACCACCAGCCAGTATGGAACCCTTATTGACAAGAGTAAGTTTCATGACTTCATGGGGTCTGCACCATAATTAGTCCTTACCATTAACTTAGAATAACTGGTAGTTTTTTCTTGTTCTCTATTATATCTAATTATGGATATATCCAATTGAGAATAAAAGGATACAAAAAAGTTCCTTATGTTATTCTTATCTTTGAAGATTTACCACACAGATTCAGCTGGTCAACTCTCCAGCTATCATTAATTGAAAGATGACACTGAATAAATTCAGAGAACTTTGCATGAAAGATGTTATTTCTCTGATAGACATATATTGTTGTAAGTCTTTAATTTTGTTGCAGAATGTTATTTTCCTTGCAACTGAACTTGGTTTGTGAATTTTGTTGATTATACACCACAGGCCAAAGATTTTTGTGCTAACTTTGTGTTTTTTTTTAATAGAAGTACATCACCTATCACCTGACCCATATTCCTCCCCTTTCTTTTGAACAGGAGTAGAGGCTCCTCCCTTGTTTCCTGTTTAAGAAGGGGTTCTCGGTTCCTTTCCTTTTCTCTGGCCTTAATAGTAGTGCTGTCATGAATGTTTTTGTGATATACGTGGATGGTGAATATGTCTCTTTATACTGAGGGTACCAGGTTGGCAGTTTTCTGATTGCTGTTCCCAACTGGTAGTTAGGAGCCTGAGCTCTTGCATTACATCTTGAGTTGCTGCTCTGATCAACAGTCATATAATATTGGGGATCTTGCAGTGCCATGTCGTGCATTGAAGGGTGTCCCTGCAAGCACCTCCAGTAGGCAACGCCAAGGCCACATTATGTTGCAGTCTGCACCAGTTCCCTTTCTGCACATGTTACATTAGACAACCAACTGCTAGCACTAACCTAGGCCTTTCCTTACCAAAATAACACATCATGACTATAAAAAAAACAACATATAAATCTACACCAGCTCAATAAAAAACACCTTAAGCTTTCTTTCTCCAACATTCATGGTATTTGTACCAACTTCTGCAGTGTGGAATTGTTTCTCTTTGAAAATTCTCCAGGCATCCTAGCTCTTGGCAAAACTAATCTTAACTCTTCAATCCCCTTCTCTGATTTCTTGATTCCTGGCTACCTTCCTCTCTTTTGGAAGGACTAGGAGTTTATATCTGTGAACATCTCCTGCTGGATAGAGAACTCTCTCTTGAATCTCTTGACCATTCTTACATGTGTCTCCATCTCTCTCTGCTTAACTCAGTCAGCTATCTTTTCTTTCTCTACCGTTCCCTTTCCTCTCATGACTGTTCCATGCTAGACAGCCTTACCGATAATATAGACAAGGCCATCTCCATGCATCCATTTGTAAATATATTCATGTTTGGTGACTTTAATGCCCACCATACCAGCTGGCTTAAACACTCTGTCACTGACCTTGCTGGCGTCTGAATCCTTAACTTCTTAATTAATCAATCTCTCATGCAAGTGGTTGACTTCTACATGTGTCTCCCAAGTAACCCTGTTGGACACATTTCCCTTCTAGATCTCTTTTTCACCTCTATCCCTGACTCTTGTTGTACAACACAGCTTTGCCCTCTTGGGAATGCTGATCTTGCAGTATTGCATGTAAACATGTTCATCTGCTCCCCAACCAGCCAAGAATCTTCTAAAAACAGAATATCTTTCTGTTAGCAATGAGTAGATTGGGACTCATCCAGTGATTTTCTTCATGACATCCCTTGGAATGAGGTTTTTAATCATTGTGTTCAAACATGCACATCTGTGGAACTTATCCTAGTTGAAAGGTGGCATCAATGTTTTCATTCCAGCAAGGAAATACCAAGTTAAACCACATTTCATCTCCTTGGTTCTCACCTGCATTTTTAGCCACTATAGCCCACAGGAATCACTTCTTCTGGCTGTACCAGAGTGACTCATCTGATTGCAATGGGTATCTCTTTGTCTCTGCTCATAACAAGTGCAAGTGTATCCTCAATGAAGCAAAGTTACTACTTGCTGATAGTATGAAACAATGTATAGCATCTTGCAAGTTTGATTCTAGAGATTATTGGCGGCTCTGCAAGAGTGCGCTAAACAACGGCAAGTACTCAATCCCTCCTCTATTCAATCAATTCGAAGTCCTGACATCTACAGCAGGTTGGATGCTTAGCTTGGAAATTCTCTTCCAACTCAACTCAATTGGAGTACCCACACCTAATTTCTCCCCTGGAACTGAGGCTCTGCTAAGTGATATGCACATAGGCGTGTCACTAGTCTTGGACATCAATTCTGTGTTAGACTCCCACATGCAAGTGGAGGTGACAGGATCCCAGCCATCGTCCTAAAGAAATGTGTTTCCAAGTTGGCTCCAGTTCTCTCACTAACTCTACAACTATTGCCTTGCTGTTTCCTGCTTTCCAGCTCATTGGAAGTCCACCTCTGTAGATCCTATTTTTAAAAACTTTGGAGAACCTTCTGACCCCTCTAACTAATGCTCCTACTACATTTTTGGCAAAATATTTGAGACTTTAATCAATGCTGAAGTAATTAAGCATCTTACCTCTCATGACTTACTGACAAACAATATGGATTCTGTTTTGTCCAGTCTACTGCTGATGTGCTTATGGCCACCACTGAATGCATATATCAAGCTCATGATAATAACAGTGGATCTCAAGCTGTGGCTCTAGATATCTCAAAGGCAATTGACAGGGTTTGGCATGTTGGTCTTCTATGTAAGCTTCAGGGCTACATTATTACAGGATGGTTGTTTGATTTAATCCAATCGTTCCTATCAAATTGTGAAATGAAGGTCGTTCTGAATGGGCCCACTTCCACATTCTTTCACACAAGTGCTGGTGTCCCCCAGGGCTCTATCCTGGGTTGTACAATGTTTCTGATCTTCATCAATGATCTTCCTGATGTCATCAGTTCCCAAGTAGGCATTTATGCTGATGACACTACCATTTACTCCTGTCTCAATAGCAAATCCGTCAGAGCTGACAAAGTTAACCTGGCTGCTGCTCTTGCAAAGGACCTCCAATCACTGGTTAACTGGAACAGGAAATGGATTGTAAATTTTAATGCCTCCAGAATGTAACTGTTTTCATTTAACCATCATAGAGAAACTTTCCTGCTGCCATCAGTATGGCTGATGCACATCTCTTGGAGAGTGTCTCACTGCGCCTTCTTTGCCTCATGTTTTCAACTGACTTGAAGTTGAACAACTACATTGAATCAGTAGCTGCATCTACTGCAAGGAAAGTTGGTTCATTGTGTCATGCCAGAATGTTTTTCTTATCAGATTCCATCTTGCACATTTACAAACCTTCCATTCAGCTATGCATTGAATACTGTTGTCACATCTGGTCAGGTGCTCATCCTACTCATCTTGAAGTTTTTGACAAAATCCAAAGAAGGATCTGCAATATAATCAATCCTGCCTTGGCATCTCAACTTGAATCACTTTCTCACAGACATGTTGTGGCTTCTCTATATTTTTTCTATAAATGTTTTCATGAGTTTTTTTTGCCTAGTGCTCCAACTACATGAATTTATGCATGCTACTACATTGGCATTTAGGTCCCACACTTTTACTGCTGAAATAATTAAATGTAACATCTACTCCAACATTTTCTTTTCTCACGCTCCCCCACCCCTTTGGAATTCCCTTCTGTTTACTTGCTTCCCTGAAAACTACAATCTTAAAAAATTTCAATGCAATGTCACTCACCAACTTCTGGATCTTGAACCCAGTTCATATTTTATCCTTTCCTCAATCACCCCAATACCCAGTCTTTTCTCTCAATTTCACTCTCTGTAACCCCCTGCATACTAATGGCATTCCCACCTTGCTTGGAGTGAAATAATTTTTAAAAAATTTCAAAGAATCACCCAAAATTTGAAAGTTTTCAGGTTTTTTTCAAAACTAATTTACCAGCTCATTTCTGGCCAGGGGGACTTTCTCTTCCGGAAGGGTTTTATCATATAATTCAGTAATAATAATATGGATAATGATGAACTTAACTCATTAATGAATAAATTTTCCTTAACATTTTAGCTTTTTTTGCCTAATCTATGTTGCTGGCGATTATCAAAATAAAAATCAACAGAATAAAGTTTATTAGAAAGATCATCAGAAAAGTAAGGTATATTTTACGAAGCCAGAATGTTCAGTTATTAAATAAGATATTTTATGTCTTATATTTTATTAGTTTATTTCCTACTAAATAAAAAAAAAACCTTAGCAAGCATCTTCTCATGTACTAATTCCATGATTTATAGTGGATTTAAAATTGTAGTTACTACTATCTACAAAATTGAACACCATGCACTGTTGTCATTATTTCGATGAATGTTGTGACGGCCTTTATTCTAATGTTGTTTTTTATTATGTTAATTTTTCTCTGATGCTCTTTATTCTGGTTGTTATTATTCCAATGTTGTCTGTACTGAGAGGCTTTGGGGATCTTTATTATATATAAAAAATATTCTAAGCAATTGACATGTAACAATCAGAAGTATTTCTGTAGTTCCTATTTAATGAATAATCAAGACATTTAAATTCTTGTCTTCAAAACTCTTTCTCTTTGCTTTTTTAACATAATGGACATGTGGCTGAGTAGTTAGAATATTCACTTCATGTCCATGAGAACTGGGTTCAAATCTTACTATGGTTGATTAGCCAGGAATGTGTCTTCTTGATCTTATCAGCCTGTACAGGCAATCCTAGCATGCGGCACTCTTGGATAGTACCTGAAAACCATACCACAGGTTGACTCAATCCTTGTGAGTAAAATTGGGTAGACAGAACTATTTGGAACCTATTGATGGTTCACCAAGCACAAAGTCACAAGGCATCATCATCAAGGGTTTGAGAGTACTGGCCTTGTTCAGTCTGTTGATCATGCCAGCTAATGTGCTCTCTTCCAGAAACTGTAACTGAGGTCTACTCAGAAACCACAGATGGGCTCTGTAGGTGTTCAACGAGCACAAATACACCAGACCGGTTGTCTGCAATAAACATTGGCTACCCACTCTAGCAGACAGGCATATTCAAATATGAAGGGCCAGCCATTACTATATTCAACAAGAACACAAAAGAGAATTCCTATCATTATATAAATATTACCATTATTAACATACTTCTAGACCAGAAAAAGAGTTCAGTACTCTTTTCTTTTTCTTTCTTATGAAGTACTTTTTTGAAAGATACATTTTTCCTATCATTTTTTTTCAAAAGGTGACCTCTTTTTCTTTTGTATTTTTGCTTGCAATTTTTGAATTGATTTTCTTAAACCTCATAAGACTATCATTTTTTTTAAATTCCTTATTAACGAAAAATATTTAAATTTTTAAATATTAGCAAATGTTGGTTTGAATTCAAAAACTCTTAAACACTAGAGCCATTCTATTTATTAGTACTTGTAATATCTCTCCATAATTTTATGATTTAAAATCACTTAAATTCCATTATTTTCGTTGAGGTCTACAGATTTTTATTTCTCTAATGATAACCATGTGGTCACCACTTGTCATTTGGCATTTTATTCATTCTGTAACCAGCAACAACCAACCAGATTCTCACATGTGCTTCTGCCATAAACTGTCAGGATCTCTACAGACTAAAGCAAAGACAAAATTCTGTAAGCGTATGATATTTATGGATGGTATCTGTTGTGGTGTCAGCAAAATCTTTAAAGAAAGTTATTAAGATTAAATTTAATAAAGTTAGGTGTTGCCTTGTTTGTGTTTTTAATTTTTAATAAAATAAAATACAAGGGTCTTCAATTGTTTCAGTCTAAATGAAAATGAGGTACAGAATATTTTGGAAAGTAAAAACAATTTCAGATAGTGTATTAATTTTATGAATTAATTGATTATTGATTAATTGATGAATTAATTAATTCTATGTATTGGTTTTTATAACATATTGTCAGATTTTTGAACTACAAACACAGCCTTCAAGCAATTCTTCTCAGTTGATTACAAAGAAAAAATTGAGAATGTGGGAAAATTTTTAAAAATTCAATAAATAAAATAATAATAAAAATAATGAATAAAAAAAGAAATACATTTTCCCATAATGCTATTAATAAAGAAACCGGAAATTTTATTGTCCCACTTAGCTTTGTCAATGACCCATTAGGTGGCAGTGTTTTAGTTCTGTAAAAAGACAAACATTTCCTACCTCTTCCTTTCTTTTTTCCCCTTGCTTCAAGATGTAGCACGACATGTATGAGACGTCCCCACTGGGAAATATCTCTTATTCAAGTCAACTGACAACTAAACCCTCTTTCCACTTTCCAATGCAGAGTGTTCCACTGATAAAGTAAGTATAACATTTATTTTAATCATTCCAAATCAGTGCAGGGCTGACTTGAGCTTGACTATTATAACCATTCTTATCATTATTTACTTAACATAGAAAAAGAAATGGGACATCAAGAACTTTTATTTCCCTACAGTTTATATTAAAAAAAGAATAAACATAGAATAAACATATTAATTGTTTATATGTGAACAGACACACACACATAACAAACAAAAAAATGGAACCTTAAAATCCATATGAACAAAGAGATAGAAATTTTATTTTGATCTTTGCATGAAGGCTATTTTTTTTATTTATAAAAAATTTACTTTTTCATTTTCCCAGGTGAAGAAAATTATCAACAGTTTCTTACTTATTATATATTCTTTATGACTTGTATCTAAGGAGATTGTCCAACATTCACTGTAATACAGGAAACCAATATTGCATAACAGTTCTGTACTCTTGTGGTGGACTTCACCACATTAATTTAACTTTAGATTAGGAAACAGGGCTGACGCAGAAAAGGATAAGCAAAAGACATTGTTACACATAAAATATGTATTTAACAAGATGTACAATATCAAACAATGATGTGAAAGAAAGCATGCATTTAAGTAAGAAAAGGTTGAATAAAACAAGAGTTGTCTCTCTTTAACTGTTATTTTAGTATTCCAAAGTTCACTGGAAGAATGTTCATGAGAGTTTCTTGTAATAATACTTCTTGAAAGAATTGCTGTGTAAGAAAAGATTATGTGAGTGTATACAAGGTATGTTCAGCATGTGAGTAGTGTGTGTCAGTGAGAAGGTTGGCACATGGTTTCAACTGCCGTGGATTCATTTGGCAGCTGAATTCTCACTAATTAGCTAAGAAAAATTCTTGCTTAAATAAGTGACTATAGGCTCCAGATCGCTGCACAGGAAGAATTATTCTTCACGTGCAGATGATCTGATTGGTTAGTATAGACCAATCAGCGAGCAAGCTTTGGGGGAGACTTAAGAAAGCTTCTGTGATCCATTTCTCCCAAAAGTGCACAAAACTGACTACATAAAAATAGAGCAATTACAAAATTGTCGCATTGCTGCAACTTGTAAATTGTCTATAATAACGTAGTGGTGATTAATTAACCAATGAATGCTTGGCGTTATGTGTGATTTGCATTTTTGTATGTATGTATGTGCGTAAAAGATTCGCACACTCTTTTCTTTGTTTCTTATGAAATTTTCCAGTTTCTTAATACTTTGCTTAGCTTTTAAGATATTTAAATTTTTGTTCTTGTTTGATTTTGGTATCTCCAATTTGTAATTTGCATGTTGGGATCTTCTTTTAACAACCATGCATTCTATGTTCTTGAAAATTATATTTAGTCTTTCTTTTAACTACCTTATATAGGATTTCTTGTAAGATATGCAGATGACGCAGTAGTTTCAGTGTCATCTGCATATCTTATGTTGTTAAAATTGTGGCTGCCAATAATGAGGCCTGATAGGACTTTTAATTGTCTCAGAATCACCTCAGTGTTTAGGCTGAATAAATCCAGTGAGAAGACACATCTTTGTCTTACACACCTTTATATTTTTGTATATTTATGAAATTCCTTTTCTATCCATATGCAGGGGTTTGCTTCCAGTGTAAGTTCTGGATTATTTTAATATCCTTCCCAAATATGTCAAAGTTACCTAGCAGTTCCAACCTTTTTTTTGTGATGTAATTTATTGGACACTTTTACATAATCTATAAAACATAAGTATACATTATTTTTTGCATTTGTATTGATCTTTCTGATCTGCTGATAACTTCAATATATAATTCTATAACTTTAATATATAATTCTATAACTTAAATATATAATTCTACAACTTAAATATATAATTCTATAACTTAAATATATAATTCTATAACTTAAATATATAATTCTATAACTTAAAGCTTGAATGATATTTAATTAAGAAGACTTTACAATTTCCAAAAATTTTGCAGGCATGCATAAATGGGAACTTCTCAAATGATTGATCCAAAAAGTCCCTATGACCTAAGTCAACTGAAAAAATAATTATTGTAATGAAAAACAAAACAAGAAATCTGTCCAAATTAAAAAGCAAACTGGATTTCTCATTATTACACATACGCTTACAAGCACGCACGCAAACATTTATAGTAATAAGAAATAATGTCAGGTTAAAAAACTTATATATGTGTGTATGTAATATATATATATATATTATGAAATGGATTAAGTCCAACAATTATTTTAATATATTTATTGTTTATACATTATTTTTATAGATACAAATATTTAAGTAAATGCTCTGTTTATAATAAATAGTATTAGCAACATTTACTGGCCTGAATGTCCAAGAAATTTCATAGAAAATATATGTCCTCCAACAGGAATTGAACCTGTATCCTACTCAGAACCATCATATAGCCTGACATGCTATAGCATTTAGCTACAGAGGAAGTGTCTGGTTAGCAAGGTCAAATTACTGCTTTTACATTACAAATTTCCCATGATTCTTCTTGAATGCTCATATCTCATAGGATACAGGTTTGATTCCAACACCGTGATAATAGAAGTTCTGCCAGGAATAGTGAAATGTTGTAAGAGCCAGGTGCAAATTTTATGTAGATGATCTTGCAATCAAGGCACTCTCTAGACATTTTCATTGGACTAAATTTTTTTATCCTTTGACCAGAGTATCATTTTTTATGTCAAAATTGTGGTCAGTCTCATTATGGTGGGCAACCAATGCATTTGATGTATTATTTTGTAAAATGTTCCTTTTGTGTTCATATAATCTTTTATTTAGATTCCTTGAGGTTTCTCATATGGATTTTTTGTGACAATTATTACTTGTAATTGAGTAAATTCCTCCTTTAATTTTAGCTTATTGTTTTCGTTTAGTATTGACTAAGTCTTTTATTGTTCTATGTTGAATTTAGATATTTCAACTTTTATATATATATATATATATATATATATATATATATATATATATATATATAGATAGATAGATAGATAGATAGATAGATAGATAGATAGATTTTGAGATTCTTCTATTTCCTTTAATTTTCTTTGTGATTTAACTGTTCTAGCAGATTAATCTGACCACTTAAAACACAATTATAAATTTCAGCTTAATTTTTTTAATCAGTTTCATCCCACAAAAGGCAGTAAAGACACTAAAACACAAGGGATTGCTGCGTGTGAAAGAACTGGGAACAGAAACATTAATAACAAGCATGAAGAGGAAAGAGCAATCAGGAGGACAGTAGATATCAATTGACATTGCACTTAAATTTTTGAAGATTAAAGTTGGCTGGAAAGCATGGTGCTGGAAGGGAGTTCCACAAGTGAGAAGTGTGAGAAAAGAAACTGTTAGCACAAAATTTACAGTTACATCTCGCCAGCGAAACTGTAAATTGATGAAATCTTGACACCTGTCTAGTACTGCATTTAAATTCAAAAATCTAGTTACCATAGGAAAATGCTTATCCAAGCAATTACCATGAAATTATTTATAGAAATTTATACAGAGAGGCAACTTTATGGTAGTGGGAAAGTGACTGAAGTCAAGCTAGCAGATCAGGTCCTATAATATTGCTGATTCTTCTTTGGATTTTATCAAGGAGCTCAAGGTAGATATCAGGGGCACCAGACCATATGTGACAGCAATATTCTAAACATGGACAAATGGTACACATAGATATAAGCCAGTTTCGTAATTTGATATATTATATGTGTGACTGGGAGGTAATCAAACCCTATAAATTGTACATCTCTAATTTCATTACAGCCAGCCTTTCCTACTCTTATTTTAAAAAATGGTTTTAAACATAGAAAAATATTATTATAATTTAGTTTTATGATAATTCTTATTTTATTTCAATGTTTTAAGGAGTTTTTGTAGCAGTGCATACTATGCTACTCCTGATTTTGCTTATTATTTTTTTAGAAAAAAATGCGTATTATACATGGGGAATTATGGTGAGTAATATTTTCCTGTGTGAAAAAACAGGTTAGTTAATTCTCTGATGAAAACCTAAGCAGTTAACAGAGAGTCAGCTTTCTAACAATAAGATGGCTAATTCTAACAATAAAATGCTCTAATTTATAAAATCAAATTTGAATTCCCAATTGACTTAATAGAAGTGAAAGTATAACATTTCATGAAAATAGAATACAAAATTCTAATAAAAAAAAAAATGAAAAAATTCTTACTTTAAAACAACCATCCACCTTTAAAGAGGGGGCATTTAAAATGTCTATGATGCAAAGATATATATTTTCATGCTTCTTTAAAAACTTCTCTAACTCAACGTACTTTCAACAAAGATGTCAGTAAAACTAGTGTTTCTAATAACTTTCTTTCCGTACATTTCATTTTTCTTCATAATCTGTGCCACATTTTCCTCTGTTCTATTTTGATACTTTGGATCAGTCAATGATTGGAGGAGAAATGGTAATAGATGGGTTCAATTAGCCAATAGCTTTCCAAATCATAAAATGGTAAAACTAAATATGTGCCATGATGTTTTTGTTGGATCACAATTGAACAATGACCCAGAAACATTACTTCCTGTACCTATAGGCAGTGTGCCATGAGGAGACACTGTCCAAGCATAACAAAGACTTGGACATTAAACAAACTCAAGAACATGAAAATTTAAACATACAACAATCAAAGCATAGCTGAAAACAAAACCTTGACCAACTCATGATGATGAAAGTGAAAAATATCATGAGATACATAGCAAGACTCTCGGGAAAAGTGAGAATCTCTTTCAGTAAATAAACATATACTTTATTATAAAAGAAAGGAGATTGTTATGTTCAGGGAAGCACTCACATGGGAGTCTCTTTCAAAAAGAATAGTGATTCAATTGACCATTATCTCCTGAAAACCCCAAATGACAACAAAACATACACCATTGTGTTTGCTGTTGGACCATCATCGAACAGTGACCCAAACACATTGTTTCCTGTACCTAGAGACAGTGTGACATGAGCAGACAGTGTTCAAACAAAACAAAGACTTGAACATTAAATAAACTCAGGAATATGAAGAACTATGAATATAACTTTCAAGGGAAACTGGAAACAAAAAATCTGTATCAACGAAACTGAACAATATCTCCAGTCACTTGGTTGGTATTAGCAAGACTAACAGGAAAAGTGAGAATCTTTTTCAGCTGAAAGTAAATAACCATCTACTTTATTATAAGAGAAAGGAGATTAACAAATTTAATGGTGTGGGATTTTTAGTCTCTCATGACAATGCGGACAACATTTCAATAGTATATCAGACTAAGCACTTTGAACAGTAATCAGATTTTTCAAGAGATTTACTATAAAAATAATCCAAGTAAATGCACCAAATTTGAAAAATTCAGATGAAGAAATTCACAGATTTTATAACAGTATAAGGGAAGTTAAATATTAATCAAAGATACAAAATAAAACATATGCATCATAGATAAAGTTAATGTAGGAAGTGATCATTGAATGCTAGCTTACAAAATCAAAAATTAATTTTAAAATTGTACGAAATGGAATGATCCTTTAAATGAAAACATAAAATAATGAAGTTAGAGTACACCAAATATCCGGTAGAAATCAAGAAAATATTCTAAAGCTTCATGGAATAATGCAAACAACAGACAAAACATGAATAACAAGTAAATAAATATAATTAAAGAATGAAATGGACAAAGTCCGACAATTATTTAAAGACATTATGTTTAACATTGTTCTTATACAAGTATTTAAGTAAATGCTCTGTTTATAATAAACAGTATTAAATAACATTTAGCGGCCTGAATGTCCGAGAAATTTTCATAGAAAATATTTGTCCTCAGACAGGATTTGAACCTGTATCCTATACGGAACCATTTCAGCCACTAAGGATCGATCGGTTGGCAAGGTCGACTTTACTGCTTATAAACTTCAATCTTCCATGAATCTCTCACGTACATTCATAACTGCTCATGGCGTATCAAATGTAAACAAATGACGTCACACATTATGAAATGGACAAAGTCCGATAATTTTAGACATTTTAGACATTTTTATGTTTAACATTCTTCTTATAGATACAAATTATTTAAGTAAATGCTCTGTTTATAATAAACAGTATTAAATAACATTTACCGGCCTGAACGATCCTCAGTGGCTGAATCGGTTAAAAAGGCATGTCAGGCTATATGACGGTTCCGTATAGGATACAGGTTCGAATCTTGTCGAGGACGAATATTTTCTTTGAAAGTTTCTCGGACATTCAGGCCAGTAAATGTTATTTAATACTGTTTATTATAAACAGAGCATTTACTTAAATACTTGTATCTATAAGAACAATGTTAAACATAAAAATGTCTTTAAATAATTAAAGAAGTAACAAAGATAATAGGCAAAACAAATGTAAACAGAAATAACAAAGGGACATAATTCAGTCAATGCTAAAAATGATTAAAAAAAAAAGAGAAATATGTTTGGTAATACTAAGAACGATAAACATCTGCCTGCTTTTCCAATTTCTTTTGTACATCTTTTAATTTTCTCTCCTGGCAACATTAAAGAAGAAATATGAATTTAAGTAATTCAGTGTGTTATGCCATTGACTGCTGACCTGAGATGGAACAAATACATCGAGCTTCATCCACCACAAGGAAAGTTGGCTCCCTGTGCCATGCCAGGAAATTTTTCTCGCCAGAGTCGATCCTTCAAATCTACAAATCAACCATTTGCCCTTGCATGGAGTATTGCTGCCATATATATGTCTGGAGCTCCTTCTGTTTGTCTCAAGGTTCTTGATAAAATCCAGAGAAGAATATGCAATGTAATTGGCCCTGATCTGGCATCTCGTCTGCAGTTGTTCTCTCACAGACGTGCCGTTGCCTGCCTCTGTCTTTTTTACAAATACTTTCATGGTAACTGCTCCAGTGAGCTGCTTTCACCGGTTCCCAGACTTCATGAATTTAAGTGTTCTACTAAGCTGGCATCTTGCTCACACCCTTTCACTGTCGAAACTGTTAAATGTAGCCATCTCTTCTACTCTAATAGCTTTATGTCTCACCTGTGGAAATCCCTCTCCTTATCCTGTTTCACTGATAGCTATAATCTCCAACTATTCAAATGTAATGTCAATCACCGTCTCCAAATGCCTTGATCTATCCCCTATCCTTCTCTTCATCCTTTCCTCTATCACTCCTATTTGCTCTCACTCCAACTCTCTGTAACCCCTTGCATGCTAATGGCTTCTCACCTTGCTTAGGGTGAAACGCTTATTTAAAAAAAAAAAAAATAACCAGACAGACAGTCTTCAAGAGGAGTACAAATCTATACTGGTGCCTCAATAATCTTTGACCTACTCCAGTAGTAAAAGATATGTAATATTCCTAAGTGCAGCTGTGGTAGAGAATATAAAGCTAAAACCAGATGCTCCCTAAAAATAAAACATTAAAAAATCAACATGGCATATTCTCAATTAAATCAGGATTGGCTGTACATGTATAGAAATTATAACAAAAGTGCTAACATATATGTAATGAAGTTAAAAGGAACACTGTGTTGTGGTTGTAAGCTCCTATTATAAAATTCTAAACACTACTTGGTAAACTTAAAATGTTTGAAAAGAGATTTGAAAAGAGATTTAAGGCTTAAAAATTCAAACTCTAATTGACAGTATGACTTAAAAGTTATGGCTTAGTGAATAAAAAAGTTTGTCACAGATATGGCACATCAGATTAGTGAAGAAAGTAGAGAAAAGTACTAATTATGAACACTTATGACGTTCTGAAGTTGTTAGGAAGGAACATAATCATGTCACAAAAGCAAGGAATAAAGAATGAAATGAAAGGTTTCATTCAACTAAGTGGGTTACTGGATGTGACAAGTAAGGACACAAGTTGAAAAGAATAATCATGTAAGTATACAGAAGGCACTTATCTCTCTTTGTTGGAGATAAGTCACATGGGTCACATCACAGCCTTTTGCAATGTCATTCCATACAGTGATGAAAAGCAGCATTCAAAATTCAGTTTGTTTACAGCAACCAAACAGTAAGGTTGCTTTCTTTAGCTTGGGCACCCCATGGACTGGGCAGAGAGGCTAAATCTGCATCCTCCAACAGCTTACAAGTCCATGGTGCTGTTTCAATTTCGGAATATATTTCCCAGATATAGAATGAAACTCCAGCTCACAGTTCTTAATTTGGGAAACTAGCATAGAATTTTCAACTGTGACATAGATGAAGTTGGCCTGATTGAAACTGAAGTTGTAAAAATGGCTTCTCCAGGTACAGAAGTATCTCAATATCATATGTAAGACTCTTCCTTTTGTTTCTACTTACACTTTGCTTTGCTGTGTAGTTATATGTGATATAATATTTTTCTGCACAGGACATGTGCGCGTATATATATATATATATATATATATATATATATATATATATATATATATATATATATATATAGTTTTATGTATGTCATATTAGTGTAAAAGTCTTTCTGAGAAAAAAGCATGTTTGTCATTCTTTTCCTTTTCAGCCTTTCCATTCCCTTCCATCCTGTCAGTGAACTACAGTGTTATTATATCACAGATATAATAATGCCCATAATGGGGGAAATAAAATGGGAGGATAAAACACTCTATTTCAGCTCTCCTCTCATTACAATTGTTTCATAATTTAAGTTTGATTTTTAAAAAATAATTTCTAAATAAATACTTAGCTCTGTTTCAAATAAAGCATAATCCCTGTGATTGTTACACATGGTTTAGTTGTGCTGGCAGAAAACTCATATCAGTAAATATTTGTAAAGTTTTCTTTGGGCCTAGAATATTACTTATTCTGTTCTTGCTTTCGTCAGTTCAAGTTTAGTAATAATTTTCTGAAACTTAGAGAAGTTTTCTTGTGAGTTCATGCAGTGCTAATATATACAGAAGTATCACTCAGATAAGCAAACTATATTTTGGCAAAACATTAGATCATATAATTTCATCTTTTGCTTTTAACAATAATAAAGATTATTAAAGGGCTTGAGTTTTACTTTCCATTTTCACTTTCGTTTTCATTTTTAACTCTTCGTTTTATATTCCACTTAGGTTAAAGAGTTTTCCTGCCTACGTACAACCTTCGTTACACCTCAGTCATCTAATTTGATTCAACATATGATCTGCCTAGGTCTTTAAGTCAATATTTTCTTTTATTTCATCATATTGCCAAAGACTAAAGTTCAAGCAAAATATTAAAAAAAAGAGACTCAGTAAAACAATAAAGGTGTTGGATAAATACATTCAAATAAAGCGGCCCAGCAACTGCAACTACTTTTAGGACAAAGTTGCCAACATATTGGATAGCTCCTTTTCTGCGCCACTGCCCCCATGGAATATTAGACACTGATAAAGGAAATCTCCATTGAGCATTTATCAGAATTTATTCCACTTTACGTGCAATGTTATCAGGGATTGTGACTCGACTGATTCTTTCTATTGATATTTTCTCAGGCAGCATTTCACATCCTGCTGACCACTTTTCCTTTTAACCAGACATTGAATAGTCTGTAGTTTCACTTTCACTTTCACTTTCAGCCTAAATTTTTACTTTTCTTACTATTTTCTCTTCAACTTATCCACAAAAGCCAGCCACTGTTTCACCTCTTTATTTCCACTTCCATTCACTACTTTTGTCTTTTGTCTTTTGTTCATCAAAATGAACAAGAAATTTCAAAAGCATTTCTCAGCTGCTGAATATTACATCACATTTGAGTACATTTACATTGATACAGCCCTCTGCTTTGAAATATATAACAGCCTTCCTCCCTTACTTTTACCTTGAACCTTTTTACATATGCTCTGTGGAAAACAAATCAAATTGAGAATTATCAAAGTGACGGTAAGACAGAGAAGCACCAGATTCACCTATCTTTTTTATTTATATTCTATGAGATTTAGAGAAAGGAGATGGCATGATTTGGAGTCAAAGATTCAAAGAATAGTTAAAAAAAAAACAAATATACCGAAACAGAAAAGCCAAGTGTAAAAATATTTTGTATACAAGGAAGAAAAAAAATTGACTAACAAATTTGACACCCAATTATGAATTGCTGGAGAACATTAGGAAGATATATTTTAGAAGTAAATAGGTATGATTTCACTTTTGAAGGTTTATGCCACACACAGAGGCTGTGAAATTATATTTCTATGAGCTCAAATGTATCTACTTGTTTTATCTTTATACATAATTGTATATTTCATACTGTTCTGGCCTTGTTAGGGCCAGAAATAAAGACACAAAGAGAGGAATTGAGTTAAACAAATATATTAACAGAAACAGTAATACAAACATATACAAATGAGAGAATGTTCGGTCTGACTGTCAGAGCTGACTGCTGAAAACTTCCCTCTCCAAAAAGGCAGTACCTGCTCCTATTTATAGCTGGGAGAGTCCATGCATGCATGGGTAAATTACCATAACACATACTTATATTAATTTACAGATATACATAATGACAAGTACAGATAACAGAATATTCATGAGTAGATATGTGAATCCACAAAAAATTATATCTATCTATCTATCTATCTATCTATATATATATATATATATATATATATATATATATATACATATATATATTATATATATAACTTATTTTCATAGATATTTGTGTAGATGCTCTGTTTATGTATTAAACAACATATTCATCTACTAACCTGAATATTCAAGAAATCTTATTAAAGAAAAATATGCACTCTCTGGTAGGATTCGAACCTGTATCCCCTTTTTTTCCTTTAATAAAATTCCTTGAATATTCTGGCCAGTAGACAAAAATAAATAAATATGGTATTTAAAAAAATATGCAGAGTGTCTAATCTAATATGGGTGTCCACTAAAATAACGATATAAAGTGATAAAATCTGTCAGATTACAAAATTCATTACTTCTTTATAAATATATAC
>OZ038480.1:23139489-23156989 GCA_964036315.1 Acanthosepion esculentum
ATGAATATACTTTTAAATGGATACGAGGAGGTGCTGAAAAGTTTTTAGCCTAACCAAGAAGTTCATCCAAAAATAATTCCAATATTTAGTTATTTGTTCTGATTTTGTTTGGTAGATTAGGTTGATAATTTTTCAGCACCCCCTAGTATGCATACAAACACATATAGAGGCATACATATACATGCATATATATATATATATATATATATATATATATATATATATATAAACTTAAGATTATCACACAAAATTTCATAACTGAATTAATTAAGTTGTCAGATCCTCATACGTCGAAACCGACGGGAGAGTCCATTATTATATAGAAGTATATGGAGATACAAATAATTCAATCTGTAGCCTAATGTGGGAAAAATACTTTATTTTAGTCAACAAATATTGATTTTTCATCATAATTTCCTTCCTCGTCAATGCACTTATTCAGTAGTAAATATTAATAATAGAAATTGAACATTATACAGTGAAATTTTCAGATCAATCTTAACTAAGTAATTTACATTATATATCTGTGGATTATTGTCCTCATCTTTATTGTTGTGAACACAATTGGCTGTTGTGTTCTCCAGCCTTCATACAGCTAATAACTTAATTAATCCACTCTCAAATATACACATACATCACCATATATACAGATGTATAAAAAATGTAATATATATATATATATATATATATATATATATATATATATATATATATATATATATATATATAGGGGTTGGGCAAAATAATTGGAACAGGTGCAAATTTCACTCCTATATTTCAAAGACCTATTATATTAAGAACTTTAACTAAAACTTTGTAATTGCAGGCTATATCTATTGTAAATACGTTTATTTATCTAATTTACTGTCTTTGTCTTATTTATTTTTAGAATTTAGTGAAATTTAAGCTAAATGCATGGCCTCTCCAAATTCGGAAAAGGGCAAATTGTTGGAGCTCACATGGCAGGAGGCTGGATCACTAAGGTTGCTGAACTGTTTGGTTTTTCAAGAGCTACCATATCAACAAGTATGATGAAATCCGAGAAACAGGGCAAAACCTCTAGCAAACGTAGCAATTCGGGCCGGACTTGCAAACTTACTGACAGGGACCAATGTGCATTGAAATGCAATGTGGCAACAAATCATCGGACTACTGCTGAGTTGAATAATCATCTGAATAGTCCAGTTTCTACTAAAACTGTTCGTCGTGAGCTCCATAAGGCTGGATATCATGGAAGAGCCACCGTAAGGAAACCTCTTCTCTCCACTCGCAACATTCAGAAGAGGTTGAAGTGGAGCAGAGATCACAATGTCTGGTCTGCAGACCAATGGAAGCAAGTCATATTCTCAGACGAGTCCAGTTTTTGTCTTTTCTCAACTTCAGGGCGAGTTTATGTGTAGAGGCAGCCCAAAGAACCTTACAACACTGACTGCCTTCTTCCAACAGTGAAGCATGGAGGTGGATCAGTGATAGTTTGGGCCGCCATATCATGGAAATGTCTCGGTCCAATAGTTGCCCTGCATG
Organism: Acanthosepion esculentum; assembly: GCA_964036315.1. NCBI lineage: Eukaryota > Metazoa > Mollusca > Cephalopoda > Sepiida > Sepiidae > Acanthosepion > Acanthosepion esculentum. Next base: position 23,141,014 of record OZ038480.1, read on the forward strand.
GTAGAATCAACAGCAAAGATTACCTGAACATTTTGGGAGATCATGTTCATCCAATGGCCCAGACTTTATTTCCTGATGGTGACTGCATCTTCGAAGACGATAATGCTCCAATACATATCACTCGAGTGGTTAAGAATTGGTATGAAGAGCATGAAATTGAGCTAGAACACATGGAGTGGTCTTTCCAATCTCCAGATATCAATATTATGAAACATTTGTGGTGCATTTTGGAGCGAAAAATTAGGAGCCGCTATCCTCCACCATCGTGTCTTAAAGAGCTGGAGCAGGTGTTAATGGAAGAATGGCTGAAACTTCCTCTGGATGAAGTCAGGAAGCTGTATGATTCCATTCCTAGACGTATTAAAGCTGTATGTGAGGCTGAAGGAGGACCAACTCCATATTAAATAAATTTTCTTTGAATTTAACAAATGTTTCAATTATTTTGTCCAACCCCTGTATATATATATTAATAATACGATATAGTAATCCGTATGGAAGTTCCAGGAGGATATAGATCCAAGGAGAGCTCTATGTCAAAGACAGAACAAAATTATTATTAATTAAAGAATATCAAACACTTAAAATTCCAAGGTAAAAATTTAATTTCATGAGAGCTCGAAAAAAGCAGCTATCAATCTTCAAGACCTACAAGTTGTTTGTAGGTCTTGAAGATTGAGAGGTGTTTTTTAAAGCTCTCATGAAATACAAATTATTACCTATGGGATTTTAAGTGTTTGATATTCTTTAATTATATATATATATATATATATATATATATATATGAAGAAATATAGTTTTAAGGTGTGCTATATTTATAGGATAAAGTGCTCAATATCAGAGATAGAGCATATGTAAATATAAATATAAAAGTGAACATTGAAGTCAACACTCAGAGGCGACAGGCTGTTTCATGCTAGGCGCAATTGTCAGGCAGCCTGACAGTTGTGTCTAGCATGAAACAGACTGTTGCCTCTGAGTGTTGACTTCAATGTTCACTTTACATATATATATATATATATATATATATATATATATATATATATATATATATATATATATATATGTATTAATTTATACTGACTTTACTGGTCTCATAATAATGATTTAGAGATTCTCAGCAAAATCCAAAGAAGGGTCTGTAGTTGTTATCAGTCTTGAACTGGCATTTCAACTGCAGTCATTTTCCCACTGCCATCACTTGACTTTGCTCTGTCTTTTTTTATACATATTTTTATGGCAATTGTTCTAATGATCTACCCTCTTTGGTACTGTTTGGGAGATTTTGAGGAGGATAGAACTACTTTTTAATTGTTGTTGTTTTCAAATCCACCCTGTCCTGTGGTGGTAGCACCTTTTAGGGTCTCAGCTATGGGCAAATAGGAAATCAAACTATGGTCAAAAAATCAAAATATAAAAATTCATTAAAAAAATTACAAGCAATAAATGTTTGGAAAGAAATATTCTCAAAGCTCACAAGAGAATAAAATTTTGGCATTAAATAACCCATAAGAAAATGATATGCTATTAAACAAAACAAATAAAACCAAATCTTTGGTACCGTAACTGCATTTAAGCATACTACAAGAATTGCAACTAGGTCTTATTATTACAATGTTGAAATGGCTAAATTATAGTTTTCTAAGTGTAGCTTAGATTAGATGTGGCGCAAGGCCAAGAATATGAGGCACCTAGTGAGGATCAAACTCATTATTCAGTCGTAATTCTTATTTTCTTGTTTCCCTGACATCTATGAAATTCAAAAAATACAACATAAAACACCCTCTTCTGTCTTCCTTAATTCATTTCTTTTTTTATTGCCCTTTATCCGACCCAAGTCCCATCACTTTCTCTCACTCTTAGTAATGGCCGGCATATTAGTGACATTATTGTTTTGTTTGGAAGTGAAATGATTAAAAGAAAAACATGCATGTATCGATATACACAGGTACCTATGTATATTCATATATCAATACTTACACATATATTTTCAAATCTTTACACATATTTATATTTATATCTCTTTAAATTTTTATATATATATATATATATATATATATATATATATATATATATATATATACATATATATATACAAGTATAGGATTGGTGTATACGGAATAAATTCCAATAACCAACAATTACTATTCTTAAAAGAGTGCTCAATACAGAGTAGAGCAAATATAATTATTTATTTAAAAATTATAACATAAATATGTTATAAAATCACTACAAAAATAGCCATTTTGTTTCACCACCTCTGGTGTCTTATCAAGTGATGATGTTGAATGTAGAATAAAGGGTTTTAAAAGGTTCAAATTAATTAACTACCCCTTGAAAGGGGAAACGCTGTTACATAAGCTGGACTGACCAACCAAAATACAAATATACTGCACTTAAAAACAGTGGATACAAAGATACCACTATTCTATATCGAAACCCGGTTAAGTTCAACCATAATAAGAAAAGAAGATCTAGAAAGATCATTTGGTTTACTCCCTCTTTCAATATAATGGTTAAAACTAAATTAAGATGTATATTTCTAAACCTCATCAAGAAACATTTCCGCAACCCAGAAACTAACCCACTTAGTAAAATATTTAATCCTAACACCCTTAAATTAAGCTATAGTTATGCGGATAACCTAGAGAAAATAATTAAAAAACATAACAACAGAGTCTTTAACAAGTATAGGGACTCAAAAAACTTGACTACTCACCAGGTTGCAAGCAGCACTACAAAGTATAATGTCACAAATAACAACTTATGCAATTGTAGGAATCCAAATAATTGTCAGCTTCAGAATAATTGTATGACTAGTTCTGTAGTTTATCTTAGTACAATCTCTACACTAGAAAACCCAAATATAAAAAAAAATTTCATTGGTAGCACCATGAATCCATTCAAGGAATGTTGGTAGGGGCATATGCAATCTTTTAATAACAGTAATTATAAGTACATGACTTCATTATCCAACTATTTTTGGAGTCTAAAAGAAAAGAATAAAACACCTACTGTTAAATGGAAATGAATCAAGAAAGCCTGGCTATGTAACTCCCTATATGCTCCGTGTTATCTATGTCTTAACAAAAAATTTGAAATAATTAGATTTAGAAATAAGACCCATCTCTTAAATCAAAGATATGAACTAACAGTTAACTGTAAACACCAGTATAAATTTAACTTATTATAGGGGTTGTAATACTTTCAATGATAATGATATGTCACTGTAAATTTAATAGGTTATTACTTTTATTACCTGAGGGTCATCCTGTCGATATGAGTGTGTGTTGGTGTAACTATACTGTGTTGTTCATGTCTGTATATGTGTGTATGTATTTGTGTGTATGTATGTGTGTTTGTACTGCTGGATGTGTATATATGAATATATGTATATATATATGTAAGTAAGGTTTATTTTTGATATTTTTATATATAAAAAGTAAGAAGGTAAAAAGAAGGAGAAGAAGAGAGGAGGGTAAAATATATGTATATATATGTATATATATATATATATGTCCAGATGTATTGTGTATGTATATTTCTATTTACGTGGATATGTTTATGTATGTATGTAGGGGTACATGTATATATGAGTGTGTATGTATATGGATATATGTTTATGTATGTATACGTATATATGTATATGTATGTATATGGTGGAATGTTTAGTTTATAGAACGTATATGTATACATACATATATATATGTATGTATATATATATATATATATGTATATATGTGTGTATTTCTATGTATGTGTATGTATGTATATATATTTATATTTGGTTTGTTTACTTTTTACATTGCTGTGTGGGTTGATGTATTTATGCTTGACTTTGTATGTGTATACATGCATATGCGTATGTGTATATGTATGTGTGTATATGTGTGGATATATATATGTGTATGTCTGTATGTGTATATGTATATATGTGTGTATATATTAATCTATAGGTAGGCTTTTCTGTGCTTCTGTCTGTAGTAATGAATGTGTGGTCACTGTACATATATATCTGTAGGTAGTTCTTATTTTCTTTCACCTTAATTGTGTATGTTTGTGTGTGTTTTGTTTTTTGTTTTTTGGGGGTTTTTTTGGTAAAGGGCCGTGGCGATGTTTCCTGTCTCATCACTTTTTTTTTGTGGGTGTGTATATATCTAAATATATCTGGGTGCTTATGTATTATAATCTGAGTGTGTATGTATTGTCTTTCGAAAGATGTCATTATCCCATACCTACACTTGGAATTAAAATGTATCCATGTTGTCATGAAGTTAAGAACAGTCGATCTTAACGTCTATTCCAATGTAATTTCAATAAAAACAAAATAAATAGAATAACATATGTATTTTTCTTTTTTCCTCAGTAAATTTATAATTTTAAACTTAATAGAGATTAAATTTAGATTTTAAAATGGGTAATTTTTTATTTTTAATTTTAATTTCAAATTTTATCATATAATTTAATACTTATTAGTTAGAATAAATTCTATTTTAGTATAAGCCCAACTTTAAAGCATTTAATAGCTATTATAAATGTACTTCATTGTCAAGTTTTTTGAATTCTTGTATACTTGTATTTTGTTTGGTCATTCCAGCTTATGTAACAGCGTTTCCCCTTGCGAGAGGTGGTTATTTAATTTGAAACTTTTAAAACCCATTATTCTACATTCAACATCATCACTTGATAAGACACCAGAGGTGGTGAAACAAAATGGCTATTTTTGTAGTGATTTTATAACATATTTATGTTATAATTTTTAAATAAATAATTATACATACATATATATATATATATATATATATATATGAAAATATCTAAAAACAATGATAATATAAACAAAAACATTAGGAAAAAAAATAACATCAAACTAAGTGAGCTGTGCATCTAGACACATCTGATACTAGAAATTTAAAAATTTTTAATTTAGCATTGTTATATCTACAACATTTGGCGATTAGTGGATAATTATAGTTGATGCTAATGTTCATATTTACCCTGCCACATGCTACATATATATAATTCCATCAATAAGAACATTACTTTAATCTGATGAGGAGAACAATGCATTACATAGAATTTTTCCCATTCTCTCATTCAATTAACCAACTATATACATATATATATATATATATATATATATATATGTGTATTAGGGAAAAGAAGTATAATAAAATGGAAAATGTTTGTGTGTGATGTGTTTCATTCTTTAGGACTTCAGCAGACTACACATGTACACAAACAAGAGACACTGGGAATTTTAAATTTTAAAATGTGTTTTGGATATATAATGATATATATTGCATAATATATAATAATATATTATATAATATATTTATATTATATATATGTAATAATATATTTATATTATATATATATATATGTAATACTATATTTATATTATATAATATGTAATAATAATTATATAATAATTTATTACATAATATATATATATATATATATATATATATATATATATATATATATATATATATATATATATATGTATTTATATATATATATAATAATTATATAATAATCTACCCAATTTCATTTAGATATTCTCCTTTTTTTTGTTTCCATAACTGGTGTCGTACATCTTTCACCCAAAATATGTGCATATTATATGTATATATACATCTTTCACGCAAAATATATGCATATATATATATATATATATATATATATATATATATATATATATATATATATATATATATATATATATATATGAAGAAATATAGTCTTAAAGTGTGCTATATTTATGGGATAAAGTGCTCAATATCAGAGATAGAGTATGTGTAAATATAAAAATGTTCACTTTTATATTTATATATATATATATATATACATATATATATATATATATATATATATATATACATATATATATATATATATATATATATATATATATATATATATATATATATATATATATATTTAAACAAGCTTTTTGTTGTGCAGAACTTAATAATAGCAAGGAATAAGCATAATTTAAAAGTGACATCAGTGTAAATTTCATAACTAAAAAACGACCGGTTTTGTCCCAGTCTTATCAAGTTTTATTCTGGGAAAAAAAAGAAGAATAGACATGTATATTAATTAAAGATGACTAATGAAGGGGGAAAAAAATTCAAACAAAACTAGAGAGAGAAGTCTTGCAGGATCTGATATATAAGGACTTCTGAACCTTGAGATGATACAAAGTGTGGAACCTTGATAGAATAGGAAAATGGTCTACACCGTATATGTAAGAATATATATATATATATTTATATATGTAAGAATATATATATATATATATATATATATATATATATATATATATATATTATCATCCACAGACAGACTGTTTCACTGTATCACAGCTCATCAGTGTGGCTAGATGTCTGGTTGCCTCTAGCTAGGATCGAAACCAGACTGAATTGGCGTCAGTCAGGGATTCTACCACTAAGCCGTTGGCACATGGCAGGGATGAAGGTGAATTTAAGCGTATTTATTTTTGATAAACACACATGGCTAAGAGGACTCGATTCAATTTACCAAAGAGTCATGCATTATTAGGCATAATAGTCACTGTTTACAAACCCACACTTCCTCCCCAGAGAGCTCAACTGAAATAAATTTTTCAGGAGCATGTATGTATGACAAAGTGAAAAAGTTTTCTTGTGATGTAGTTCATTCTTTAGGACTTCATTTTTTTTATTTACATTGATGTGACTACACAAGCACATGAATGAGAGACACTGGTAATTTTTAGTTTAAAAATAATTTCTTAATTTCTTTTAATATCTGTTTTGGTTCTATAATGCAGCTGATTTCATTTAGATTCTTTTAGTTTATGTTTCCATTATTTTTGTTATTAAATATCTTACATATAATCAATTGTGTAGTAGTTCCTTACAAGATCAGTACATACACAGATAGGTATCATTCCTCCTTGGTAATAACTTCTAGATTTTCCTTTTCAATAAATTCTCAATGGGGTTTACATCAGGACTTTGTGTACACCAATACCTTAATTTTGCTGTTATATCAGTATTTTGTAACAATTCGTGCCGAGTGCTTTTTGTCATTTTCATGATGGAACGTCCAAAGACATCTTTCATGCACTTTGTTTCATATCATTTTTAAGAATAGCCAAATACTGTTCTTTATCCATAATACTCTGTCCTCTCACTAGTTCTCCTGGTCAAGAAGCAGCAAAATATCCACAGAGTAGAATGCTCCCATCGCTGTAATTGCAGGGAGGGTATTTTTGGTTTGTGAGCTTTGTTCACTTTCCTCTATACATAATGGGAGTTCGTGTGACCAAATAATTCTAGTTTTGTTTCATCTGACCATAAAATAGAGTGCCAATATTTACTCCCGTGTCCTAGATGGCTTCTAGCATAAGTTAATCTGCATTTTAGGTGTTTACCCTTAGGCAAGGGATTTTTTCTTGCATGACAACCTCAAAGTCCTGCTCAATGAAAGCATCTAATAGCTGTCTCTGTTGATATATTCAACACTGATGTTGACATTATTGACAATGTCCTTTGTTGTTAAATGTTGTCACTTTTATCATATTCTAGAATGGAAAATGAGACTAGAGAGTGATGACAGGAAGTGATCACACCAAGAAATAAATTCTTCAGAATAATTATAGTTTTATCAATCCTGTCTGTCTTATATATATATATATATATATATATATATATATATATATATATATATATATATATATATATATGTATACACACACAGAGACACACACACACGATCCTCAAGAAGCATACTTAAGCTGACTTGCTGGAAAAAAGAGAGCTAAATGCTACAGTGGCAGAGCATTAATATTTATCCTACTCATCCTGATCAACCACAGTTGTCAGTTTCCTGCATACATTTTTTAGCTGCTCGGCATAAGTCTATTCAATGGTAATGACATTTATATCCCCAGCTCAGCTAGCCCAGTGTGTCATAACAAGTGTAGCACTTGAATACATGTAATATACTCATCAATGAAAAGTACCAAGGTGGGAATGACCATATGATCAAGAATGGAATAGCTGCCAAACCACAGCTATTTGAGGGATAAAAAAAACAAAGAAACACTGAAATACCAATACCACTGAATGGACTAATTACGACCATCTGAAAAAATTGACAATTGTGGTTAATCAGATGGAACTATCTATCTCAGTGCATATATATATATTTTTTTTTTAATCATTTCACCCCAAGTAAGGCAATAAAACAACTAAACCACAAGAGGTTACTGAGTATTAGAGAATATAAGAAAAATATACTAATAAGGATGAAGGACAATAAAAGAATAAGAACTAAGCAAACAGAAGATAATGAATGGAATTGCATTTCAATTTTTGAAGATCAAAGTTGACTCGGAAGCAAGAAGCTGGAAAAGAGTTCCACAAGTGAGACAAGCTGTTAGCATAGAACTTACGGTTACATCTAGCCACTTTAACTGTAACAATGAAGAGATCTTGCTACCAATCTAATACTGCATTTAAATTCACAAAGTCTAGATTTCATAGAGAAAAATTCAGCAAAACATTTACCATGAAAGTATTTATTTAAAATCCCCCCTATATATATATATATATATATATATATATATATATATATATATACATACATAGAAGGCAGGGAGAGAAATACAGGTAACAATATTGAAAATTTTATATAAAAACCATTAAGGATACAGGGGCACTTAGCTTTAAATTTACATTTTGACATGCAGTGTATTCTAGATGATAAAATTATTATTAGTTTGAAGAGATTTCTTCCCAGAACAAAACCTGTCATTTAAGAGTTTTATCTTATGAAATTGGGTAGATGGAATCTTGTGGGCCGTTGATAGCTGTACTAGCAGGAAGCCACAAGTCATCATGGCCGAGGGCTTGAGTGTGCTGGCCTTGTTCAAATTGTTGATCACACTAGATGAGACGCTCTCTCCTAGAAACTGTAACAAGGCCTGCTCAGCATAGTTGCCGTATAAACCACAGGTGGGCTCTGTTGAGCAAACACAAATGTGCCTTGGCAAGCATCTGCAATGTGGATTGTCTAGCCGCCCTAGTAAAATATTTGAATATGAGTGGCCAGCTATTATTATTATTACATCCTTACACATACATGTTCATCTATCATGCACATTTCATTATGGACATGATTTTACCAACAAATGTACAGTTATATATGGTTAGTCTCTGTAAAACATAGACATATACACATTTGCTTTTGTTCATTTGAACTTACACTTTTTATTTTGACTAAATAAGATAAAAGCAAGTACTTACTTTTTTTTTCTCTAAATGCTTATTTTGAGTATTTTTAGCAAACATGTATAAAGTTCTTGTAGATAGAGTTTATCTTAGATATTTTGCTACTGTCAATGTTTACCAAAGTTTACTTCTTTCTATAGGATTTAGGAGAATAAATCTTGGTAGGTTGATGGAATTGGAAAAGAAATAATGAAAGAAATAGTCATTTGTAAACATCTAAATTGGAATCTGTTTAGAAAGACCTTGTTTTAAAATAACATATTATCATTTCTTATTTTCCCCATATTTATATTGAATATTTTCAAAAATGTATTCACTTTTTATTTAAAATGCGACGTATTGGAATAATTGTATAAAGTAAAAATTATAAAATATTTAACTTGTTGATATATATTTAAATTTAATACAGAAATCATGAACCTAGCTTTTACTGTCATATCTTCTTTGTTCATATCCCCTACTTTATGGAATGGATTTCTGACACTGCATTCTTAATATCTTCAAGTCTTAGATTAACCATTACCAATTGTACATAGTCTTATAATCTACACTTACTTCAGTCTTCTCCAGCCTACATCTGGGTTTACAACCATATCACATTGAAACACCAGTACCTGCAAAATGACTGAAGTTAAGCAGCATCAAACCTTGTCAATAAATAGATGGGTGACTTCTTGGCAATACCAGATGCTGTAAGCCTAGATGTGAGGATGATGTAATGGATAATGACTCTGAATTTTTAATTGGAGAGATGGGTTCCAATTTCAGATCTTTTTGTTATAGTCACTTACAAGCAAATACCCTTTGGAAAGGTATGAAACTAGCTGTTCTCCCCCAGCTATGGGTTAATTAGTAAGATTTGTACCACTAAATCCTTATTACCTCAAAAAAATTCTCACAATCTAAAAATATTTTCTGGGTTTAAATAACCTGCAAAGGGTTGATAAGATATAAAAAATGAATGAATCAAATCGATCAACCCTCGTACAGCCATAAAACAACCTCATTTCGTAACCCTCTACCTTGAGTGGCTTGTAGGAGACAGTTTTTCTCAGCAGAATCTTATATATCCACAAGTCTACCATTTCTCCAGGCTTAGAATATTGCTGCCACATATGGTCTGGTGCTCCTGCTATATATTTAGAAATCCTTGAAAAAATTCAAAGAAGAATCAGTTATTGGCCCCGAGCTGGCATCTCGACTTTAATCACATTCCCACCACTGTGGTGTAGCTTCCTTATTCCTTTTTTATAAATACTTTCATGGTAATTGTTCTTGTATGAAATCGCCTCTATGGTACCTAGACTCTATGAATTTAAGCAGCACATTACTAGATGGGTGGCAAGACCTCATCATTTTACATTTAACTGTAAGTTCTATGCTAACAGTTTCTTCTCTCTCAGTCCTCGCTTGTGGAATGCTCTTCCAGCTTTTTGCTTTCCATTCAAGTTTGGTCTTTCAAAATTTTAATGCAATGACAATTGCTATCTTCTGTCCCATTTGTTATATAGGAATAAAGTGTCACTGCCGACACTTGAGTTTGAACATAGATCACCAGTTTGCAAACACAGGCAATCCCATTGTTGAATTAAGTAGACCACGTGACCATAGAGGAAACGCATATATGTAGGATGTAGCTGATGTCTAATTAATCGCTATTTCTATTCTGTCCTCTATTACTATAAGGAGCGCTATTCTCTACTCTATTCACTATACCATTTCTCTACTTGGATCATTATACAGATTACTATTTGAGTGAGTATTATCGAGAAAGTACTATTAGTGCGAGTGTTATTCAAAGGCATCTGACACCAGCATTGTTCAATGGCGTTACTATAGTTGTATCTGCGATTACAAAGTCTCTACTACAACGAGCATTACGAAAGTGACCACGAGTATTCGTTGGCATCACAAAAGTGTCAACGAGTATTCGTTGGCATCACAAAAGTGGCAACGAGTATTCGTTTGCATCACAAAAGTGTCAACAAGTGTTCGTTGACATCACAAAGCATTTAAATCCTGTTCTTTTATCATTTTCACTCCTTAAAGATGTTTTTCTTATATTCTTTCACACTCAGTGACCCCCTGTGTGTTAGTGGCTCTGTTGCCTTGCTTGGTGCGAAATGATTAAAGAAACAAAAAACAAAAAAATTATAGTGATGACCTACAAGGTTTTTGGTGTGGTTGTGTAATTCTTATTCTTTACGCTTTAAAATTACTTGATGGACATTGAAAAGTAATAACATTTAGGGAAAATCAAAATTTTCTAAAGAGATTAGTTAACCGAATGATGTTAACTTAATTCAGTGCCATGACCTTTACAGAAGACATTAGTCAAATTCTTTGTCAACACATATGTATTTGATTATTGACTATCTATTTTGCCATTATACTAAAACAATAGATTTAACTAAATTAATTTTTCCAGTGAAGTTTGACTTGAAGTGACATTGGCTATTACAACTGATAAAGGCAATGCCAAGTCATCTTGCTAGGTGGTCATTAAATATTTAAACTGATTCCATAATTTTTACCATCTTGCAGAAATCTGAAGGAAAGCTTAGAAACTGATGTCGGAAAAACAATTTCAGGAATTAGATATTCTCCTAAGCTGCAAAGATTTGTCACAAAGAGTAAGACAAAAGCTCCAGTTCCATTTATCAATTATGAATTCTTCATCTATCCTCGGGTCTAGCAGAAACAAAAAAGAGATGCAGGAAAAATAGTGTTTTCAACATTACTTATCAAATATACATTTTCCTGCTTCTTTCTAGTTCTTTCCAATTTTTCCAGTTTTTTTTTTCGTTTTTGTTTTTGTTGTTTTTATTTTGGTTAAGGTACAACTAGAGCTTTAATGTTTCAATTGGGTAAGGAACAGAGAGAAAATTTCCTCTAGGCAAAGTTATCTACAAAATGTAATGATTTCAGATTTATATCATATGTTATGGAAGGAAGAACATGCTTTTGTTGTCTTATAATTGATGAAAGTATTTTGATGTTTGCCTTTCCGAAAGAATTTCAAAAGAAGTCTTCAATGGAAATGAGCAAAAGACACTTGAGATGATTATGAAAATAGTATATTTCTAAAACATTAATATATATATATATATATATATATATATATATATATTAACTTCATATATATGTGTGCATATGTCTATATACATATATATATATATATATACATATTAAGTACACACACAGACATATATTAAGTACACACACAGACATATATATATATATATATATATATATATATATATATATATATATATATATATATATATATACTCACATATCATACAACATTTGAAGACCTAATTTTGAAGTTAATTTTAAGGGGCTTACATCATACACTAGATATAAAATTAGTGTATGCACTGCTGGCCCCGGCTACACTATTGACCAAACTATATATCCATTTACTGCAGTCAGATTAGTTTCTAAATTAAGTCTCCAAAGATTGTATGATACAGAAGTATATACAGTGTGAGTATATATATATATATATATATATATATATATATATATATATATATATATATATATATATATATATATATATATATATATATGTTTTGAACAATAAAAAATATTAAAAATTTAAATTTTCAGACACACTGGGTTGTATATTAATATATTTTTTTTTATTTCAATTACGTTCTTTGACTAGTTTTAGCAATCATCAGGAGAAAAATACCTGCTTGTTAGTATCAGTGAACTAAATGAGTGAATCTATCTCTCTCTGACTGTCTCCTGTCTGTCTGTCTGTCTCTCTCTCTCTCTCTCTCTCTCTCTAAAGAATAATATTTTTCTAAAAATCCACATTACAACCAAAAAAGTTTACGGTACCTGTCTTCTTTTTAATATATATATGTATATATATATATTACTTACATATATATGTGTGTATGTGTGTGTGTGTGTTCTAGATGTTTGGATGCATGGTTAGATTGTTCGCTTTCCAACCCTGAGTTTAAGTCTGATCAGGGTTAATTTGTCAGGGAGGTGATTTCTTAATGTTATCAGTCTGGGGAGGGGGTGATCCTAAAATGCATCACCTTTGGAAAATCTTGAGAATTATATTGAGTAGATGGAACAGTTTCAAAGCTGCCAAAGGTTATGCCAGCACAAAATCACAAGTCAACATGACTGAGAAATTTAGTGAACTGGCATTCTTCTAACTGCTGATAATGCCAGAATATGATCTCTCTTCCAGAAAATGTAACTAAGGTCCACTAAGTATAGTTGAAATATAAACAACAAGTAGGTCCTGTGAGTTTGGAGACAGGTGTGCTTGTTAAATGAGAATTATCATTCATTTTTTATACTATAGATATCCATATTTTCTGATTAGTATAATATATATATATATATATATATATATATATATATATATATATATATATATATATATATATATATATATATATATTACAATGAATCATTCATTCAAAACGTAGATTAGTAAAGTTAATGATATAAAATGGTGAAATCCCTTTGCAAACAAAATTTTAAAGGGGTTTTAACCTACAAATCACTCAATGAATGTTTTGATCCTTGCTTTTAAAAATTATATGGTGTTGAAAGTACTTTTGTGCTAAAGAAAGACCTTATACAGCTTATAATTTTTAAAAACAAGAATCATAACATTCACTGAGTGATTTGTAGGTTAATGCACCTTTAAAATTTTGTTTGCAAAGGGATTTTACCAATTTATATCATTAACTTTACTAATCTGCTTTTTGTATGTATGATTTATTGTAATATAGATTGAACTGCACCACATATTTGATATATATATATATATATATATATATATATACTATCAAATTTATGTATTTCTATGTTTCCACTCATATGTAAACAGATATATTTTAATATACAAAAACGATACATATATGCATGTGTGAAATAATGGAAGTCAGCACTTAGAGGCGACAGTCTGTTTCATGCTAGTGCAATCGTCATATATATATCTCCATGTGTAATGAGGATGAACAGAATCCACTTCAGATGTTCATCACATTCAGTTTAAAAGAGGGCTCAATACAAAAGAAGAGCAATTTTCTTTATTTTAGGATATTACATCAAAAACATGTAAAGAAATCTACACAAATGCAATCATGTTTCAATGTGTATTAAACATCTCATCAGGCATTAGTCAATAGTATATATATATATATATATATATACAAAGAAATGTTGACTAGAAATAAAACAAAGAATCAAATAAAAGAGAATGTTTGGAAAGAGAAGTAGATTAAATTATTTGGTTTATATAATAAAATAAGATTTCTATTACTAATACACTAATAAGTTTATAAATTGCCTCTCTAGGTACTAAGTTTAGGTATACAAAATTAGTCATTCTTGTCTATATTCAGAAACTCTGTCACAAATTCAAATGTACTCCAGACTCACGATTTAAGAAAAATACTTAACTGGAATAACTGTCTTCTTCTGTGTGCTATGATGGGCGATCATGGCTCACCACAACTTCCTGTTCTTTGTAGCTCTCGGTGAGGTTTGTTGTTTTACTCTCCTTCCTAATCTGGCAATCATTTGCACAAGTTTGTTAGGTAGGTTATTCACTGCTTTTTTCTGTTCCTCTTACCTTCAGTATGACTTCAATATTTTCTGTGAGTGCCAAATTCTCCAAACATTCTTTCCTCATTATATGTCCAAGAAATTTCAATTGTCTCTTTATCATTGTAAATGTCCTTTGTTCCAATTTTCCTTAAAACCTCACCATTGTTTACATGATTCAACCATGGTAATCTCAACATCCTTCTGTAGAACTTCATTTCTGTTCACTTAAGTCTCCTTTTCATCTGTGAGAAGAATGTCCAGCATTCACTGCCATATAGGAAGACTGATATTGCATGACAGTTAAGTACTCTTTTTTCTTTATTGGATGTCAGATATATGATAAAACTACCAACATTATTCAAAAGACTAAATCATTAACCTAATCTGGTGAAAAACAGGTTTCAAATTTCTAACTTTAGTCATAGTACATGATATTAGTACAACACTACATACAATGATATTATAACAAATAATCAGTAAAAAAGATTAATAAAACAGATTAGTATAAATTAGGAATTTTTATGTCTATATATTGATCCATTCAAAAAAAATGATGATAACAAGAAAATTTTATGACCTAATAAAGGGAATTAAAAGAAGTCTAGACATACTTAATTTCAGGAAAAAACAAAGCATCCGATAGCGTGTTTCACTGAATATCTGTGGCCAGAAGATTTCATTAATCAATGATAAGAAAGCAACAAATGGGTCTCACTTCTCATCATTTTTTATCTCTTGACAAAAATTATATATTCCTGGAAAATATAGGGAAAATGTGTACCTATATTTCCATATATATATATATATATATATATTCTATCCATTCTGAAGGATTTTCCATCTCACAACTTGAGAACAAGATATTAAACGATTTTTTTTTTTCGTTTTAGTCTCAAGCAATGCCAACTTGGGAAAAATAAAGATTTAATTATTTTAAATACACACAAATGCATACATACATAAAAACGTCTTTTCATTATACAACTGATGAAGTCATTATTGGTGAAATGCAATATTGGATGTTATTTTTCGAAATATACTTTCATGAACATTTTTCTATATGTCAATAACTTATAACTCTGTTGGGATTACACACCCAAATT
>OZ038480.1:23161989-23189489 GCA_964036315.1 Acanthosepion esculentum
AATAAAACCACTAAGACACAACGGGTTACTGAGTGTGAAAGAATATGAGAAAAAAAATTATTTAGGAGAGAGAACAATAAAAGAATATGAATTAACAAGATTGGCATTGCATTTAATTTTTTGAAGATCAAATTTGACTGGAAAGAAAGAGGAAGTGACATTTCACATGTGGCTTGCTTACAAACAGAATTGTTCAAAACAATTTTGGATCTCACCAGTTGAAGTGAAATTAAATGCACTGAAATGATGTTGCATCTTTGCAGTGAGTAAATTGCTTTTGTCTATATGAAAAAATTATAATAAATAATTATTGCTCTGCTATCAGTATTGAGCTCTCTTTTGAATTAATGCTGTCAATGTTATAATTTCTATATTTTCATTCTCATTACATATATATATATATATAAATATACATATATATAATCTAGCCAATTTAAATTCTTTTTCTTTTTATTTCCATCACTTTTGTTAGTACATATCTCACAGTTTGATAATAGAAGTTCAGCCAGTGTGCAAATTTACTGTGGATGACCTTGTGATCAAGGCACTCTCTAATCATTTTCTGCATAGTGAATTAGTTTCTCCTTTCATCAGAGTCGTATTTTTCTCAAAATTATGTTCAGTCTCATTATTGTGAGCCACTAATGCATTTAATGTAATGTTTTATAAAATGTCCCTTTTCTGTTCATAAAATCTTTTATTTAGATCCCATATATATATATATATATATATATAATATCAATGTAGATAAATGAAATTCACCGATTAAATTTGAATTGAAAAAAAATTATATTAAAATTTATCAAAGAAATTATCAAATTAAAATTGATTTGTGCTATGAAGACATTTTTATGGCATAATTTGCAATCTCAAATGTTATAGGGATTGTTTTATGGTTTAATACTATATATATATATATATATATATATATATATATATATATATATATATATGTATATATATATATATATAAATTAGTATAGCTGGATCAGTATAGATGGTAATATAAAAGATACTAGGTTTATTAATTCAAATGTGTGAGTGGATATGTCAGATGTTTCGTAATTCTCTAATTCTATAAGAAGTCCAACTCTCTCTGACTGACACCGATGCCTGCCTGCCTGCCCTCACCCAACTTCTAACAGAACTATCAGGCCCACCATTGGTGGCGCCATTGACTGATTCATGTGTCTGAGAAGAGCATCGTAAGAGTTGTATGTGTCAGTGTAATAAAACTATTGTTGACAATAGGAACTGATTGTTGTTTATGTGTGGAGACATAGAGTTCTTGCAGACTCTGTTTTCTTTGTATTTATTTGCCAAGATCAATAAGAGGGGCGATGTTCTACAAAAGAAACAGACAATCATAATATTAGAGTTGGGTTTATCATCAAATTCTCTTGCCGCTGCTAAATGCCAGGTTTGTCTTACAAAAAAATTGCTAAATATGCAGTAATTATGGTCTTCTTATCGCAGGTAGCTTCTTCAATATTCTTACCAGTATCCTCATTCTAAACTGAGATGTGAACTTGTGTTACAAGCCAAAATTTAGGAGAATGAAATAAAAAGAAAAAGGCAAAACAATAATTATCTTTCATCTTGAGGAATTTCTTTATTGCAAAGTTAAGAACTGATTCAAAGGTCAGTAAAATGTTGAACTCTATCATGCTTCAGAAGGTACAAGACATCTCCTATCATTCCACGCTTCTGAGAATCCAAGATATGGAACCACTTTCTTCAATGGTCAGCAGACATTTCTTGACTAGTGGAATTATATGCTTCAATACATGTCAATATACTTGATTTCAGACACCAATGAAACTTACCACAAATCCTGACAAACTAATTATTGAATAAAATGAATGTATATTCAATTGTGGAAAGAAAGCTATGATGAAAAAATTAAAAAATGCTAAAGTATAAAAAAGTTAAAATGCTAAAAAAAAAAAAAATATGGGTCAGATTCAAAAAAATCAGTAAAATCAAATTTCATTGTTAACACCAATTCAAAGAATTCAAATGAATCACCAAGTAGAGGCCATATTCTATGCAAATACAAGCTCATAGCCTTCAGTTAAACAATAAAGATGTTATATTCAATGCAAATATCTGGTGAAAGCCTACAATTAAACAATAAAGTAGATGTTACATACATTTCAAATATCTAATCATATCCTTCAATTAAACAATAAAGTAGATGTAGATCTGATCATAATGTTCAATTAAACAATAAAGTAGATGTTAGATTCAATGCAAATATCTGATCATAACATTCAATTAAACAACAGAGTAGATGTTAGATTCAATGCAAATATCTGATCATAACATTCAGTTAAACAATAAAGTAGATGTTAGATTCAATGCAAATATCTGATCATAACATTCAATTAAACAACAGAGTAGATGTTTGATTCAATGCAAATATCTGATCATAACATTCAGTTAAACAATAAAGTAGATGTTAGATTCAATGCAAATATCTGATCATAACATTCAATTAAACAACAGAGTAGATGTTAGATTCAATGCAAATATCTGATCATAACATTCAGTTAAACAATAAAGTAGATGTTAGATTCAATGCAAATATCTGATCATAACATTCAATTAAACAACAGAGTAGATGTTTGATTCAATGCAAATATCTGATGATAACATTCAATTAATCAACAGAGTAGATGTTTGATTCAATGCAAATATCTGATCATAACATTCAGTTAAAAAACAGAGTAGATGTTAGATTCAATGCAAATATCTGATCATAATGTTCAATTAAACAATCAAGTAGATGTTAGATTCAATACAAATATCTGATCATAACATTCAATTAAACAACAGAGTAGATGTTTGATTCAATGCAAATATCTGATCATAACATTCAATTAAACAACAAAGTAGATGTTAGATTCAATGCAAATATCTGATCATAATGTTCAATTAAACAATAAAGTAGATGTTACATTCAATGCAAATATCTGATCATACATTCAATTAAACAACAGAGTAGATGTTTGATTCAATGCAAATATCTGATCATAACATTCAATTAAACAACAAAGTAGATGTAGATCTGATCATAATGTTCAATTAAACAATAAAGTAGATGTTAGATTCAATGCAAATATCTGATCATAACATTCAATTAAACAATAAAGTAGATGTAGATCTGATCATAATGTTCAATTAAACAATAAAGTAGATGTTAGATTCAATGCAAATATCTGATCATAATATTCAATTAAACAACAGAGTAGATGTTAGATTCAATGCAAATATCTGATCATAACATTCAGTTAAACAATAAAGTAGATGTTAGATTCAATGCAAATATCTGATCATAACATTCAATTAAACAACAGAGTAGATGTTTGATTCAATGCAAATATCTGATCATAACATTCAGTTAAACAATAAAGTAGATGTTAGATTCAATGCAAATATCTGATCATAACATTCAATTAAACAACAGAGTAGATGTTAGATTCAATGCAAATATCTGATCATAACATTCAGTTAAACAATAAAGTAGATGTTAGATTCAATGCAAATATCTGATCATAACATTCAATTAAACAACAGAGTAGATGTTTGATTCAATGCAAATATCTGATGATAACATTCAATTAATCAACAGAGTAGATGTTTGATTCAATGCAAATATCTGATCATAACATTCAGTTAAAAAACAGAGTAGATGTTAGATTCAATGCAAATATCTGATCATAATGTTCAATTAAACAATCAAGTAGATGTTAGATTCAATACAAATATCTGATCATAACATTCAATTAAACAACAGAGTAGATGTTTGATTCAATGCAAATATCTGATCATAACATTCAATTAAACAACAAAGTAGATGTTAGATTCAATGCAAATATCTGATCATAATGTTCAATTAAACAATAAAGTAGATGTTACATTCAATGCAAATATCTGATCATACATTCAATTAAACAACAGAGTAGATGTTTGATTCAATGCAAATATCTGATCATAACATTCAATTAAACAACAAAGTAGATGTAGATCTGATCATAATGTTCAATTAAACAATAAAGTAGATGTTAGATTCAATGCAAATATCTGATCATAACATTCAATTAAACAATAAAGTAGATGTAGATCTGATCATAATGTTCAATTAAACAATAAAGTAGATGTTAGATTCAATGCAAATATCTGATCATAATATTCAATTAAACAACAGAGTAGATGTTAGATTCAATGCAAATATCTGATGATAATGTTCAATTAAACAATAAAGTAGTTAGATTCAATGCAAATATCTGATCATAATGTTCAATTAAACAAAAAAGTAGATGTTAGATTCAATGCAAATATCTGATCATAACATTCAATTAAACAACAAAGTAGATGTTAGATTCAATGCAAATATCTGATCATAACATTCAATTAAAAAACAGAGTAGATGTTAGATTCAATGCAAATATCTGATCATAATGTTCAATTAAACAATCAAGTAGATGTTAGATTCAATACAAATGTCTGATCATAATGTTCAATTAAACAATAAAGTAGATGTTTGATTCAATGCAAATATCTGATCATAACATTCAATTAAACAACAGAGTAGATGTTAGATTCAATGCAAATATCTGATCATAACATTCAGTTAAACAATAAAGTAGATGTTAGATTCAATGCAAATATCTGATCATAATGTTCAATTAAATAATAAAGTAGATGTTAGATTCAATGCAAATATCTGATCATAACATTCAATTAAACAACAGAGTAGATGTTAGATTCAATGCAAATATCTGATCATAACATTCAATTAATCAACAGAGTAGATGTTTGATTCAATGCAAATATCTGATCATAACATTCAATTAAACAACAGAGTAGATGTTAGATTCAATGCAAATATCTGATCATAACATTCAGTTAAACAATAAAGTAGATGTTAGATTCAATGCAAATATCTGATCATAATGTTCAATTAAACAACAGAGTAGATGTTAGATTCAATGCAAATATCTGATCATAACATTCAATTAAACAACAGAGTAGATGTTAGATTCAATGCAAATATCTGATCATAATGTTCAATTAAACAACAGAGTAGATGTTAGATTCAATGCAAATATCTGATCATAACATTCAATTAAACAACAGAGTAGATGTTTGATTCAATGCAAATATCTGATGATAACATTCAATTAATCAACAGAGTAGATGTTTGATTCAATGCAAATATCTGATCATAACATTCAGTTAAAAAACAGAGTAGATGTTAGATTCAATGCAAATATCTGATCATAATGTTCAATTAAACAATCAAGTAGATGTTAGATTCAATACAAATGTCTGATCATAATGTTCAATTAAACAATAAAGTAGATGTTTGATTCAATGCAAATATCTGATCATAACATTCAATTAAACAACAGAGTAGATGTTAGATTCAATGCAAATATCTGATCATAACATTCAGTTAAACAATAAAGTAGATGTTAGATTCAATGCAAATATCTGATCATAATGTTCAATTAAATAATAAAGTAGATGTTAGATTCAATGCAAATATCTGATCATAACATTCAATTAAACAACAGAGTAGATGTTAGATTCAATGCAAATATCTGATCATAACATTCAATTAATCAACAGAGTAGATGTTTGATTCAATGCAAATATCTGATCATAACATTCAATTAAACAACAGAGTAGATGTTAGATTCAATGCAAATATCTGATCATAACATTCAGTTAAACAATAAAGTAGATGTTAGATTCAATGCAAATATCTGATCATAATGTTCAATTAAACAACAGAGTAGATGTTAGATTCAATGCAAATATCTGATCATAACATTCAATTAAACAACAGAGTAGATGTTAGATTCAATGCAAATATCTGATCATAATGTTCAATTAAACAACAGAGTAGATGTTAGATTCAATGCAAATATCTGATCATAACATTCAATTAAACAACAGAGTAGATGTTAGATTTCAATGCAAATATCTGATCATAATGTTCAATTAAATAATAAAGTAGATGTTAGATTCAATGCAAATATCTGATCCTAACATTCAATTAAACAACAAAGTAGATGTTAGATTCAATGCAAATATCTGATCATAATGTTCAATTAAACAATAAAGTAGATGTTAGATTCAATACAAATATCTGATCATAATGTTCAATTAAACAACAGAGTAGATGTTAGATTCAATGCAAATATCTGATCATAATGTTCAATTAAACAATAAAGTAGATGTTAGATTCAATACAAATATCTGATCATAACATTCAATTAAACAACAGAGTAGATGTTTGATTCAATGCAAATATCTGATCATAACATTCAATTAAACAACAAAGTAGATGTTAGATTCAATGCAAATATCTGATCATAATGTTCAATTAAACAATAAAGTAGATGTTACATTCAATGCAAATATCTGATCATACATTCAATTAAACAACAGAGTAGATGTTTGATTCAATGCAAATATCTGATCATAACATTCAATTAAACAACAAAGTAGATGTAGATCTGATCATAATGTTCAATTAAACAATAAAGTAGATGTTAGATTCAATGCAAATATCTGATCATAACATTCAATTAAACAATAAAGTAGATGTAGATCTGATCATAATGTTCAATTAAACAATAAAGTAGATGTTAGATTCAATGCAAATATCTGATCATAACATTCAATTAAACAACAGAGTAGATGTTAGATTCAATGCAAATATCTGATGATAACATTCAATTAATCAACAGAGTAGATGTTTGATTCAATGCAAATATCTGATCATAACATTCAATTAAACAACAGAGTAGATGTTAGATTCAATGCAAATATCTGATCATAACATTCAGTTAAACAATAAAGTAGATGTTAGATTCAATGCAAATATCTGATCATAACATTCAATTAAAAAACAGAGTAGATGTTAGATTCAATGCAAATATCTGATCATAATGTTCAATTAAACAATAAAGTAGATGTTAGATTCAATGCAAATATCTGATCATAACATTCAATTAAAAAACAGAGTAGATGTTAGATTCAATGCAAATATCTGATCATAATGTTCGATTAAACAATAAAGTAGATGTTACATTCAATGCAAATATCTGATCATACATTCAATTAAACAACAGAGTAGATGTTTGATTCAATGCAAATATCTGATCATAACATTCAATTAAACAACAAAGTAGATGTAGATCTGATCATAATGTTCAATTAAACAATAAAGTAGATGTTAGATTCAATGCAAATATCTGATCATAATGTTCAATTAGACAATAAAGTAGATGTTTGATTCAATGCAAATATCTGATCATAACATTCAATTAAACAACAAAGTAGATGTAGATCTGATCATAATGTTCAATTAAATAATAAAGTAGATGTTATATTCAATGCAAATATCTGATCATAACATTCAATTAAACAATAAAGTAGATGTAGATCTGATCATAATGTTCAATTAAATAATAAAGTAGATGTTAGATTCAATGCAAATATCTGATCATAACATTCAATTAAACAACAGAGTAGATGTTAGATTCAATGCAAATATCTGATCATAATGTTCAATTAAACAATAAAGTAGATGTTAGATTCAATGCAAATATCTGATGATAATGTTCAATTAAACAATAAAGTAGTTAGATTCAATGCAAATATCTGATCATAATGTTCAATTAAACAAAAAAGTAGATGTTAGATTCAGTGCAAATATCTGATCATAACATTCAATTAAACAACAGAGTAGATGTTAGATTCAATGCAAATATCTGATGATAATGTTCAATTAAACAATAAAGTAGTTAGATTCAATGCAAATATCTGATCATAATGTTCAATTAAACAAAAAAGTAGATGTTAGATTCAATGCAAATATCTGATCATAACATTCAATTAAACAACAAAGTAGATGTTAGATTCAATGCAAATATCTGATCATAACATTCAATTAAAAAACAGAGTAGATGTTAGATTCAATGCAAATATCTGATCATAATGTTCAATTAAACAATAAAGTAGATGTTAGATTCTATGCAAATATATGATCATAGCGTCTTTTGAATCCTTAAATATAGATTATCTTCAATGGCGATATCAGCTTGATGTGTATATTCAATGCATGCACAGTTCTTTAATATGCCCATATGTTTTATAATATCTGATTTGAAAGTGACTTTTCAATTATTACTCCGCATTCTTAATGCTATCAGTAATATTTCTTTTAATTTAATTTTATAATTCAGAATTCAACATTTAGAAAAGTGTATGTTGACAAAAATAAATGAAATAATTTTGAAATTTCTCTTTACATTTCCAGACAAACTTTTATGAAAAAGCTTCTGGATTCTTTAAATGTCAAAGAGATGAAACAAGTTGTTGGGTGATACTGAGAAGTAGATATAGTCTAATGTTGCTCAAAAAGAGAACAAATCTTAGAATTTACCATTGTTCCTGTTAACCTCTTTAGATATTTACTGCTGAAAGATGTCTTCAGAAACATAAATCAGAAATTTCTCATAAGAAGGACACACAGACAATTTCCTGTCTTAGAATTAGATAAAGGTAAGATAGCTCTTTCCAGAAGAACATGGTGACCCACCCTGCAGAATTTCCTTTGCTAAATTGTTTTCACAATCAAGATGAGTAATCATGAGTGCTATGTCAAAATAGCATGCTGAAAGGAATCACAAAGCCATATGGAAGGCACCAAGAGACACATTGAAGATCTTTCTTTACACATAGTTTATTTTAGATGCCACACCTTTGCTGCCCAAGTGCTAATGATATTTGACTTCACTGACATTATAAGCAGGGTGGGGATAAAAACCTGGGTGGCAGCCAAATGGGAGATGTCATCCAGAAAGTTAAACAAATAGTACATGTTTCTAACTTTAAGACAAAAATTAACAGGAAAAATATTAATTTAATTATCATTTCAATTTTTTACTAATATTTTTAAAGGTAATAATTTTAATTACACCTATTTGCTCATTGCAACATCCTAATAGATTCATAGTAAATAAATTTTTCCTTTACCAAAATTTGAAAAACCAAAAACTACATGTGGGTATCAATTAACATCAGGAAGAGACAGTTGAAATTTCTAGGACACTTAATGAGGAAAGAGGGGTTGGAAAATTTTATACTCACAGGTGAGAGTGAAAGCAAGAGAGACAGAGGAAAACAATGCATAACCTACCTAGAGAGTTTGAGTAAGTGGATGGTGAAGCAAGGTGTACAAGAGATAAGAAAGAGCTAAAAAAAGAACAGGAAATTATGGAGAGTCATGAATGTATCAAAATCCTGAAGGAATATGTTACATAGAAGAGTGCTAGAGACAATTATATATATACATATACATATATATTTATATATATATATATTTATATATATATATATATATATATATATGTATATATATATATATATATATTGTCATCCACAGACAGACTGTTCCACTGTATCACAGCTCATCAGTGTGGCTATACATCGGGTTGCCTCTGGCTAGAATCGAAAACCGGCTGAATTCGTGTCAGTCGGAAATTTTACCCTGAAGCCGTTGAAGAAGGTGAATTTAAGCGTATTTATTTTTAGATAAACACACAGTGACTGAGAGAACTCGATTCGATTTACCGAAGAGTCTTGCATTATTAGCCGT
Organism: Acanthosepion esculentum; assembly: GCA_964036315.1. Classification (NCBI taxonomy): domain Eukaryota; kingdom Metazoa; phylum Mollusca; class Cephalopoda; order Sepiida; family Sepiidae; genus Acanthosepion; species Acanthosepion esculentum. The sequence continues at coordinate 23,171,669 of OZ038480.1, forward strand.
AATAGTCACTGTTTACAAACCCACACATCCTCCCCAGAGAGCTCAACTGAAATAAATTTTTCAGGAGCATATACATATATATATATATGTGTGTGTGTGTGTGTCTGTGTATGTATATATAAATAAAAAGAAAGAACAATAAGATATATAATCCGGTGTTCTTATTGATATTTTTTATTTTTATTTTTTCAAAACAGTGCTCAATGTAAAATTACAGAGCATAAATATTATAAATTAACTGATTTAAAATATAGTTTCTTCGCGACACAATTCCGAAATTTATTTTTTCCTTGTAGCGATGAAACCATATTTTAAATCAGTTAATTTATAATATATATATATATAGAGCACAACAGATAATGTGTCGTCTAAAGCACAGCCTTCAGACAATTTGGAATCTCCTGCAACTATTCTGAACTTGTTTCAGTTGGTGAATGCTGTCATAATCTTTCCCTTTAGTTATTCTTTGTTGCTATAAGGAGTTTTGTTGGTCTCTCTCTCTCTCTCTCTCTCTCTCTCTCTCTCTCTCTCAACTGTGCCCCACATATAATAATCAAGTGAGTTGCAGTCTGGGGACTTTGATGTCTAAATTAAAGGGGTGATGTTGTTGCAGAAATTGTCTGACTGCCATGACTAGTTTCTCCTGCTTGTGTGGCATGGTGCAGAGTCCTCTTGTCAAGCTTAGGGACTTCCAGCAGCCACCCTCATGACCCAGGGCAGCACTACCTACTCAAGGTACTCTGTGCAGGCCTCTGTGTTGAGTATGAGGTTCTCACCAACAAATTCAGGAGTTCTATTCTTATCAGAATGATCAGATTGCTTTTTCCGAGGTGCTGTACTTTTGAAATCACTATTCAACTCTTTCTAAATCCTCTGCACTCTCTTCAGATTGATATTCTGACATGAATGCCAAGCAGTAGAGCATACTGTTTCCAAATTTCTGGGGCGAATTGCATCATGGTGCTCTTTTTCTCACAGATGGTGCCCAACTGACTCTACTATAGTATGCAGTCAACAAAACAAACATGCTTGCATGAAGTTAAAAATATAAAATGGCTACAATTTCCCCATCACACTCTCTGTCTAAATACTCATTATATATATATATATATAACTATGAACCTAAAGAGCCAGGCAAAACTACCTAGGTTTCACTTACGCAGATTTTCAGGGTACGCCGGCCAAAGAGGTAAAACTGGAACACAATATATATAGCCTACAACATAAAACAACCATGACCACTTGACTAAAAAAAAAAAAAAACGTAACTCAACAGCAGGAGGAGTTTAATAAATATTTATTCAATAACAAGAAAAAATTATATATATATATATATATATATATATATATATATATATGAAGAAATATAGTTTTAAGGTGTGCTATATTTACGGGATGAAGTGATCAATATCAGAGATAGAGTGTATGTAAATATAAATATAAAAGTGAACATTGAAGTCCCTGTTCTTGAAACACGTGGTTAGGATTTTCTGTTTAAGATTAATCTTACCCCAAATATAAATACATATGTCATCAACATAGCCCTCCTCATTATCGGGACATTGGCATTAAGAGGAAAAATAGGATCATTGACTTCAGGTACAATTGTTTGTGAGCACAAGTACAATTCTTTGTAGCACCAGTTCAATAGCTTTGAAGAAGATTGCTCTTTTTCAACAAGACACACAAGCTTCACTTACCCAAAGCCATTTTTAATCATTAATCTGAGAAAGCAGCTGCATACTGCTGACAGTTTAGATATTTCTGAACAGCTATGATGCCATGAATGACATCTACCTGAAAGTCTCCATCTGACAAAGCCATTTTAAAAACATGACTCAAGTTTTCATGTTAATGTTTTGATTTGCGCTGTTGGGTGAAACTGCACATAGTGCAGCCTATTCTATATTCAATGTCCTTATCTCCAATACTAAATTTGTTATAACTAATACATACACTGAGGAATTTGAAATGTTTAGTATTTACTAACTTTACATCCTGATTTTTTATGATGGATTCAGGGTTTGTGTCATTACTGCTTTCATTTCAATTCCAGATCATAGTTTCTGTTTTGGAAAGGTTATCATAAGTCCTCTTTCTTGAAACACTTGGTTTGGGGTTCTGATTTTCTGTTTAAGATCATTCTTATCCCAAACATAAATACATATGTCATCAACATAGCCCTCCTCATTACCAGGACATTAATAATGATAAGACAATGATCCTATTTTCCCTTTTAAAGGAAAATAGGATCATTGTCTTTTGTTATTTGGTACATTTCTTTGTCTGTGATTCTGTACCACCAGTCCACAAAGTTTGAAGAAGGATGCTCTTCTTCACCAAGACTCAAAAACTTCACTTGCTTAATGCTATTTCTAGCCATTGATCTGAGAAAATGGTTATATAAAGCAGACAGTTTAGATATTTCTGAACAGGTTTGATGTTATTCATGACATCCATATGAAAGCCTCCATAATTAAGAGCAGATGCCATCACTGCTTTTATTCCAATTCTAGATCATAGTTTCTGTTTTGGAAAGGTTTGTCTTGAGTCATATTTCTTGGAACATTTGGATGTTGATTTTTGGTTCATTATTATCACTATGATGTCATCTGCATAGTCCCCCCCTCATCATCTGTAAACTGGTCTTGGGAGAGAAAGCATGAATGTAATTTCCTATTTGAAGAGTTGTTTGGGATGTGATATGTGATATGGGGTACTTAAATAATCAGTGTTTATTTCTTTACAAAAGGGCTTGTATATGTGCAGAGTACAGTCTAAGATAAGAATAAACTGCTTGGGGTTCTTATTTCTGCACTAGCCATGTATGACTTTACACCCCTTACCAAAATGAAAGCAAAATTGGGTTTTGAGGAGGTGACTTTTATAGAATGGTGAGAATTGAATCTAGTCAATACAATAAGGATTTCAACAATGGAGTCATCTTATATAGTGGGGAGGAAGAATTACTACAGATAGATATCTATGTATAACCACACATATATATATATATATATATATATATATATGTAGTGGGGAAAATAAGTATTTCATACCCTGCTGATTTTTCTGAGTTTGCCACCTTACAAAAATAAGAATGGGTCTAAAATTTTCAGGGTAGGTCCATCTTCAATGTTAGAGATAGAATATAAAAAAATTCTAGAAAATCACATTATATTAGTTTTTGAAAATTTATTTCTTTTTTATTGAAAAAATAAGTATTTCACCCCATAGCAAAACATAACTCAGAATTTGGTGAAGGAAGCCTTGTTGGCAAGCACAGCAGCCAGATGTTTCCTGTAGTTGGTTACCAAGTTTTTACAGATTCCAGGTGGGATTGTGGCACACTCCTCTTTGCAGATCATCTCCAAATCCTTAAGGTTTGTAGGGTGTCATTGTGCAACTCAAAGCTTCAGCCCCCAAAACAGATTCTCTAAAGGATTAAGGTCCAGAGACTGACTAGGCCACTCCATTACCTTAATGTGCTTCTTCTTGAGTTACTCTTTTGTTGCCTTAGCCATATGCTTTGGGTCATTGGCATGCTGGAACACCCATCCATGACTCATCTTCAATGTCCTGACTAAGGCAAGGAGGTTTTCACTCAAGTTTTCACTGTACTTGGCCCCATCCATCTTTCCCTTAGCCTGGTGTAGTTGTCCTGTCCCCTTAGCAGAGAAACAGCTCCAAAGCATAATGTTTTCACCACCATGCCTAATGACTGGGATGGTGTTCTTGGGGTCCAAGTCAGCTTTTTTTTTCCTCCAAACATAACGAGTCGAGTTGATGCCAAAAACTCAATTTTAGTCTCATCTGACCACAGCACTTTCTCCCAACCCTCCTCTGAATCATCCAGATTCTTGAATAGGGGGATCTTGTGGGCACTACATGATTTCAGTCCACTACGAAATAGTGTGTTACTAATGGTCATCTTGGTGACTGTAGTCCCATCTGCCTTGAGATCAACAAGCTCTTGTCGCATATTTTTGAGTTGTTTCCTCACCTTTCTCATCATCAGGTTTTCTCCACATTGGGAGATCTTGCATGGATCTCCAGACTGAGGGAGATTAATAGTCAATTGGTGTTTCTTCCATTTTCTTATTATCACACCAACAATTAACTCCTTCTCACCTAGCTGCTTACCAATTGTCTTGTCGCCCATTCCAGTCTTGTGCAGGTAAACAATTTTGTCCTGGATGTCCTTAGACAATTCTTTCATCTTGCCCATTGTGGAGAGATTAGATTCTGATTCATTGAAGGATTATGTGAACTAGTGTCTTTTATACAGGTAATGAGTACTTGATTAGGACTAATAATTGAGTAATAGGACTAGTCTATATGCCTCCTAACCGGTCTTGTGGGGCCTGAATCATTGGCGGTTGGTAGGGGGTGAAATATTTATTTTTTCAATAAAAAAGAAATAAATGTTCAAAAATTAATATAAAGTGATTTTCTAGAATTTTTTATATTTTATCTCTCACTTTCAAGATGGACCTACCCTGAAAATTATAGATCATTTGCATATTTGTAAGGTAACAAACTCAGAAAATTAGCAATAATACTTATTTTTCCCACTGTAGAGAGAGATGTTTATAAACATGCACTTATGCTATATATATATATATATATATATATATACATATATATATATATATATATATATGTGTGTGTGTGTGTGTGTGTGTGTATGTTTGCATAACTATATGATGGTCTGTTGCCCCTGCTGTTCATTTCAAGGTTCTTAACAAAATCCAAAGACAAATGTGCAATGTGATCAGTCCACACATCGTGGCTTCAACACCAATCACTTTATCACTGATGTAATGTGGCTTCTCTCTGTCTTTTCTATAAATATTTTCATGGCATCTGCTCTCACAAGCTATTTTTACTGGAAGCCCAGCTGCATGAATATATGTGTGCTATGAGGTTAGCATCTCAGTCCCACCCTTTTACTGTCAAAACAGTTAAATGTAACCGCCTCTTCTACTCCAAGAGATTCTTCTCTTGTACTGCCTGACAGCGGAACTCCCTTCCTCTTGCTTCCCTGATAACTGTAATCTGCCAAAATTAAATGTAATGTCAATCGGCATCTCGATCCCCATTCTTCTTTTTATCTTCCTTCAGTCTTCTTTATATCCTTTCCTCAACCCCTCCAATACCCAGTCTTTTCCTTTACTTACACCCTCCGTAACCCCTTGTGTACTAGTAGTGGCACTCCTGCCTTGCTTGGAGTGAATTGCTTAAAATATATGTATATGTATAGATAGATGGAGAGAGAGAGAGTGAAAGGTGGGGAGAGAGAGAGAGGGTTAAGCTAGGAGGAGGACAGCAGGGAATTAAATGTAGGTTTCAGTCAACAGTAGACTACAGAAATAGTAAAGATAATTTCAAATGAATGAACAGAATTTTCAGAATGGTAAAGTCTGTTGGAACCAGATTCCATCACCTGCTATTGTCTTCAAAGTGAAAATACAATATTAAATAAATAAAAGAAAAGCAATTAAAAATTATCTTCAGAAAAAAATGTCTCTCACTTTCTTTTTTTCATTATCTTAGTTCAAGTACAGGGAGTGGTATTATAAGTAGGAAATGTAATGGCAACTCTTTGTGCACAGACATGGATGGGGTTTTAGTATTTGGGATGGGTTGGGATGTACAACAGGTCAGAGAATCTTTTGAAGAAAAGATGAGCAAGTGATCTATAAACCAGAGATTTGTAGCATTCTTTTCCCAGAGTGCAAGGGAAATGGGCGGGAATTTTAAATGATGAGGCTGACATAATCATTTCTTACGAGCAGAAAAAAGAAATAAAATATTTCAAATCTAAAAATTAAATATGGAAAAAAAAAGACTTATCTGTTTTGATAGCAGAAAAATGAGCTTTGCGATTTATTAGATACCCTTGTATAAAATAAAGATAATTTAAGAAGTAGATGTAAAAAAAATTGTTCAGGCTTTTCTTGGACTCGAAAGACAAGAAATACCACTTTTTGAGTTTTTCAATAATCTAATAGTTTTTTCTCATCCTGTTGTAACTTTTATTGAACAATGTTCGTTCCTCATTATGCGTCCCAGAAACTTCAGCTGCCTCTATAATTAATATCAGGAAGAGGCAGCTGAAGTTTCTGGGACACTTAATGAGGAAGGAGGGCCTGGAGAATCTGATACTCACAGGTTGAATAGAGGGAAAGAGACAAAGGATAACAATGCGTGACATTCCTGGCAGTGGATGATAGAATGTGGTCTGGGAGAAGAAGCAGAGGGAAGGAACTTGTTGACAGCTGCAAAAGGGATAGATAGGGTGGAGAGCCATGATCGCCTACATCCTGAAAGGACATGACACATAAAAAGAAAGAAACAATGCTTTATAAAAAGGATACATCTGCATTATATTTAATAGATACATTTATTTAAATAGCTATTCCTGTCTTTTAAACAATAAAATTGAACCTACTGGCTTCATCTACTTTTGTGTGCCATGTACCTTTAGAAAGTTTGTGATCATGGCTCTCCACAATTTCCTGTCCTTTGTAACTCTTAATAAATTTTGATTTTTCCTTACCTTACCAAAACCTTGTTCCACTAGACATTTACTCAATCATGCTAGTTAACTTATGCATTGATTTCCTCTGACCCTCTTGCCTTCAATCTATCCTATGAGTTTCAAATTTTCCAAGCCCTCTTTCTTCATTATGAGCCCTATAAAATTAAACTCTCTCTTCCTGATTCTATGTACAAGTGTCCATTTTTTCTATTTTCTCTAGAACTTCATTGTTGCTCACAAGTTCGATTCATGGCATTCTTAGCATCCTTCTGTAGAACCACATTTCTGTCGCTTTACAACAAAAACTGAATTAAAACCACTATTATAATAAATTTTCCTTCTGATAAAACATTAACAGACTTATCATTTGTTCTGTTTTTAATCAGAGGTTATTTGTCTAACCACAAGGAACATTATTCTTCTATGTGCCATGTCCCTTCGGATCATTGGCGACCATGACTCTGCTCAATTTCCTATCCTTTGTAGCTTTTAATCAATTTTATATTTTTCTTTTTCAGGATTTTCTTGGACTCGAAAGACAAGAAATGCCACTTTTAGAGTTTTTCAATAATAGTTTTTTCTCATCATGGTGAAACATTTATTTTACTTAATGTTTTATAAAAAGGATACATCTGTATTATATTTAGTAGGTAGATTTATTTGAATAGATATTCCTGTCTTTTAAACAGTGAAATTGCACCTACTGACTTCATCTTCTTTTATGTGCCATGTACCTGTTTATATTTCTGAGATGAGGTATTATGTACACTATTTACATTATTCGGACTATTGTCCTCATCTTTGTTGCCATATTTATTACAATGTTTTGCCCTTTCAGTATGTGTCTATATTTCTGAGATGAGGTATTATGTACACTATTTACAATATTCGGACTATTGTCCTCATCTTTGTCACCATATTTATTACAACGTTTTGGCCTTCTTCAGGTGGTTGGAATGTTGAACTGAACCCTTTATTTCACTCACTGGGGTAGACTGTTCTAGTTCCACGTGCCATGTTTAATGGATGTCAGTTATCAGTTATCTCCTGTTAATTCCCCTCTCCAAGTTCTCCACTGCCTTATTGAACTCACACTCTTTGGGTCCTGTCACTGGATCCAACCATCACCTTTATCAACTGTGCCATGTGTCCTTGAGGACATCTGTGTAGGAGTTTTTGGGTATTATAAACCTAATGTCTCAGCAATTATTTTTTACCAGTGCTCATATTGCAATTTTTGCTGTTATCAAATTCATGTTTTTAACAGAGTTCATATTGCAATTTTTGTTGTTATCATCGCTTTTCTCTGGCAATCCTTATTACTGGTTCCCATATTGTATTCATTTCTATGCTTGGTTGGCTCAGGAGATTTTTGTGGCCTAGCATAAGTGCTGATTCCTTAAGTTTATGAATTTTCCAGTGGTGTTCTTTGTCTATGATCTTAACCTGATCCCACAGAGGGCGGTGACGTCCCTTTTCTCTCCATATGTGATCAGCCACGCCTGATTTTTCCACTTACCCCTTGTGTTACAGCTACCTGAAGAATGCTAGAGCGTACAACAGCCAAAACGTTGTAATAAATATGGTGACAAAGATGAGGACAATAGTCCAAATAATGTAAATAGTGTACATAATACCTCATCTCAGAAATATAGACAGATACTGAAAGACGGAAACGTTGTAATAAATATGGTGACAAAGATGAGGACAATAGTCCAAATAATGTAAATAGTGTACATAATACCTCATCTCAGAAATATAGACAGATACTGAAAGACGGAAACGTTGTAATAAATATGGTGACAAAGATGAGGACAATAGTCCAAATAATGTAAATAGTGCCATGTACCTTCAGAAATTTTGTGATCATGTCTCTCCGCAATATTCTGTCCTTTGCAGCTCTTATTAGATTTTGTCTTTTTGTTATCTCCCTTAAATTTGCTCCACCAATCTTTTACTCAAGCTTGCTGGGTAGGTTATACACTTTTGTAGGTTATGCATTTAAGCTTGCCTTCAATCTAACCTTCATCAAATTTTCCAAGTCCTCATTATGTGCCCTAGAAATTTCAACTCTCTCTTTCTGATACTAAATATAAATGTCCTTTTTTATTCCATTTTCTCTAAAGCTTTGTCATTTCTCACATGTTTGGTCCATAATATTCTCAGCATCCTTCTGTACAACGTTTTTGTTGCTTAAAGTCTCTTCTTCATCTCTGATGAGATTTTCACTGCCATATAAGAATGATACTACATAACAGTTCAGTACTCTTTTCTTTGTTCCTAACAAGATTTTCTTGTTTTTAATGCTTTACTTAGCTTTTGGAAGGCATCTTTTTTTATTCTAATGTCCCTTCAGATTTCCATGTCACATTTTCTGTCCTCTGTTAAAACACTTCCTAGATATTTAAGTCATAGTACTTTTTATAATTTTGGTATTTCTAATTTTGCTAACAGCCATGCATTTTGTCTTCTTACAATTGATGTTTAGTCTTTACTTCTTGCTTTCCTTCACTTATGTAAGAGTTCTTGTAATTTCCTTTCTGTATCTGCTATCAACACTGTGTTATCTTCATATTTTATGTTGTTAAGATTATGGCCATCAATCTTTTAATGTGAAATGTAAATAAAGTACTTTTTAAGCAATTAATGGATTGTTCCTTTCAACATTATTTCTTGATAATATACATGTTATATTTAATGAACAGACATGTTTGAGTAAACATCCCTTTTTAAGCAGTGGAATTGAATGTTATACTTTTTAAAAATCAGGCCTAAAATGGAGTTCTGCTGCTATACATGGGCAGGAGCTTCCCAGTCTTCACTTTCCAGTTTTGACAGAATCCAAAAAAGTCTCCTCATCCTTGTGACTGACAAATTATTTTCCATTATACAACGCCTCTCTCACAGATGAAACATTGTAAGCCTCTCACTGCTCTATCACGACTTTCATGAAAAGTGATACAAATGAACTATATTCCTTAGTTCCACCAATTCTAACCTTCACAGTTAAGACCCACCATGCTATACACATTGTAGCGAACCACCCACATTCCCTTTGTATTTATTGGCGAGAAGTAAGTTATACTTGAGCAGATTCTTTCTGAAAACCACTGCTCTGTGGAACCAACTTCCAAGAAGATGTTTTCCCAATCACTACAGTCTTAACCTAGAGTTAACCATTAACCCAATATATCTGCAATAAACTGTGTGCCTTATTCTGTAACCTTATACCTTGAGTGGCTTTTTGGGTCTTGTACAAGGTGAAACTCACTGTAATAAAAAAGATACTATACAAATTATACTTAGTGAAGACACATGTTTGAGTAGACATCCAGTTCAAAGCAGAGAAATTGACAGTTTTTAAAAGAAAAGGGGTGTTTACTCAAACATTTGTACCCAGTAAATATAACTTTTGCAGTACCAAGATATTATGCTGGATTAAATAATCCAGTAATGACTTATAGAATTTTATATAAATGCATTTTTATTGCATAGGAGGCATGGTGGAGTAATGGATAGCAGATTGGATTGAGGAATCAGAGAGCCGAGTTTGAATTCTAGTTGAATCTATTACATTCACTTACATGCTAATTTCCTTAGGAAAGGTGTGAATCCTCTTCTTCTCCTCCCAGCTATGGATAAAAAGCAGCACAGACCAGGTTCTATAGCCTTGGTCAGCAACTGGTCTAAGAGAAGGACAACTCTGATTTCAAAACCTGATCCTCCAGGTTGGGGGTTGTGCATTCGTCTAACAACCTACTCACTTAAAAAACTGGCTTTTTATAGAAACTGCAACAATATTTTGTAGCCCTATGTTCCTCAAAGGCATAATATATATTTTTATTGCATGTAAATAAATATTGTAAAAATTTGCTCATAGTATAGTTCAATATATACCACTATATTCCACCACCCCAAATTGAAAAATATATGAGTTCTGTCCAGAACTGATCACACTGTTTAATATTATTGAAGAAGGAATTTGTCTCACTGTATCTTCCCTCAGGGCCTTCATATTCACTTAAGTAGCTTCTATATTCATCTGAATATAATATACACACAGTACACATACCCGCTTAAAAGAGCCTCATGACCAAATGAGTATCTCTGTCTGTGAGTCTCTAGTCACATGTGTATACAATTTCCTCTGGAGGGTTGTCAAGTTAATCCAGGTCCCACAACCAGTTTCTAAGATATTCAAAATCGTTAGACACTTTCAGGTACATATTGTAAACAAGTAAGGAAAACAGAAAGAAATGTTTCTGCTTCATCAAATAAGCCAAATTTTTCAACAGCTGAAAAATATTTTAATATTCCTTTCATATCAAGAAATTTTAGAATACTGCCAATTCAGTTTGGCACTGTAAAAGAAACTTCAGTTGGTTGAAATTTACACCAACAAAAAAGTGACAACATCAAGGAATATTTTTTAACTGAATTTCAAAGTTGAAAAAGAATAGGTTATCTTTAAAGGGACTGCAATTTTATTTCTTATCAAAATATCTAGATATTTTCACTAATGTGCCAAAAGCTGTAGGATATATACATAATATTGATCCTAAAACACACTTGCCTGGTAAAGTGTAATAATTCAGCATGACATTTATTCCACAATTGGTTGTCAAGAAAACTTCTAGAGAAATGTGAATAGATCTCTCCACTATATCCTATAAATGCTTGGGTTTGTGTCAGATGAATATTGCCTGACCATTCATCAGAAATTTCCAGAATGATCCTTATACCAATCCTGCTGGGAAACTTGGACTTGTTGAAATTGTCTGTGGTTGTTAGAATAAACAGAGTGCATAAATGGGTGTAAATGGTAAACATATATATATATATATAAGTAGTATAAGAATAAAGCAGAACACTGCATGGTGACTGTCAGTTTCACACCTCATGGTCAATATCATTTGAGGAATAAAAAAGACAGTCACCATGTGGTGTTGACTTCAGTGTTCATATTCTATATCTCTAAGTGCTTTAACTCCAATTCTTCTCCACTACAGAAAATTTTAAACAATATATATATATATCTATGAGAAGAGTGTAATGGTTTTCAGTTAAAACACAAAACAAGATAAATTGTAGTAGTAATTTTTTTTGTATTCACATAATTTTTAATTAATTTCTCAACAAATATGGCTTCCTCTTCCATGTAAGTTTCTCTTGGTGAATTTTTTTAAAAAGGCAGCAAAATATGATTGTTTAATTGCATAAATGCTTCACTTATGCCAATTACAATCCACTCGCTCCACCTGGTAGTCATCATTTCAAACACACAATTGGTATAGGACATTGATACTAATACTCTTGGAAAAGTCGTGAATTCACTTACCCTTGAACTCTGCCTTCTATTTAAAGATATCTTGACCAGGACCTTTTTCCTAATATGCTTTAATGGTTGACAGAAAAGTAAGTAAATAACCATTTGCTTAAATCACTGTTACATGTTGGTCTTAAATGCCAAGGTAATAATAAATTACTGTTACACCCATTTTCAACCATGATAGGAAAATATAATTATAAAAAATATCTTTTGATACTTGTCCTATTTCCCAAATCTCAGTATTAAGAAACAGAAGAATTTCACTGGAAACAAAGAAAAGAGAGCTGAACTGTTATGCAATATCAATCCTCCTATATGGCGTGGCAGTGAATGTGGGGAAATAACATCAGAAATGAAAAGACTTGAAGCAACAGAAATGTGGTTCTACAGAAGGATGCTAAGAGTACCATAAACTGAGCTTGTGAGCAACAATGAAGTTCTGGCGAAAATGGAAACAAAAAGACACTTATGCTTAATATCAGGAAGAGACAGTTAAAATTTCTAGGGCTTATAATGAAGAAAGAGGGCTTGGAAAATTTGAAACTCACAGGATAGATTGAAGGCAAGAGGGTCAGAGGAAATCAATGCATAACTTAAATAGCAAGCTTGAGTAAATGGATAGTGGAACAAGGTTTTAGTAAGGTAAGGAAAAATCAAAATTTATTAAGAGCTACAAAAGACAGGAAATTGTGGAGAGCCATGATCACAAACTTTCTGAAGTCACATAAGAAAAGATGGAGCCAGTAGGTCTGATTTCCAAGACAGGAATATCTATCCAAATAAATGTATCTACTAAATATAATACAGATGTAGGCTATTTATAAAACATTAAAGTCGATAAAAGTTTCAGCATGATGTAAAAAACCTATCAGATTATTGAAAGACTCAAAAAGTGGCATTTATTGTCTTTTGAGTCCAAGAAAAGCATGTAAAGAAAACTATAAAATTTATTAAAAGCTACAAAGGATAGGAAATTGTGGAGAGCCATGATCACTAATATCCTGAAGAGAGATTGCGCATAGAAGAAGAAGAAGGTTCCTTGTGGTTAGCCAAATAACTTAAAGGGACAACAAATGATAATTGCATTCATTTTTTATCAGAAGGAAAATTCCTTACAATATTTGTTTTAATTTTGTTTTTGTTGTTAAGATTTACCAGGAGTTTTTTGGAAAGAACAATCAGATGAGTAATTTCTCTGCGAGACATGATAACTAACCAACCAAAAATTGCTGCTTCAATTCTCTGCAGACACTTGCATGATCTCTGAAAGCTATAAACATCAACAATGGCAAAGTCAGCATCAAAAGCAACAGCAGCAGCAGCAACAAAAGTAACAGCAGCCGCAACAAAAACAAAAGCAGCCACAAAAGTAACAGTAGCAGCATCAAAAGCAACAGCAGCAACAACAAGAGCAACAGCAGCAGCAAAAGTAACAGCAGCAGCAACAAAAGCAACAGCAGCAGCATCAAAAGCAACAGCAGCAGCAAAAGTAACAGCAGCAGCAAAAAAAACAAAAGCAGCAACAAAAGTAACAGTAGCAGCATCAAAAGCAACAGCAGCAACAAGAGCAACAGCAGCAACAAAAGTAACAGCAGCAGCAACAAAAGCAACAGCAGCAGCAACAAAGGAACAACAACAAAGAAAGAAGTTTGACATATTTTATAGATGAAATATCAAAGTTGAAGAGGTGAGTAGCTATAAAGAGCAGTAAGTAAAGTAATCATCCTCCCAACAGATTTTAACTGTCTGATGTAATTAAGTAGCAACTATTTATCTGGTTAAGTTGTTCTATCAATTCCAGGTCCCTGCACCCACCATCACCTCACCATTTCTGGTTCTGTTTGCTTGTCCAGGGTAAAGGGTCACTGATCTTTGACCATCTGGCCATGTTGCAACATGGAAGCAAGTGTGTCTGGACACTGTTGTCTCTATTATAATAACAGCAATTTATTGGATTTTATAATTTTGAGGAATAAAAAGTATGGTGATGGTGGTAACAAGGTATATTGCAGTTAGAGGTTAGGGGGTGGGTTAGGGTCAGGATATGAAATATGGATGGTAACAGCATAGTTCCAAATATGTAATTCTACAGATGCATTTGTGATAGGGAGTAATATGCTTAAATCTTTGATCATTCGACAGAATTTAATATTTCAATGTTTATTTGCAACATCCTCAAATTATTTCTTCTGAAATGTAAATGATGTAAATAATGCCAATAAATTTGTTTGTAGAGGGACAACACTTGATAATCAGACAACAAGAATAAGTAATATTTCAATCTTTTATTCATACAAAAATTTGAATATTACATTCATATGATATTGAAATCTATATTCTGTTTGCATTTAAACATTAAAAATCTAGCACACACACTTTGAAATTTTTAGGACACAATGAGGAAATGTGTGGGGAGAAGGAATGAGTTTATTGGAAGTAAATCCTTTTTCCTACACAGATACTTACTCATATACATAATATATTAAGCCCAAACTTTATTTTCTACCCAAACAATATTGCAAAAATGCCAAAAAAGATTTAACAATACAACAGAAACTGTTAAAATGCAAGTGACTATTGGTTAGAAATTAACCAATTTGACCAATCAGAGAAAACTAAAACCCTATTTTTCTCAAGCCTTCTTTCGAGAAAACATTCTTGTAAAAACCCACAGATTACGACTGTCTCCAAGCTGAAGAGAAGATGTGGCTACATAGCTTTGTCCTTACTTCTAGTACAGCTACAACAGCGGCTGGCCATCTAGTCAGTAATTTCAAACAAACCTTCTCCAACAACAACAAATATTGTCAGTGAATCTACACTAATGATAAAACTCATTTTCAACTGCATTGTCGGAGTTACCTCCTCCCTAATTTCATAATTTTTAAAACTGCTACTTGGGGGCACTCTCCAACACTATATAAACTTGATGATATCTTGTTTCATTCTTTTTCTTCTCATTTTTCAGCTGATACGACAAGATGTAAATCTATCATAGAGATTGTGTTTTCCCTTTGTGGGAAACGCCATGAACAATACATACACACACTCATATGTACGAACATTCACATTCACTCAAATATACTTTGACCACAAACTTTCTATGTTCATTCATACATGCATTATTGTCTTTGTCAACTGTAACTCTTATTGTTAATACACATATATCGGTTTGTACATATATATATATATATATATATATATATATATATATATATATATATATATACATGAAGAAATATAGTCTTAAAGTGTGCTATATTTATGGGATAAAGTGCTCAATATCAGAGATAGAGCGTGTGTAAATATAAAAGTGAACATAGAAGTCAACACTTAGAGGCGACAGTCTGTTTCATGCTAGATGCTAGATGCAATCATCAGGCCTGACGATTGCATCTAGCATGAAACAGACTGTCGCCTCTAAGTGTTGACTTCTATGTTCACTTTTATATTTTTATATAAATATATATATATGTATATCTCGGTCTTTGATGTTTCTTCACACTTCTTTAGCTGGATTCATTCCAACTCCACCATGTTTGTTGTGGGCCATTTCAGGAGATGCATGTGTTCATCTCACAACATGTACAATTGGCCCACGACAGCAGCTTTGACTGGGAACCAATTACTAAACATTTTTATCAAAATCTTCAATGAACCAACTACCCAAAAACTCAACTAAAGACTATTTTTAATCCTTTGTTAACTCTTTTGAATTCATGTACATATGTTTAAAAATATTTATTTATCAGGCATGGGACATGGTTTTCTTTATTGTTATTTTATTATAGTTTGGAATTCAGATGTTCGGATTTTTAATATGAAAAAATGTGGATGACCAAATTTTCTACAAGTTCACCTGAATTGCTGTTTGGATTCAATTCTGATAAATTCAAAGTTTTATGAAAGATATGGATTATTTACCTGCATAGAAAATGAATAGTGCCACAGTAAAACAAAAATAGGAAAGATCATGAAACAAGAGAGATGCATCTTTTTCAATGGATTTATTTAACTCTCTCAAAGTTCTCAAAACTCCTGGCTTTTCTTGCTTACGATTAAGTTTGATCTCAAAAACTTAAATGCAATCATTATCCTCTGCTTTCTTAATTCCTTTTTTATTATTGTTCTTGCTCCTTAATAATGTTTTTTTTTCTTTTTGCTTATATTCTTTCGCACTTAGCAATAGTGGCTTTGTTGCCTTGCTTGTAGTGAAATGATTAAGAAAAAAAAAACTTAGTAAATATTTATTTTCTTTGAATATATTCATTTATAATATCAAACAAAAAATATGGTAGAACTGATTTTAAGAATGGAAAATTACAATCTCTTTATAATGACTGGCTACAAACAACATTTAATAATCATTCAAATTATATGAGATTATGCCATGCTACAGTCTTTATTTTTAGTTGTATGCAATAGTCATATGATTCATATGCAGCAGAAATATCTGAGCATTATAGAAAGGAATTAATTGATAGCAAGTCTCCTCAAATCTCTGAAAATCTTTTAAGTATTCCTTGCCAATATCAATTTTATTTACCAATTCTTACTTGGGTTTCAAATGCCTCTGTTTTTTTTCTAAAGACATTTGCAGCTCTATTTCCAGTGTTCTTTCAGATATAAATGTAATTTTTCATTTAACAATGTTTGCAGCTCTTAAGCAAGGTCAGTTTACTTTTTTATAGATGGATATTTGTCTATTTTCTGTTTCTTTTCCACCTTATGATTCATTGCCATAGATAACACTCACCATTTGAAAGATTTTATTTTCATTCTCTACACCAGTTTAGTCAAGTTCCCAAACCTGGACATGCACGGCCTTTTGCATTTCAAAGTAGCAAAGACTCTCACTTTTCTTATTTTCAAGGATAGCCTTATATTTGTGCTCACATATTTTTCTCACAAAGTCAAAGTTTGCATAATTCCTGGTGAAACCATGTTCCTACCCACTCATGTCTGCTTTTTATACTCTCTTTATGAAAAGGAAAGTCTGCTTATACAATGATATTTATTATCTATATATGTAAACTCTATAAATAAAAATATATTATTAAAGTAATTTCATAAGATTCTATAGAAATATTTAAAGATTATACAAATCTAATATGAATATATTAATGAATAAATAAATATATGTCTATCTGCTTATTATGTGTGTGTATATTCAGTTATATGTATGGATACTTGAAACTATATATGCCTGTGTAGATTGGGAAAATAATCCACAACATCAAGGTGATATTGTATTTAGTTCCCCAATGCCTTATGTTATCTTGCAAAAAAAATTTGGTGTTATGACTCAGAAAAAAAACACGTACAGATTGCAGCTGATTAAGAGACATCAGAAACGAGTTGTTTTCAAAGTAAATAAAGTAAGATAACCTCTAGGCAAGTTTTTTTTTATGAGCTTCAACGAAAGTCGTTCTTTCAGAAAGCTACGCACTGATTTTGCAAGATGTAAATTATTTGCATTGTGCATACATCCATAAGTGAGATTTTTTAAGTGCACTTTATACTGACAAGAAGTTTATAGGATTTCTACAGAAACGATGTGGCTCCTGAATTTTCACTTGTTTTCTTAATTTAATGAAAAATGCAGAATGTTTTTTTATTGAAACATTGAAGAATTTTATTTTTAGTATATGATAATTATTCAGTTTAGCATTTCGAAGAGTTTTGACTACTTAGCAAATATTGGTTTACTTCTTCCATTTATGCCTCTTCTTATGATTGATCATGGCACAACTCTCCACAACTTCTTGTCATTTGTAGTTCTAAGAAATGTTTCACTCCTTACCATCCATAATTATCTTTGTGCGGCATTCATTCACACAAATTATTAGGACACTTCAATATAGTGTAATGGTTAGTGATCTATCTGAGCACTTTATCCCATAAATATATCACACTTTAAGACTATATATATATATATATATATATGTGTG
>OZ038480.1:23194489-23224489 GCA_964036315.1 Acanthosepion esculentum
TTCATGGGTTCAAGTTTTGGCAACTATTACAGGTCTAAGTTGATGCAATGATATAGATTTTTATTTTTATATTAATGCAATATTTTTCACTAGGCTATCCTGGCTCCAGAATTCATGGCATTGTGTTCAAAAGGACATTATTTGTACACATGGTTGAATGAAAGCAAAGCACATAATTATGTTACATGATTTATATTGATATATGATTATGAGGTTGTAACCAGGAAAATATATGTGACCATCTAGCCACAGTGGTCAATGCTAGCATGAATCAGTTTTCATATGAATACTGCTGCTCTTCCATTCCTTTTCCAGCCACTCATTCTCTCTCCATCAAACATGCAAAATTGTATTTTGACAGTCTTTTCCAACAAAATAAGAAGATTGCTGACCTAAAAAAAAAAGAGATGGAAGATATTATTTCATTGAGATAGTGACATTATTTTATTAGCTGTAGATTACAAGTTGGCAGATAGCAAAAGAAGTCTCCCAAAAGCCAAGTAAAGTATTTAGAAAGAGATTTAATTAAAAACAAAGAAAAGAGTGTTGAACTGCTATGTAATATCAGTCCTCCTATATGACAGTAAATGCTGGACAATTTCCTTAGACATGAAGAAGAGACTTGAGGGTACAGAGATGTAGTTCTACAGAAGGATACTGAGAATACTATATATAGAATATATAAGCAATAAGGAAGTTTGTACTTAAAAAGATAGTTTTAATTTCTAGGAAATATAATGAGGAAAGAATACTTGGCAAATTAGACATTCACAGGATATATTAAAAGCAAGAGGGACAGAGGACAAACAGTGAGTAAACGACTTAATGAACTTGTGTAAATGGATGGAGGAAGAGAGATAGTAAAGAGACAAAAATAGATGAGTGTCAAAGGATAGGATGTTGTGGGGAGTCATAATTGGGACATGGCTCACAAAAGAAAAAGAATTTACAAGTGTAAGACAATTGAGTGACAAACTCTCTATATTAATAATGGTTAGACAAATTTGTAACCCTTGAGATATGTAAGACATGTCTAAAACGTATTTTCTAAATTTAGCCTAGACTGGTAGAAGGCCACAAATGAAGAATATCAAATGCGGATTGTTCTCAATCTAGTAATAATGGTCTAATCTTTTGAACCTGGCACCTATGCCAGTATGATATATTGGTAACCTAATATCAGTTTTTTTTCATGGATTCTTTTGAAGACAAACTAATTTCAACTTTTTAGAATTTATATTTTTTTCAAATTTGAAAATGTTCTCTGACTGTAGCCCTGACATATTTTAAAATTTATTTGGCTATTTTGAATTTATCTCACTGTTGAACATGTTAATAATTTTAACAGATTACACAATGAAGCAACAATTTTCCAATGTCAAGCTAACTAGTTCTTCCTTATTTTCATTTTAACTAAGATGAATCAAAACCTGAACTAAAAGAGGCACCATTTTATGAATTTAAATGTTTTCTTTTCTTCTTTAAATCCACTCTCTATGCTTCAGATAAATAGAAAGAATTTTTTTCATTTTCACACACACACACACACACACACACACACACACACACACACACAAATATTTGTTCTATATTTTATATATAATATTATTGGTAAATTTGATGTAAAATAATTTATATATTTTTTACTTCCTAGTCAAAGCACATACCAAAAAAAAATAAGGAGATTAGTATGAAAAACTTTAAAAATATTTTTTAATACCTTCAGGTTAATAAGGATTAAAACATTTTTATTTATTGATTAAAAAATATATTTTTGGAACATTTTTCTCTAATTTTCGAATTATTTTTTATTTTTGTCACTTTTTCGTTTTAATGGTGATAAAATTTTAAAACTTCCCAAGACCTGATCTTGACTTGACCAAAGCGAAAAATCAGATTTCCCCTCATCAAATATATTTATTGATATGCATGTCTACCAGCCACTGGCTACAATGTCCTTTGGCCAATCCAGTTATTTTTACTATCCCTTAATGTCCATTAAGGGGAAAGTAAGTGATAAAGCTTTAGGTGTGGCAGGTGAGATGTAATATATTAATACAGGAAGAGGAGGGGATAAAGTTAAGAATGTAAATCTGACAGGAAGCCTGTTCAGAGCAAGGGACAAGTTGACAGAAAACCTGTCATATGTGTGAGTGGCCATAATAATAGACAAATAGAAGCACAACTGTAATAAAAATAATAAAACCACAATTGTTTATATTAATAGCCACCAGAATAAATAACTAAGCCAACTAATAATAATAACATTAAGCAATTAGCAATTCTAAAAATGGCTATAAACTATTAATTATAAAAAAACAATGTCCATAAATTTAACCAAATTGCCAGTCAGTTAAAAGTTGTTTTTCTTACCAAAATTCAAATCCAATTTGTTTGTTTATATTGAAATCCATGTGCTTGAAAGTTAGTAAGGTACTTATTTTTAGTAGAATTGATTGCAATAAGATTCGGATAATTTATAAATTTTAAAATCATCTGCCAATCTGAATTATCAACTTCTGTGCCTCTTGCCTTAAATATGACCTGTGGGTTTCAAATTCTCCAAGCCCAGCTTCTTAATTTTGTATCCCATAAAGTAAAAATGTCCTTTTTCAGTTACATTTTTCTTAAAATTTCCTTGTTGATCACATGCTCCATCTATTGTATTCTCAGCATCCTTCTCTAGAAGCACATTTCAGTTGGTTTGGCTTCTCTTCATCTGTTAGGAAATTATCCAGCATTCACTGCCATACAGGAGAATGAACATTACATAGCTATTCATCATTCTTTTTTTTGTTTTTAATAAAATTTTCCTGTTTCTTAGTACTTTGCTTAGATTCAGGAATTCAACTTTTGTAACTACAATATGTGTTTGGATTTTGGTGCCACATTTTCTATTCTCTGTTAAAATATTTTACTGATATTTAAACTGTAGTTGATTTTGGTATCTCTAATTTGTAGTTTGTATCTTGTGCGTCTTTCTCTTTCTGACAACCATATTTTCTGTCTGTTTACAATTTCTGGCTAGTCTTTTTTCTTTCTTGCTTTTCTGTAGTTTTCCGTCTGTAATATCAGTCCTCCTATATGACTGAATGTGGGATAATTTCTGTATACACAGAGAAGAGACTCGAGGTTACATAGATGTGGTTTTACAGACAGGTGCTGAGAATACTATAGATGGAATATATAAGCAATAAAGAAGATTATACATAGAAAGAGATAGCTGAAAGTTCTAGATGATATAATGAGGAAAAAAGGCTTGGAAAATATGATATTCACAAGACATATTGAAAGCAAGAGAAATAGAGGAGAAACAGTGAGCAATAATGGCTCTCCACAACTTCGGATCCTTTATAGCTCTTAACAGTGTTTGCTTGTCTACTGTCCCCCTCCCTTGTTTGTTCTGCTTTTCATTTACACAAACTTGTTATGTAAGTTTGTCCCTTTGTTCCTCTTATCTTCAATATATCCTGTGTGTGTGTCAAGTTTAATTCTCTTCATATGGCTGCTGGGGTTAAGTCTTCAATCTTGGATTTTATTGGAGTTACTGTAATCGATTAAAAGTATTTTCCCAATTTCAACAATATCTTCTAGTTTGATTATCAAATATTTATCCAAAAATATATTCTTCAGAATCTGCTTTATTTTTATTTGGTGGGTGAAGGTTAAGAAATTTGAGACAATGCTTTTTGTTTTCTTGCTGTTATTTTCTGATGAAAGTCATTGTCAGAAAGTAGCAAATGGAATGATTTTCTTTCTTTTGACATTTTTTCCTTACCAAACTTTTTTTTAAACCAAATCTAAAACAGTAAAACCAAAATCTGTCCAAACCATCAAAACAGAAAACAATAATGGTAACAATGGTAGAGGGATGAAAACATTAAAGATAATAATAAAAAATGTTTTTGATATTGACCAATGTAGAGAAACTAACAACAACAACAATAATAATAATAATGACTAATCACAAAAGTCAATTGAGGAAGTGTGGCTAAATTGATCTACTGGTCAAATGCAATATCCAGATAAAAATCATTGCATAATCAGGAAGCTGCCACTTTCCGTTTCTCAAGATCAAAGATCAATATGATCCAATTCAGGGCAAAGTGAAACAGTTTCATTCAAGCATGACTTTTGAGCTAATAGATTTGCTGACAGCTCATTGACAAACACAGATTTCAAAGGCTGTAGAGCGTGTGTCACAATAAAGCCAACTCTTGTAGCAAACATGCCTTTCAAGCATAAATCCTAACTCGACTCTACATAGCACAACCCTAATAAAGTTGTTCTTTTCTCCTCTCTAGATCTCTTTATCACAATCTTGAATTTGTGTCTTTTTCCTGGTTATTGTTGCTGACCATTGTAAGGGCTTTTAAAGATCTGGTATTCAATTAGCTATGATTCTTTGAGGATCTGAGAGTGTAAGCATCTTGAAAGAGCTAAGGTGCAAATATTCCTTGTGATTTGATCCTTATTAAAATGAAACCTGATCATAGATTTTTCACCAGTTGACCATGTGATGATGGTCAATAAATTCTGACTATTCGGTTGAATTGAAAATAAGTTTTGCTTTTGTTTATCAATATTATTCTTCGAAAACTAAAATACAATTACATTTCATTCAATTACACATTCACTATTATTTGCAATGACTTGTCACTTATTAGGCAGCTTTCTTATAATTTTCGAGTCAAATTATACAGGTTTTGATGTGAAAAACTTTTTAACAAACTCTTAAATCTGGATTTCTTTAGAGAAAGTTTTCCCTATTAACGAGCTGTGCTGCAAGGAATAAAGGTAATAATCAATTGGTGCAAGGTCAAGTGAATATGGCAAGTGGGGTAGAATAGACAAACAGAATTCCAAATGTTTTTTTGCTGTGTTATTCTTTCTGTATGCATTTTTCTATCATCTTGAGATCTACAGATGAGGACAGGGAACTATTTCAACCTAACATTTGTGGACACATTGCAGTGCCAGGATATATAAATGTACGTTTAGTGTTTCCTTTCATTTTAAGAACTCTAAAGGAATAATACCCTGATGAAGCCACCACATGCACAACATTACCATACTTCCATGGCGCTCAGCTTTTGGGGTTGCTTTTTATCCTTGATAACAAAGTGCTTTTTCTATGGATCATTGTCCCATGTAACACATTTTTCATCACTTATTATTATATATTTAAGGTATGGTTACTTAGAATGATATATTTAACATAACAATTGATAACCAAAAACTGAAATTACTTATGACTCATACTATCTGCAGACTTACTGCTATGTGCAGAGACAACATACATTTATTTATCTTTTAATATTAAAGAGTCATACCTACTCAGAAATATGCATTAGAATTATGAAACTTTTTAATTGGGACATTTTACAAGTTTCAAAGTATGATTTAAATTTTTATTTAATTTCTTATCTTGAAAATAATATATTTTAATTAAAGTGGATTTTCATTGGCTAAGCTTTGCTTAATGTTGCATAAAGCTTAATAAGTTTTATAAATGTTGGATTTGCTTCTTGAAGCAAAAAAAAACAAATTGTGTATTCTTTTTAAAGGAGGAAAAATGATTCTCATTAATTTTTTTGCACAAAAAAGAAAAAACTTTGATGAATGCAGAAACTGATTAATTTCCTAATGTGAACATGATTAATGCATGCCACCACATATCTGATATTTTATTCCTTATTCAATTTAAATGGAATCCACTGATTGAACTTGTATAACTTACCTTTTAAATTATATGAAGTATTTCTGATTAAAATTTGTTGTAAGTTCTTTGATTTACTACTTCCTTTTGTTGATTTTAGCTGAATTCTCTCTCTTGGTCGGATTATCTTCACTTTGAAGTTTTTGAAGGCAAAACTTACCATTCTTTTACTAATAACACTGTACTTTAAAATGAAATTTCAATTCCTTACACCTTCAACTACATTATGGCCCAGCTTAAATTCATGCAAGTACAAGATACAAGAATGAACAGTTGAAATATTCTTTGTAATTATTCAAATATTTAGTAAGAATTAATAGAATTAAATAGATGTTTCACTTAATCATTAACTCAGCTGTTATTTAATTTGATTGAATAATGAAACTTCAAATTATTATGAAATGACTCATGTTCATTTCCTTCATATTTCATTGTTAAGGAGGAAGTTCTACTCAGTCAGGTTCTTCCCCATAATTGTTACATTGTGAAACAAGTTCCCAAAAGGAGGCTTTTCTAATCACTTCAATCTTAACATCTTTATGTCTAAGGTCAATGATTATCTATCCTAAATATCCTCATAATATGCACCATGTACTCTCTTACAGTAACCTCATTTAGTAAGCCTCTACCTTTAGTGATTCTTGAGCCTTGTATTAGATGAATAATAGTATAAAATTAATTACGAAAATATTAATTAAAATATTGCCAACATTGAACATCCGAATATAAATTTTTGTTCTGTTTTTCTGTTCTTGAGTTTTTGTTTTCTTTGGGTGACTACTTTAGTTATGAAGTTTTTTTAATCTTTAATTATGAAAAGTTATTTTTAAAGTTATTATTATTTAAAGCTATAACTATGAAGTTAATATTTCAAAACTTTAATTATATAGTCATTATTTTAATGCAAATAAAATATTTTAAACCAAATAAAATATTTTAAACCAAATAAAATAAAAATACAATAGAATTGTCAAGACTTCTTGGGAAAGATAGTGGAATGGTTTATCATTGTTTTCTCAATGATCTTTGAATTCAGAGTTTTCCTTTTCTTATGTTGATTACTAACCAACGTTCAAAAGTTCAACCTACCTTGCTATTTCAAAAATGCTATCTAATACTGATTTTTACAGATATGTATTTTTATTATTTGCTTTTGGATATTAAACTTCCTCTACTTGATTAAAATATAATTAAATATTACTTTCTGTCATAAAATGAAATTACAATAAGTAATTATTTATGCAAGAAAATTATATTTGTTAAACATCACTCTTAGATTTGAAGCCTCCACAGCTAGGAATGATAGATGACCCTGATGGCAGGGCTAACATTCAAGGCACCAATTGTGGTGTGAATGGAAATTAGTCTTAACCTTTAGGTGTTAAATGCAAAGTTTAAAAGCAATTGAAATTGACACACTTTGAAAATATAGACAAAGGTTGTTTACAAAATGCTTTAACCAGTCATTTTTCCATGTGCTTCCTTTAAATAGAACAAACAGGAAACAGAATAAAGGAATTAAACAGACATCCTGAAAATTTGCCAAAGAACAAATAAAATGGATTGGGGTTTGTGATATTTTTGTTTTTTAAGCCTTTTGCACCTTTAGAATCAGTTTTAAAAATTGTGATGTTTACCCATTGTTAGTGATGCTGTCGAAGTTAGCTCCTCCTCAGTTCTTTAATCCTTCAACAGGGGTCTCTCTATAAATACTGGCTGACCCTTCTCTCTCTCTCTCTCTCTCTCTCTTTTCCGACTCAGGGCCTTGGGCCGCCACCTCGTGTGGAGATGAGGTAAAATCTCTCTTTTTCGACTTAGGCCTTGGGCCGCCACCTCGCGCGAAGGTGAGGGAAAATCTCTTTTTTTCCACTTAGGCCAATATGTGACCTCTCACAGATACAGCATTACCCAAATTCTGGGGACACACTAAGACCAATACACGTACGTACGAACACTTACAACACACACACATAATTTCTCCATACAAACTCTAAGTAACAGTCCATGTCTTTGTTTAACTTGTTTTGTTATTAATATATATTTGTTTACCCATGTATATCGGTCTTGTTTGTTTTCTTTGTCTTCTTTGGACTTAATTAAAGTCCAACATTCTCATGTAGCTGGACCCGCCAGCAGGAAAGTTTAACCTTCTGATATCTCTTCACATCTTCACCCCGCACGGTCCCACTACAATGCATTTAGACAATATATAAACTTAGTTTCACAATGCAATGATACTGACTAAATCATTAATTTAAAAACTAACCTTACCAGCTTCCACTTGACTTATAATATAAAATGTTTGTCCAAAAACAGACTTCTGTTTATTCAATATCAGAAAAATAGGTCTAACTTTAGGGACAGAAGAGTGCTGAAAAGTTTTCAGCCTGACCTACTTCTCAAATGAGAATTCTGATGTTTGGCCATTGAAATAATTATTTTGTGAAGTGTGTCAGGATGGGAACTTTTCAGCACCCCTTCTATTTTGTTTGCCAAAAAATTTGTTCTGTTTTTGTCATTAGATTGTATGAGGAATTTTTCGTTTTAACTCACTTCATTTAAGAAGATCAATTTCGTCTGGATGAGATGACCTAAAACATAATTCTATATTGTTTATTAGATGACATCAGTAAATTAACTTTATTCAAAAAATTACTTTTAATTGCTTTATGACAATTGTTATATTAATAAGCATTTTTTTAAATTTTGTGACAAAAATTATACATTTTTGTTTATTAGTTATATCATTGAAGATGGAAAAATAAGTAACATTTTGTGGCATATTATACAATTTAAGCAAAAAATGAAAACTCAAAGCAAATGCAAAAATGATTTGTACAGTTTATGGAGAAGGTTTTGCAACTGATTAAACATGTTAAAAGGGGTTTGTGAAGTTACCTACTAGAGATTTGTCACTAAATTTTCAAGATATTACTTGAGAATAAGCAATGTTATATTAAACAGCAGATAGCCAAAAATATATAAATAAGGCACTGAAAATAATTTGCACCAGCTTGTTTATTTTCTGTTTCAATTTCTTGGTTGGGTAGTCATCAGGTTTTAAGTTCTAGTCTCAAGACTGTTGAATCATTGGTTTAGGATTTTGCTGACAAAGTAATTGCCAGTTCAATCCTTGTGCCAGTTACTTCAAACCCAGAACCAGTGGAATACCTGACCAGGACTAAATAAGTAAATCTGTCCCAGCATGGCAGAGAAGTTTTCATTTATTTACTGTATTCATCAGATATTGCACATTCGAATTTATTTCTGTCTTTACTAAATTTCTTTAATAAAAAACAATTTTATTTTTCTAAAAAAAATCTTACAAAAGGAACTTGCCACAGTTTTCTTTTTGCTGAAAGATGACAGAATATAGCGTAACAAAACACTAAAGATACTGTTCAATAAATTTACTGCCAAAAATTGAAAAAATTGTCTTTCCTTTTCAAACTGAACAAAAATTATTGGCCATGCAGTAAAATACAAAATGCAGTTTTCCTGTAATCTAGAAACACGTAGCAGAACTTTATCAGGAATGGATTATTTTGTCTTAGGTGAGAAATCAATGTTGAAATATTGATCAGTACAAAACATTTTTGAGACAGGGACTGTGAACATTAGCTATGTATTTTTCACACAGCTCATAAACATGAAAGAGAAAAAAGAACATCTAGAAACATTTGTTCTTCTCTATCATTTTCCACAATCTATACATTTAGTTTGATGAGAATTATGGATCTATTGCACATGCAAATTTTTTAAAAGTTCAAGCAATCCACTACTTCCTGTAGTTACCAAAACCATACTAAAAAATATAGCATATTTGTATCCTTTATTTGAAACTAAACCAAAGTTAGTTAATTTTATTTTCTTTAATTAAAGATTTTCTAAGTAATTAATTATTTGTTGATAACAAATTCAAATTAAGATCATAATGAAAATTCTAAATTCTATTTTGGCAACAAAAGAGTGCAGGTTGAAAAAGTAACAATACAGAAAATGGAATCAGTTAACCAAGTTGTAATTCATATTGAGGCAGTTGGTTTTCCTCTTGGGAAAGGCATAACTTTATCTCTTCTTCCTCTAGCTATGAGATAAATATTAAGTCAGAATGGGTTCTTTGGCCTTGGTTAGCAAACAGTCTAGGAAAAGGACAACTCTGAATTCAAATCATGGAGAAGACAATGAAGAAACATTACAATACCTTTCCCAAGAACAATTATAGCAATTCATAGTTTAAAGAAAAAGGAAGCAGTGGAGAATAATGACTGCCTATATTCTGAAGGGATCTGCTACTTAATAAAGAAGAGGAAATACTATATCTAAATGAATATCTTTGAAAATTATGTCATAATTCTGCAACAAGTTAATTTAGAAGTCTTAGATGCCTGCAGAATGTTTGATATGACAATACATGTCTCATGCAGAAATCATTGAAATTTGAGCACTTCCCATTGGAATAAGATGGGACTTCTGTATCAAGGTTTTTTGTATGGTACTGGGGCAATGTTGGAGATTTCTTGCAGGATGTTATTAGATTAAAGTTCACTTATTACAAGGGTTACTGAATGAAGTGTGTGATATGAAAAAAGTGGATGGCAGGAAGTGAATATTACAAGGATAGATAATGACCGATCCTTGACTTGAAGGTATTAAGTTTTTAGTGATCCGTGCATGTGCCTTGTGGTGTAATGGATATTGGATCAGAATGAGAAATCAAGGAGAGCCATGTTCAAATTCTGTTCAGGTTTGTTATATTCACTTATGTGCAAATACCCTTGGGAAAGGTACAAGTCCATCCCTTCTCTCTCCAGCTATGGGTTGAATAGCAGAAAAAAACTGGGTTCTACAGCCTTGGTTGGCAACCCGACTATTGCAGAAAGACCCGGCAACCTACTGCAGGAAAATTTCTGCCTGATCAGTCATGAACTGAAAGAGACATGATCACCCAAGTGTGTGTCACATTGCACTTAACTAACTGACTAATCAAGGAAACATCCTCTAGGGAGTCTGTTCTATAAAATTGCAGTTCTTTGGAAGTAGTTGTCTGAATGGAACTTCTTTCTTATGAATGAAATATGAAAGGAATAAAGATGATTCAACTCTGTGCACATGGCATGGTGGTTCTTACCTATAAATGTCTGAAATGGTTGAACTAAGGAATAGAGCTCATCTGAATATTTGTCATGAAAATAGTAATAATATAGCAACATATACAGTTTTAATGGACAAATACAAGATTAACTTCCAGTTCAATTTATTGCTCAAGACAATAGATGGAATGTGTAATCAGCAAGCCAAATTCAAATCCTAGCAAAGTCTGTAGCATTCATTCACAAAAAGGCATGAATCTATCTTTCCTTGCACCAGCTATAGATTAAATAGGGTAGACCCAGCTCCCTAGCTTTGGATGATAATCAATTATAGAGAAGGAAAACTCTGAATTTTAGAGAAGGCAACAAGAAAACTCTCCACTTTACTTCTCAAGAAGCTGTGGCAATTCAGATATCAAAGAAAATAAAACTGTCAAGAGCCAGTCTTACCTGATTCTGAAGGCCCTCACTAAGCATTTTCATCTTAGTGAATTGTTTTCTCCTTTGATTAGAGTATCATTTTTTATGTCAAAATTGTGGTCAGTCTCATTAGTGAGCAACTAATGCACTTAATATATTGTTTTGTAATGTGTCCCTTTTGTATTCATATAATCTTTTATTTAGATTCCTTGAGGTTTCTCCTATGTATTTTTTGCAACAATTATTACAGGTGATCAAATAAATTCCTCCTTCAAGTTTTAGCTTATTGTTTTGTTTAGTGTTGACTGGGTCTTTTATTGTTTTAGATGTAGTAGTAACAAATTTTATGTTGAGTTCTTTTCAATTGTAGTTGGCAGGAGAATATGTTATTCTTTTGTTTTTGATTCATTGGGTTTGTCAGGGGTAACTGTTTTTCCATTTTGGAATATTTCATGGGCCTTTAGTTTCCCATTGAATATAAAAGAATTCACTAAGATGAAAATGTTTAGAGAGTGCCTTGATTGCAAGGTCATCTACAATAAATTTGTGCCCTGGCTCTTACAACATTTCACCATTCCTAGCAGATCTTCTATTATCACAGTATGGTATATCTAATAACAAAAGTGATAGAAACAAAAAGAAAAAGAATTTAAATGAAATCAGCTATATTATATACCTTCCCCCAAAAAATAAATTTAAAATTCTCAGCATCCCTCATCATTTTCATGTATAGTCGCACCAATGTAACACATTTAGTCTGATGAAGTTCTATAAAGGCTATTTCTGAAAACATATTCTGATTCTGACATCAAAACTAATACTAATGGTATAGTCCTTTAGGTTGATAGACACATTTGTGATTGTCACACTTGGTGACAGTATGAAAATCTTGATTCAGCATCCAACATTGGAACAACCAGTATAGAGCTGGCCTTGAGAAAAGCATAGAGAAATCAAGTTGAAGCAAGTGATCTTGAGAGTGTTCTTGTGCTTTGATGATGGTCATAGCAAATATGGACACACTATTTCTAATTAAATTCACCTCAAGCAAGGCCATAAAGTCACTAAGACATAAGGGGGTTACTGAGAATTAGAAAACAGAAACATTTTTATGGCATGAGAACAATAGAAGAGTGATCAGAAAGACAGTAGTTAATGATTGATATTACATTTAAATTCTTGAAGATCAAATTTGGCTGGAAAGCAAGAAGCCACAAATGAGAAGTGTGAGAAAAGAAAATGTTAGCATAGAAATTATGGCTACATCTAGCCAATTCAGCTGTAAATTGATGAAACCTTGTTGTCAATCTAGAACAGTGCTTAAATTCAAAAAGTCTTGGTACCATAGCAAAGATCTTATCTGAACAATTACCATGAAAGTAATTATAAAAAAGGCAGAAAGAAGTAACTTTATTGCAATTGGAAAGGAACAAGCCAAGACAACAGGCCAGTAATATCAGATTTTTCTTTGGCTTTTATCAAGAATTTTTAAATATATGGCAGGAGTATCAGACCATATGTGGCAGCAATATTCTAAGCATGGATGAATGACAGAATGGCTTATCAATCCTTTTCAGGTTATTTAAAACCAGAAAATATTTTTAGGAGATAATAATGGTTTAGTGATACTAATTAACCCACAGATGTGGAGAAGAAAAGGTGGCTTTATACATTTTCCAATGATATTTTTGTGTAAGCAAATATAATGAACCTGATTAACACCACCCACGCATCCAAGCTTACAGCACCTGCTATTCCCAAGTAGTCATCCATCTAGGTACTGATCATGTTCAATGTTCTTAACTTTGGAGATTGTACTTGAAACTCAGTGATACTAATACTTTCCATAGTCTTCCTGAATGTTTTACATTTTAAATAGCTTAAAAAATCAAATTTAATTCTTAACATTTAAAGCAGCTGAAAAAAGAAGTTTAATTTTTTTAACCCTTTAAACCTTTAGTCTGAAAACATTGCACAATGCTTTACGAACAAAACAAAAAATCAAATATTTTGTCACATTAATTACTTTTATTTTGCTGAAAGGAATTATTCTAATCCAAAATTGATATCTTGTGACCTCCAGTGACATTGAAAGTCAGCACCACATATCCTAGCACCCTTTCTGTCTAAATTAACCCCAGCAACCAATCTACCTCTAAGAATGTAATTGTTCAGCTGCAATATATATCATAATGCTCACAAACTAATTCTGCTTCCAATGACCTCCTATAACCTTAGAGATTGAACTGAACTTTTTCTATACTACCATTTGTGAGATTAAAAACATTATAATACTTCATAAACTCAATATCTTTTTCCATTTTGTATAAACTCAATATCTTTGTCTATTTTTTGTTTAATTTGTCTAGAAATGGTACACTGTCTTCTTTGGTGATCTAGCATGTCTCAAATGACCCCTGAGATTATCCTCACATAACCTATGTTGCTAGAAATTGATTAATTTGTCTAGAAATGGCATGCTGTCTTTCATGATCTCACATGTTTCAATGACCTCTGAGATTAACCTCTCATAACCTATAATAGTATTTGTGATTTTGTGGATATTTATGCATAAATCTTGATCCGTGGAACCTTCAATTCAACCATGATGTTAAAACATACAAAAAATATACACAGTCATAAATTTCAGCATTGTAATATACTAGTAGAGATACCCTGTCTTGCTTGGGAGAAAGTTAAAATCAAATATAAAAAAGCATATGTTCTTTAATGTACTGCTTATACCGCAAAACAAATAAAAACATAAGGATTCAACTATTTATTCATCAAGAACTATCTGTTGCTAAAAAATATACCAAAACATATTTTGATGCACAAAATAAAAGTAAATAGATCATGTATCCACTTTAACTGATGCGACTTCTGGGTATGCAAAATTAGTATGAAATGAAGACACCTTATTTCAAAGAACAATGTTGTTGGAATTATAAGGATCCTGGGAATAGATATATCCACCTTTTTGGCTACCCCATTTACAATAATTACCTTGGTGACATGTGGAAGGATCTAGTTGACAATGAGACAAGGCCTATGGCATAAATGTGTGTGATGGGTTGAAATTTCTGAGATGCATGATGACAATGCCAAACCTTTAGTTAAAGCCAGTGGAGAGGAACATCTTGCAACTCAAGAGAGGTGAGGAATTCATTTGGGTTCTGAACAGACTCCAAAGCATCTGGAAATGTGTCAATTGATTTGTACAATGCAATCTCTCTAGGAATCTGATGCAACTGCTTTGAGTTTATTTCTTCATCTACATCAGTCTATGGATTAACTAATCCTTGCACACTGAGGTAGTTCCTATAGTTTGGTGCTATTCTTTATATTTAAAAGAACAAGATAAATTAAATGTTTTTCATAGTTGCATACTATTTTATAAATAAATCAGGAAAAATCAAGTTTTTTAACAGTTTTCTTTATACTTTATCTATTAATGACTTCTGGTGACTTTTTAGGTTAGTACTGCCTTTGCTATCATCTTTTTATTACCGAAGTTATCCTCATGTACCAAAATTGTTTTAATCATTTCACCGCAAGCAAGACAATAAAGCCACTAAGATGCAAGGAGTTACTGAGTATTAGAGAATATAAGGAAAAAAATTATAAGGAAAAAGATTTGAAATTAACAACTTTTCCATTTCTCTGAAACAGCTATTAAACAATTCTTTCTTTCTTTCTTTTATTTTCTCATTGAAACCAAGTAGTGTCTTTGATACGTCTTTTCACTTTTTACATGTGATCAAAATGAAATAGTCCAATATTTATGAGGTATTGGCAGGGTTTAACAGTTGTGCTGACAAAGGGAGTGAAACCAGAATTTTTTTTATATTCATTTCCCCCAAGCAAGGCAATAAAGGTAATAAGACACAAGTGTTTATTGAGTGTGAGAAAGAAAAGATTATTAAGGAGAGTGAACATTAAAAGAACAGGAATCAAGAAGAGAGAAGATCATGACTGACATTATATTGATCATTAAAGTTGACAGGGAAGCAAAAAGCCAGAAGAGGAACTCAAGTGAGAAATGTGATAGAAGACAATATTAGCATAGAATTTACGGTTACATCTACCAATTTCAATTTTAAAATTCTTATCTCTAAAAATATAATTGTCTGAATGCAATTCATACCATAAAAGCCATAAACTAATCTACCACCAGCGACCTTCAGTGACCTCATAGGTCAATTTTGACCTTATCCAGTCTACCATTTGTAATCTCTAAAAAGTTGTTGTAACCTAGGAAAGGTTACTGAATAGAATAATCAAACGAAGGTTGGTAATGAACCATAATACTCAGGACAAGAACAACACATATAAGATCTTCCAGCAGCACGTTGAAGAAGTAGTCAACTGCTAGAAGTGAGTCAAGTGAATTCCATAATGAATCTCCAACTGCAGACCAACATACAGTATTTACTACTGTATTTATGTGAATGGAGACATACTTGTTATCATCCGTAGGATGCTACAACAAAAGTAAATTCAATATTTTGGTTCATTTTGCTAGAAATTGTTTTTTATGTAGAAATAGTATATCTGTAATCTTTGAAGACTTCTGATGACATCAAATGACCTTACCTATGTCACAACTGATATCTCATTGTCTATGGGATATGCTTATTTTTTACCACAATGGCCAATCATGGTTCAACGCAACTTCCTGTCTTTTGTTGCTCACAGTAATGTTTCTTTATAAGAAAATGGTGAATATTACAATTACAATTGTTAGTAATGTACACAGATAATTTTCTATGAAAGAAATAATTCATGATAAACCCAGTTTTAACCTAAAGAAAATAGTAATAAACACTAAGTCCACCAAAGACTATCAAAACATTTTCTGACTTATTTACATGTGAACTATTGTTCCTATCTTTGTTGGTTTTATCGCACTGTTTTGGTGATTTTGCCCTTCATCCTTGAGCATTATTAAATAAGAAACAAACAAGATATCCCTAAACATGGACAATGGAATAACAACAATATACTCTGTAGATTAAATAACGGGTTCAGTTCAAAATTCACTGAAGGTTACTCAGATTGCCAATCACTTGATGACAGTCAGAGAACACAACTCAATAACAAAGGTGGGGACGATAATCTGTGTGTAATTAATATAAATAATGATACCTTCTCATCTCAGAAATTCAGACAGAAATTATTTTCTGACCAGTGTATTTTTAGAAGTATTTCACTGTATCTTTTGTACCTAAGATGCCTTATACGGCTTGTCTTGAAAGATTTTACATTTAAAGTCAGCAACCTGTAAACATGTAATAGCATTAGATAAAGCGCAAGTACCAAAGCTTTTCAACAAGTTTTGCATTTTGATTGTGAAAGACGAAACAGGTTTCCATTGTTTCATTTTCATCAGCATTCTTGGTGTGCCAAGATGTAGTCTCAAGTTTCTGAAAATTTACTTACTGAATGTCTTCGGAAGATGAACAAAGAGATTCTCTAAGAATGATTATGCTTTTAGCACATGTTGATGCTTTTAACATAGACTCAATAACAGGACAGAAAGAACTGACCTTTTTTTAATTACTTCCTAATTGCTTAGCCATTTTTGGGGAGGAAGGAATTTTTGTTTCAGCTTTTTATTATTGTTTTTGCTCATTTCTTTATTTTTACACTTTTTTTTTGGCTTGCAATTTATTATTAATTTTTGTTTATTTGTTTATTTTCTCTGCATATTCAAAAAATTATTTCTCTTTTATTTCATACATTGTTTTGTTTTAATTGTTTTTGCTTGGTATATTTTAAGATTATTTATTTTATATATTTGTTTAATTTTCTATAAGCTTTTTCTTTTCTGTATCTTTTTTTATTTGTGCATTTCTTTCTTTCCGTAGCTGTTTTTCTTTCTTACAGATATTTTTTCTGTTACAGCACGTTTCATTGCTTCTTGTGTTATTACTGCATTTTACACTCTTAGTTTGTTTGCAAAGAGTTATAGGTTTTATCACTTTTCAAAATCCTTTGCTACGCATCTGACTAAATATACTAATCTCCAACGGTCTTAGTATTAATGCAGAGTTTAAATGTTTTCAGAATGGGTAAAGGTGGTATATTCAAGGGAGATATTAGGTGGCATTAGATTTAGAAATATGCAGCTGAAGGAGACAATTTCATACTTAACCCTTTTAAGGACTCTGAGTCTCTTGATGAAAAGCTATATGGATGGTCCAAAATTAAAAGACTTACAACATGATAAAAGAAAATAACAAAGAAGAAAAACATTTTAACTTTCTTCTTTGTTTATGTTATTGAAAATTGTTTACAAACAAAATGTTAATCTATATTGGCAAGGTGGGCAATTCAGTGTTGAAGAATATGAATGAGCATTTTCTTACATAGATATAATCTTTGGCTCTTTTGTTGTGCCCTGTGCCACTCAACAAATATGTTCACTAAATTAAAATAATTCTCTCTATTTACAATGAGAAAAATAAGTATCTCATCCCTTGCTGATTTTCTGAGTTTGCCACCTTACAAAAATAGGAACTGTCAATAATTTTCAGGATAGGTCTGTGAGAGATAGAATATAACAAAAAATTCTAGAAAATTACATTATATTAATTTCTGAACATTTATTTGTTTTTTATTGTAAAAATAAGTATTTCACCCTATAGCAAAACATAACTCTTTATTTGGTGAAGAAACCCTTGTTGGCAAGCACAGCAGATGATGTTTCCTGTAGTTGGTTACCAAGTTTTTTACAGATCCCAGGGGGCATTTTGGCCCACTCCTCTTTGCAGATCCTCTCCAAATCCTTAAGGTTTGTAGTTTGTTGTTGGGCAACTCAAAACTTCAGCTCCCAAAACAGATTCTCTAAAGGATTAAGGTCCAGAGACTGATTAGGCCACTCCATTACCTTAATGTGCTTCTTCTTGACTCACTACTTTCTTCTCTTTGTTGTATGCTTTGGATCATTGCCATGCTGGAACACCCATCCATGACCCATCTTCTGTCCTGGCTGAGGCAAGGAGGTATTCACACAAGATTTCCCTGTACTTGGCCCCATCCATCTTTCCCTCAACCTGGTGTAGTCATCCTGTCCCCTTAGCAGAGAAACAGCCCCAAAGCATAATGTTTTCACCACCATGCTTAATGGTTGGGATGGTGTTATTGGGGTCCAAGTCTGCTTTTTCCCTCCAAACATAGCTCAATTTTAGTCTTGTCTGACCACAGCACTTTCTCCCAACCCACCTCTGAATCATCCAAGTGCTCATTTGCAAACTTCTGATGGGCCTGTACATATGGTATCTCTTTTTTATAATTCGCAATTCGTATCTTGGACTCTTATTTTTACAGACAAGTATACATGCTGTCTTCTTAGAATTGGTGTTTAGTCATTTTTTCTCATTTTCCTTTACTATATTTTGTAGAAGTCTCTGTAATTTCATTTCTATATCTGCTATCAAAAGGAAAAGATAAGAATTGTTAATTGGTTAAACAAAGGATGTGAATGGAATATCTCTTTGTGGGCAAGGGAAGTGACTTGGAAGAAGGGAAGAGTTGAAGTAACTTGGAAGAAGGGCATGGAGTTGGTGTGTGTCAGGTCAATCAAGAGAAACCTGGAGTGCATTAGTGAAGCTTGCTCATTCACCAGGAATCTTTATCAGTTATAATGAGAAGACATATTGAAAGAAAACTGCCTAAACTCATCTTTTGTTTATTTTTTCTTTAGTGGTAATGTTCTTGATTGGCTTCTTTTATGTGGTAATTTATATTTTTGATGGGATTTGTTTTGTGGGCTGGATGTTATTCACATACTCCTGTGCAGAAGATGATATTTTTATTTTTGGTCTTTCCTACTTAGCATTCACATCTAGATGACATGTAGAGTGAATTAGAAAGAGATCTATTTGGAATCAGAATATAAGTTTCATCTGCATATCTTACATTGTTAAGATTGTGGCCACCAATATTGAATCCTGGTCAGACTTCTAATTCTTGCAGAATCACTTCCCTTATCTATACATATGCAAGCAGTTAGTTCTCAGTATAAATTCTGCATTAGTTTAGTATCATTCCAAAATATACTAAGCTTACATAGCACTTCCAACACTTCTTTCTGATGTAATTTATCAAACTTTTTCTTCTTCTATGTGCCATGGTGCCATGTTCCTTAAGGACATTGGCAATCATGGCTTTCCACAATTTCCTATCCTTTGTAGCTCTTAATAAATTTTGTCTTTTTGATATCTATTTTGGAAGCCGATTTTCTTTTAATAATAATGGGTATAAAGTAATTAATAATAACAAAACAAAAGTCATTGAAACAAAGCAAGTTCAGTCGACCAATGATGACAATTCCAGAACATCGTAACTATAAACAATTTTTTCTATCCTCTGCCAGCCGCTATGATGGAGAAAGCATTACCTTGAACCATCGTCAGTGAGACATGCTGCAAGAGCCACTCTGTTTCACGAGGCTCATTCCTTAATCGAGACACAATCGCGCCAATCCTCCGAAGGAACACCATCGAACGATATCTATTTAAACCTTGTTTCACTATCCATTTACTCAATCTCACTAGGTAGTTTATGCATTGTTTTCCACTGTTCCCCTTGTTTTCAATATGTCATGTGAGTACCAAATTTCCCAAGCAATCTTTCCTCATTATGTGGCCTAGAAATTTCTCTATTTTCTCTAAAGTTTGTCATTGCTCACATGTTTGGCCCATGGTATTCTCAGCATGCTTCAGTAGAACCACATTTCTGTGGCTTCAAGTGTCTTCTTCCTTTCTGAGAGGATTGTCCTGCATTCCCTGCCACAAAGTAGGATCGACATATGTGACAGGTCAGTAAACTTTTTTGTTTCTAAAATGTTTCCTGTTTCTTAATAGTTTGTTTAGCTTTTGGAAAGCATTTTTCACAATGTCAATGTTCCTTCAGATTTCAGTATCACACTTTCTATCTTCTGTTTAAACATTTCCCAGATGTCTAAATTGTTGTACTTGTTTGATTTTGGTGTTTCCTATTTATAATTTGCATGTGGGACTGTTCCTTTTGTTAACAAACATGCATTCTCTCTTTTTGCAAATGAGGTTTAGT
This sequence comes from Acanthosepion esculentum, assembly GCA_964036315.1. Lineage (NCBI taxonomy): Eukaryota > Metazoa > Mollusca > Cephalopoda > Sepiida > Sepiidae > Acanthosepion > Acanthosepion esculentum. The sequence continues at coordinate 23,214,800 of OZ038480.1, forward strand.
CCTTTCTTCTCACTTTCCTTCACTACCATCTGTAGTTTTTCCTGTCATTTCCTTTCGATGCTTGCTATCAACATGTCTTGCATAGCAATTTCTAAAAAATAATGGACTTTTTTATTTAACAATCTGTCAGATTTTATCACTTTAAACATTATTTTTAGTGGATACTCATATTTGAGTAGAGACCACATTTATTTATTAAACATTATATTTATTTGTATTCATCTACTGGCCTGATTATTTGAGAAATCTTATTAAACAAAAATATGCCCTTTCTGGCAGGATTTGAATCTGTGTATCCCTGGGCAGGAAGAACTGAAATTAGATCCAACGTGCTTATACCAACTCAGCCATGAAGAACTTTTACTGATTAAATAAGGTTGAATAATGCCTTTAAGCAAAATTCATTTCATATCTGCTCAGTGTTGTATCCAAACATAAACAAAGCAATTTCTAAAGAACTAACATCTACTCAAATATGAGTATCCCCTAAAAATAAAGTTTAAAATGATAAAATATCTCATGTTGTTAAGAATCTGGCTGCCAATAATGAATCCTAGTAGGACTTCTACACCCTTGTGCAAATTAATTGAAACAAAACGAATAATTCCATTATTATTGTTTTTTCATATTTTTCTATTGAAACATGACCCAGTGTACATATCAGTACTTTGTATGTCCATTTCACAAAGTCATTCCTTGCAGATTGACCACAGAGTCTTGATTGGATTTAAATCAGGAGAGTTTCCAGGCCAATCTATAGTACTTTGATTTGCTCACTGGTAAGGCTTACCAGTGTGTTTGTGCAGCTTTACAATTTTTGTACACCACTTTGGAGTAATGTCCATTGTAGACAATGGTCATAGGACAACTAATTGACAGTTGAGACAATAGTGCTTAGGCATGATAAAAATCTAATGCAATCACGGATGGCGCAATATTTTTCAAGGCCAAACAAATTTCATCATATACCCCAAAAATAGATTCATATTACTGCACACCATTACAAATGACCTAATCTGAGGAAAAATAGAAATTGATAACACCCTGTCACTCCAGTGGGTCTAAAGCTGACCATATTGTGAAAGAAAGGGAACTAAAGCAGTGGTTCCAATTAATGTAATTCTTTCAGATTTGCTTCACTGTATAGATTGAATAAATCCAGTGAGAAGACGCATCCTTGTCTTACACACATTTCAATTTTTGTATATATACTGTATTTATTTCCTATTCACATGCAGATCATTTGCTCCAAGTATAGATTCTGGATTATTCTGATATCCTTCACAAGTATGTCATAGTTACCTAGCAGTTCCAACACTTCATGTTACTTACTTTATTGAGTTTACCAGACACTTTTTTTTGCGTAATCTCTAAAATAGAGGTATAAATCCTTTTTGCATTTGCATTGATCTTTTTTATATCATTCTGAGTATAAATATTGCATTCCTTGTCCCAGTACCAAACCAAAAATGAACTCTTCTTCAAATGTTTCTCTCAAAATTTTATAGGAACTTCCCTTGTACAGTTACCTCCAGTCTGTTCCTGTCTATCTATCTATCTATCTATCTGCTACAGAATCTTCCTATCTATCTAACTATTCCATTATGTTCCTATCTATTTAGAAATACATATATATACATGTATACATATATATATATATATATATATATATATATATATATATATATATATATATATATATATTTAAGACTATTAAGCATTACTCATCAAGTATAAATTGAGTTCTCCAAGCTGCTGATGTATTTTGTGTAGAGAAAAATGGCAAAATTCCCATCCTTTCTGCCATGCAATGAAGTCTAGGGGTAAGATATCTGACTGAAGTCAAATCAATTGGGTTTCGATCCCAGCTTGAAGCAATTGAATGTGTCGCAGTTAGCTCCCCTTCATTTCCTTAACCCTTCACCAGGGGTCTCTCTCTCCGCGCAGGTGTGAGCAACTATGTCGATTTCGGCCGCGGGCCGAAACCTCGCACGTGGGGCGAGGTACAAAAAACTTTCTCTAAAAATTTCCAATATGTGAACTCTTACACACAACCAGTGTTTCCCATATTCTGGGAACACGCTAAAACAAAATTCACAACCGTACGGACATTCAAAACAAACACACAAACAACTTTCCATACAGACACTGCAACATTTTATTCATGTCTTCGATGTATTGTAACTCGTGTTTTAATCTATTTGTAATTCACGTATTAATATATATTTGTTTTGTACATATACATCGGTCTCGTTTGTTTTCTTTTGCTTTCATTGGACTCCATTAAAGTCCAACCTTTATATGTAGCTGGACCAGCCAGCGGAAGCCATAACCTAGAGACTCATCTTCCCTTCTCACATTCACCACACCGCATGGTCCACTACAAATGTCTGGCCACACTGAGGAGCTGTCATACAGCGAAACAGTCTGTGGATGACTATATATGCTCCCAGAAATCTGGTTGAGCTCTCTAGGGAAAGGGGTTTTTAAAAACAGTGGCTCCTCCTGCTATTAAGCTTTACTCTTCAAGTATGTATTGAGTTCACTGAGCTGCTGGCATATTTTGTCTAGAGAAAAAAACATTAAAATTCCCTTCTTTTCTGCTGGGCAATGAAGTTCTGGGGTAAAATATCTGACTGATCCTGGCATGAAGCAATCGTACGTCTAGCCACACTGAGTAGCTGTGATACAGTGAAACAGTCTGTCTGTGGATGACTATATATATATATATATACACATATGTACTTACATGTTTAACATAAGCAAATGATATGTATATTGATATATTTCCATACACACGCACACATACACGTCATGCATATATTTAATATTTCGGTACAATACATATACAATTTAAGAAATTTATAAGAAACGTATATATATATATATATATATATATATATATATATATATATATATACACATATTACACACACATCTCCAGCTTCCTTGATCTATCCACTTCCCTTCTTCACATCCTTTCACGTTTCATTCCTATCTGCTCTTGCTCCAAATCTTCTGTAACCCCCTTGCCTTGATCGATCCACAGTCTTTCTCTTTCTCCACATCCTCTCCTTTACCACTCCTATCTGCTCTTCCTCCAACCCTTCTATAACCCCTTGCGTGATAGTGGCCTCCAGCCTTGCTTGGGGTGATATGCTTAAAAAAAAAATATACATAAGTGCACACCTTCATAAAATCAGCTATGTACATGTATAATTGCATTTTTTTTTTCACTTCTCAGTTTCTAAATTATAAAAGTTAATAAAGAAAGTTATGCACAAAATATTTTGAGCAAAATTACTTTTCAATATTCAAATCCTTCAAAACTATTTTTAAAAGCCAATTCCTTTTTTCTGAGTTCTATGTGAGAAAATGTGTCGGACTTTATCCAAAAATAATAAAAAACCATCAAGAATTACATATGAAAAAATACATGTATGATTAAATTATCATCCTTTTGCATTCAATGTATGTGTGTGCCTTATATCCTTAGTAAGTAAAGATATATGACTTCATTTGCCTGAGTATGTGCATGCACAGGATCAACATACATTCACACATATATACATACACACACACATATGTGTGTGTGTGTGTTTGTGTGTGTGTGTGTGTTTGTGTGTGTGTGTGTTTGTGTGTGTGTTTGTGTGTGTGTGTGTGTGTGTGTGTGTGTGTGTGTGTGTGTGTGTATAGGTATGCATATGTGTATGTCTGCAAGTGCACATATGTAGATTCTTCTGTCAAGTAGAGGGCCACAGCCTAACAATGCTTGATGCTGCTGTTCCATAAATTTTTTGCAAAGGGAGTTTCTAATTCAAACCAATCACCCCTCATGTCTCTTTCATTTTCAAGAACCAATGCGGTGTCTTGAAAATGACTGAGATTGCTGAAAGTGTACTTGAGAAAAAGCGATAACATCAACATACATTCACACATATATACATACACACACACATATATGTGTGTGTGTGTTTGTGTGTGTGTGTTTGTGTGTTTGTGTGTGTGTGTGTTTGTGTGTGTGTGATAACATTCAAACTTCCAACAGTTTTTCTGCAATTTCAAGTACAATACTCAACACGTTATTTAAAAATTTGAAAAATACAATAAAATTTAAACAGACTTTGTTGGTTCTTTTTAATTAAACTTGTTTGAATGAATACTTGCTGCCAAAATACACCTTCCATTATTTTTAGTCTCTTGTTTTAGATGTGGATGAGTCTATCCTCGTATTTTTCATGAGTATGCTGCAGACAGAGATTAGTAGGTTTCCATGTGAGTATAAATGGATCCTAATTGAGATATAGTCCGAAAGGTATAATGTGAGTTTTCTTGATAGATCCATACATACATTCAGTAAAAAATAAATAATAAAATCATCCTCGATCATGGCTAAAAGAATACCTGAAAGTGCTCGGATATGCAGAGCAATTTTTATATACTTTATGTCCAGAAAGAAAAATCCCTTATATGAGCACAATAAAAATTAAATAAATACAGTACATTGTCCATTGTCTTTAATGAAACTTGAATGCACACACACACACACACACACACACACACACACACACACATATATATATACATATATATATATTTAAAATTTCTGTATTTAGGCAGAAATCCTTCTTTCATGAAGATTTCATTGAAAACGACAGACAAGGTGCTTTTATTTAGTTTTTTTATACAATTTCTCATGAGATCTAATAATTTTTTTCTTTTCAGATGATAAATTATATAAAAACTGTCTGAATGTTCTTTTTATCCAAGCGCTTTCAGCTATACATTTAGCCATTTTCAAGGATTATATTTTAACTGTTAAAATAAGAAATAGTTTGTTGTTATGTCCATCTTCAAAGTTAATATTATTAAGTGTTGTGTTTTTGTTTTTATTAATAAGACTTCCATTATTTTATTTTATTTCTTATTTTAACAGTTAAAATATAATCCTTATATATATATATATATATATATATATATATATATATATGTATAAGTGATATGTGATTTATATATATATTATTTATATATTATATATGTGCAGTACCTATTGGAAAGCAGTCAATATCAGTGTTAGAGCTAACATACTTAGTTGTATGGATGTGAATTTGTAACCCCGGATTTCATGATATTGTGATCCTCAAACTAACTGAGAATTGCAAAAGCATGAAACCCAGGGTTACGGAGACAGAGTTCAATACCAAATGGTGAGAGTTTGTTCCATGAAACACTGTTTCCATTTGATGTTGAACTCTGCTGAGTGGGCAGAGTGATTACTGTAGGGCTCATCTCCAGCGTCGAGATGCTGAAGCTATTACCAATCAGCTTAGTGACAATATTTATACTTGTATTAATTCTATATACATACACATGGTGGCTGTTGACTCTCAAAGCGAGTATGACCATCACTGACATGTCCAGCCCTTCATTTAAACTCCCTCCACCAAACACTGCTCATAAAGCCAGCCATCGATCTGCATTTCTTGTCCCATATGTGGTTTATCAAATCATCTCCAGAATACACATAAATACATACACACACACACACACACACACACACACACACATATATATATATATATATATATATATATATATAAAGGAAGAGAGAGAAAAAGAAAAAAATTTAATATTAAAAGGGGAAAGAAAAAGTGGGGAGAAAAACAGAGATTTCAATATAAGGTTTTTTAGGTAGAAGAGAAAGATAGACAGACATGGGGGGATATAATATCACTTGATGATTAGTGGGGATAATTCGCTTTCTCTTCCCCTTAAAAAACCTTATATTGAAATCTCTGTCTTTCTCCACCCATTTTTCTTTCCCCATTTTTTCCTTTTTCTCTTTTCTCTCACTTCATTTTTTCTTTTTTCTTTTCTTTGTTTCTGAATAAATTGAACTCCATTGAATTTTGTAAAATTTGATCTGAAGAGTTGGACGTCTGAGTCCACGAAATAAATTATCACCTAACTGAATAGATTTTTAGGGATTCTATATTCATTATTATATTGCTCTGTTCTTACATTGAGCTCTCTTTGGATTTATATCCTCCTCAGAATTATCCCTACTAATCATCAAGTGATATTATTCATATACATATATATATATATATATATATATATATATATATATTGTTTAAAATTTGATCTATTTATAAGTGAAAATCAAGACTTCATGATGAATGTCAGTTTCACACCTCAATGCAATCTTCAAACCATATATATAAACACCTGGCTTATCTTATTGGCATGAATGCATATGATGATGGTAAATTAATGACAACCTTTTTATGTGATGAGAAGAGCACTTTAAAGAAACATCACTTATGATACTTGTATTTAGAGCCAATTTGGCTTTTTGTGCTTTTAAGAGGGTGGAGCAACTAAAAGCAATCCCTATTCCCAATGCTGCAATTTTGAGTCATCAGTGCATGTCACAAGGCTAACGTCTACTTCATAAATGTGAAATATTTCACTTCAGACATGAGATGAAAGTATACAAGAACCACTTAAGATTTCCAGTAGTGACACCTCTGAACCACCCTGTTTGGAAAAAAACGCCCAGATTACTACTCTCTCTATCCATGCATTGATTGCTCAAAAGAACGGAATTCATCTATTTAGCAACTCTATTGGGGTTGGATATTAGTAGGTATCTGAAAATATAGATAGGTCATTAAAAGAGAGCAAATAATGAGGTGGTATTAATATATATATACATATATATATATATATATATATATATATATATATATATATATATATACATATATGAGAGCAACATGAAAATTGCTTAATTTAATCAAAATGGGATTACAAAATAAATTGAATTTGTTCCCTTGGTTAGATTTTGGGAAAACATTTTCACCATCCCATTATATATATATATATATATATATATATATATATATAGATATATAATCATCCACAGACAGACTGTTTCATTGTATCACAGCTGCTCAGTGTGGCAAGACATCCAACCGCCTTAAGCCAGGACCAAAATCCAACCAATTTGGCATCAGTCAGAGATTCTAACCCCCTACACTATCGACGCCCGCAAAAGAGAAAGGTAAATTTTTACGTATTTATTCTTCATGAACATGCTAATGGCCCAGAGAATTCAATCCAATTTTGGAGAGTCTTGCATTATCAGCAGTAGTAGTGACTGTTTACAAATTCATGCTTGTCTCCCCAAAGTGCTTGACCGATTTAATTATTTTTTCGGAAGCTAATATCATTTTCTACAGACAGACTGTTTCACTGTATCACAGCTCCTCAGTGTGGCTAGATATCCAATCACTTCAAGCCGGGACCGAAAGCTGACCAGTTTGGCATCAGTTGGAGATTCTAACCCCTAGGCTATCAATGCCCAGCAAAGAGAATGATGAATTTTTATGTATTTATTTTTTCATAAACATGTCAGTGACCCAGAGAACTCAATCCAATTTGGAGAGTTTTGTACTATATTAAGTATTTTTATGCAAGTCAATGTTTTGACAATTAGCCGTTTTTACAGTTAGCAATAAGTAAGCAATGTTGGTGAAATATTTAGGATGTACTTATATTTACATGTCATGCAATGTTATTGGGTCTGACCTGGCATCTCAGCTTCAGTCATTTTCCCACCATTGTAATGTAGCTTCCCTGTAGCATTTCTATAAATATTTTCATGATAATTGTTTTGATGAACTTTACATAGACTTGCATATAAATTTAAATGCTACATTATCTTCTGTTTTCTTAATTCTTGTTCTTTTTTTGTCTTCTCTCTTCTTCATATTCTCTAACACTCAGGACCTTCTTACATCCTACAGGTTTTATTACCTTGCTTGGGGTGAAACGATTAGAAAGAAATTCAATGAATGAATGACTAATGCTGGTTATACAATGCCAAGAGCCCATTAACATGCAAAATAATAAAATGACAATTTATTTAAATATATGAAATATCTGGGAAGTGTTTTCACAGAGGCTGGAAAGTGTGACACTGAAATCTGAAGGCATATTGGGATAGTGAAAGTCAGGTTCCAAAATCGAAGCAAAGTATTAATAAATAGAAAAATCTATTTGAAACAAAGAAAAGAGTACTGAATGATTATGTAATATCAGTTCTAAATAGATGTGAATGCTAAACAATCTCTTCACAAATGAAGAAGAGACTTTAGGCAACAGAAATATGGTTCTACAGAAGGATGCTGTGAATAACATGGATCAAACATGGAAGCAATGACAAAGTTTTAGAAAAAATGGAAGCAAAAAGAACACTTGTACTTAACATCAATTAAAGATAGTTGAAAGAAAGAGCCTATTCATGAGGAAAGATGGTTTGGAAAATTTGATACTCACAGGTCAGACTGAAGACAAGAGGGACAGAAAAAAAACAATGCATAAATTCCTCAGCGAGCTTGAGCAAAGTTTAGGAAAGGAAAGATAACAAAAAGACAAAATTTATTAAGAGGTACTAAAGGACAGGAAAGACATGTGGCGAGACATGATCACTTACATCCTGAAAAGGTGCAATATGTAGAAGAAGAACAAGAAGATGAAGAAAAATATGAAATATTGTGCTCGGCAAATATAAATTTCTAAGCCTTGGATTATTTATAAATAAAAATTTATGATATTAGATATAATATTGAATAATATTATCGAAATGTTGACTCAGAGATTCATAATTTTTCAATTGTTCATCAAGAAACTCAGTAAAATACCTGACTCTCCCAAAATAAGTTATTATCAATTTAAATAAGAACAGATATTATAAACTGAAACTCACATGGCATCTTGTTCATATAAATATGAGGGTATCTTGAAAATTGAACTAACATTTGTTGGTTAATACCAATTTCATTGTGAAAAGTATTAACTGTTATAATAGAATATGGCATAATATATATATATATACTTTCTTTCATACACATATATGTACATGCAAATAGGCACACATGCACACACATATATATATATATGTATAAACACAGACGCATTATCAGGATTGAATAGGTACCAACTTAATACAGTTTTTTTAAGCAACAATTAGAAATAATTAAATAATAAATATAGAAGGCAGTCATACATACACACACACACACACACACATATACATATATATATATATATATATATATATATATATATGTATGTATGTACATATATATATATATATATATATATATATATATATATATATATATATACATATATATGTATGCAAAATATATGCATATATGTACATATGTACATATATGCATATATATATGTGTGTGTATGTATGTACATATATATATATATGTGTATATATATATATATATATATATATATATGTATGCAAAATATATGCATATATGTACATATGTACATATATGCATATATATATGTGTGTGTATGTATGTACATATATATATATATGTATATATATATATATATATATATATATATATATATATATATATATATATACATACATACATATGTACATATATATATATATATATATATATATATATATATGTAAGCAAATATATGGATATAGATCCGACAGTATGAGGAAAAATATGAAAAAAACAAAATCCGAATATGCAAGTTTAAACATTAAAACAGTAAACTTGCATATTCTGATTTTGTTTTTCATATTTTTACTCATATATATATATATATGTATGTATGTATGTATGTATGTACATATATATATAT
>OZ038480.1:23231989-23451989 GCA_964036315.1 Acanthosepion esculentum
AGAAAGTGGAATACATGCTTAAAACCTTTCAATACATCTATCATAATTGTGTATGCACCAACAGCACAAAGTATGGAAGAAAAAATGAATCTTTCTACTCCATGCTTGACAACGCCATGGCCCATTGTAAATCATAAGAAATTATAATTATCATGGGAGACCTGAATTCCAAAGTAGGTAAGAAGAGAAGTGTATTATAAGAAATTGGAATACATGCTTAAAACCTTTCAATACATCTATCATAATTGTGTATGCACCAACAGCACAAAGTTTGGGAGAAAAAATGAATCTTTCTACTCCATGCTTGACAACGCCATGGCCCATTGTAAATCATAAGAAATTATAATTATCATGGGAGACCTGAATTCCAAAGTAGGCAAGAAGGGAAGTGTATTATAAGAAAGTGGAATACATGCTTAAAACCTTTCAATACATCTATCATAATTGTGTATGCACCAACAGCACAAAGTTTGGGAGAAAAAATGAATCTTTCTACTCCATGCTTGACAACGCCATGGCCCATTGTAAATCATAAGAAATTATAATTATCATGGGAGACCTGAATTCCAAAGTAGGCAAGAAGGGAAGTGTATTATAAGAAAGTGGAATACATGCTTAAAACCTTTCAATACATCTATCATAATTGTGTATGCACCAACAGCACAAAGTTTGGAAGAAAAAATGAATCTTTCTACTCCATGCTTGACAACGCCATGGCCCATTGTAAATCATAAGAAATTATAATTATCATGGGAGACCTGAATTCCAAAGTAGGCAAGAAGGGAAGTGTATTATAAGAAAGTGGAATACATGCTTAAAACCTTTCCATACATCTATCATAATTGTGTATGCACCAACAGCACAAAGTTTGGAAGAAAAAATGAATCTTTCTACTCCATGCTTGACAACGCCATGGCCCAGTGTAAATCACAAGAAATTATAATTATCATGGGAGACCTGAATTCCAAAGTTGGCAAAAATAGAGAAGGGAAATATCTGGCAAATTCAAACTATGAACCCATAATTAACACAAAGAAAACTGGGTCAAATGTTGCACAGCCAGTGATCAAGTAATAACCAACACCTGGTTCTAAGAACATCCAAGATGATTATGGACATGGAGAAGGCCAAAAGGAAAAACTGAAACTAAATTGACTACATGTCTATCAGCAAGAGTTTCAGGACTGGGGTTGTTCACTCCAAAATCTATCCAAGTACCAACTGTGTAAGCGACCACCTCACTGTAAGCTAAGACTGAAACATTAGAAGGTGAAGAAGTCTAATACGACACCAATATTGCAACTCAACAGACTCCTGATCAACCCAAAGCTGAAGGAAAAATATGTGGACAGTGGGAAAAGAAGATACGAGGGACAAAATGGAAACTCAAATTGGGACACACTAAGAGAAGCCTTAGTGACATCAGCAAACAACATCATCCCAAAGGAAAATGGATGAAGAAGAAAAATGAATGGATGACAAATGAGGTTCTTGACATGATGCAAAGGAGACAGAAAACAATGCCAAGACATGAAATGGAATACAGAATACTACACAAAGAAATAAGGAACAAATGCAGACAGGCTAAAGAAGAATTGTTCAGTGAAAAATGTGTAGAAATAGAAAGAATGAGTATCATAGATAAAGGATGCATTAAAAAAAAATAAGAGAACTAAGAGGATAAAAGGCAGGCTCATCAACAGGCTGCATAAAATCCAAGGACAGAATGTTGATATTAGAGAAAGAGAAAATATTTCAGCACTGGAACATATATATTGGAGATCTCTTCCATGATGAAAGAGAACAACCGGCATACACAGAAAAACTGATGGGCTGGAAATATTAAGAAGTGGAAGCTGCAGTGGGCAAACTGAACAGAAACAAAGCAGCAGGGCCAGACAGAATTGTAATAGAGATATTAGTGACCTTAAACGATTTCGGCATAGACAAGATTACAGAAATGATAAATTAAATCTACAACAGTGGGGATATACCAGAAATTGGAAGCAGATCTATTTTCATGGCACTGCCTAAGAAACCAGCTGTAAACAAATGTGAACTCCACTGAAAAATCAGCCTAATCAGTGTCACATAACAAAACTCATCATCCCAATTCTAATGAATAGAACATGCAGCAGAATCAGGCCAGAGACAAATACAGTGCCGGTTCATCAAAGACACAGGAACAAGAAATGTGATATTTATTCTTAGAATGTTATCAAAAAGAGCAATAAAAATGCAGAAGTATGTGTACCTGTGTTTTATAGACTATGCAAAGCTGTTTGACAATGTATGCCACAAAGATCTATGAGAGCTGCTCAGCATACCTTGACATATTCAGGAAAGACATTAGAATAATCAAAAACTTATACTGGCAGGAAACTACCTGCATATGGATAAAAAATGAGTTCAGCAGATACACAAAAATAGAAAGGGGCATAAGACAAAGATGTGTCTTCTCACTGGACTTATTCAACCTATGCAACAAGACAATTCAGAGATAACTAAAAACCCTACCGAGGTGCATCAATGGCAGCCACAATCTTAACAATATAAGATATGCAAATAACACAGTGCTGATAGCAGACATGGAAAGGAAACTGCAAAACCTCCTACAGAAGGTAGCGAAGAAGAGAGCAAAAAGAAAGAACTAAGCATGAACTACAAGAAGACAGAATGCATGGTCATCAGCAAAAAGATGAGCCCAAAATGCAAATTACAGGTTGGGGATACTAATATCAAGCCGGTACAGAAATTTAAATATCTTGGAAGTATTCTAACAGAGGACAGAAAGTGCAACACTGAGATCTGAAGATATATTGGGATATCTAAAGATGCATTCCGAAAGCTAACTTTTATATGGTTTAATATAACATATATATACACATAACATATATATGTAGACATACAGGAATCTATTTGTCATATATATAATATGCATATATACACTTTGTTCATCTACAAATAATGAAACATCTATCTATCTATCTATCTATCTATCTATATATGAATGATAGGATAAAGAACAAGTAGGAAACAGATCTTAATCTAATATGTTTCAGTTTATTAAAGCTTTGCCAGAGATTATGATAGATATGATGAAAATAATGGGAAACATGTTAGATTAATATCTGTTTCCTACTTGTTCTTTATCCTATCATCTTGTTGGAGTTCTATCCATACTCAAACTATATACATACATATATATATATATATATATATATATATATATATATATATATATATATATATATATATATATCAAACCACCCCAGAAAAGATGTATGTTGAACCAGATATCTATGTGTATGGTAAACATCTGGGTATTGTGAAGCAGTTCAACTACCTTGGTAGGGAGAATAATTGACAAAGATCTTGAAAATGAAATATGGAATATCACATTCAAAAGGCTAGTTAAGCATTTTAAGGCTTGATTAGTGACTTTGGAGCCAATGACGGTTATGTCAGAGAACTAAAATAAAAGTATTCAATATGTGTGTGTATACTTACATCCCTGCTTTATGCCTCTGAGTCCTCGGTTCAATACAGGAATGACCTAAAGAAGCTTAAACATTTTCACCAGCAATGCTTCAGATGGTTACTTACAGTTTGATAGTAGGACCCTACTAGCACTGTTGATATTTCTGAAAGAGCATAATGTGACAGTATATAAACTTAGTGCTGAAGCACAGACTTCAGTGGGGCAGCAATATAGTGCAGATAGATGATTCTGACTTACCAAAGAATTTACTGTATTGAGGACTGTCAGAAGTTAAACAAGTTCCACATAAACCAAAGAAGAGTTTCAAGGATTGCATCGAGACATCTTTGAAGGAGTGCTGTAACCGAAACTGACTCATGGTGCCATGATGCTGATAACTGTAGTGATTAGCATAGGAGAGTCTTGAAGGGTAAAACTGCTTTTGAATTTTCTCACATTTCCCACAAAATGCTGAAATGGCGTGCATGGAAAAGAATCACCACAGAGCTTCCAATATAGAAAGGAGATACTCTTGAACTAACCTGCAATATCTACTGACATCTCTGTCTAAGCAGAGCTGGACTGAAATGTCACCTTTGGCATCATGTCTACGGATCAGTGGTTGACTATCAGGCAACCATTCCAGCTCATGTCAATTAGAGTTGCCCTATATATGATAAAGAATTCCGGTCAAGCACAGGTTTGAAAAGGAATATGAAGATTCATGGCAATCAAATGGCAGAAAGCATACCTAATGTTTATCTGGTTATGGCTGTCAAGTCTGCAGAAAACAGCACAAATCATTGGTATAGCTTAAAATGCATATCCATGCATGGTACATATAAATCTTTGCAGGATGTTGTGTGATGTCCATGCTCAGTAATGAGAAGGTAGTCATCACACACCTCCACCTGGCAATCCCTACAAAAAGCCAACAATATGTGCAAAAAATACAAGAATGGAGGTTGTTGACACTTTCATGTACCTTGAAAGTAGTATATCAAAAGATAGTGCCTTGATGCTGAAATGTTTTCACACATCAAGAAGGGGAGTGTCACATTTGGTAAATTGGAAAGTAGAATTTGGTCAGATAGTGGCATTACTATCAGAACTAAAATGTATATATAGTCTGTGGTTTAATATCCCTGCTTTTACTATTATGAAATCGAAAAAACATAATAGAGGCATATAAAATGGCTTGAGCGATTCCACCAAAAATGCCTGGGATGCATTCTTAACAGGAAATGGTAGTCTTTGATTTTAAACACTTTAGTTTGATTGTAACAGCATTGAAGCAATTTATAATCTTCAATCAGATGTGATAGGCAGGACATGTTATTAGAATGGGGTGACAGCATTTCCCCAACAACTTTACTATTATTTATATAACTAAAAACAGGAAAATGTCCACAACAAGAAGAGATATAAAGATAGTTTGAAGGATCATCTGAATGCATTACATGTGGATGTGCAGCATTGGAGAGGCATTTTATTAGGGAGGGGGATGCAACATCTTTGAAGATGAGTGTCTCAGACATGCATGATTTCCGAAAAGGCACTCACTCTGAATTGCCAACTAATATGCAGTCTTGAAAATGTGCTTTTGCTGAGGGCAGCTTATATAAAGCACCTCATCATAACAACCAGAAATAAATCAACTATGCCAACCTGCCTCATCATCCTCCTGACAATACCTGTGTTGTTTGCAACAAGGTTTGCAGTTCATTATCTGGACAAAGGAGGAGCATGGTGGCTGAGAGTGGAGTTGTAGGGTATGGATACAGAGTTTGTCATATATGTTTGATACTTCTAAAATCAAATGCTGGTTTCTAGTACCATCTTCGTGGCCATGGATGCAAAATGAGATGAAAGCCATTACAAGTTATGCAAAGGTAAGGAGATAACTCTGAGTAAGATATATCAGTCACCATCTATGTATTATATATGTATGTATCCCTCAGCTACCAGAAACATTTGCATTAACTAAAACATTCACAAGCAGTGACTAGTCCACTCAAACAGAACCTCCAAAGAGGGGAAATACTGTTATGACCTCTCTATAGTTTATAATCTGGCCCAGACTGTAGATAAGCCAAATTATGTTACAGTTTTTGTTCCTTTGTTTTGTAACAAAACTAAACTAGTAACATTTTATGACCACTTAGCAGACCCTAAACCTGCACCAATCCAGCCATGACAGAATTCAAAAGTGCTTACACGGAATTATGGATGATTATTTCGCCACCTGCAGCTTTTATCCCACAAACAAAATGGTGCTTGCCTCTCACTATACTATCACTATTACTATAGCAGATGTTTGAGCAGTTATATTCCTTAATTTCCCCAGTTCAGACCTTCACAGATATGACCTATATTCATGGTGTCAAAACATCTCCGTTTCCTTTGTTTTCCTTTGATAACAAGTCAGTTCAACTTAGACAACTTCTTAGTTGGAATTGTTACTTTGTAGAACAAACTCCCAAGAGGATGCTTCCCTGTCAACTACAATCTTGGTCTCTTTCAGTACACAGTCAACTGATATCTATCCTACACATCCCCATAATAATTCTTACTTTCTACTTCTGCTTCCCTTACAAGCTCACTCAGTAACCCTCTACCTTGGGACTTGTATTGGGTGAACTAAATATATATATATATATATATATATATATATATATATACACACACACACACACACACACACACACACACACACATATATATATATATATATATATGTTTTTATATTTACGCATATGTCTATGAATACTTGTCCAATGTATTTAGGCATTAATTTTGTAAAAATTGGTTATATACATTTAATATATTAACTATTATTAGTTATAGAGTTCATAGCATGCATGTTTCATCTTAACTATATACCCGACTTTTGTGACCTTGCACCAGACTAGTCTAAGATAAATAAATTAAAATATAAGTAACAACTCCTAAAAATTGTAAAGTTTACATCTGACATTTATATGATGCAAATAAGAATTGGCTTGTGGCCCAAATACCTACGTCTGCTAAAATATTTGCCCATTTAATTATCTCTGCCTACCTGACCTATGGAAATATTGATTTACATATATCAATGATGTAAGTGTATTTAAGAAAATATTGGAAAAAAAAAATTATATGTTTGCCTACATGTGTGCATGTGTCCCTGTTTCTTTAAAAAATGTTATCAAGAAACTTGATGAAAGCTTTTTTACATTAATCGTAAGATTAAATTATTTTATTTACTAAAATAAAAATGATAGCAAGATTTGAATTTGAACTGTTAGGTACATGCAAGTTTTGAGAGGATTTTGTTTTTATCTATATAATATTTCAGCTGTATATTCAGTAACTGTATAAAAAAAAATGCTATGTGCTTTCATGATGTAGACAATCATAACTCAGAATCATTTTGTTAATCTGTGACTTGTTATACCTCCTTGGGAAAGAATGATTTCCTATTGACTTCTTCATGTTTTGAATTCAAAGTTGTCCTTCTCCTAGAAGTTGGTTGCCAACAATGGCTTAAGACCAGTCTACCCTACTATTCATTCCATAGCTGGAGAGAGAGGAGATACATTCATTCCTTTTCCAAGGGCATTTTTGCAAAAGTGAACATAACAGACTCAGGTAGAATTTGAATTCAGCTTGCTGATTACACTTTCTGCAACAATAACAATTACACTACCTGCACATTCTATTCATTAGTTTGTTCTTCTTAGTTCCATTAGACTCTCCAGTGGAAAGTAGGAACACAGCCTCGACATACTAGGTGATGCTACTGCTGTTCCTATAGCAAATAGGTTTATATGCGTTAAAGTTACCACCCCATGACAATTCAGTTTTGAATTCAGAATTGTAATTCTCCTTGACTGGTTCCCTAACTAGACTAGAGAGTGCAGTCTGTCCTGCTATTTAACCCTTATCTGGGAGGGAAAGAGATAGAGTTTACTTTTCTCAAGATTATTTGTGTGAAAATGAATGCAAAAAACCTGGCTAAAATTTTAAATGAGCATGCCAATTCCACCTCCTAAACTGATAAATGCTACACTCTGCATACATCAAAAGAAGCTAGGTCTAACAAAAAGTGGGAACTGATTTTTTTTTAATTGGTATCATCCCAAGCAAGGCAATACAGCCACTAAGATGCAAGGGGTTATAGAGTGTAGAGGAATTAGAAACAGAAACATTAGTAATGAAGAGAAAGAGATAAGAGTAATCAGGAAATAATTTCTATTATTTTTATATCACATCCAATATTTTGAAATCTTTTTCATAAATTTATTATCACATTCATGAAGATTTATAAAGCCAATTCAGTTATTTTTAAATAGGTTCAGTTAATGTCTCTTAAACAAATAAACAGATATTCACACTCGTTCTTTGATCCATTTGAATAAATATACAGGGTGTGTCAAATGTAATGTCCAAATTCTCAGAAGTTGTCTTTTTTGTCTTAATTTCTCTTGCAGATTATTAATTTTCATAGTAAATTCATTATTGTTTTTGTTTTGCAGGTTGGTACCATTCCTTGATGATTTTACCCCAAATAAATGGTTAGCTAAACATGTCTTTCACTGATTTCTACCCTCATGTACACTGTAATACAAATGGTATTCAAACATTTAACTAAGATTGTTTGATTTATTTTTTACAGTTTATTAACCTTTTGCAGTTTATTTAAAGCTGAAAAATATTTTCTGATTATAAGAATTTCTTTGAGATAATAATGATTTACTTATACAACTCCTACTAATTAATCAATAGTTGTGGGGAGAAGAGGTGTAAATGAATACAATGAACATGAGTGGAATTGAAACTCAGCTCTCTGATTTCCAATTCTAGGCCATTACTCATTACCCCATGCAAACATCCAAACTTGCAGCACCTGATATTTCCAAGCCATGACTCATCTAGGTACTGATCAATCTTGAGATTGTGTAGCTTTGGTGATTGTACAAGAACCTGTGTTTCAGGATATGGCCATAGGCTCATTCATCTAAGAGACATGAGAACAAAATGAAGTGCTACTTTTGATACACTCAGTATTTCTTTTAAATGTATCTTTGTTTTTCTGCAAGATTTCTGCCCTCCTACGTATCAATGAGAACTGAACAATTTCATTTTAAATGAACAAAGACTTGAAGCAGCCAAAATGCAGTTTCTACTGACAACTGTTCACAATATAATGGACAGAGAATACACCAGATAAGGAAATTCTAAGAAGAATAAGAACGACAAAAAACGATTGCTAACAATTAGAAAGCTGAAAGTTTGATGGAAATAATGAGAAAAGAAGACTTGGTGAATTTTCTACTCACATGACACATCAAAGACAAGAGAATCATGAGAAAGTGACTAACTGACAATTTTAACCAAAGCGATAACAGAAAAATAAAGAGGATTTATAAAAGAGTAAGTTAAAAAAAAACCCAACAAAAACAGGAAGCTATGGAGAGATATGATTACCAACGTCCTGAAATGACATATGTAAAGAAAGTGAAAGTATGAGAAATAGAGAAAGTCAATATGTGTGGTGTGTGCAAGGGTATGTGATGTGTTATGATGTGTGTATGTTTATATATATTCATATTTAATGTTGGCTTAAGCACACATGCGCTATTTAACATTTCATAAGAGATTTTTGTGTTTGTGCAAACATTCATATGTACACAGAAAACTTGTCTTTGAAGCAGAACCTGAATTTTTGTAAAAGAGTTCACTTGACATTTGAGCATTTTTATCTTTGTATGCATTTTGGAAGCTAAAAGTTAAGCCACTTGGATTTCTCATTTAAATGTCATGCATCAGTAAGTATGGTTTATGCCTGTATGGCCATACACACACACAAACAAATACACACAGACACACACACACACTGACATATATATATATATATATATATATATATATATAAAAGGAAGAGGGTATAGTAGTTTGAACAAGAGAAAAGTGTGTATATTAAAAAGAAGAGAGAAACCGCAAACGTTTTTGGTTGTAATGTGGATTTAAAAAAAAATATTATGCTTTATTTTCCATAATTTTGCTACACACGTTTCTGGTCTTGCAACCATCATCAGACAAAGGGGGGAGATTTCCAGATATTATTAAAAATAGTTCATTTTTTCTTTATGTTTTTTGATGTTAAATATTCTTGATATGAGACACTTTCTTTTTTTGTGTTAGTGATCCAAATGTCTTTCTTGAACTGGCAGGGAAAAGTTCTGTGTGAAGGATTATAAAACAATTAAGATTAGTTCGAGAATTTATTTAGTTATCGGCATGCTTATCTTTTAATGACCCCTGTGTGTTCTTAGATCTATTTCCATTTTTGTATGCTTTTGTCAGCATGTGTGTATATATGTGTATATCCCCTCTCTATACATACACACTGTCTCACTGCGAGGTATATATATATATATATATATATATATATATATATATATATATATACATATATAAAATATTGCACATTGAATGCTGGTGCTAATAAAATAGTGTTCAATGTATAATAAGAGAGCCATAATTTATATTAACAATAAATATACATTTTTTAAAAATTTAAAATGTTTATAATATATTTCTACATAATTAGATACACCACATAACCATTTCCTTTGAACTTTTTAAATTTCATAATGTATACTTCGATCTTCTGGCTTGTATAATAAAAAATCTTTTTCACGCCTTCACATGATTAAAAATCTTCACCATGCATATGATAACATCATCGCGTCTTTTGAAATTAAAAGGATTTTGTAACGTTTATTTAGTTTGTAAAAATAAAATATAGCAACATGATTCCGCTACAAGACAATTTGCAAATGTTTTAAAACATTTGACTCTACATATATATAAGACATTGTTAAAAAATTTTGACCCTGAAGATGAACAATGATGTTCGAAAGTACTCGGTTATCTTACGGACAATATTTATTTCAATATAATTTTCAAATAAAAAGTCTCATTAGAAAATATGAGAAAATTCAAAGGAAAATATGCAGGACTATGTTGTCTTTGACATTCAACACATGTTTAAAAGAAAAGTTGCTGCCAATTTACACACACACACACACACACACACACACATATATATATATATATATATATATATATATATATATATATATATATAAATACAAAAATGGACATTGTTGTCAATACCCAGAGGCAATAGTCTATTTCATATATGGCCTGACGACTGCATTTGTCATGAAATTGACTGTCACTTCCGAGTGCTGACTTCAATGTTCACCTTTATATATATATATATATATATATATATATATATCTACACATTTACATACCTCTGAATAAAAATATATAACTAGAATTTAAATACAAATATATACATCTGATACGTAGTTTCAAATATAATACAAATGTACACACAAATATTATGACATAGCCACATATACAAATATTATATACATCCAGATTTACACAGATATAGACATGTGTACATACAAAAAATCATTTATAATATCTTTCTACATATCAACATCTTCACTACTCTATTCATACAAAAATGCAAATACATGCATACAGATGACTCTATATTCATACACATTTATTAATATGTGTATATATATAGTAATAATAAAACAATATGGTAATCCATATGGAATTTGCAGGAAGATATAGATCTCGGGTGAGCTCTATGTCAACAACTGAGTAAAATTATTATTAATTATTGAATATGAAACACTTAAAATTCCCTATGTAATCATTTTTATTTCATGAGAGCTTTAAAAACAGCTCTCAATCTTTCAGACTTACAAACAAGATTGGGAGCTGTTTTTTAAAGCTCTTAAGTGTTTGATATTCATTAATTAATAATAATAATAATAATAATACACACACACACACACACAGAGGGTGCCAATTTATATTTTTAATTTCATGCATATGTGTTGTTTGTTTTTGATTCTGTTGATAAGCTGGAAAAGTAGAGTCAGTTGGCCACTGTGAAAAAAAGAGCACCATGACACAATGCACTCTGCCAGAAATTTGAAAACAGCATTTTGTACTGCTTGGCATTTGTACCAGAAGATCCAATATGAACATTTAAGAATGTGTGGCTGTCAATCTAATGTCAGTGTAGAGGATTCTGAAAGAGTTGGATGTGTCTAATTGTCATTACAAATGTATGATAGCTCAGAATACTCATTCTGATAAGAAAAGATCTTCTGGATTTGTTGGTGAGGGCCTCAGATGTTATACCACCATAGATCTTCTTAAGAGGCCACAGACTCAACAGAGAGGCCTACATCAAGTGCCTTGAGGCAGTAATGCTGCCCTGTGTCAAGAGGATGGCTACTGGAAGATCCTAGATCTGGCAACAGGTCTCTGCACCATGCCAAACATGCAAGCGAACCTAGTCATTTCTGTCAGACAATTTCTGCAACAACATCACCCCTTACATTTGACCACCAAAATCTGCAGACAGCAACTCCCTTGATTATGATGTGTGGGGTGCAGTTGAACAACCTACCAACAAAACTTACTGTACCACCAAAAATAAGCTGAAGTCAAGGATTATGGCACCATTCACCAATTTAAACCAGGAGAATCTCCAGAAAAGTTGCAGGAGATTTCAAAGTCATTGAAGCCAATGGCAATTCTATTGTATAAATTTACTCTTTCGTATTTCAGATATTTTTGTGTAATTTTGGTAAATGTGTGTGAAAATGAGATGTCAATGTTATTTTCATTTTTGAGTAATTTAGATGAGAATTTATCCATCAAATCCTGTATATATACATATATATATATAAATATATACACATATATATACATGTACATAATACATATATCCATACACACACACACACACACACACATGGGAAAATACAACTTCTAATAGATCCAAAGTATATATCTTAACTATAGTTATATACAAGTAACATAATTATGTATCATAGACTGAGCATGTGAGAAATGATGAGGTCTTAGAGAGGTTGAAAACAGGGAGAAGGCTTATACATAACATCAAAAAGCAGCAGCTGAAGTTTCTGGGGCACATAATGAGGAAGGAGGGCCTGGAAAAACTGATACTCTTGGGTCAAATAGAGGGAAAGAGAGACAAGGAAAAGCAGCATGTGACATACCTGACGAGTTTGAGCAGGTGGATGACAGAACATGGTCTGGGGGAGGAAGGTAGAGGGAATGAGTTTGTTGAGAGCTGCAAGGAATAGAGGGAGGTGGAGGGCCATGATTGCCTACGTCCTAAAAGGACATGGCACATGAAAAAAAAAAGAACCTAATTATATATATATCCATAAGATTCACATTATTTTAAATACATACATGTAAATATACATCCATCCTATATAAAAGAAATGACAAAATATATATACATATAAAATACTTATTAGTAAAAGAACATAAACCTACATGCAAGTAAATTGGAATATACTTATACTTACTAGTAAAACAATCATACATCTAAATCTGAACATAAAGAGAATGTAAATAAATAAATTTAGATATATATTAAATAAAAAATTAAATGAGGATATATGGCTTGAATTGAAATCATTTTGGTTCAACATATTTCAAGAGGTATGTTTTTATGTCTACTTGTGATGATTAATTCATTTCTTTTGTTTATTAAATTAAGGTCATTTAAATTTTTTTAGAATGGTCAATTTTTCTACAAGGTAAAGATTACATCTTTCACCTTTACTATTGTAAGATTTAGTTCTAGTCATTATTTCCCACTGGAATGTTTGATAGCAATCCAACCTTTACCAACATCAAGTATCCTGACATGATATTTAAATAGTTTACAACACCTATGTAATTTGGGGTATGGTTCCAGTATCTTTTTTTTCCAGTAATAGTTAAAGAGAGTAGTAATATTTTTGTATTTATCATTACTTAAACTTATTTTATGGTTGTAAAACCTATTTTTCCAGTCCGTTTCAGTTGAACCAATGGAAAATTTATGTTCTTTACCAGATTGAATGCTAGCTCTATAAAAAATATTATAAGTCAAACACTGACTGTTTAAGGGACAGTTTGTATTATTTTGGCAGTTACATTTATTTTTTTCTACTTTTGCTTCCGTATAGTTGTTCTTTTTGCATGTTATATAATTATTCAATAAGACATTGTTATGATGAGATATAGATTTTTCTATATTCCTATTTAGCTTCATCAAATATTTTGTCATCATTGGAGTTAGTTGTTAATCTACATTGTACCGATTTCTGTAAATACTTAAGTATAACAGATTTTAATTTGCTATTTATGAATCTCAAGCTGTTTAAATTTTTTATATCTACCAGTATTCAAACCCAGGGTTACATTAAGAAAGTTATAGCAGTGATTTTTAGGTCATGATCTTTGAAGAATCTTATCAGTTCTTAATCTGGTGTGAAGATCTGTTTATGGTTCTTGGATTTTTATTATGTGGTAGGATTACATCGTCATCTTTATAAATCATTTGCATTGTACATGAAACTCAGAGTTGTGCTACCAGTGAGGAAAAACATGTATATTTATTATACATATATATATATATATATATATATGTATGTGTGTGTGTATATATATATATGTATGTGTGTGTGTGTATATATATATGTATGTGTGTGTGTGTGTATATATATATATATGTATGTGTGTGTGTGTATATATATATATGTGTGTTTGTGTGTGTCTATATATACATGTGTGTGTGGCTATATATATATATATATATGTGTGTCTGTGTGTGTCTATATATATATATGTGTGTGTGTGTCTATATGTATACACACGCACACACACATAATTAAAAAGAACTGAATAGATCTGTCTGTTTAATTTTTTATTATAGTTTTTAACTTTCAGAGAATGTGTTCAGTATTGTGCCCAGAGTTGTGGATAAACTGTCCGAAGTTCATATTAAATGGACATATATACGTATGTATGCATTCTGTATCATATTTTATTATGCACATCAACATATACCCAATGAAATTGATATTAATGAACTGAGATTGTTACGAGCAATATATCAGATGAATTTCAGATTATCATTTCTGTTCATATTAAAGATATTGATAATGATTTTGTGGATGTCAAGTTTTATTATTCAAATAAATTAAAACGTAATTTTTTATTTATAAATAAATTCCAATAATATTTTATTAAATCAGTATCTTATAAAGCTGAATAAATTATTTTATTATTTTGCATATTAATATTATTATACATGTGCTGTGTAATGGGTAATGGCTCAGAATGAGAAAGGGTGTGCAGGTGATATAATGGATAGTGGGTCAGACTGAAAAATCACAGAGTTGAGTTCGAATTCCAGTTGAGTGTTATTACATTCAGTTATGTGCAAATACCCTTGGGAAAGTATGAATCCATCTCTACTCCCACCTCCAGCTAGGGTTGGATAGCAGGACAGAATGGGCCCGACAGCTTTGGTTGGCAAACAGTCCAGAAGGACAGTTATAAATTCAAGCCAACCTGGAGATGGTTGGGCTCCATCAGGCTTTCTTTCTGAAGATATACTACTGCTGTTATGGCTGCAGTATATATGGTGCCCCTATGACTATAATGGGCTATGGAACTTGTGATATTAATATTGGCTACTTGATAAAGTTCATTCACTGATTATCAAAAGAAATTTCTGTTGTTTTCCTTTTCCTACACATGCAGCAATTATTAATGCTTCCTAGAAATCTTCTTTTCTTGAATATTGCTTTCCATTCTTATATATATACTACAGTTCAAAGGTTTGGTAATTTTTAAAATTGGCCTAAAAAGTAGTTGTTTTGTACTTTAAATAAGAGAAAATTATAATACATGGTTAAAAAAAAGTGAGACATGATTTTTCATTAGAAATTTTATGATGACAAAAAGAAAAAGCATTTTATGTTTAAATTTTGCTCTCGTCAAAATATATTCCTTTAGCCTTGATTACTGCAGCACAAATTTTTGGCATTCGCTGCAAAGGTTTCTCAAAGTATAAGTTTGATAATTGATTCCATTCTTTTTTCAATGATTCTAAGAGTTCTTTTTCATTTTTTTTTCACTCATCTGTCAAGTTCATCCCATGCTAATTCTGGGAGTGGCTTCAATCTTTTGAACTGTATTATAGATAGATAGATATGTGTGTGGTGTGTGTGTGTTATTTCCCTTTTATCAGGTCATCCTATAAGTTCTGTCCGAATTTTGAATAAAGAAAACAAGTGACCAAATGTTACATTTAATTACAGATTCAATCAATAATGTATTTTCCCTGATTATCTATGACTTCCTTCCATCTATTAACAAGCTTACTAATTCCATTACTGTAAAATTCTTTTGCCTTTGATTCGAAGAACTCACAAATGTCAGTTTTAACCTTTTCCTGTGTTACAAAAGCTGTATCTTCCAAATGATTCAGTAAGCTACGAAACAAATAGTACTCTGAAGGAGCAAAGTCGGGAGAATAAGTTGGATGAGGAATTTTCTCCCAACCAAGTTCTTTGATCTTTTGTGATGTGATTCTTGCTGTGTGTGGTCGCACATTGTCCTGATGAAACATCACCCATTTTCGATTCACTAGAGCAGGTCTTTTTTTCCTCAAAGCTTGATTCAAATGTTCTAATTGCTGACAGTATATTTGAGCATTAATTGTTGCATTAGGTGGTAAGAATTCAAAGTGGATTATTCCTTGGCAATCCCACCAGATTTAAAGAAGAACGTTTTGCCCATGAAGTTCCCTTCTCGGCTGTGGCTGGGGTCCTTCCCCTTTACAAAGCCACTGTCTACAACGCTTAACATTTCGATAAAAGATCCATTTTTCATCACCAGTCACAAGTCTATCCAAAAAAGGTGAAACAAGTTGGCAAGAATGGAGAGAAGAGCAGATGTCAACTGCGGATTTGAGGTTTTTTTCAGACAATTCATGAGGCACTCATTTTCCAAGTTTAGGAACTTTTCCAAGTTGTTGAATATGACGATGAACAATTGTATGGTTTGAACTGAGAACCACTGCCAATTCCTCAACTGATAAAGCAGGATTTTCTTCAAGGGCTGCTTCAAGAAGCTTTTCATCAAACTCAACTGGACATCTGGTTCGATCTTCATCTTCAAGGGTGAAATCTCCACCTCTGAATTTTGCAAACCATCTTCTGCAAATTCTTTCATTCACACATTCCTCTCCATAAACTGAGTGAATGTTTCTAGCCGCTTTGGCTGTTGAGTTTCCTTTCTTGAACTCATAAAGCATTATGTGCCTCAAATGATTCTTGGGTACTTCCATGTTAGCAGGGTTTTAATCAAACAAAATTTAATTTTATTGTTCTCTGAAATAAAATTTGATTAGTTTAAATGTATCTAAACATAAAAATAATGTTCAGCTCCATTAGACATTATAAAATACTCTTTAAATTTTGTTCATTTTAACAAAAAGTTAAAATTCGGACAGAACTTATGGGATGACCTAATAGATTAATTGAATAATTGACTTATTTTTATGGCTTATCAACCTTATGCAGGTTATTCAAAGCGTGGAAATATTTTTAGATTGTAAGATTTTTTTGGAAAGTAATAATGGTTTTAATGCTAATTCTGGGGTTGGCTTCAAACTTTTGAACAATATTCAAGAAAAGATTTCTAGGAAGCATTAAGAATTGCTGCAAGTCTAGGAAATGGAAAACAACAGAAATTTTTTTTGATAATCAGTGAATGAACTTTATCAAGTAGCCAATATTAATATCACCATCACAAGTTCCATAGCCCATTATAGTCATAGGGGCACCATATATACTGAAGCCATAACAGCAGTAGTATATCTTCAGAAAGAGAGCCTGATGGAGCTGAACCATCTCCAGGCTGGCTTGAATTTATAACTGTCCTTCTGGACTGTTTGCCAACCAAAGCTGTGGGGCCCATTCTGTCTTGCTATTCAACCCATAGCTGGAGGGGAGAAGAGAGGGATTCATACTTTCCCAACGGTATATTTTTAATGGTGAACTCTAAACTTTCTCTTAAATTAATAACGAGAACAGTTGCAACCCATTCCATTAATTTGACATCTTTTAAAACTTTTTTGGCAAGGTGAGCAATAGTCAGTTTTGCGGAATGAATGAGAATTATCTTGCATGAATATACACCTAAGTTTAAATCTTTCCAGTTCTTCTAACTTGATTATTTGCATTTATCTTGATATCTTAAAGGTGGTTATAATTTTATTACTTATAATAATATTCCAGAATATTCCTCATTTTCCTTACTGCCATGTGGTCTCCTAATTTAGTTTAATATTCCTTAAAGGACCTAACTTTTTCGCCTGTCAGGTTCATCCAAAGTAACTGTACATTCATCAGTAAAAATTGCTAGAAATGTGTTTTCATGTACTTTTTCACCAACATTTACAGTGTTCTCTTTGTGAGGTCCACTTAAACGTGATACTTTTGTTGCTTTTTATGTTTTTCAAAGTTCTTAATATTCATTGCATCTCTCTGTTTACATTGTTACCATGAAGTTCAAATATATGAATATCAAATAATATAGTCAATTTTCATCAAAGAAACCTTTTTTATTCTTATCCTGCCAATGTTTTCAGTTTTGTTTCATTGTTCTGTTATTTTTATTTAGGTTTTCATAAGTTTTCTCACCATTAAATATATTAAAACTGTTTGCGATAAGTATATGTACATAGATGAAGATCTATGTACCTATACTAATGTTCTAAAGTAAACATTTATATAAATAAACTCAGCCTCTCTATAAAACCTATTCTCTCTCTCTCTCTCACTCTCTCTCCCACTATATACTTAAACAAGTTGTAATAAATTCAAACATCAAGGTGTGTCTGTTTAACCTTTAGCACGCTGTACGTAAGGCACATCATTTGTCAAACAAAATGTTTGTACAGCCACTGCATGTGACCAGGGCTGGATTAAGACCCATAGGGGGGGCCCTAAGCACTTAAAAGATTTTGAGGCCTCCATACACCTGTGAGTTAAGTATGTTAGCATGGAGTCTCGGTAAGTAGTGCAAATAAATAAAGGCTACCAACTGAGAACGTGCATCATGGAAACACCAGCTGGAAATATATATAGAATGAACCAAAGACACATTTGAGAGGCTGACCATCAGTTCCAACTCAGAACAACACTAACCAAGACAGAAACAATCACAGCTGTGCAGTCATTGTCAAATGAGCCACGACCAGATCGTAACTGAACTGTGACCAGAAGTGGTTGTGTCATCAACAAACCACTGTGTTACAGGATCGCATAAAAATATGGTTAAAATAATGCCAGATGAGCATAAAGGTAGTCTACCTCTGTTCACAAAACTAAATCCCATTAAGTTAATTAGTAAAACTAACTTATTCAAGAGAGGAGATGTGTTGTATTGAGTAAATACAATCCTTATTATCTCCCTTAGCTCATTCCCTTATTAACCAATCAGAATGTCAATAAAGATTCACTGCATGTCAGTTGTCTCCCTTTCTTGTTGATTCAAATGTTAATCATGTCTGATTTATTTCTTTAGATGTGTACAACAACATTATATCATTACAATTTCTGTAGTGCCCCCTTCCCTTGATGACATAAGCACATGCTTATTTTACTTAATGGTTAATCCAGCCTTGCATGCAACTCTAATCATCAGTCAATAGTGTGGCTTTAATTTTTCACTAGTGTTGTCATATCTTACTATGGCAACAGGAAAATAACTAACTGAAAATTGAAGATGGCCACTTATACCCAGTAGATGAGGATGAAATAATTAAGAATATTGTAGAGTGCTAAAGGTATTGTATTTCTCCAATTTTTGAATAAACTTTTGTTCATCTGTGTAAAAATTGTTCATAAATTATGCCAACACACTATGGGCCAAAATTTTGGTCTCGCCTTTGGATTTTGAAAAATCGTCTAAAAATTGATGGTTGTATGCCTTTTGCAAAAATAATTTACAAGATCATTTTAGACCAGAAGGACTTTCTCTTCAGGGAATGTTTTATTATATATTCAATAATAATAATGAAATTAACTTGTTACTGTATACTCCAGTAATCCACTTAGTATAAACAAATCCCACAATTGATTAGAGAAATTGTCAAGTCAAAAAGTTTTCAACAAAGCCAAAAATGACTCAATAAGACAATTTTTATGGGCAAAACTTATTTCTACACCAAGCAAAATGAAACAGAAAAAGAAATATCATATGTTTCCATGCACTATAATATAAAAATCATAAAAAGAAATATGGGTAAGAATGTTCATCAAACTCATCAAGCACTTTCCAAAAGCAAGCAAATGACATAAATTATTCAACAGAAATACATTAAAATTTTATAGAAAACATGCTAAAAAACCATAAAAATTATTAATACACCACAAATAGTCAAAACCCTAATCTGTAACTTGAGAACAAAGTACAAGTACCCACTAAATTGTAACTGCCTACAAACTAATGTAATATAACAACCAACTGTAAGATTCAAAAGAGAAAAAGTGTATGGGAAACAGAAACTACACACACATAACATCATTTAACAAAATTAATGTGCAAGTCATGCAAAACTTTCAAAAATACATGTAACATAAATAAACACAAAATTAAACATAAAAATAACACAGGTAAACAGAACCAACTTACAACAATACCTCAAAACAATGTAACCCCAGCCTAAATGAAGAAATACTAATAAGAGTTCATTTTCAACTATAAGCATGAAAGCAAATTCCTTCTACATAGCCTATAACTACATCATGACTCAAATGACTAAATAAATTATTATGACTCCCATAAAACTCCCAAAACAAAAAAATAGGGTAATTTTCTCTTTCCCCAACTCGACTTAATTTTCCATACAGAACATTTTTTTCAAGTTTTTCCTACCAAATTCTATTTTGCTAAAAAATAAATACTTTTAACAAATACATTTGCATGCTTCACTCTTTGAAGCACTAAGAACAAATAATGATTTGCAATTATTTGCTTACAGATTTTCATTTTTATTACAACATAATTAATCTACTCTAGAATGCATGTTTCTATGCACAACGATTCTGTGTCTCTGAGTGAATTATTTGCCTAATTCTTGGTTCTTCTAAACTGAAGACAGTTATATTTTCTAGCCAAGAAACCTATATAACATTGCAGGGAGAAATTGAGTAAAAACAAAGGAAAGAAGGAATGGAGAAAAAGAGAGTGAGAAAATGGAAATTGGGAAGAGGAATTATGTATGAGTGGGTGGTGAAAAGCTCATGGCTCCTTCAAGAAGTGATTACTGATATAATACCATGTTTATTAGATTTTAAAAAATGCAGGTTTGGCTGAGAAATTTTCATCTTTCTTTCATATATATATATATATATATATATATATATATATATATTTTGTTAACTGACAAGATTTTGTGGTCAAGTGTTTTCTTTCCTGGACACAAGTAAAGAAAATCTGTCCAAAAATTCTGCATATGCATGCATTTTCAGTTCTTCTTTTAGCCATTATCAAAGACAGTTTTATTTTTTTATTTTTAATTGAATGTGCGGATTTTTTTTATGTATGTGTCTAAAGTTATAGGAAAATTTTATTTTCGAAACATGGTCAGCACATTGTGGCTGTGTTCATAATTAATGCTTTTGAGTGTTGGCTTTTCCTTTTTATTATAAGTGCTTTCATTATTTTAAATCTTTTTTTTACATGTGGATGAAACTATTATACTTGTATTTTCTGCTAGTATGTTTTAAATGAGCCCTAATTGAGCTATGGTCAGGTAGGTGTAATGCCAGTCATCTAGATAGGCATGTAGAAAGTGCTTCAATATGCAGTTGAAACCTAAGTTGCAAGGTTCGTTAGCATTTTAGCCTTTTCTTAAATATCTTTGCTCTACATATTAGATTTTGAATTTTGTATTGAGCACTTTTTGTTGTCTATACCTTTTAGGTGTGGCTGTTTTCAGTCTTCCTTTTACATTTCATCCATACATATATATATATATATATATATATATATATATATATATATATATATACTCAGTTATAATTCTATAAAGGTATTAATGAAAGGAAAGGAATAAATAACTTTTAACAAAACTTGTATAAAAGTGTGAATGCTACCCAAATACACAATTGTCATATATATACATATATATATATATATATATATATATATATATATATATATATATATATATATATGGAGGGAGAGAGAGGGAGAGAGAAATGGTGAAGGGATAGAGGCAAAAAAAAGACTAGCAAGACAGGCTTTCTGGTTGGATATCAAGGACCAATGAGCAAGGGATTGAAATGATAGGAATGGAGAGACATAAAAATTGTTATACCTTAAAATTCTTTGTGGATAGATAGAGTAAAAGAATAATAAAAGAGAGAGTGCATTAGAAAACATTTGTGCATCACTTTCTTCTTTTCGCATATGGAAAGAATCCATGTTTGTCTAACATTTAGATAAAAACATGGATGGCAATGAATGAAGACAAGAAGGATAAAGGAGAGAATGAAAAGATGCAGGCAAGGGGGTGAGAGGAGAGCAAAGGCATGAGATAAGAGATAACCTTAGTTATCAACACCTGTCAAATTTTCATAGCTTGTAATAATACTAATAAATACTTTCATGCTGAGCTTATTCAGTCATCTCAAATTTCCTCAATTCAGGATTTATTATTAGCAGTAGTATTAATAGTATCATTAGTAGTAGTATTAATAATTAAATAATAGTAATATTAAATAAAAGTTAATCGCTCTTACTAACTAATCAACTGACAGAACTTTAATGCCTATCATGTTACTCACGTTTCAGTTGCATTCCATTCATACAGGCTACATTTCATTTGCTTTGTCATCTTGATTTCCAGTACAACTGTTTTTCTGAAGACGAGTGAAGTTTGTACAAAAACTTGAATTTTTTTTATAATTACTACACTGTATGTCATTTTTCAACATAATTTGAAGAAGACCAGCATACTGTTGAAATAGTATGAAAAATTTTAAACATCTTTAAATATTGTGTCTTTTCTTTTTTCTTTTCTTAAGTTGTACTCTGCTGTAAGTGTTGCAAAATATAGGAAAAGTCACATCTATCATTTTGTTTCTTATTAGTAGTAGTATTATTAGTAGTAATAATATTACTGCTATTATTTTAGTAGTAATATTAGTATTATTATTAGTATTAATAATTATTTAAGATTTTGTTTGATCAAAAAGTTCATCAATACTGAGCCTGATCATGTCCTAGATAGGTCATTGCTTGTGAATACCAAGTTCTGTAAGGTTGGCTATGTGTGTGTGTGTGTGTGGAATGGGGTAAAATCAGAGAGTCAAGTTTGAAATTCAGTTGAGTTTGTTACATTTGCTTGTGTAAATACTTTTGGGAAAGGTATGAATGTATCTCTTCTCCACCAGCTATGGATTAAATAACAGAACAGCCTGGATTCTATAGCCTTGGTTATTCCAGATTTTCATATACTTCTAAAATTATCTTACAATCTACTGGAACATCTATCTTTTATTTATTTTCACTATTTACATTGTTCGGACTGTTTTTATTATCATTACATATATGATTATGACAATAATGATGAGGACAAATGTCCAAACAATTTAAATAGTGTAAATAGGTACAATATTTCATCTCAGAAATATAGACAGATATTCAAGGATTTATATGAACCTGATATACCAAAAATATGATAACAATTAGAAGTGAATATGACAATAAAGATGAGGACAACAGTCCAAACAAAATAAATGGTTACAATATTTCATCTCAGAAATATAGACAGATATCTTTTATTTGTATAAAATGATTGGATCAAGTTTCTTTGCCTGAAGTTGATGATACATTTGAATTTTATCAATTTTTTTTTCCAGGACAGATTCTTGATTGTAGATATACTATAAATTTTTATGATCAAATCATAATTGTTTGCCCAGTTTCCAGTAGATATCCTTCCCCACCCAATCATATGTTTGTTCTTCTGAGTTGATTTGTTGCAGTCACCCATTAAGTGATGCTTTTTATTTGTCCCAACAAGTGACATTTACTATTCTGTTATATCTCATATATCTTGGTCTTAATGTAGTCCGTTTTTATAGAATTGTTATTGGCTGACCTCATTATTATTATTATTATTATTATTATTATTATTATTATTATTATTATTCTTGCTAAAAATTATATTTTACCTATATTGGTTTTATAATCACATGTTGAGACATAACCAATGACCTAAGAAGTTATTTTTTTGTTTTTCCCACTTAATCAAAAGAAATCTATTAGTAAAAAAAGCGTAAATGCACAAAACTCTTAACAGGATATGGGATGTATTTGTTAGAAATATTTTTGAGATTTCCTGGATAGATGGTGCTCCAGGGAATTTTTTGACTTATTGCTGAGTGCCTTTCTTTATCAGTCCCAAAGCTCCAACCACAACAGGAATAATTTTAGTGTTTAAAAACCATGTCTATTTCTTTCTATTTCTTTTGTATTTGCTTAATTTTTCATAAAATCTTCAATGCTTTTGTCACTTGGTATGTTCTTGGCAATTTGCTTGTATTCTTCGACCTCTGATGATAGAAATTCCATTCAAATTTTGTATTTCTTCATATTTCCATGAATTTTTGACCAAAAAGGGTTTACATTGTTTCTTAAGGTTTGACACTGTCTGGACATTTTTAATGATCTTTTCAACAGTTTTACAGAAAATTCCCATTAGAAACAAAGAAAAGAGTACTGACCTCATTCTAAAGAGTATTAGTTCTGTAGGAACTAAAGTAACTTCAAAATTTTAACTAAACATTATTTCTTGGGCTAGCAACATTATGCTAAATCCTGCTTTCAGACATATGACTATATATACATATGAGTGAAAACAAAAGAAAGACTTATCTTAGCTGATGTATTCCATCATATGTGGGACTTTCTCTAGGCAAATGTCACAGAGGACAAAACACGTCAACTAAGATAAGTTTTCTTTTGTCTTTATTCATATTGTCCTTTTACAGATGTACCTATCTGAAATTATTACACAGACACATCCATATATATATATATATATATATATATATATATATATATATATATATATATATATATTTATTTATTATGCACTGTTACATTAGAACATGTAAATATCTACTGCAAAATTGTACATTTTGTTTCAATGTTAAAATTAACATCTCTTCAGGTGGCAAACAAAGATGGTACAATGATTTGTATATATTTATATATATATTTCTAAAGAAGTAATAGATTAATAGATTTATATATATATATATATATATATATATATATATATATATATATATATATATATATATATATATATATCACTTTAAACATTGTTTTTACTGGATGCACATATTTGAGTAGATGTTTTGTTTATTTTTTAAACAGTATTTTATTTTCACCTACCTGCCTGAATATTTAAGAAATCTTATTAATAGAAAAATGGATTATCTACTAAAATATGGCTATCCACAAGAAATTATGTTTAAATTGATAAAATATGTTGGATTAATAAATTTTAAATTACTTTTTTTTAAAAATATATATATATATAGTACAGGTAATAAATCTGTTGGTATATAATCCAAGTGGATCCCAATAATATAAAATATTAAAACTGATCCGCAAAAGGAGCTCAATGTATTTATTATAACAGGGCATATAAATTTGTTTTAATATTTTATATTAATCAGTTTTACTATTTTATATTATTTCTCTGTTATGGAATACATATATATATATATATATATATATATATATATATATATATATATACATATATATATATATATATATATATATATATACATATATATATATATATATATATATATATATATATATATATATATATATATATATAT
The DNA here is from genome assembly GCA_964036315.1 of Acanthosepion esculentum. Classification (NCBI taxonomy): domain Eukaryota; kingdom Metazoa; phylum Mollusca; class Cephalopoda; order Sepiida; family Sepiidae; genus Acanthosepion; species Acanthosepion esculentum. Next base: position 23,257,310 of record OZ038480.1, read on the forward strand.
ATACATATATGTATATATATATATATATATATACATATATATATATATATATATATATATATATATATATATATATATATACATATATGTATATATATATATATATATCCCTACATGCAAGCCATCAATCTGCCACTGGGTGGCATGCCACTAGCATTTACCACTGGTAGCCCGCTGTCAGATCACCAGTGTGTTCGTCTTGGCAATGTTACTACTGGCGGACCGCTAGAGGCCCACTGGTGGCTGCCACCAGAGGACCGCTGACATGGCCATCAGCAGCCTGCCAGCAGGCCACTAGTGGCTTGTGTGTAGGGATATGTATGTAAATAAAATTTTCAGACTCCCCTTTGCTTCATTTTATGCACATGTGCAGTCACATCAACATAAACATCATTTTAGCCTGATGAAGTTGTAAAGGACAAAACGTTTTTTTTTAAGCTTATCACCCCAAGCAAGGCTGGAGGCCACTAGCACGCAAGGGGTTACAGAAGGTTTGAAGGAAGAGCAGATAGGAGTGGTAAAGGAGAGGATGTGGAGAAAGATAGTGGATCGATCAAGGCAAGGGGGTTACAGAAGATTTGGAGTGAGAGCAGATAGGAATGAAAGGTGAAAGGATGTGGAGAAGGGAAGTGGATAGATCAAGGCAACTGGAGATGTCGATTGACGTTGCACTTAAATAGTTGGAGATTGTATTTGTCAGGGAAACAGGAATAAGGAAGGGAGTTCCACAGGCGAGATGTGTGAGACATGAAGCTATTGGAGTAGAAGAGATGTCTACATCTAACAGTTTCAACGGTGAAGGGGTGGGAACGGGATGCCAGCCTCATAGGACGTTTAAATTCATGAGGCCTAGGAACCAGTGAAAGCAGCTCATCGGAGCAATTACCGTGAAAGTATTTGTAAAAAAGACAGAGCGAGGCAACGTCGCATCTGTGAGAGAGCGACTGCAGACGAGATGACAGATCAGGGCCAATTACATTGCATATCCGTCTCTGGATCTTATCAAGAACCCTGAGGCAAACAGCAGGGGCTCCAGACCATAACAGACTGTTTCACTGTATTACAGTTCATCTAGCCTGGATTGAAACCCAACTGATTTGGCATCAGTGGGAGATTTTACCTGAGCTATCAGTGCCCGGTAGAGAGGAAGGCGAATTTTTACGTACATATTCTTTGAATAAACATGGCAATGGCCGAGAGGGCTCAATTTATGAAAGAGCTTTGCAGTATTAGCAGTAGTAGTCACTGTTTACAAATTCGCGCTTTCTCTCCAGAGTGCTCGACCAGAATTAAATTTTTCTTGGGGCATATTTGTGTGCATCACCATGGGAGACAAAATTTCTTGTTCCATCCAAAAATGGATTCCAAAATCATATTCTAATTTATGACCATTTAGTCAGATTTGGGGAAGCTGGCTTGGCTGATAACTTTTCAGCATACCTCATATTTGTTGCAATGTAGAAAATGTACATAACAACAAACATCTTAGCAGACAGAAAAAAAACTGAAGTTCCAAAAGTGTGTTACAGTGATAATGACATACACATATGATGTTACAAATTACATAATAAAATACAACAATAAATATTCACACATGCTATAATATATATGTGTTTGTATACCTGTGTGTGTATTTGTGGGCGTGTATGTTCCTGTGTGCATGTGCACTGCCCCCATGTTCATATAGGATAATGTATATTGATAAGGTTATGATTAACACTCTGCTTAGTTACACCCACACATCCACACTTGAGTTCATACCTTCTTTTACATTTATTGCATACCCTAAATGTGATAACATCTGACATCCTCCACTGCCCCCCAGAGAACCCCACCCTGGTTCTTAACACCCAACTGACAGAGACAGTTAAACCATTCCATCTTCTTGAATTGTATTTTTTCCTTACGTTTAGCTATTTTTTTCTTTTTCGATATTTCTTTTTCTTTTATTGCTGACTTTTTCCACAATCAACTCTTAACTTCCACTTCTCTTATTTGCCTTTTGTATTTTATATTCCTTTTTCTTTTCCTCTTTCACACATTTTTCTTACTCAAATATTTCCTTCTTTCAGTCTTACTTATGGTTTTGTTCTTTCTTTTTTTTATTCTTATACTCTCTTTTTTCTCTTTTTCTCTTTCTTGTTTTTTTTAATTCTTTTTTTCTCTTTCTTGTTTTTTTTTATTCTTCATACTCTCTTTTTTCTCTTTCTTGGTTTTTTTTTATTCTTCATACTCTCTTTTTTCTCTTTCTTGGTTTTTTTATTCTTCATACTTTCTATTTTCTCTTTTTCTCTTTCTTGGTTTTTTTTATTCTTCATACTCTCTTTTTCTCTTTCTTGATTTTTTTTATTATTGATACTCTCTTTTTTCTCTTTTTCTCTTGGTTTTTTTTATTCTTCATACTCTCTTTTTCTCTTTCTTGTTTTTTTTTATTCTTCATACTTCCTATTTTCTCTTTTTCTCTTTCTTGTTTTTTTTTATTCTTCATACTCTCTTTTTCTCTTGTTTTTTTTTATTCTTCATACTCTCTTTTTCTCTTGTTTTTTTTTATTCTTCATACTCTCTTTTTTCTCTTTCTTGGTTTTTTTTATTCTTCATACTCTCTTTTTTCTCTTTTTCTCTTGTTTTTTTTTATTCTTCATACTCTCTTTTTTCTCTTTCTTGGTTTTTTTATTCTTCATACTTTCTATTTTCTCTTTTTCTCTTTCTTGGTTTTTTTTATTCTTCATACTCTCTTTTTCTCTTTCTTGATTTTTTTTATTATTGATACTCTCTTTTTTCTCTTTTTCTCTTGGTTTTTTTTATTCTTCATACTCTCTTTTTCTCTTTCTTGTTTTTTTTTATTCTTCATACTTCCTATTTTCTCTTTTTCTCTTTCTTGTTTTTTTTTATTCTTCATACTCTCTTTTTCTCTTGTTTTTTTTTATTCTTCATACTCTCTTTTTCTCTTGTTTTTTTTTATTCTTCATACTCTCTTTTTTCTCTTTCTTGGTTTTTTTTATTCTTCATACTCTCTTTTTCTCTTGTTTTTTTTTATTCTTCATACTCTCTTTTTCTCTTGTTTTTTTTTATTCTTCATACTCTCTTTTTTCTCTTTCTTGGTTTTTTTTATTCTTCATACTCTCTTTTTCTCTTGTTTTGTTTTATTCTTCATACTCTCTTTTTCTCTTGTTTTTTTTTATTCTTCATACTCTCTTTTTTCTCTTTCTTGGTTTTTTTTATTCTTCATACTCTCTTTTTCTCTTTCTTGTTTTTTTTTATTCTTCATACTCTCTTTTTTCTCTTTTTCTCTTTCTTGTTTTTTTTATTCTACATACTCTCTTTTTTCTCTTTCTTGGTTTTTTTATTCTTCATACTTTCTATTTTCTCTTTTTCTCTTTCTTGGTTTTTTTTATTCTTCATACTATCTTTTTCTCTTTCTTGATTTTTTTTATTATTGATACTCTCTTTTTTCTCTTTTTCTCTTGGTTTTTTTTATTCTTCATACTCTCTTTTTCTCTTTCTTGTTTTTTTTATTCTTCATACTCTCTTTTTTCTCTTTCTTGTTTTTTTTTATTCTTCATACTTCCTATTTTCTCTTTTTCTCTTTCTTGTTTTTTTTTTATTCTTCATACTCTCTTTTTCTCTTGTTTTTTTTTATTCTTCATACTCTCTTTTTCTCTTGTTTTTTTTTATTCTTCATACTCTCTTTTTTCTCTTTCTTGTTTTTTTTTATTCTTCATACTCTCTTTTTCTCTTGTTTTTTTTTATTCTTCCTACTCTCTTTTTCTCTTGTTTTTTTTATTCTTCATACTCTCTTTTTTCTCTTTCTTGGTTTTTTTTATTCTTCATACTCTCTTTTTCTCTTTCTTGTTTTTTTTTATTCTTCATACTTTCTATTTTCTCTTTTTCTCTTTCTTGGTTTTTTTTATTCTTTATACTCTCTTTTTTCTCTTTTTCTCTTTCTTGGTTTTTTTATTCTTATACTCTCTTTTTTCTCTTTTTCTCTTTCTTGGTTTTTTTATTCTTATACTCTCTTTTTTCTCTTTTTCTCTTTCTTGGTTTTTTTATTCTTCATACTCTCTTTTTTTCTCTTTTTCTCTTTCTTGTTTTTTTTTAATTCTTTATATCGATCTTTTTATTTTATGACAATTCTTCCTTTCTCTCACTTTTGTCTTATTCTTTCCTTCAATCTTTTTTTTTCTTTTTCTCTTTCTTTCTTATTACTCTTTCTTTTTACACTTCTTTTTCTTTTTCGGTTCTGTTTCAATGTCATTCATCTATTTTCCTTGTTTTGGTTTTATATTTATTCTATTCTTTCTTGCATTTGAGTAAAGCTTTTTTCTGAGTGAAACTTTTATGTTTTCTTTTCTTATTATTGTTTCATTTACTCATTTTATTTCACTTCTATGCAGTTTACCATGTTTCTATTCCAATTCTCCATCCTTCACACGATTTTGAAATTGACAAGTTTTACCATTTCACTGAAGCAGACATTAAATATATGAGAGTATTATCACTTCCACTACCTTCTTTCTTCCTTTCTTAACTCTTATTTTTTCATTTACACATTTTCTTTCACTTGCATGCATTTTTCCATGTTTCTATTCCAATCCTCCATCTTTCACTTAAATTTAAAGATTTTTCTCCTTCTCATTTTCTCTTTTTGTTCTCAAAATTTTCCTTCTGATTTCATTGATTGTTTTTTTAATTCTCTCCTGCTATTTCCCATCCACTCAGTTCATCCTTTCTAACAATTCATCTCTTTCATTCAAAATCATGTTTGTATGTAATTAAATGTACCTGTATTCATTAGGGATTACCTTTACCCTCAGAGGGTTGTTGGTGCACTACAATCGTCTATACATAATTTCTGACGTGTAAAATACACACAGACATATGTACATAATTGCTGGTTGCCCATTTTCTGAGCATACCTGCCTGCTGGGGCAGCTAGCTGGTTTCTGTTGTGCAAACAGATACTCAGGCATGTTTGGGATTAATCACCATCGAGTGGCAATAGTCTGTTTCATACTTGAATGCAATCTTCAGGCTATCTGCATTGCATTATAGTTCAAGTAACAGATATAAGTACTTCTGTTATAATCCAACTTAAATGGGGAAAAGTTTGTGTTCAATCATGAAACAGACTGTTACCACACAGTGTTGATATGATTGTCCACCCTATAAATATAGCATACCTTAAAACTACATTTTTCCATATATATATGTTCATGTATGTATGTATGTATGTATGTATCTATCTATCTATCTATCTATCTATCTATCTATCTATATATATATATATATATATATATATATATATATATATATATATTTAGTTGAATGGATATGAATTTGTGACCCTGGGATTCATGGTTATGTGATCCTCAGACAAGTTTGTCTGAGGATCGCATTAGCATGAAAAATTGTTAGACAATTACGTTTCGAAATCCTTTAAGAGTATCTATTTTAATATCATAAAATAAATATTATTATTTCACTCTACTATCTATTGAGCCCTCTTTTAAATTAAATGTTATGTACAGTGGAATCACTCCATTTGTTCTCATTTTAGCTGTGTGTGTATATATATATATATATATATATATATATATATATACATGTATGTATGTATGTATGTAAGTATTGGCTATCTCTTGGCAACAAATATTCATGAAACAAACTGTCGCCACTCACTCTGGATATGGAGCACTTTTATATATAAATAAGGTATATTTCGGCAACAAGCTATATTATTTTTTTCTGATAACTTTTAAATATTACTACATTTGTTTTCAGAGATTTCTCTGTACGTAGTTATGCAAGTGTGTTTATATTTCCAGCATTCTCACATTTAATGGAACCAATTTCAAGTCACTGGGGCTGATGCCATATAAACAAATATAGCAACATTTAAAAGTACTTGGGAAAAAATAATATAAAATAAAAGTTAATGTAAATTTGGGCAAATATAGTAAATAATGATCAACTCTCCCGTCGAACTCGACGTATGAGGGTCAGGCAGATCAGTTCCCAGAAACTGACAGCCCAACACCGACACATGAGATTTGATTATAGTGGTGAAGGCTTTGTGCAGGGCCATCCACACTTTTTGGAGGGACGAATACAGGGACCTGGTGCAGCGAGTGCCACAAGGTCTCCAAATGACCCTCCGCAGGTTTTGAATTCAGAGTTGTCCTTCTCCTAGACCAGTTGCCATCCAAGGCTATAGAACCCAGTCTGTTCTGCTATTTACCCATAGTTGGAGGGAGAAGAAGAGGATTCACACCTTTCCCAAGGATATTAGCACGTAAGTGAATGAAATGGATTCGACTGGAATTTGAACTCGGCTCTCCGATTCCTCAATCCAAGCCGTTATCCATTACTCCACCGTGCCTATATATATGTATATATATATATGTGTAGATATGTCATTGATATTTCTATATTCTGATGCATATATTTGTATTTAAATTATATTTATGTTTGCATTTTTAGGTATGCAAGCATGTATACATACATACATACATACATACATACATATATTATTATTATTATTATTATTATTATTATTATTATTATTATTATTATTATTATTATTATTATTATAATAATAATAATAATAATAATAATAATGATAACAATAATAATAATAATAATAATAATAATAATAATAATAATGATGATAATAATAATAATAATGATAATGATAATAATAATAATAATAATAATAATAATAATAATAGCTGGCCATTTGTATTCGAGGATACCCACCTATTGCAGATGCTTGCTTAGGTGCATTTGTGTTTTTTCGACACCCACAGAGCCAACCTGTGGTTTATACTGCAACTATGCTGAGCATACCTAGGTTACACTTTCTGGGAGAGAGCATGTTATCTAGCGTAATCAATAATTTGAACAAGGCCAACACACCCAAAACTTTGGTCATGATAACTTGTGACTTCATGCTAGCACAGCTATCAACAGCCCCCAAAGTTTCCATCTACCCAATTTCACTCACACGGCTTGGGTCAACCTGTGGTATGGATAACAGGTACTTTCCAAAAAGGCCACAAGCTGGGATCGTCCAACCTCCAGACCGATGATATCTACTTCCTGACAAATCAACAGTGGTGAGATTCAAACTCGAGTCTCATGGTCAGAAAACAAACATTCTAACCACTATACATATATATCTATATCTCTCTCTATATATGTATATATTTATATATAGCCATATGAAATGGGAACAAATGAAATATAAATTACAATGTTTGTAACATTAATTTAAAAGAAGGCTCAATACAAAATTAGAGCTGTATTCTTCTAAATTTATTTACATTTTAAATTTTAAATTTCTATAAATTATATACTAACCAGTCATTTGAGATGAGATGTTGGCACACATCAAAACATGATTGCATTTATGTAGCGTTTATTCTCATGTTGATGTAATTATCCTAAAATGAAGTATGTATATGTGTATATATATATATATATATATATATATATATATATTATTATTATTATTATTATTATTATCCCTCCATCAACAAGTAAATAGATTGCTCCTTCCCCTTGTCTGTGACATTCAATGGAATAGAATAATAGAAAGATTGCTTCCTAAATATACAATATTCATTTTGTATATATACATATATTCATATATATATATATGTGTGTGTGTGTGTGTGTGTATATATATATATATATATATATATATATGTAATACTATTAATATTATATGAAAAGTTTACTTAATTTTTAAATATCAATTTAAAATAAAATAAAAGATATGATAAAATTGATATTTAAAAGTTAAGTAATTTTTTCATATAATATTAATGGTCTATTTTAATATTATTTTATTATTTTTAATACTGAGCACTATATATAAAAATATCTGCTGTTTCTTAAATCTTAAATCTTAAATCTTATATCTTATATATATATATATATATATATATATATATATATATATGTACACAAAGATCCAAATCATTTATGAATTTGCATATCTCCTTTATGGAACTGTGCTCCATAAAACCACACTCATGAATAAGTATAATGGACATGACACTACATGTCTGTCTAGAAGACTCACGTTAAGCTTCTCTAACCATAGTTCAGTTTGGACCCATTTAAACACACACAGAAATCTACCCAACTCCATCTGCAACATGCTTGTAGAAAATACAAGTGTAATAGACTCTTTCACAACTAGAAAAATGACTAAAAATAATAAAAGTGCAACTAATAACAAAAAAATTCCAACACTCAATAACATTAACTATGAACACGGCCACGATGTGCTGCCCATGTTTGAAAATAAAAGAAAACATTACCATCACTCTAGAAACATATATAAAAATCTACAGTCAGTTAAAAATAAAAAAAATATATCTCTATCTATAAAAGGCAGGATGTGTGTGAATGCATGGCCACAATTTTCGACGGATTTTTCACCAAATTTACATGCACATGCTCCAAGTTAGTGGCAAGGCCAAAACTGACTTTGCATTTTCCAACTCTCATCGATAGTGGAAATAATCGATTTTATCATGCTTCTACGGCAGTTTTCATGTAGTTTGCGGCCATTTTCTATCAGGGAAACTGCTAATGTAGCTGAAACATGCTGTTACCACTTTGACCAAAGAGCTTGCATTGATAAAGCAATGTTTGAATTAACTACACATCTAACAAGCTTGTGTAAATGGTTGTAAGAACAGGGATTAGGAGAGATAACAAAAAACAAAAACTTAATGAGTTACAAAGGACAGGAAATTGTAGAGAGCCATGATCACCCATGTCTTGAAGATATACAGCGCATAGAAGAATTCTGAATATTAAATAAGATTGGTTTTTAATAATTCATAGTAAGGAGAGTAATAATAATAATAATATAAGTCATAGAATGGAGAGTAATAATAATAATATAAGTCATATCGGGAGAGTAATAATATAAGTCATATAGGGGAGTAATAATAATAATATAAGTCATATCGGGAGAGTAATAATATAAGTCATATAGGGAGAGTAATAATAATAATATAAGTCATATCGGGAGAGTAATAATAATAAGTCATATAGGGAGAGTAATAATAATAATAGAAGTCATATAGGGAGAGTAATAATAATAATCAATACAGAGAAACCCCTTTTTCAATGTAGTATATCTTTAATTAGTCTATTTATGCATTTCTTAATAGGTATGTTAGTGCACAGAAATTTAACAACTTGACTGGTTTGGATATTAAATCTTATGCATTAAAATGCCTGTTAACAAATGCTTAGATTTACAAAAGAAACATCTAGTAGAATCTGGCACAATAATCTCTCACTATAGATCAAGAAAATTATGCAGAGAAATATATATTAACAGAATGACAGGAAAAAGAACAAATAGGAAATGTTTATCAATCTAATGTTTCAGTTTTATTCATTTCTTTGTAGAAGCTTTAATAGAACTATTACATGTTGGATTAATAAACATTTCCTATTTGTTCTTTATGCTTTCACATTATATGCACACACACACACACACACACACACACATACATACATACATATACATACATACATATATATATATATATATTCTACAATTTAAAACTTAATAGAGATTTGATTTAGATTTCTAAATAGGTAATTTTAATTTTTTACTTTTAATTTTAATTTCAAATTTTATAAATCTTTTAATATCTATGATAACCTTGCTTAGTTGTCAAATTTTTCGAATCACCCTATACTTGTATCTTGATTGGCTACTCTAGCTTATGTAACAGCGTTTACTCCTAGCTAAGGATCGTTGATTAATTTGAAAGTTTTAAAACCATTTATTCTATGTTCTATATCATCACTTGACAAGACACAAGAAGTGTTGAAACAAAATGGCTACTTTTGTCGTGATTTTATAACATATTTATGTTGTAATATTCAAATAAATAATTATATCTGCTCTACTCTGTATTGAGCACTCTTTAAAGAATATTAATTGTTGGTTATTGGATTTCACTCCGTATATACCAATCCTAAACTTGTATATATATATATATATATATATATATATATATATATATATATATATATATATATATATATATATTAAAAAGAAGAGAGAAAATGCAAACGTTTTTGGTTGTAATGTGGATTTTTTTTTTTAAATATATATTATGCTTTATTTTCCCCATGGAAAATAAAGCATAATATATATTTAAAAAAAAATCTTTTGTGGTTTCTCTCTTCTTTTTAATATACATACTTTTCTTTTGTTGGAACAACTATAACCTTTACTCTTTTTATATATATATATATATATATATATATATATATATATATATATATATATATATATATATATATATATATATATATATATATATATAATATATATATATATATATATATATATAGATAGATAGATAGATATGTATAAAATGCAAAGCTCTCCTATAAAATGATCATTCTGAGAGTCATTGGTGTGTTTATTTGTTTATTCAAAAATAGTTACATAAAAATTCACCTTCCTCTGTGCCAGGAGCTGATAGTTTAGAGAAAAATTTCCGACTGATGCCAAATCTGTCGGGTTTTGATCCTGGGTTGAGGTAGTCAGATGACTAGTAACACTGATGAGCTTTTATACTGCGAAACAGTCTGTCTTTGAATGACTATATATATATATATATATATATACATATATATATATATATATATATATATATATATATATATATATGTATATTGTAGTGTGAATTTGTTAGGAAAATAAAAGATTCCTATAAATTTAGACACACACTAAAACACATATTTAATTAAAATAAATCAAAAGAATAAAAAAGGGCTCGGATGTGCAAAACTTTTGGACAGTTTTTACACACTTTGTGTCCAGAAAAGAAAACACTTGTACAAACACAAGACATATTAAATAAAATGCTTAACTGGAATACGTTGAAAGTAGTTATTATATGCATACATATATATATATATATATATATATATATATATATATATATGTATATAATTATTATTATTGTAAATTTATATATATATATATATATATATATATAAATTTACTCTTTAGTATTTCAAGATATTTTTGTTTAATTTTAGTAAATATATCTGTTAAAATGTTATGTCAATGATATTTTCATTTTTGTGTAATTTAGACAATTTATCCATAACATCCTGTATATATATATATATATATATATATATATATATATATATATATATATATAGTTGTAGAGTAGATAAATGAAACAGCCAAATATAAGCAGGTGTGTATGTATGTGCTGGTGTGCATATGCAGCCAAACAAATAAATAATCATTAAATTTATACATGAGGTGTAAACATTATACTGCTCAATGCAGTTATACAGAGAAAAGATATGTATTAATTAGTACATGTACACACACCTACGTTTTTGGCATGCAACTACAGTTTAACCGGGTGGTGTTCCCAGTTCGTCAGGCACAGGGTCCGTGCCTGATGAACTGGGAACACCACCAAGCGCAAATATAGTTTCACGCCAAAAACTTAGGTACACATATATGTACTAATTAATACATATATACATACATATATATATATATATATATATATATATATATATATATATATATATATATATGAATAAAGACAGAAGGAAACTTTGCATTTTATCTTCTCATGTCATATATTTTACTTTGCAACAAGTAATTATAAACAGGCATAAAAATGTTGTTGGTTTTACAGAATTTTAAATTTAAGTACACTCATGAATATAAATCAGAGTAAAAGAAAAATCAAAGTAAATTATCAAGAATATTAAGTGATTTAATTTAATGTCTAATAAAGAAAAGTGAGTAAATCATATTGTTTAATTTTTTATAATATAATTATTATTTATATGAATTTATTTTGAGATTAATTTATGTATTATATATTTTAAATGATAGAAGTTTTTAAATTTAACCATTTCCTTTTAATTTTTTATAGTCATGTATGTTCACTTGGGAAGGGAGTATTTCTTTGAGAAAAGGAGAAATTTTGAAAAATCTGGGGTGTATATTCATATTTTGGTAATATTCAATAACTGCACTATCAAAAGTTTCATATTTATATATATATATATATATATATATATATATATATATACACACAAATACATGTATATATCATCCTTTTTCCTTTTTTATTCTTGTCTTTCTTGGTGACATTTTTGTATTTATGTATTTTCTTTCTATTGCATGATAGTTCTTTGTTCTTGATTTTAATTTGCACCTCTCTTCCATTCTGTTTTGTATATCTACATATTACCTGGCTTCTTACACAATCTCTCATTTATACTTTACTTCTGCATGTATTTGTCTTTTTTTTTATTCATCTATTTCATGTGCTTCACTATTTCTTTGAGCCTGCCATGATATCACTTTTGCCAAGTGATATCGCTAACAACATCAGTGAAGCCATTTTAAGCCAAGCACTGTGTTTGACATCACTTCCCCCAGGACTGGAAAAAAGAAAAAGACAAATCATATCAAACCAGTTTTATCATGGGTGTCACCAATCAGTCCGTTTCATCTCTCTCTATCTTTCTCTCAATTTTTTTTTTTTTAATTTTTATCTTTTTTTCTTCCAAAATTCTTCCCAAGATTCATTTCTCTATCATTCCTCCTCTTTTTGACTTGTGTGGAAACTAAAAGATACATTTACAAAAGTGCCTTTCAATTTTCTAACTGTTTTTATGTCCTGATTTTCATTTCATTTTATCTATTTCTTCCAATGATTTTTGTCAATTCTTTTCATAGATATTTCACATTTTCTTTTTTGCTCCAGTGTCAGTTGTTTAGTCCTCATAAAGACTACTTTCAAAGGCTAAATCTTTGAGCAGCTATGCCACACAAAACCAGAAAGCTGGTGCCATGCAATCATTTGGAAAACAAACATGTGAGCAAAATCAAATAAATTCACTTTGAATTTAAAACACTGAGTAGAGAAATTAGTAAATTTCTCTTGGTTCATAACATGGACCAACTTTAACTTTTAAGAAAAAAATGATAGTTGCAATCACTAATATTCAATGAATACAAATCATTTCTTCTTCTTCTTATTATTATTATTATTATTACGCTCCACCTCCTTCTCCTCCTCCTTTTCACGATTTCTCTTGCACTTTCTTCCTCATCCTCGCACCAACCTTTTTTGTTTGGTTTTTTAATATCTTCATTTGTATTTTCCGATTCTATTTAATGCCTATTTTTCTCTCTCTTTCTGCCTCTCTGTCTCTCACAATTACTCTTTTCTCATCTCTCTTGTAAAACTTTCCAAACACACACACATACACACACACACACATACACACACACACACATACTCAAACAAAAAAAACAATAACAAAAAACAACAAAAAATAACCTTTGGTATGTTGGTGTAGAGTAATAAGTAAAACTAAGTTATTTTTGTAAAGTACTGCCCAAGTATTGTGTGTTTGACCCTCAAAGTTATCTCCCAGCTCAGATCCTATCACACCCAGCTAAGTTTAGTAAATAAAATCTGTGTAAATAACATCTATTTGGTGGCTGAGATAGTTGCATATTACCCAGTGTAGTCAAAGGTTAGTGTTAAACAAAAATTCAAATGTTGATTTTCAAGGCAGTCAGGCAAGTTGTTCCCTTTAAGAAGATTGGAGCATTACAGTCTTCCCACACTATCACATTCCCAATATTGCATCTTATGTTACCAGACAAGGCTAAGTCAACATTACGCAGCATTCATATTTAATTTTATGATTTTTCATTCTTATAATTTCATTTACTTTTATTTCTCTCGTTTCAATTGGCTTACACCCATATGATACTTAAACATTGATTCTTGTACAATTACTGGGGTTAAGCAATGTGGAGCCTAGTCAGTACATAGATGAGTGACTGTCTGGAAATATCAGTTGCTGTAAGTTTGGACATGTGGGTGGTGTAATGGATAATGGCTCGGAGAATTGAGTTTCAATCCCAGTCAGGTTCATTATATTCACTTATGCACAAATAACCTTGGCAAAGGTATAAATCTCCATCTTCTCCTCCTAGCTATGTGGTAATTAGTAAGACTTGTATCAGTAAATCATTATTATCTTAAAAAAAATTCTTACACTCTATATATTTTCAGACTTTAAATAAAAGGCAAAAAGTTGATAAACCATAAAAAAACAAATCAATTCAATCCAAAATCTTGATTCAATTGCTTTCAGCTTTTCTCATATCGATCTCTATCTTATTAATCATTTCAGTTTTCTTTGTCTTTGTGTCTTTTGTCTTGTTTCTTTTTAGTCTTTTTTTTTTGTAACATTATTCATCTATTTCACATTTTGTCCTTTTACTTTCAACCTTATCTCTCAATGTTTCTCTCTTCTTGTCCCATTCCCTTTCAGCTATATTCATCTCTCACTTATTTCTCTCTAAATAACCATTGTATTTCTCTTACGTTCTCTTCCTCTCCCTTGTTTCACTTATTCTTTTTTTCTTTTTAAATTCATCTATTTCACATTTTGTCCTTTTACTTTCAACCTTATCTCACAATGTTTCTCTCTTCTTGTCCCATTCCCTTTCAGCTATATTCATCTCTCACTTATTTCTCTCTAAATAACCATTGTATTTCTCTTATGTTCTCTTCCTCTCCCTTGTTTCACTTATTATTTTTTCTTTTTAAATTCATCTATTTCACATTTTGTCCTTTTACTTTCAACCTTATCTCACAATGTTTCTCTCTTCTTGTCCGATTCCCTTTCAGCTATATTCATCTCACACTTATTTCTCTCTAAATAACCATTGTATTTCTCTCAACTTCTCTTCCTCTCCCTTGTTTCACTTATTCTTTTTTTCTTTTTAAATTCATCTATTTCACATTTTGTCCTTTTACTTTCAACCTTATCTCTCAATGTTTCTCTCTTCTTGTCCCTTTCCCTTTCAGCTATATTCATCTCTCACTTATTTCTCTCTAAATAACCATTTTATTTCTCTTACGTTCTCTTCCTCTCCCTTGTTTCACTTATTCTTTTTTTCTTTTTAAATTCATCTATTTCACATTTTGTCCTTTTACTTTCAACCTTATCTCACAATGTTTCTCTCTTCTTGTCCCATTCCCTTTCAGCTATATTCATCTCTCACTTATTTCTCTCTAAATAACCATTGTATTTCTCTTACGTTCTCTTCCTCTCCCTTGTTTCACTTATTCTTTTTTTCTTTTTAAATTCATCTATTTCACATTTTGTCCTTTTACTTTCAACCTTATCTCACAATGTTTCTCTCTTCTTGTCCCATTCCCTTTCAGCTATATTCATCTCACACTTATTTCTCTCTAAATAACCATTGTATTTCTCTCAACTTCTCTTCCTCTCCCTTGTTTCACTTATTCTTTTTTTCTTTTTAAATTCATCTATTTCACATTTTGTCCTTTTACTTTCAACCTTATCTCTCAATGTTTCTCTCTTCTTGTCCCATTCCCTTTCAGCTATATTCATCTCTCACTTATTTCTCTCTAAATAACCATTTTATTTCTCTTACGTTCTCTTCCTCTCCCTTGTTTCACTTATTCTTTTTTTCTTTTTAAATTCATCTATTTCACATTTTGTCCTTTTACTTTCAACCTTATCTCTCAATGTTTCTCTCTTCTTGTCCCATTCCCTTTCAGCTATATTCATCTCTCACTTATTTCTCTCTAAATAACCATTTTATTTCTCTTACGTTCTCTTCCTCTCCCTTGTTTCACTTATTCTTTATTTCTTTTTAAATTCATCTATTTCACATTTTGTCCTTTTACTTTCAACCTTATCTCTCAATGTTTCTCTCTTCTTGCCCCTTTCCTTTTCAGCTATATTCATCTCTCACTTATTTCTCTCTAAATAACCATTCTATTTCTCTTACGTTCTCTTCCTCTCCCTTGTTTCACTTATTCTTTTTTTCTTTTTAAATTCATCTATTTCACATTTTGTCCTTTTACTTTCAACCTTATCTCTCAATGTTTCTCTCTTCTTGTCCCATTCCCTTTCAGCTATATTCATCTCTCACTTATTTCTCTCTAAATAACCATTTTATTTCTCTTACGTTCTCTTCCTCTCCCTTGTTTCACTTATTGTTTTTTTCTTTTTAAATTCATCTATTTCACATTTTGTCCTTTTACTTTCAACCTTATCTCACAATGTTTCTCTCTTCTTGTCCCATTCCCTTTCAGCTATATTCATCTCTCAATTATTTCTCTCTAAATAACCATTTTATTTCTCTTACGTTCTCTTCCTCTCCCTTGTTTCACTTATTCTTTTTTTCTTTTTAAATTCATCTATTTCACATTTTGTCCTTTTACTTTCAACCTTATCTCACAATGTTTCTCTCTTCTTGTCCCATTCCCTTTCAGCTATATTCATCTCTCACTTATTTCTCTCTAAATAACCATTGTATTTCTCTTACGTTCTCTTCCTCTCCCTTGTTTCACTTATTCTTTTTTTCTTTTTAAATTCATCTATTTCACATTTTGTCCTTTTACTTTCAACCTTATCTCACAATGTTTCTCTCTTCTTGTCCCATTCCCTTTCAGCTATATTCATCTCACACTTATTTCTCTCTAAATAACCATTGTATTTCTCTCAACTTCTCTTCCTCTCCCTTGTTTCACTTATTCTTTTTTTCTTTTTAAATTCATCTATTTCACATTTTGTCCTTTTACTTTCAACCTTATCTCTCAATGTTTCTCTCTTCTTGTCCCATTCCCTTTCAGCTATATTCATCTCTCACTTATTTCTCTCTAAATAACCATTTTATTTCTCTTACGTTCTCTTCCTCTCCCTTGTTTCACTTATTCTTTTTTTCTTTTTAAATTCATCTATTTCACATTTTGTCCTTTTACTTTCAACCTTATCTCTCAATGTTTCTCTCTTCTTGTCCCATTCCCTTTCAGCTATATTCATCTCTCACTTATTTCTCTCTAAATAACCATTTTATTTCTCTTACGTTCTCTTCCTCTCCCTTGTTTCACTTATTCTTTATTTCTTTTTAAATTCATCTATTTCACATTTTGTCCTTTTACTTTCAACCTTATCTCTCAATGTTTCTCTCTTCTTGCCCCTTTCCTTTTCAGCTATATTCATCTCTCACTTATTTCTCTCTAAATAACCATTCTATTTCTCTTACGTTCTCTTCCTCTCCCTTGTTTCACTTATTCTTTTTTTCTTTTTAAATTCATCTATTTCACATTTTGTCCTTTTACTTTCAACCTTATCTCTCAATGTTTCTCTCTTCTTGTCCCATTCCCTTTCAGCTATATTCATCTCTCACTTATTTCTCTCTAAATAACCATTTTATTTCTCTTACGTTCTCTTCCTCTCTCTTGTTTCACTTATTCTTTTTTCTTTTTAAATTCATCTATTTCACATTTTGTCCTTTTACTTTCAACCTTATCTCTCAATGTTTCTCTCTTCTTGTCCCATTCCCTTTCAGCTATATTCATCTCTCACTTATTTCTCTCTAAATAACCATTTTATTTCTCTTACGTTCTCTTCCTCTCCCTTGTTTCACTTATTGTTTTTTTCTTTTTAAATTCATCTATTTCACATTTTGTCCTTTTACTTTCAAGCTTATCTCACAATGTTTCTCTCTTCTTGTCCCATTCCCTTTCAGCTATATTCATCTCTCAATTATTTCTCTCTAAATAACCATTGTATTTCTCTCACGTTCTCTTCCTCTCCCTTGTTTCACTTATTCTTTTTTTCTTTTTAAATTCATCTATTTCACATTTTGTCCTTTTACTTTCAACCTTATCTCTCAATGTTTCTCTCTTCTTGTCCCATTCCCTTTCAGCTATATTCATCTCACACTTATTTCTCTCTAAATAACCATTGTATTTCTCTCAACTTCTCTTCCTCTCCCTTGTTTCACTTATTCTTTTTTTCTTTTTAAATTCATCTATTTCACATTTTGTCCTTTTACTTTCAACCTTATCTCACAATGTTTCTCTCTTCTTGTCCCATTCCCTTTCAGCTATATTCATCTCTCACTTATTTCTCTCTAAATAACCATTTTATTTCTCTCACCTTCTCTTCCTTTCCCTTGTTTCACTTATTCTTTTTTTCTTTTTAAATTCATCTATTTCACATTTTGTGCTTTTACTTTCAACCTTATCTCTCAATGTTTCTCTCTTCTTGTCCCATTCCCTTTCAGCTATACTCATCTCTCACTTATTTCTCTCTAAATAACCATTGTATTTCTCTCAACTTCTCTTCCTCTCCCTTGTTTCACTTATTCTTTTTTTATTTTTAAATTCATCTATTTCACATTTTGTCCTTTTACTTTCAACCTTATCTCTCAATGTTTCTCTCTTCTTGTCCCATTCCCTTTCAGCTATATTCATCTCACACTTATTTCTCTCTAAATAACCATTTTATTTCTCTCACCTTCTCTTCCTCTCCCTTGTTTCACTTATTCTTTTTTTCTTTTTATATTCATCTATTTCACATTTTGTCCTTTTACTTTCAACCTTATCTCACAATGTTTCTCTCTTCTTGTCCCTTTCCCTTTCAGCTATATTCATCTCTCACTTATTTCTCTCTAAATAACCATTGTATTTCTCTCAACTTCTCTTCCTCTCCCTTGTTTCACTTATTCTTTTTTTCTTTTTATATTCATCTATTTCACATTTTGTCCTTTTACTTTCAACCTTATCTCACAATGTTTCTCTCTTCTTGTCCCTTTCCCTTTCAGCTATATTCATCTCTCACTTATTTCTCTCTAAATAACCATTGTATTTCTCTCACGTTCCCTTCCTCTCCCTTGTTTCACTTATTCTTTTTTTCTTTTTAAATTCATCTATTTCACATTTTGTCCTTTTACTTTCAACCTTATCTCACAATGTTTCTCTCTTCTTGTCCCTTTCCCTTTCAGCTATATTCATCTCTCACTTATTTCTCTCTAAATAACCATTGTATTTCTCTCACGTTCTCTTCCTCTCCCTTGTTTCACTTATTCTTTTTTTCTTTTTAAATTCATCTATTTCACATTTTGTCCTTTTACTTTCAACCTTAACTCACAATGTTTCTCTCTTTTTGTCCCATTCCCTTTCAGCTATATTCATCTCTCACTTATTTCTCTCTAAATAACCATTGTATTTCTCTCAACTTCTCTTCCTCTCCCTTGTTTCACTTATTCTTTTTTTCTTTTTAAATTCATCTATTTCACATTTTGTCCTTTTACTTTCAAACTTAACTTATCTCTGAATGTTTTCCTTTTCTCCATGTCTGTCTTTCTTTATTTCTTATTAAAACTCTTCTTGCGAGCTTTATCACTCCACTTTTCAGTTCTCGATTAACATTAATCAAAATCTCTCATTTTTAAAAATAAAACATGCATTACCAACTTAATGCATTATCCCAAATCTGCCATATATATTCAGCAATCCGTTTAAACCAAAAAAGCATCAGCAATAATTATAATGAAATAGCTTAATTAAAATCTGATCATTTTTTTCCACACAGATTTTCCTCTTTTTATTAATTACCTCCTAGATTAACAAATTAACTTTAGGGACTTCTTTGATTGTTTCTTTTCCTTTATTGCATTTTTGGGCAAAAGTTTGAATATATTGATAAATTTCTTCAGAAAGAAATATCTTTCTTTGCAATTTTAAACTACTTAATTTATTTCAATATACCATTTTTATCTTTGCTAAACACTTTTCTCATGACATTTATCAAAGAAGAGGAAGCAAAGAAAAGAAAAATGTTTAAAAGTTAAAAATTTGACAAGAAAAGAAATTGATGAAAGAAGTAACTTGGAAAGGTGCTGCTTAAAGGTTATTAGAGAAATTCATCTTGAAGGAAATTTCCTTCTTTTTATCTCATTACTCCAGAATTTTGCCAAGTAACTGCCGTAGTCTGATGCTTTTACTTCTTTTTCTTAAAATAATTTTAAAAAATTCTTTGACTTTTTTGTTTATAGTTTCTGCAGATTTCACATGCCAAATAATTTATCGTAACCACCAGTTAAAGGCATTTGTTGGTTTATTTGGCACATATCAACAGTAAGGTGTGGTTAAAGAGAATATTTATCAAACCAATGACAATTAATTTGTTCCTGATTGGGAAATCCCAATGTATAGTAGCCTTATGACAGATTTGTTGTAAAAGCCAGCAATAAATTTTACTTTTGAGTTTGGTAGCTTATTAATTGAAGCATTCAATTTTTTTTTTCCTAATTGTTAACTGGGAAGTATTTTAAAAAGAGGGCAGAAAGGGCAACACGGAAATCCAAAGATAGCCAAGAATGCATTCCAAAAGCTAAGCAAAGTATTAAGAAACAGAAAAATTTAATTCACAACAAAAAAAAACAAACTTTTTATGTAATATGCTGGACTATCTCCTCACAGATAAAGAAGAAACCAGGTAGCAGAAATGTGATTCTACAGAAGGATGCTGAGGATACCATGTACTGAACATGTGAGCAATGACAAAGTTTTAAAGAAAATGGAAACACAAAGGAAACATGCTTAACATCAAGAAGAGACAGTTGAAATTTCTAGGGCACATAATGAGATAAGAGAGCTTGGAAAATCTGATACTCACAGGACAGATTGAAGGCAAGAGGAACAGAGGAGAACAATGCATAACATTCTTAGAGCACTTGAATAAATGAATGGTGGAACAATGTTTAGGAGAAATAACAATAAAAATTTATTAAGAGCTAGGAAATGTTGGAGAGCCATGATCATTACTCACATGCTTCAACCTTTCTATTCTCAGCATCCTTCTGTAGAATCATATTTCCATAAGGAAATTGTCCAGAATTCACTGCCTTATAGACTGATTGATATTACACAGTAGCTCAGCACTCTTTTCTCTGTTTCTAAGTAAATTTTCCTGTTTCTTATACTTTGCTTAGTTTTTAGAAAGCATCTTTTTTCTAGTGAGCCTTTGAAATTTGGCGTTATATTTTCTGTCGTCTGTTAAATCAGAAGATGTCTGATATTTTAGAGATAGGATGAGGACTATGTTTTTGCTTTACTTTAATTAACTAAGCAGCAAGAATGAAGGGAGTTACATATGAAATTTACTAAACTTAGTTGAATAAGAAGCAAAGCAAAATTGAAACAAATAGGAGGGGTTAGAAAAATTGGGGTGCTTCAGTCTTGCAACTGATGTATGTCTATTTGCAACAAGAAATTAACATTTGAGATTCTGGCTACAATTGAACATTGACTATTAGGAAAGGTAGGAAATTAAACTTTAAGCCAACCAGGCCATATATTTACCAAGAATATTACTTGATTGATTATATGCTTTCAGAAAAATAACATACAAATCTTTTGCCAAAATCCCAAGTTAGCAAAATTAAAATCCTGTCTTAAATCAGGCTTATGAAATCAACATGTATTTAAAAATACAGTTTATCTGTGCCAGCAAATACAAACTGCAATATTTAATTAATTTCCAGCATGAATAATTTAGGACTTTTATCTTTACAATTGTTACCTGTAATGAAGAATACTGCCTTTTAAATAATTCAAAGTAAAATATCCAAAGAAAGTTAGTAAGAAATAAAAAACAGCAAAGAAATAAAAAAAAACATTAACAGATTGATCAATTCTACTTATTAATGAGATATTCCATTGTTATGACAACATCAGGCATTTTTACTTATTGGTTTCAGATAATGCCAACAAACATTCATTGCTAAAAAGGGAGAATGGGCTACATGACAAATAAATATACAGAATCATATTTTCTATGGCAAATTCCATGTAGCTTCAGGATATACGTTACCATGTTTTTCTCGGCTTCCTTTCTTTAATATTTATAAAGTGACATTGACATCTTTTGAAAGGTAATGGAGTGATTTTCTGTTGCCTTCTCTTTGATTCTGAATCCAGAATTCACCTTCACCTATTAGCCATCCAAGACTAATTGCTATCTTTCTCAGAGTATCAGTGCAAAAGTAAACACAACAGACCAGGAAGGAATTTGAACTCAGCTGACCAATTCCTTGTTACACACTGGTTACCATTATGCTATATGTATATAAAAAGGTTTACTAGGATTCATGTTATAAAATATATTATTTATAATAGGGATTTTTCTTATTTTTTTAAGAGACATTTTAAAGGAATTTAGTGAAACTATGATGCTGGGGAGTGAGAATATTTGGTGATTTGTTAAAAGTGAAACACCTTATAGAAAATGAAAATCTGTTGATTTGTAGATAATCTGGTATTTCCATTGTAGATTTGATAGAAGAGATCTGTCAGTATTTTGCAGTTACAGCCACTAAAATTTGTTTGGTGGAATGATGCGGGTTCAAAGATGGATCCACATTGACAATAGTTGGCTTCTTTTTATCAGTATGCTTCTAGTCATGAATACAAGATAGGTATCTTTTTATGTCCCAGATTTTCAATGGCTAGTTCTTTCTTTTTGGCTATCATAAATAGTTCAGAAGACGAGACAAGACATGAGTTGATCAAGCTACGCCGCTTGCCTTACTGTCTAATATTGATATGATTTGATAAATAAATGTTGTGATTCGATTTTAGGCCATTCTTATCTGCCAAAATTTGTCTTAGAAGAAACCCCTTCTTTTTCTGCCATATTTTAATGCCATTTATTAACCAACTTGTCTTCTGAATAGTTTGTGGTACTTGGATATGTAAATCCTTTTGGCAGGTCATTGACTTGTTTTTGACAACAATCTGACACAGAGAATCAAGATGTTCACCTTTTTAGATTTATTTTCCTTTTTTTAATTTCTTTATTCAAGATAGAAGCTAAACCGAATATGACAAGTCAATCAAAATCATTCTCCATTAACCGAGTTTTATACTATTTAATTATTATATTTTTTTTTATTTTGCCATCATTTTTATATTTTATCTAGTATTTTGTTCTTTTATTTTTGGCAAATATATTTTGCAGTTTCTTATTTCATTTTGCAAATTTTACTCAGACAAAAATAGAAAAAAATGCTGAAGAATGCAGAAGTGAGAATTTTGTCTACTCCGAGTATTTCATAGTAAAATTCTTTCTTTTTTTTTTTTCATCTAATTCTTATTACTTTGTCTCAAGACTTTTGTGCTCAACTAAGTAGTGAGATACCATATCCTCATTAAAGCACAAAAGCTACAAGCACAACAAAAAATGCCAATAAATATAATTCAGGTACAAAAGTTGTCTATATAAGTATTTTTTACAGGTTTTAATTTCTCATTTGAAAAAAAAATCAATTGCATTTTTTCTTCTTTTTCATTTTTTTTTAATGAAAACTGGAATTTTATTTTTGATCTCATTAAAGAAAAACTTTTTGAAACTACCCCACAAAAAATGTACTTGTCTAGGAATTCTGAATTATTTTTTCTGCCTAAAAAATTTTAATTAAATTGTTCCTCACTTTACCTTTTTTTACTTATTAAAGATTTAATGTTATTTTTAGTTACAAAAATGCTAACAGTTTCATACTTATATGTGTAAAAAGGTTCATTCATTCATTCATTTCTTTTTTACACATGTGTATATGTGTGATGAATGAATGCCTATACCTACTATTGTGTTTTTATAATCTTGTATTTTAATATATTTTGGGGGGAGGGGGAAGAAATTAATATAATTATCTTTTGCTGTCCTTCAAAAACATTTGAAAGAATGATTGCAAGTTTGTTTTTTTTTTGACAATGGATGCATTTCTTTGTCAAATTTTATTTTTCTAATTTTTAAATATTGAGTGATGTGAATTATAATATGTACTGGTTTGGATATAAACCCCAAAATTGGCTTCCAACTTTTTCCATCTACACTAGTCTTACCTAGGATAGTATATGCATCAACCACAAAAAAAAAATATGTAAAGGGTTTGATGCTGTCAAAGAAATGGATAGATTTAATTTCTAGCTACATATGGCACATTATACTATATTTCATTTTCAGTAAAGTTTACGTTGATGTGACTACATGTATGAAGGAGAGGAGAGACTGACAGTTTTAAATTTAAGTTTAAAATATTTTTAAATATATTTTTTGTGTATATAGTTTATCCAATTTTATTTAGTTTCTTTTTTGTTTATGTTTTTATCTCTTTTAATAAATTAAAAATTTTCATCTTCTCCTCTGCCTCTCATGTGTTTGTGTATTCACATCAATGTAAACATCACATTAGTCTTATGAAGTCATAGATTTCCGCCAAAATTGTTCTTAATATATAAAAATTTATATATTGTTTTCCCATTCCCACTGTATAAAACATGGAATTAATGTTTTTCCAGGTGTGATCATTGTTTTGTTTTAAAAATACAAATATTATTATAAAATACAGATATCATTATAGATATTATTATATTATTTTTAAAATACAGATAATATTATAGTTATTGTTATAGCTTAAACAAAATTCTCATCAGCTTTGAGCAGTAGTATTAGGAATAACTTACAGTAAGTTTATAATATTTATATATATATACTTTATTTCTTATTGTCATCCACAGACAGACTGTTTCGCTGTATCACAGCTCATCACTGTGGCTAGACATCTGGTTGCCTCTAGCTAGGATCGAAACCTGACTGAATTGGCGTCAGTCGGAAATTCTACCACTAAGCCGTCGGCGCACGGCAGGGATGAAGGTGAATTTTAGCGTATTTATTTTTAGATTTAGATAAACACACAGTGACTGACAGTTTCTCAATTCTGTCGGAGAGTCTTGCTATATTAGCTTTAATAGTCACTGTTTACAAACCAATGCTTCCTTCCCACAGAGCTCAACCGAAATTAATTTTTCAGGACTGAAAAACTAAATCAGTCAATTATGTGCCATGTGTGTTAAACGCTTAGGTGATCATGTATCTTTTGATACATGACTGACGAGGCAGATTTTTTTCCCACAGTAGGTTTGCCATTTCTTTCTGTGGTAGACCAGTTGCCATCCAAGGCTATAGAACCCCGTCTATCCTGTTTTCTGTTTCTTTGGTGTCTACCCATCCAAGTAACCTTCAAAGAATTTTGAATTGAACTCTTTATTTAATTTTCCAGAATAGATTATTTACACTTTTTATTATTTTTACTACCTGATACGAGGATTGAACTCACAATTACCATGCCACCAAATTCACAAACCCATATTTTAATCCTCTAGGTTGCTGTCCTCTGACACAACCCTGAGGCTAGAACATTAGAGTCTTAAACCTGACGTTCTTATTGCCACCTTTGCTGCTACTTCCATACTGTGAAGCTTGACTCCTTCCACCATTTTCACCAGATTCTTTTTCCTATTTTCTCCATTACTTTTAAAAAAATGTAATATTTTTTCTCTGCTTTTTTTTTTTACATTGATGTAACAAGGCCTGAGGGTCACTGGAGGTAGAGGGTTACAAAGTATGAGGCAGAGTTTATGCAGATAAGTGTGGAAGATAACATTTAACTCTAGATTACAGGTTAACATTGTAGTGATTGAGGAAGCATCCTCTTGGGTGTTTGTTCCACAAGGCAGTGATTCATGGGAAGAAGCTGCTTCAGTGGAACTTGCATCTCAGCAAAAGAACATGAAGGGAATGTGGGTGGTTTGTTAGAATGTGTGGGACATGACAGGTCTTAGCTGTGAAGGTTAGGACTGATGGAACTAAGGAGTGTAATTCATCTGAACACTCTTGATGGAAATAGCAATAGAGCAGCAAGGCGCTTGCAATGTCTTGTCTGTGAGAATGTGTGTTGTGATCTTGAAAATCAGTTTCTCAAGAGTCCAGTTTTCCCTTTGAAGGATCAACAACGGGACAATAACTTTGCTCATTCACAAATATAAATTAGATTTTTATTTATTATAAAAATGGATATTGCAACTATTATGCTTTTACCATTTACAGTGAATTTTTATTCTACAATATTAATTGTTTATCTTTAATATAATACAGAGATTTTTTTTCTAATACTGAACAACTTAATGAAAGTTTGAAAGATTTAATTTATTGAAAGAAAAAATTCTGCCTATTTAGTATTTATTTTATATTATTTAATTTTGTGTTTCTGAAGGAATCCTTCTGCAACCAGAAATTTGCTATAGATATTAAATAAATTATAGATACAGAATTACCAAATTCCAAATCCAATTGATAGATTTGAAGAAGATCATATTTTTCATTCTTTGCTGTATTCTCAAACCGACATCATTTCAGAGTGAAAATATTAAATATGTTTAATTGTTTTAAACTTTCTTTTATCTACTTATGATCAAATGTATGTCTCTGGATGTATATCTGCATCAGCTTTGTATAAATCCATATAAACAAACCACTTTCTATAATCAATTGTTGTTGGAAATATCTTTGAGTAAGTTAAGCCTGTGAGTTTTGACCACACTTGTTTGAATTTTGTGGACTGAATTCCAAACAAAGAACTGTACCAAATAACAGAAACCATAGCAATTGAGGATTATCAACAGCAGCAACAACTAAAATGGATATCAATTCAAAGAGAAAATAAGGACTTAATCAAGATCTTAATGCTCTACACTGCTTCAAATAAAAAGGTCAGGAAGAAATTCCCTATCAATACTGGAAAGAGCGATAACAGCTACTACACTCGATAAACCTATTGTTTTAAGAGAAACATTTTATAAATTTCAACTGACTGCTCAGTCAATGAATGCTAAATATTTCCTTGTAGGAAATGGATAATATTACCATTACCAATATTAAACTCAATTTCATTAAATTATCAATAAGGATAAGTTTAAAATTTGTTCTTTTGTTTAATTTAATGTTCTGACATTTTTTTGTTGCCTTGCATGCAATTAAAAAAAAAAGTGATATGTAGCAAAATAATTATAAAAATAATTATATTGTATTGGTCTTATAACAAACTAAGTTTTAATAAACATCTATTAGCAGACCTGACCATAAAAACATGAAATAAGTAACCATGAAGTTGATGCAAATCTAAAAAAGCAAAATTTCAATTGTAAACAGAAATCCTTAGAATTTTTCAATCAACCATATTTAAATATGACAACCAGGAGATTCAAACATTATTGAAGGAAAAAGTATTAATAACAATCATCCAAAAACTAAATTTGTTTTAATATTTTAAATAACTTCAGTGTGGTTAACTTTTAACGTTTTTCTGTTGATAACTTTTGTTTAACATTTTGTTTCAGTCATAAAAAATAAAAAATTTAATTCAGGAAAATTTTATTTTAATGCAGAAGAGAAATAGATAGGTTTGCCTATCATCTAGTTCATACTCCTACCAAATTTTTTGAACAGGAGTAGAGGTTTATCCCTTGTTTCCTGTTTAGCATTGGATTTCAAGCTCCTTCTAAAATCTTCTCATTCTCTTTTAGTCCCAGTAGCCTCTTGTATCTTAGTTTCATTATCACCTTGCTTGGGGGGAATTGATTTAAAACAAAAAACAAAAACAAAAAGAGAATTATATCAGAATCATATTAAAAGTTTATTTAACATCAATCTTATTTTTCATCCAAAATTTGTATTTACTCCATTAATTTTCTGTTAGTACCAAAGAGTGTTTGAATACTGCTTCACAAATGTTTTACTTTAATATTTAGACAATAGCAAATCAAATTGTCATGATTAGTTAAGTAGCTTTCTGAATCTATCTGTTAAGTAACTGTTATAATTAATCAAGAGTGGTCTCCCGTTGTTTTGTTACTCTCCTCTTTGAGGGAGCTATTTCTGTTTACTGGGACTATAAAAGGACACTATATGCGAACCTTGTATTCTGAGTTGACAAAGGTTTCTTAAAGCCTACACCTGTGTACTTTTGTGATTACGGTGACCACACGGAGTTACTAGTTTTAGTCTTTAATATTTGTGGGAATTACAAGCATTTTTATTAGTTTAGTGAAAATAAGATGAAACTGACATTTGCATATTTGAATTTTTGAAAATTACAAATTCATTTTAAATATTTATTTTTAATTTTATATCCCAAGATGAAACCTTTTGTCTATAAAATTCAGAAAAAACACTCTAAACAATATATAACAAAAAACTTAAGAATTCTATATCTATAATATTTTAAATAGAATGTTTGAAAACACCATGATACTAATACCGTGACAGTGATCCATAGTACTAATAGTGGATCAAGCAGATTAAGCTTTTAATCTCATTGGAATCATAACAAGGATTTAACTAATGAGATAATCTTGTAGCAGTATTATTTATAGGCCCAAGAAAAAGTGAATTGCCCAATCTATTTGATTTGAGAAATCAAAAGTATACACAGACTATCTAACCTGAAGCAAATATCACTTTAGTAACAAACCTTATTCTACAATGCAATAATTATTTAGCAAAATTTTTTTGATTACCATATTTTTTGGAGCTTCTTTCTTTCCTTTTTTGTTTGCTTTCTTTTTTATCTTCTTTTTCAAAAGAGAGTGATATGAGAGAGCCTTTGGGAATAAAGGCAAAAGAACATAGCCAACCCAACCCAACACATGCACCAAACCACATCCTTCAATAAAACTACATTTCAGTAGTAATCAACCACAGATATTACTGACTTTAGGATTTGAGAAAAAAAAGGAGAGAAAAGAAAAAAAATCAACTTTTTCCTTGCCTTAGTAAAGCCACATCAAAGACTTAACAATGTGTTTATGAGGAGTTGGGAAAATAGATAGATGTACAGATAGATAGACATGGCTGATTAAATTTCAAACCAACATGGCTTGCAGGTCTGTCCTCAAGATAACAGCATAAATTTTCTTTTTCTTTTCATCACTGAAGATTTCTTTTTTTATGCTCATGCAGTTCAATCTGAAACAACTTTCTGCAAAATACATTGTATATCATTATTATTATTATTATTATTATTATTATTATTTATTACTAATGTGTTCTGTTTAATAAACCAACAACTAATGATACACACACACACACAAGGTACTGAAAAGGTCTCAACTCAATCAAATTTACACTTTCTCAAATCTACCAAAGAGACCAAAAATATTTTCAAACAAAAGTAAAAACGTTGTCAGTTTCACAAAATTTTTAAATTTAAGAAACACTCATAAATATTCATAAGACTAACTGAGATGTTGGAGAAATTATGGAGGAAGCTAAGTGACATAATTTAATGTCTAATAAACGCAAGTAAGTCAATGATGTTTAATTATTAGTATTATACTGCAATTAATATTTATATTACTTCAGTTTGGGATTAATTAATCTGTTATATATCTTCCATTTTCTTATTATCACACCAACAGTTGACTCCTTCTCACCTAGCTGCTTGCCAATCGTCTTGTAGCCCATTCCAGTCTTGTACAGGTATACAATTTTGTCCCAGATGTCCTTAGAAAATTCTTTCGTCTTGCCCATTGTGGAGGAATTAGATTCTGATACATTGAAGGAATCTGTGAACTAGTGTCTTTTATACAGGTAATCAGTACTTGATTAGGAGTAATAATTGAGTTATAGGACTAGTCTATATGCCTGCTGGTCACATAACCAGTCTGTGGGGCCTGAATTATTGCTGGTTGGTAGGGGGTGAAATAATTATTTTTTCAATGAAAAAGAAATAAATGTTCAAAAATTAATATAATGTGATTTTCTAGATTTTTTTTATATTCTATATCTCACTTTCAAGTTGGATCTACCCTGAAAATTATGAACTGTTCCCATTTTTGTAAGGTGGGAAACTCAGAAAATCGGCAGCGGATGAAATACTTATTTTCCCCACTACAAAATATTTTGGATAATTTTTACATAATTCACATCCAGAAATGAAGAAAAAGAACACCAGAAAAATTAAATAAAAACTTAACCGCAGTACCTTTTCAGTTGTTTTTAATGAAACTTGTATAAAAGTGGGATTGCTGCCCAAATACACAATTATATATATACATACATATATATATATATATATATATATATATATATATATATATATATATATATATGTATGTATGTATGTATGTATGTATGTATATATCTATATATATATATATATATATATATATATGTATGTATAAAAAATATAATTCTTTTCTTTACTGGCAGCACAATTCTGAGTATTATTCATCATACAATCATCAGATGAAAACTGACCATTACATAATTTAAATATTGATATTTATACTGTACTGCTGTAATGATAGTGGATCAATCCATTATATATATATATATATATATATATATATATATATATATATATATATATATATATATATACATGCTTACATAGCTAAAAATACAAACATATAAACATAATTTAGATACCAATATACACATCTAATATGCATTTTCAGATATAATGCAAATATGCAGACTAATATCAATGACATATCTATATATACATATATAATATATACATTGACATTCACATAGATATACAAAGGTAGGTACAAATATTCATTTGCAATATCTATCTACTTATTAATATGTTCACTATTGTATTCATAGAAAAATGTAAATGCATGCACAGAGAGTGATATTTTACACACACATATATATATATATATATATATATATATATATATATATATATATATATATATATATATATATACATATATATATATATATATTAATAAGTATACATACTATCTCATGCCTCTAGCACAACTCTGAGTTTCATGCACAATGTCGTTTCATGCCTATCCAGATGCTTTACATTACGCTTATCCAACCACAACTCCATTAGAACCCATTTAAACACACACATAAACATACCAGACTCCATCCGAAACATACTAGTAGAAAATATAAATGTAATAACCTCATCCACATGTAAAAAACGATTAAAAATTATGTAAGCTTTAATAATAAAAAAGAAAAAGCCAACACTCAATAATATTAACTACAAACATGGCCACAATGTGCTCATTGTGTTGAGAAAATAAAACATCCCTATAACTCTAGAAACATACACACAACCCATACACCCAATTAAAAAGCAAAAATAAAATCATCCTTGATAATGGCTAAAAATATAGCTGAAAGTGCTCGGAATTACAGTACATTTGAACAGTTTCTACACACTCTGTGTCCAAAACACTTGTACAAATACAAGAAAATTTACAGCTTAATCGTAGTACCTTGTCTGCCATCTTTTATTTATTGATTGTAAGAAGTTTTTGCAGATAATAATCATTCACTGATACAAGTCCTACTACTTAACCCATAGCTGATGGGGAAAAGAGATGATTTCATACCTTTTCCAAGGGTATTTACACATAAGTGAATATAATGAACCTAACTGGAATTCAAACTTGGTTCTCTGATTTCCAATTCTGAGCCATTACCCCATTCACCACTCACACAACCAAGCTTACATTAGCTGACATTCCTAAGTGGTCAACCATCTAGGTACTAACCAGGCTCAATGTTGCTTAACTTTGGTGATCATATACGAACCAGTGTTTTAATCTATATGTAAAAATGATTACAGATGTGCATACATCAACATATATCTATATTGTAATTCTACTTTATTGAGATTTTCTTTTTCTTCATTTGATTTTTTGTCAAAATTTCTTCCTGCCTTCCTTTCATCAGTATTTTGCCCATCCAAATCTTTTCCACTCAGCTATCTCTTTTTTCATTACAAGAAAAATTATTGAATTACTCCTGACGCTTCCATCAAACATCTCTTGGCATCTCTGCATTTGCTGGAAATATTATTCCATTATAGAATGCGTAACAAAGTATTTCTCTTAAAAAGAACCATAAAAATCAAAATTGCAAAAGACTCATAAATGAACACCACCCACTCCACTATTGAATATAAAGGGAAAATGCCTTGGATATATATATATATATCTTGTCTTCATTTTGCTTCTCTTTCTTTGCTTCTCTTTGTGTAAAACCTATCTTGTTTTACTCTTTCAGCCGCCCCAGGGAAAGAGGGTGCAGTTTCCATCATAAACATAGGCATTTTGTTCCTGAAAAACACAAGGCAATGAGTAGTCTGTAAGTACATCTTTACCAAATCACCATTGAATGCAAATCATGTCCTGCATCTGCTGCAAAAACTTTTACTAAATTTACTTTATTTTCTTATTTTTCTGTTATACAAAAAAAGATTAGATTTAACAAAAATGTGAATCTATGTGATCCATATCCATTTTGTAGAAATGCTTACTTCTTTATCATATATATATATATATATTTATATATATATATATATATATATATATATATATATAGAGAGAGAGAGAGAGAGAGAGAGAGAGAGAGATAGATAGATAGATAGGTTGATAAAAAAAATGTTCAAAAGACTTACCGTACCAATTTAAAATTTTGCATATACACCACTCATCAAGGTTAGATAAATAATTTGCCTGACTCTGACAAGTCATGTAGCTACAAACATACATATATATATATATATATATATATATATATATATGGGTGTGTGTGTTATGATAAAAATAAAATTTTAATATATGCTATATCTATCGATTAAAGTGCTCAATATTAGGGAAGGATTATATGTAAATATAAAACTGGATATTGAGGACAATACCCAGTGAGGACTGTCCGTTTCTTGCTTAAACCCAATCTCCAGGCCATGTGTTGTGTTATGGGTTGACTAGTTGAGCTAAAACACAGCACACATGGCTTTAAGATTTCATTTGAGTATGGGTGTTGACTGGATATTAACCACAATATACACTAATATATATATATATATATATATATATATATATATATATAGAGAGAGAGAGAGAGAGAGAGAGAGAGGGGGGAGAGAATGAGTGATACATAAATAAATGTTCAAAAACTGATCTTAACAATTTCTAGATTTGCAGAAACAAATGATTTCTCTGACACTGAAAGATGTGTATATATATATATATATATATATATATATATATGAAGAAATATAGTTTTAAAGTGTGATATATTTATGGGATAAAGTGCTCAATATCAGAGATAGAGCGTATGTAAATATAAATATAAAAGTGAACATTGAAGTCAACACTCAGGAAACAGGCTGTTTCATGCTAGATGCAATTGTAAGTGGTCTGCCTATTGCGTCTTGCATGAAACAGCCTGTCGCCTCTGACTGTTGACTTCAATGTTCACTTTTATATATATATATATATATATATATATATATATATATATATATATATGTTTCCTTTGTCTCTCTCTAACACAATGTTCTTACTTCTCAATATTTTGTTTAACTTTTGGAATGCATCTTTTGTTATTCCAATCTGCCTTCAGATTTTTTGTGTCACATTTTACGTCATGTGTTATAATTCTTCTGATTTATATCTTTTTTGCAAATACTGCATTTAACTTGATTTTAAAATTATAACTTCTTTTCCTTGAATTATTAAATAAATCTGAATTTCTTAATTGAAATTTCCATAAACTATTGACATTTTTCTATATTTGGAGAAATTTACATTTATGTTATGAAGGTATTACATTTTATATTTGGGAATTCAAAAGATGACCCTTGGCAAAGTTTTCATTTTCCTAGATGCCTTGTCTTTTAACAATTTTGGTTTTGTTGTTAAAAGTGAAGTAAAAGGAAAAGCTTTTATTCTTCATTTATTAGATATCTTTTGCTATGTGTGGGGTCTGCCTAATGCTTATAAAAATTGGCCATAAGATCAAATTTTGTCTTTTGTTTGGCATTCTATCTTGAAACAGTTTTTGGGTAAATGTTTTGTTTAAACAATGTGATTCTTTGCTGTATTTATTCAGCCAATGGACAAGACGTAGGAAAATATTTGGAAATAAAGATTTTTGCAAGAAGAAAAATAATTTTCTTACATGGAGAATTTTGTAAGTGTAATAAAGATGTGTTGGTAGTGTAAATGTCATCAACACAGAAAGTGAAATCAAGGAGCTGAGTTCTAATTTCAATCATTGCATTCACTTTTGCACAAATGCAGTTGAGAAAGACATCTATTTATCTAGTCTCCCCCACCACCTATGGATTAAATAACAGGGTAGACTGTGCTCTCTAAACAATTAACAGATAATAAAGAAAATCAATCTGTGGAGAGCCATAATAATGAAGAGACATAGCATTCAAAAATATTATAAGACAAAAATTTAGATACCAAAAATATTTTTTAATTTAATAGGCTTTGGAATAAACATTGGTTTGACACGGTCATATTTTTCAAAGACTTGGTCTTAATTGAACTCACTATTAACAGCTTGTGAGATAAACTTAACTTGGATCAAAATTGGCTTGGTTATTTTCACTAACTTAGCCCAGAATATGAATAGGTTTTTTGGAATGTAACTTCTTATGAATGAGCAGTCTTATACTTAAAAATACTATTTTTATTTTCAAATGAAGTAATCCAAATGATTTTATTTGATTAAGAGACAAAATAATGTAGAATTTTATTTGATGATAGAAAAATATAATTACATTATAATAATTAACACAATATAATTAGATAATTAAGATAATAAGCACAGTATAATTAGAAATGAGCATGGTTCAAACAATTCTCACCAAAGGTACTTATTTAAAAAAATAATAAAACCAAGCTCCAACTAAAATGTGAATAGAGTCTCAAAAATTATATTGACATCATTTAATTACTTTTTAACCCCTAATATCTTTCTTGGGTAAATATAAACAAACCTCATAATCACAGAAAGTCATTAAGTTCTATTTCAAAAAAACTTTGATTTTGGATAAACCTATAATATTGTTTGTACAATAAGTCAACAATACGTGCATTCTCAGTAAAAAAGATTGAACCAGAGACCTTACAGGCAATGGTCAAGCTTTTTGTTCCTGAAGCTATAAACCAGTGCATCAAGACTACATATTCTTGGCTGGTCATCCAACTTGGGAATAATTGTGACCATTGTTTTCCTGATGGTTATTGGCCTTTCTCTTTGTTATCACCTTATTGGTAATTATTGTCATGATGTTTCTGGCTGATTAGATAGATGCAGTGCAGGCCAAACAAAATAAAGTTTTCCCTGGTCAGTTTTCTCTTATCTCTTGAATTACCACCATTCCACCTTACCAAACAAAAAAAGAAAAAAGGAAAAAAATCTAGGGTGGCACTAAAAGCATAAAACGAATGAGCAAGGAAATAAAAGAGGGAGAAGAAAACTTGCAAGTTGGAGCAAAAGTAGTTGACTTCTAAATTCACAGATTTTCTATATAATTCAAGAGTAACAAATGTAGAAAGGTACAATCCGAACATTTGGGGAACTTTAATGCAAAAATGAATTAATGTATTTTTGTAAGGAATTGTAAGAAAAATGCTGGAATTAATGGATGAAACAATTTTGAAGGAGATGGGGAAAACTATGTTATGTGGTTTCATTTTTAAAAAATATTTCAATAATCAAATATTTTTGCAGCACCATGGGCAAATAAGCATGTATCTTACAAGGGTATCTGTCGATATTTCTGAGATGAGGTATTATGTACACTATTTACATTATTCAGAGTATTGTCCTCATCTTTGTCGCCATATTTGTCACAGTTTCAGCACTTCAGTATCTGTCTATATTTCTGAGATGAGGTATTATGTACACCATTTACATTATTCGGACTATTGCCCTCATCTTTGTCGCCATATTTATTAAAACGTTTCGGCCGTTGTATGCTCCGGCCTTCTTCAGGTGGTTGGAATGTCAAACTGAACCCTTTATTTCACTCACTGGGGTAAAAATGGTATGTGGAACAAGAACAGTCTACCCCAGTGAGTGAAAAAAAGGGTTCACTTCAAAATTCCAACCACCTGAAGAAGGCCGGAGCATACAACAGCTGAAACGTAATAAATATGATGACAAAGATGAGGACAATAGTCTGAATAATGTAAACAGTGTACATAATACCTCATCTCAGAAATATAGACAGATACTAAAGGGCCGAAACGCTGTAATAAATATGGCAACAAAGATGCGGAGAATAGTTTGAATAATGTACATAATACCTCATCTCAGAAATATAGACAGATACTAAAGGGCCGAAACATTGTAATAAATATGGCAACAAAGATGAGGAGAATAGTCCGAAAATTGTAAATAGTGCACCTAATACCTCATCTCAGAAATATAGATAGATACTAACTAACGCCTGATAACTGACATCCATTAAACATGGCATGTGGAACCAGAACAGTCTACCCCAGTGAGCAAAATAAAGGGTTCAGTTTGACATTCCAACCACCTGAAGAAGGCCGGAGTGTTGTAATAAATATGGCGACAAAGATGAGGACAATAGTCCAAATAATGTAAATGATGTTACAAGGGTATTATATGTTTGCATTTGGGAATACAAAGACAGATGCTGGGGATACTGATATTAATTTGTGTTTGAGGTAGTTTTGTTGCTTTCATATCTTTAAGAATATTTTAAATATAGTCCATCTTTTCTTTCTGTATATTTTAATAACACCATCATTTGTCACATTCATAAAGAACAGGTTCTTCCTTGTTCTTATTTTGTTTAAATTTCAATTTCTTTTTTAATTGCTTTAGGATCTCTGTTTAACTTTCTTTGGCAAATTGTGTTTCCATTATACTGCGATTTCTTTTTCTGCAACTTCTTATTTTTAAAATGATGTACATCTTGTACAAGGACCAGGAGACACTCAAATAGAGGGTTACAGAGTCACAGATTATGGGAATATGTGGGAGGATAACTTGTTTCTCTTCTGAGATTAAATCATCCTTATAACCCCTGGCAAATTTTATATATCTTATATTAAAAAATAAATCTCAAAATCTATACTATCTATTATTACCTCTTTATTTTGATGGCAATTTCAATATTAAGAGTATTTGTCATATTAACAGTACTGCCTAAATAAATGAACAGTTTCCCAAGTTGCAATTGCTATCTGAACACATAAATGCTTGGCTCAGAGTAGCTTTTGCCTGGATTAAATTGGTACATTATTTTGTTTGTTCTATTTTTCATCATCAACATGAGACCAAGTGTTTGAAAGAATCCATAAGAAGTTGTATTTTATATACAATCCATAGCAATCTTTATATTACAAGGATTGCCTGAAAAGTTTATCGGCTGACCATCAAGGATTGATGCTATAGCTGTGAGATCTTGCATGCATTAATTTCAACTATTCTTATTAACAACTGCATTTTTTCTTTCCAAGTAAACTGACATCTAATTATTCAAGGAAGACTATTAATCCTGAAGGTCAAAAAAGTCATCAACAGCAGATATGACGTCATCATCACTGTGATACTGGTTCCTAGCTAAGTATTTTTTCATGTTGGGTAAGAGATGATAGTCATATCAGGACAATAGGGAGGGTGATCAACAAGTTCAAAGACACATTCATGTACATTCATGAAATACTAATATATCTACAACAGATCCTAGCAAAAAAATTAAGTTGATCATACACTATACTAAATCTAGTATATCCAACTCAATTATTTGCAATGATTCTTCTCCCCTTCCATGTTAGTAATTTGCAAAAAAACTAACATAGTTTACAAATTTAAGTGCCCTCTGAGAGATTGTATCTCCAATGAATTAAATAATATTCATGTTGGTCACACCACAAACTCGCTTTCACAATGCTTGACTCTACATTTGAATGATAATTCTGACCTTTTTAGGCATTTAAAACAACATGCCTGGCCGCATACACAATTCCAGAAAATCTTTGTTGAAAACACAACTATACTTAAACATGAAAACAATAAACAAAAACTAAAATTCTTGAAGCTATTTACATAAAACAGTTGAAACCTAACCTGAACAAAATAAACTATGAAATCTCCACAAATATTCTTAAATGCCTATAATTGGTAACAGAAGCGATTGGCTTATACCAATGGCTTCCCATACTTAATACTTCTCGTTTTCACTCTCACGTGGTCATGTGTGACGTCATGAGCTGTGGTGCGATTTTCACTTCCAGTGGCTCGTATGCACAAGTTTGTCATTGCTTGGAAATCTTCAATGCAAACAAAACAGACTATCATTGTTGCTATGTTTCATTAGCTTTCTTGGGCATTTGGTCTTGATAGCTTTTCACAACTGACTCACCAAGTTAGCATAATACTATCATTGATAGTGTGACCATTTTGAAGATAGGTAATAAGCACAATGCCTTTTTACTTTCTAAAAAAACTGAGGCCATCATCTTCCTTGCAGATGAAACAACCTTCACTTTCTTCGGAGTAGTTGAGGAGTTCTGCTTCCACTGGATCTGCCTCAAACAATGTCAGATTTTCCCACGATATGATCAGCTTGTTGCACTTTTGATCAGGTGTCATAAGATGTGGCATCCACTGAGCAGAAACCTTTGTCATGCTAAGTTTATTGTACAGAATGTTCTCAAATCTCTATCAAAGGATATTCTAATAGCATTGACTATTTGATTTATAATCAATCGCCTGTCATTCATCATCATGTGATGAACACAATGTTTTCCTTAATGGTAGCATTAGTATGATGTCCAGACCTTGGGTCATCTTCAAGATTCTTCCATCACCTCCTAAATTCAGCTGCCCAGTTTTGCACTGTTGATAAAAGTGGAGCATCATTCCTTAAGGTAACAAGCATGTCAGTATGAATGTCTTTGGAGGGCTAAACTCTTTTTATCCAGGTACTTGATAACCCCACAATGCCAAATTTTATCCATTTTAAAGATAAGTTGCTACAAGTTATTTTGTTGTCTTCTTTGAAGTCAGATATCAGTTTACCTGAAAACAAGAAACAATGCAGTTATTAATAAGAAGAGTTGAAAGTAATGCATGTAAGATTTCATAGCTTTTGCATCATTCCTTCATAGTCAGCCAACAAACTTTTCAGCCCACCCTTGTAGATATATATATATATTAGGTCATCCCATAAGTTCTGTCTGAATTTGAACTTTTTGTTAAAATGAACAAAATTTAAAGAGTATTTTATAATGTCTAATGGAGCTGAACATTATTTTTATGTTTAGATGCATTTAAACTGATCAAATTTTATTTCAGAGAACAATAAAATTAAATTTTGTTTGATTAAAACCCTGCTAACATGGAAGTACCCAAGAATCATTTGAGGCACATAATGCTTTATGAGTTCAAGAAAGGAAACTCAGTAGCCGAAGCGGCTAGAAACATTCACTCAGTTTATGGAGAGGAATGTGTGAATGAAAGAACTTGCAGAAGATGGTTTGCAAAATTCAGAGGTGGAGATTTCACCCTTGAAGATGAAGATCAAACCGGACGTCCAGTTGCGTTTGATGAAAAGCTTCTTGAAGCAGCCCTTGAAGAAAATCCTGCTTTATCAGTTGAGGAATTGGCAGTGGTTCTCAGTTCAAAGCATACAACTGTTCATCATCATCTTCAACAACTTGGAAAAGTTCCTAAACTTGGAAAATGGGTGCCTCATGAATTGTCTGAAAACAACCTCAAATCCCGAGTTGACATTTGCTCTTCTCTCCATTCTCGCCAACTTGTTTCACCTTTTTTGGATAGACTTGTGACTGGTGATAAAAAATGGATCTTTTATTGAAATGTTAAGCGTTGTAGACAGTAGCTTGGTAAAGGGGAAGGACCCCAGCCACAGCCGAGAAGGGAACTTCATGGGCAAAATGTTCTTCTTTCAATCTGGTGGGATTGCCAAGGAATAATCCACTTTGAATTCTTACCACCAAATGCAACAATTAATGCTCAAATATACTGTCAGCAATTAGAGTGTTTGAACCAAGCTTTGAGGAAAAAAAGACCTGCTCTAGTGAATTGAAAACGAGTGATGTTTCATCAAGACAATGCGCGACCACACACAGCAAGAATCACGTCACAAAAGATCAAAGAACTTGGTTGGGAGAAAATTCCTCATCCAACTTATTCTCCTGACCTTGCTCCTTCAGACTACCATTTGTTTCGTAGCTTACAGAATCATTTGGAAGAAACAGCTTTTGTAACACAGGAAGAGGTTAAAACTGACATTTGTGAGTTCTTCGAATCAAAGGCAAAAGAATTTTACAGTAATGGAATTAGTAAGCTTGTTAATAGATGGAAGGAATCATAGATAATCAGGGAAAATACATTGTTGATTGAATCTGTAATTAAATGTAACATTTGGTCACTTGTTTTCTTTATTCAAAATTCGGACAGAACTTATAGGATGACCTGATATATGAATTTATTCATGATGTGATGAACAGCCTTCATGCTGCATCATAAAATTTCTTGCCACCAAATAATTTATTGTAAATTTTTATAAAAAAAATGGATATTATAGGTATGATATATTTATCATATAAATATATCCTGAAAATTTTACCAGTTTCACTTAGTTAATACCAAGTCTACTTCATTTTGAAAACATTGACTTGCATAATAAAATCTGACATAGTGTAAAGCAAATGTTTCTGTGTGAATATGTATGTTCATGTTTATCAATGTACTTTCATGTATGTAAATTTAAGTAAAAAATTAAAATATCATTTGTATATATATATATATATATATATATATATATATATATATATATATTTCTAAAGAAAGGGATGAATTCTTTTTTATTGATTAATCTGTTAGATTTTATTAAATATTATTTGTAGTGGATATTTGTGTTTGATTAGGACATTCCATTTATTCATTAAATTTTCATCTACCAGCTTGGATATTCAAGAAATCTTATTAGAGGAAAATTCAGGCCGGTAGGTGAAAATAAATAAATATACGGTTTAATAAATAAATGGAGCTTCTACTCAAATATGAGTATCCACTAAAAATAATGTTTAAGTATTAAATATATATATATATGTCTCTCTCTCTCTCTCTCTCTCTCTATATATATATATATATATATATATATATATATATGCCTATATGTGTCTGTATGTTTGTATATGCATATGTGTTTGTGTGTATGTGTGCAGATTTATATCTCATTTTTTTTGGCAAAGCCAGACAAATCTTGATAAACCTATTCATCTTCATATGTGAATGCATAAATACACTCTCACATACATGCACACTTACAAACACCTACATGCACAGAGATACACATGTACAAATGCAAAGCAACAAAAAATATAGGTTATTGACTGGAAGTTTCAAGCTCTAATACTATAGCACACCAACCTCCTCCTCTGATGTTGTGGGTCAAATAACAGGCAGCATTGCTTGTGGAGCAACCTTTCTTTATATGTAGGTTATTCTAATACTCATAAAAGTGTATGCATTTATGTGTATTTAATGTTTATATGTGTGTGCATATATACACTTCATCCTCCACATCACTGATCTGATTGGATTAATTCCCTGGGAATGTGGATATTTCTGCCCTACCACAATCATCTAGAGTATCCCACCAAACTGATTGCAAGTTTTATCTTCATACTTATAAAGTGTCAGTCACCTAAAGCACCAATTTCAGTCTGACCGTTATTAGTAATACACTTAAAAGTAACAACAGTCATAATATTATTACTTTTGATATTGTTAACTGTTTTAGTTGTGTTAATATTATCATTGCAAGTGTTGTTCAAAGAGGAGATGTCTAAAAGAGATTAGCAGTGTCTCTCTATTCAATTAAGCCATTTATTGGTCAAAGCTTTGAATTCTGACAAGGCAAGCAAGAAAGAATAGGGTTGGTTGTAGTCGAGCCTCTTTCTGTTTAAAAATGATTCCTTCTGCTTCCATTATATTATTCTTTTGTATTTCTTTCTTTCATTTCTTTTCCTTCTCTCTTAAATCTTTCATTTTTCCTTTGTTCTTTCTCTTTCTTTCCTTCCTTATTTCTTTTTATTTCTCATGCGCATACGCACACACACATACATAAATAACACACACACACACAAACACACCTACACCCCACCCACCCACATACACACATATAGAGTTACTATAAGAATTGTACTCACTGCTTTAGTAATCATCTCGCAATGTAATGGATACATGTCGAAATAAATAAGTAAAAATCAACAACTATATCTATTTCATAAGTGTTTTATATGAGAATTAATAATTAAGATGAAATTGATTATAAATAATAATTATAATTTTTTTTAATTAATCATTTCTCACCAAATTAAGGCCATAATGCCACTAAGAT
This sequence comes from Acanthosepion esculentum, assembly GCA_964036315.1. Lineage (NCBI taxonomy): Eukaryota > Metazoa > Mollusca > Cephalopoda > Sepiida > Sepiidae > Acanthosepion > Acanthosepion esculentum. Next base: position 23,299,284 of record OZ038480.1, read on the forward strand.
GCAATAGATTACTGAGAGTGAAAGAAAAAGAGAAGACTTTAATGAGAAGAAAGGATAATAAAGGAACAGATTTCAGGAAGACAGAAGATAGTGATTGACATGATATTTACAATGTTAAAGATTGTTCGTGGCAGGGAAGCAAGGAATTGGATGGGATTTCCACATGCTCAACGGGCGAGAAAAGAAACTATTAGCATCTAGCTAATTAAACTGTCAAATGTTGCCAATCTAGGAGCATGCTTAAATTCATTGAGTCAAAGCACTATGAAAATATTTGTAGAAGAGACAGAGAGAAGCCATGTCACATCTGTAAGAAAGTGAATAAAGTCATGATGCCAGGTCAGGTTCAGTTACAGATGCTTCTTTGAATTTTGTCAAAAATCCTGAGATATATAGTAGGAGCACCAGACCATATATGCATTATAAAAAATTTCCTCAAAAGAGCACTTAATAATTCATCCTCTTCTCAACTTTTTCTTAAAGAACTCAATAAAATGAAGCAAATGCTAGTTAACAACAGCTTTTTTAACTACCTCATCAATCACCAAATTAGACTATTTCTTTCTAAATTAACTAATAGCAATACTGAAAATACAGATAAAAACAATGCCATTAACGTTTTCTATAAAAGCCAAATACACATTAACTATAAGCAAGATGAATTTTCTCTTACAAACATTATAAAGAAATACACAACTCCAGTCGACCTGAACATGGACATTAAATTAATTATCTACTATAAGAAAATTAAAACATCTAACCTTATCATCAACAATAACAACACACATGCAAGATCTAAAATATAGAGAACCAATATTATTTATGAATTCACATGCCACTTAAGGAACTATGTTCCTCATACAACCAAATTCATAAATGATATTGGACATACCACTACATGCCTATCAAGGAGACTCACGTTACATTTCTCTGACCATAGCTTGATTAGGATTCATTTAAACACACATGGAAACCTACCAAACTCCATCTGCAACATATTTGTATAAATACAAGCCTTATCCACATGTAAAAAAAATACTAAAAATAATGGAAGTACTAATAATAAAGGGGAAAAATCCAATGCTCAGTAACATCAATTATGAATATGGCCATGTTGGGTTTGTAAAACTCGTCTGCTCCTATATATAGAGATTGGTCACATGATGTTAGGTGGTCTCTCTTTAGTTAATAAAACTACGTGGGTTCAGTAAAAGCTGACCACCAGAAGAGAAGGGACCGGACATTCTGCGAAGTAACATGGAAGAAATTCTCTCTGCTGCCAATGGTATCAGTTGCCGAGGGTTTTAAGGGTACAAGCTACCTAGCCCTAGTTCACTCATTTAGTGATGTCAACGAACACTCATTTGACACTTTTGTGAAGCCAACAAATACTCGTTGTCACTTTCGTAATGCTCATTGTACTAGAGACTTTGTAATCACCGATACATCTATAGTACACTGTTGAACAATATTGGTGTCAGATGCCTTCAAATAACACTCACCCGAATAGCACTCGCTTGATTATACTCACTCTAACAGTAATCCATATAGTGATCTGAATTGAGAACTAGTATAGTGAATAGAGTAGAGAATAGCCGTCCGTATAGTAATAAAAGAAAAGAATAGAAGATCCGAATAGTAATAGAGGATAGACTAGAAATAGTCATCTATTAGACACATGCTACCTCTCATATATGTTTCCTCTATGGTCATGTAGTCTACTTAATTCAATAATGGGATTGCCTCTGTTTGTTCACTGGTGATCTATGTTCAAACTCAAGTGTCGGCAGTGACACTTTATTCCTATATATAACTCACCAGATGGGTAAGTCCACCTAACATATTCTCTATGTATAGGAAAGGACATAGTGTTTATGTCTTAACTATTGTATTTCATGTAAATAAATATGTTAATTGTATTGAAAGTATTCTTCTTATTCATTGTCAGTCCCAAAGTAAAGAGGGGCTAGCAAAATAGCCACAATGTTTTTAGTTTCTTTTATGCAATATTTTAAAATACTTTAACATGCTTTTCTATTCAGAAATTTGAGCACTTAATTCTTTTTCTCCACTTTCTTTTGCTGTTTAAATACAATTTAGTAAAAACAATTTCTACATTTGTCTTGTCCTCATACTAAAACAACAAATTTCATGAATATGTGATAATGAGTAAATTTGATTCTTCTTTTGGTCCAGATAAACCAAATGTGTTCTTGCCCATAAGATTCAATCAGTATCAGAGAGAAACAGTAAAAATATGATATATGCATTTTATTTTAAGCACTTCAGTAAATCTCTCAAAGAATGGTGCAAAAAACTTAGTCTCTGCTGTACAGTTCAGATATTCTCAGTCTAATATTTCCCCTTTTTCAAACCAGTGACTAACACACGGAAATGTTATCTCAATCAACTTTTAAAGCTCTTCAGAGTCCACCTCATTTTTAACTGCTTATTATCTATATTTAATATTGTTTAAAAGTTAGAAGAGACAAGAACAATTGACAAGAAATTCTTTTACATCGGAGGACAGATATTTTTATATTATTTTGTGCACTTGTAAAAAATTCCTTATGACAAGGAGTAATTAGTCTTATCTTGTAGAAGTTTTATAATAAATATATGCAATAAATAAATAACTACAGAGTTCACTGGGTAAAATTATTAACAGAATTTATTTGAAGAATATAGTTCTACTTTCAGGCTTCAATGTAAAATATTTCATTTAACATATGAGAAATTATGAAGATGTGATTTGCTGTTTTCTGCTTTGAAACAAAATATTAGATTTCAGGTAAAATGATGAGAAGATCTCTTGAATATCAAACTGAACAACATACAATATAAAAACTATATCTCTATTTAAATTAAAATGAATATATATATATATATATATATATATATATATATATTATTTTAAATAAAAACAGACCACTTTAAGGTTCCATATAATAAATTATTTCACCACAGCCCTTTTAAAGGACAGCGGATCATCAGATTTTATTTCCAAATCTTTTTCAAATATATATATATATATATATATGCCAAAGGTCAAGGGATAGTAGTATGTAAAGTTAATGGTAGGTGGAGCCTCCATAACATGAAACCATGGAAATGTTCACAAAATGGTAAATTTACCATCAAGTCTCCTGAAGAGTGGAAGTAATTCCGTGAAACGATATTGAGAAAATTGTCCAAAATTATTGTTTGAAAAAAATTATTCTAAAACAATTATTCAAAAAAATTTATTCGAATTGTAAATTGTTTGAATTAAATTTAATTTAAAGGACAATTATACTAAATGATAATTATTCAAAATATCTATGTTTAAACAATGTATGTAGACATGCTTAGAGAGAGTTAATGCTGATTTACCTAGAACTAATAACGCCCTTGAAGGGCTTTTTTGCAGCAAGTGTCATCCCATCATACCACAATATGGAAATACTTAGATGCTCTTAAAAGAGAAGAGAACTTGCAAGAAATTCATATTGCAAAAGTAAGGTTTCCAAAATATCAAGAATGCCAAGAAATACCACTGCATAAATAGTAAACTTAAAGAATTTAGTAGCATCCTTTAACACATACTTTTTAGTAGATGACTATTTGCATGTAGTAATATATACTTATAAGGATTTTTTTACTAAATTGTTTTATTAGCAATATTTGTATTTCGAATAATTATCATTTGTGTATGGTTTTAATTCTTAGATTTTTAATGCAATAAAGAGTCATTTAGTATCATTGTCCTTTCAATTAATTTTCATTCAAACAATTTACAATTCAAATAAATGTTTTTCAAATAATTGTTTTTCAAACAATGTTCACATAATATGTGAATCTATGACTAGAGACAGTAATAAGTAAACACATTTAATTCATTTTATTTATTATTATTAATAATCTATCTCTTCATATTGAGAATTTAATTACAAAGCCTGCTTGCTTTAAAAATATTATCTTCCAGAATTACCCTGGTTAACTGTTTTGGGCAAAACATGTCGTTATATAGCATATATAAAAAAGCCTTGCCATTTAAATAACCCATACAAATAATACACCAACCAGTAGCAATATTCATTCAAGGAACTATTCTAAAGCCCAACAAATGCAAACATCAATTGAGAAAGAACTCTACAATTAACAGAGAACCAAATAACAACTCTAATGCCCACCAAATCAACATTGATCTGCAGAAAAATTCTAAAGCCCACTGAAGCAATATTTACCTGAGGAACATATCTGGCACACCAATCACCTGAAGAAAAATTCTAAAGCCCACTAAAATCAATATTCAATCAAGGAAAAATTCAAAAGCTCATTAAATGCAACATTCATCTGTGTAATAGTTCCAAAAACTATCCAAATCAGCATTCAAAGAAGAGATAATTCAAAAGTCCATTAAATGCAACATTCACCCCAGGAACAATGTTGAAAACTAATAAAATCAACATTCAACAAGGAGTGATTAAAAAATCTTTTAAACGCATCACCTGAGAAAGACTTCTAAAGTGCACCAAAGTTAACATTCAAAAATGAATCTAAAGCCAACAAAATTCAGCATTCACATGAGAAATAATTTCCAAGCAAATAAATTTTGAAACTTAAACATGGAAGCAATGCCAAAGTGAAATTGTAATCAAGTAAAATATGTTACAGATGGACATTAGCTGAGTTCTGTGTATGCCAGTGACATTATTATCAAGAATAATATGTTACTGAAGAATGTCAGATGTGTAAAAGGAATCATTGAAATGGTTATCAAAATATTATTTCAGCTGCTGCTCGGAAAGTTGGTTCATTTGTTGTGCAAAACAATTTTTCTGACCAGAATCTATCTCACACATTTATAAGTTTACCATTTCTCTACAGAATTGATTATTTCTGCTATATCTGGTCTGGTGCATCTGCTTATTAGAGATTCTTCATAAAATCAAATGCAATGTTATTAGTTCTGGCATGGCATCTCGGCTTCAGTCACTTTCCCACCATCATAAAATAGCTTTCCTGCGCCTTTTCTATAAATGTTTTCATGGTAATTGTTTTGATGAACTTTCCTCTTAGACTTTATGAATTTAAGAGCAGTACTTGATTGGCAGTATTATACTCTGTTGCAATTTGATCTCTTTCTGATTCATTCTACATGTTGGTCAGATGTGAATGCAATGAAGGCAGAGAGTGAAATAATAAAAGCTGTTTTTTGCACATTAAGCACCACATTTTACGTCTGGTCTGCAAAGTGAGCTCTGGGAGTGACCTATAGCAAACATTCCTGCCGAAAAAAAGAGATACCCCTGGGGACTACCAGACCTGCTTCAAAGCAAGTCTCTTAGAACAATACCAGTTGTGGCCACCACCACTGCCACCTCTCAACATGACCACACCTCTCAACGACCCAGGCTTGACTAACCACTTGGACTATCCAGCATCACATTGATAACATCTAGACTTCATCACCTCGGTAAACACCATCCACAAGTGACCAACTATCCACTTTGACACCACCCAGCTACAAGTCATCATTGTCAATGACACTGTCACCTCAGCAAATACAGGCATGATAATATCTCAACTTCATCTCCACCCAGCTACAAGCCTTCATCATTAATGATGCTGTCACCTCAGCAAATACTGATACAATAACATCTCAACTTCAACTCCACCCAGGTACAAGCCTTCATTGCCAATGAACACTATCACCTCAGCAATGATAACATCTTAACTTCAACTACTCCAAGCTACAAGCCTTTATTGTCAACGACACTGTCACCTCAGCAAATACAGACATGATAATATCTCAACTCAACCCAGCTACAAGCCTTCATCATCGATGATGGTGTCACCTCGCCAATACCAACTTCATAAAATCTCCATATCAGCACCATCAAACTACAACCCTTCCTTGTCCCCAATGCTATCAACATGGCAAATCGAACTCTGCTAGCAAGCAACTCTGTCTCTGCAAGCAATGACTCTAGAAGGAAGTGAATCTGACATCATGTCACCTAGGCAACCCACTACTGTCACCTAGAAATACTCATTTACAAGACATTCCCTTTGCAGTCACCACTGCATCCCTGTTCAACAGAACAGGCATACCAACCACACCAGTCCGATGTCACCCTGTTCCATAGAACAGACCTATCAACCAATGAAAATGGCCTACCACCGTGACCTTGATCAACCAACGCGCACGGATCATACCCTGTGACCTCACACTAAACCCACACAAGAATTAGTTCAACTCCTGGTGCTACCCTTATACAAGATTGCCATCCTGATGACCAGCCACTGAAACAGACATTTCATCCATCCTTCAATAAGCCAACAATAAACGTTGTTCAAATCTAATACTCATTATTCCTTTCTCTCGCTACCAAACACTTAACAGTGGCATGGTCTCATCATTTTATGGATAAAATGGCTGGATGTAATGATGAGTTCTATGCTAATTGTTTCTTTTCTCATACTTCTTGCATGTGGAACTATTTTCCAGCTTCTTGCTTCCCAGTCAAAAATTTAAGTACAATGTAAGTTGTTATCTTCTTAATTTTGGCTCTTTTATTGTTCATTTTTCTTATATTCTCTCACAGCCAGTTGTATCTTAGTGGCTTTATTGCCTTGCCTGGAGGGAAATGATTTTACAAAAATCATCAGTTGGGTACAATACTGCAAATAAAGACTTCAAATGAGGAATATCAGCTATGTACAATATCTAATTAAAAACTGTTTTTGCAGGACACTAACTGGGGACCATATCATAGTAAATAAAAACATTTTTGAGGAACATCTGCAAAAATGTAACCAAATTAACTGTATTTCTGTTTACATTGATATAGTGAATCAATACAAAATAAAATGGTTTTAAGGAACATCACTTGGGTACAATGCACCAGTGAAATCTTTAACAAATAAAATACATTTTTAGAGTGGCCTGCATACTATATCACACTGACCTTATAGCAAGTAAAATATTTTTCTGTAAGACATCAGCTGAGTAAAATGCCCCATCAATTTTAGATATTTATGCTAATGATACAATTGTATATAGGTGCACTTCCAAAATTCTAGAAACTAGAGTCTGGCAGCTGAGCTAGCTCTAACAGCTCAGCATGAGAAAACTGTTTGGTCACATACAATGCATGATTTGAAAACCAAACTAGTGACATTCCATCATCTCTGAGTGAACCCTGAATTTGTGTCAATCGTAATGAACAGGTGTTCTTTGAGAGAAGTCTGATGACTTGAGAAAGTATTGAGTGCCAAATTCATCCAAGAGCTCAGGTAGAACTCGTACAGATACAATCCATTGCTAAAGATGCTGGAAAAATGGTCAGTTCTTTGTACTGCTCTAGTAAGTACCTGACTCCTCCTGCTATCATCTACGATTACAAGAGCCAGATCAAATCAAAAATGGAATATTTCTGCCATGTATGAGAAGGAGCTGTCCAGTCTTTCTTTTCCAGTCTCAATAGAGTCTAAAAGTATCTGTGTGACCTTGTGGGTGATGTAATATATTACACCTTACAACCCCTTTCCTATGGATGAAATGTTGTTATGTACAATGTATTAAATGACACTCATTCCTTTCATATTCCATTGGTGAGATGTAAGTTCCACTCAAACTGTTTCTTCCCAAGAACCACTACTTTGTGGAACATACTCCCAAGAGGATGCTTCCTTGATCATTCCAATCTTAACATGTTCAAGTTTACCCCCCACCACCACATATCTTCATAAACTGTGTCGCTTCCTTCTTACATTGTAACACTCTATTTTGAGTAACTCTTTGAACATTATTGTGAAAAAAAATATCTCATGCTTCTCAATAAAAACTAAAGAAGTGTCTGTAATGCAATTAGTCCTGACCTGGCATCTGGACTTCAGTCACTTTCCCCACTCTATCTTTTCTATAAATATTTTCAATGTAATTGCTCTGATGAGCTTTGCTCTTTGGTAAATTGACTGCATGAATTTAAATATAGTACTAGATTGTCAACTAGGTCTCACTGTTTTAGTGTTCAATTAACTAGGTGCTTTTTCATCTTCATTGCCATTGTTGTCGTCAGGGTCAGTGTTATTATTTATAAAGATATTCAGCTGAAAACTTTGAAAATCAATGAATTTAACACATGCATGAATGATTATATATATATATATATATATATATATATATATATATATATATATATGCGCATTTCATTGAATATGATAGACAAGGTGTTTTTATTTAGTTTTTCAAACAATTTCTCTTGTGATCTAATAATTATTACTTTTCAAATCGCATGAGAAATTGTATAAAAACTAAATAAAAGCACCTTGTTTGTCGTATTCAATGAAATGTGCATGAAAAAAGGATTGCATATCCATACAACTGAATTTGCTAGCTCTATCACTAATATTGTGCACTTTCCAATAAGTACTGCACATATATATAGAAATTATATTAAACGTATATATATGTATATGTTAATAAATATGAAAATATATATAAATATAAGTACATATATAGAGAGAGAGAGAGGGAGAGAACAACATAGTTCATAAGAGAAATGAAATATATATTTGTGTGTGTGTGTGTGTGTGTGTGTGTGTGTGTGTGTGTGTGTGTGTGTGTGTGTGTGTGTGTAAGTAAAATACACCACATGGATGTGTTGAAATTAAGAAGTTACCAACTGTTGCTTCCTTGGAGGGGAAACTGGACATACATTGTACCTACCCCATCCTGTGACTGAGAAAGCAAAAAGAGAGATAACATTTATATCCTTTCCTTTTATAGGGCTTCATCCAATGCCAACTAGAGGGCATTAAACAAAGTCCCCTGGCAGACAAGGTTGGGAAATCCTACATCATTATCATTACTGGCAGGTTCAGCTAGAATTTACTAATCATTAACCAGTCAACTGCCAACCTGCTGATCTCTTATTTCACTCACTCCTGATCATCTGTGCAGGAAATGATATGCCTTACTGCCATTTTTTTGTATTATATGATGAGACAGCTGTAGTGGATTTTTAGCAGTCAGAAAATGGGGATGAGACAATAGGGAGTCATGATTAATGTGTATGTGTGTGACTGTGGAAGGGGTGGCATACTCAAAATGAATGTGAGGAGAAATTATTTTTATTCTTCACCTTGCCAATTTATACAATTTTTAGAAATTATTTTTTGAAAATAATGTTATAATACTTTATTAAATAAAATAATGTACCAGTTGAATATAAAGTACTTATTTTGAAGTCAAAAAGAGTTAAATATGATTTTCTTTAATCATTTCACCCTAGGTAAATAAAGTTACTAAGATGCAACGAGTTACTAAAAGTGAATGAAACAGAAAACGTTACTGAAGATAAAAGACAATAAAAGAACAGTTTCAAGAAGATAGAAAATGCTCACTGGTGTTGCCTTTAAATTTTTGAAGCTGGTGGTTGACAGGAAATCAAGAATCTAGAATACAGTTCCACAGGTGAGATGTGTGAGAGAAGAAACTATTAGAATAGAATTGATGTTTACATCTAGCAATTTCAACAGTAAAATTATGAGATCGTGTTGTCAATCTAGTACCATAGCAGTCAAGGTACCAAAGAGGAAAATTTGTCAGAATCATTACCATGAAAATATTTATAGAAAAGGCACAAGGAAGTTATGTTATGGTGGGAGGAAAGTAACTGAATTTGAGATGCCAGGTTAGGACAAATAACATTGCAGATTCTTCTTTGGATTTTGTCAAGAATCTCTAGATGCATAGTACAAGCACCAGATTAGATATAGCAACAATATTACATGTATGGATTAATGGTAGACATATAAATGAACTAGACAGATTCTGGCAAGAAAAATTGTCTAGTATGATACATTGAACCAACTTTCTTAGCTACAGATTTAGCAATTGACTCAATATAATCATTCTATTTCATTAGAATGAGATTAGCCCAATGAATTACTCTTCTGAAAGTTAGCAAGGTCTCGAAGACAATTAAAAGAGTGCAGTTTAGTTTTGGAGGTGTTATATTATAGGGCATGAATCATCATGTATGCTCTATAGAAGTGAGGCTTGGAGCCTCTACTCCAGACAGGAGAGACACCTTAGAGCCTTTCATTTTTTCACAGTCTGAGAGGCATTTTGACCATCAGTTAGTTCTATCACATTAATAATGCTGCAATTTTCACCTATGCCCAGTTATCCAGCCTATATGTCCTTCTCCAACAGTGCTGGATCTGCTGGTTTGGACATGTACACTGTATGCTGGATTAGAGGATTCTGAAGGTACTTTTGTATGGGGGATCTAGCCACCAGCAAGAGGGTGACCTCATCTTTGCAAAAGGACGCCTGCAAAGAGGATGTGAAGATAATGGACATGGACATGGACATTGAGAGGTGGGACGACCTTGTCAATGATCATTCATGCTGGGGGTGCGATTTACACTGATAGCTGGAGGGAGGAGAGGAGAAATGAAGGCTTGCCACCAGGGAGAATCATATTTGATAGAAAGAAAACAAGATGACATCAGGGAAGATCATCTTCACATCCATTAGTTGTAATCAAGACTGTCACTCTCGTGTGGGCCTGTACAGCCATAACAGATGGTGCACTGCTATCAGCAGCTGAAGCATAACTCTTTGGCCACAGATCCAAGGTTTCTCTTGACCAACAGTTGCCACACACAAATTACCCTATATTAATGCAGTTGATCTGTTTTTAAATAACTTATCATCTGTTTATAATATTTGAATTGATAAGAAAAAGTTAATATAATATTGATGTAATGAATATGCATACACCTGGGTTCCCCCTCACAGTAATATGATTGGCTGGTGTCGGTGATAAATACAGACTGATGTGGAGGTACATCGGCTATGCCTATTGCCTACACCTATTGCATAAGCCTAAGCCTAAGCATATTGCCTACGACTACGATAAGTACCAGTCCATTACGGCTACCTGCTAGATTGTCCTACCCGGTTACTGTAGCCAAAGCCACTTAGCTACTTTGAACAAATATATCACTTTCCGGGACATATCAAATATAATACTAAAATTGTGAAAAATTCTATTTTAAACTTATCTTTTTGTGGGGTTGTACAGATAGATATCTAAACTATATGTTGAAAACTAGGTACTATGAGTAAAATTCCAAATAAAATACACCAAATCTTATGTTTAGAATCTTTTTGAACCACTGGCAAAAGTTAACACCATCCTTTATGAATGTAGATGTGAGACAACAATCTAAAATAAATTTGAGATGAGATAACAACTCTGGCTTTGAGGCAAACTTGGCTGAATTTATGGAAAGTCATGTAAATTCTTGTCAACTCAAGTAAAAATAATAGAAAGACCAAAGGCTCATGTAAAAGGAGAAAGAAAGCTGATAAGAAATGAATTAGTTCCATGGAGAGATGTATTCAGTGAGAAAAGAGAGGGTAGGAAAGATTTTCAGAGAAGAGATAAAAATTTATTTGAAGGAAGACAGAAAAAAAAAAAGGGAAGGGTTTCACTTGGAAAGAGATTGATGTTAAGAAAAGAAGGAAATTGCTTTCATTTAAAGAGGGGAACAGAGAGAAAAAAAGAAGGAAAGAGTTAAACAGAATTGACCTGTGAAAGAGGAGAAAAGAAAGAGGATGAGAAATGATTTTAGTTTGTGGAACTCCTTTCTGGTTCCATGCTTTCCAACCAACTTTAATCTGCAAAAATTCAAATGCAATGTCAATCACTATCTACTGTCCTCCTGATTGCTTTTTTTCTCTTTCTACTCATTACTAATGTTTCTGTTCCTAATTCCTTCACACCCTGTAACCCCTTGCATGCTAGTGTCTGTACTGCTTTGCTTGGGGTGATACAGATTTAAAAAAAGAAAGAGAGGAAATAGGGAAATCTGAGTAAAAAGATGAAAAAAAACAACAGAAAAAAAGAAACGAAAAATAAATCAGAACTGAAAGGAGAGAAATAAGAGAGGGTAAAAGAAGAGTGTAAAGAGAGAGAGAGTGAGAAAAAGTGAGAGAGAGAGAGAGAGGGAAAATAGAAAACAAGTACATCTGATGAAAAAAGAGTAAAAAAAGAAAGAAAAAGTAAAAACAGAATTGATATGAAAAGAGGGAAAAGAATGAGAGAGAATGAAAGAAGAAAACAAGAACTGATCATCTGAGGGAAAAGATAAAAAAGAAGAAAATTAAAAGAAATTGATCTATGAAGAAAGAGAGAGAAAAATAGATTTGACCTGAAAAGTTGGTGAAAGAAGAGCAAAGAGAAAGGATGAGAGAGATTGTACAGGTAAAATAAGGTTGTTCAAGTTCATGAAAGGTTCAGTCAGAAAGAACTCAGGTAAGTTGATGTTTTTAAAGACTTGGAAAAGAGACCAATTAATTAAATAGGATGAAATATTAACAATCAAGAGAAAGAAACACCGAAGACACGTATTACATGGAAAGTGACTGAAAGGAAGAGGAAAAGAGTTGCTGGTGTGGTAGGAAGAATTTGATGTTGTAGGGGTGGTGGTAAAAAGTGGGAGGGCTACTGACCAAAATTTTTTTCAGTGACTCAAATCAACAGGAAGAGTAAATTAACTAAGCTCAGACTATTTTCTTAGACACTGATATTTAACCCTATTATGATTTGAACTTTGACACCAGATTGGTGTCACCAAGCAAAATCCCCACGACCACCTACCTATTCACTCCTTATCCATGCCGCTGTCAGTATTTTATTTATTTATTCAATCATTGTCCTTTTTTGATTTTTGTTTTTTGTTTGCACAGATGCTACTAAAATAAACCGGCCTCTCATTTCTCTCACCAAAAATACACTCTCGCTAACAGATTCACCAACTGTGATATACCTGGACCAATGCTCCTCACATTACCTTTACAAGTGCCATCCTGTAGCATTTTACACCTGGGCATGAGAGAACAGGTAGTCATTTATACATATGAAAGTCACACATTCAAAAGTAAATAGACAGTATTCTTCACTTCATTTATCCACTCACCCAAGATACGTGTTTCTGCATTAATTCTTTAGTCACATCTTAAATTGTTTAATCTACATGCAAATATTCAATGCTAGAAAAAAATTTCAATTTTTTTATTTCAATATTTTATTTAAATTTATTTAAATTCAATTTTTAAAAATTTTATTTAAATATTTTATTTAAATGTGTTTATTTAAATTTATAGTAGTTATATTTTTTATTTAAATCTATTTTATTTAAATATCTTCATTTAAATTTATAGTTTTTATATTTTTTTTTATTTAAATCTATTTCGTGTAAATTTTAAATTATTGAAATTTATTTTTTATATTTATTTTATTAAAAAAATTATCTGATTTATATTTAAATTTTATTAAAATTTAAAAAAAAGTATTTTGATAAGTAATTAGGTATAAGTAATTGAAGTAATTAACCATTATCTCCATTGTGATTCCCAGGGGGCATAACACAACACACCCATTTGGCATATTTTTCTGTTTTTGAGCAAATTGATCACAATAATAAAGACATAGACAATATTTTGATTCAAAGCATTTTTGGGAAATTAGACTCTAGTTTTTTAAAAATTGTATTATACATTTTTATTTTTTATTTTTAAGGTATTTTTCTCATTTAAAAACATGTGCTTAAACGTTTTAATCTCGAGAGCACCTTGTTACACCTGCTTGGTCCCATGCTGTCTTCTAACATAAGGTGGAATAAATACATTGAATCAATACCTTCATCTACCACAAGGAAAGTTGGTTCTCTATGTTGTGCCAGAAAGTTTTTCTCGTTTGAGTTCATCCTTCAAATCTATAAATCAACCATCCATCCTTGCATGGAATATTGCTGTCATATATGGTCTGGTCTCCTCGCTGTACGTCTCGAGGCCCTCGACAAAATCCAGAGAAGAATATGCAATGTGATAGGTCCCAATCTGGCATCTAGTCTACAGTTACTTTCTCACAGACATGCTGTGGCTTCCCTCTGTCTTTTCTACAAGTATTTTCATGGCAACTGTTCCGACGAGGTACTTTTGCTGGTTCCCAGGCTGCATGAATTTAAGTGAGCTACTAGCTTGAACTCTCGGTCCCACCCTTTCACTGTCAAAATGATTAAATGTAACTGCCTCTTCTGCTTGAACAGCTTCTTTTCTTGCACTTCCTGACTGTGGAACTCCCTTCCCCTTGTTTGCTTCAAATATTCAGGTGTAACGTCAATCATCATCTAATACTTTGATTTTGTTCCTGGTCCTTCTCTGTTTCCTTTCCCCAAACATGCTTCTTTACTCTTGTTCTCAATCCTCTGTAACCCCTTGCATACTAGTGGCACTTCTGCCTTGTTTGGGGGAAACTGCTTTAAAAGAAACCAAAAAAACTGAACAACAATGAACTAAAGTATATATTTTTTTAAAATATTATGCATCTTATTTTAATTTTATGCCTTTTCTTTGTTATTTGCAACATCTCCACTGCATAGATATTTGCTGGCTTTTTATGGAAATCAATTGCTGGAAAGTCTCTGCCCACTTGCAGATCATTCTTTTGTAGTCTCACCACTTTCAAAACTGCTGTGTTTTAAATAATCTTAATTCTTTACCAGATTTGTAATTATCCAGTATTGTTGCAATTGTGTTTGAGATTAATCCCAGTGCTTCAAAGATTATTGACTTTTTTTTGATAATTTTTCTTACTATTGCAAAAAGATTCTCATATTTATCTATTTTTTCCCCTTTTCCTTCACCCTGTGGCCTGTGAGGACAGCTACATTGGCTGACACTATTACTTACCTTTGTTTAAAATCTTTTAATCAAGTTTTTATGCTTCATATACTCTATTGAGTTTATTGCTGAATCTTAAAGGCCAAATGAATAAAGTTATTTTGAAAGAAAATCATATTTTCAAGATTTAAATAAAATAAATTTAAATTCTATTAAATAAAACATAATCACCATCATAAGCAGTTACATTATCTCAGTGTGAGGTAATTCTTTCTTATTTCCAACCCAGTAAAATCCTAGAGTAATTAATGAAAAGAAAGCTAAGAGAACTGATTGGTATCTTTCTTATTTCTGAATCTCCTAGGACTAAGAAAGTGCTTCTTTGATTAAAAAACATGATAATCTTTAGGGTATGTTGTATAACTTCCCAGATGAATGATTTGTTTGCTTTTATGGTTGTGGCTTTGTATTGTCATCCCTGCAATAATCTAGTGAAGATTTATTACGAGTGAACAGATTGTTGGAAATTGCTGAACACTGTGCATAATACTCTGGTGAGAGATTATTTAGAACTGAAATACCTACCTTAGATATTTTTCCAATTTGTTGCAATGTTTGTTTATACATTGTGTCTTTCTGTAAATTATCTGCTGCTTTGATAAGAATCTGCTTTCAACTGAGTCCTTGAAGTGATTATTATCCAAAATAGTTGGTCTTCTAGACTGAGGAATATCAGAAAGATCACAGTCTGCATTCTTAAACACAAAATCATTCCTAGGATTTGGGCACACATAATAAAAATTCTTCACTGTTTGCATTGCATTTTTGAATTTGATACAATGCACAATGGGGAAAATGACATTCATTAAAATCTTTGTTGCTCATTGAGCTAAACATTTGTGGTAATCCTAACTGGCACTGAATATTAAACAAAATCTGAATCTCATTGTTTCCTATGATTTCTGGAATAGGAAGTTGCTTCCATTTTTGTGTATTTCAAATATTGTACTTGTCATCATCATCATCATCATCATCATCATCATCATCATCATCAGCAGCAGCAGCAGCAGCAGCAGCAGCAGCATCATCATCATCATCATCATCATCAACATCAGCTGTGATCTTAGGGTCCCTCCACATATCTGGGTTTTAAGCTACAGATTTATTCCTTCATGCATAGCATATCTTGGCCAAGTAAGTCTGGTGGAGTCCATCTCCCCTCCAAGTCAACCACAGCTAATATTCTCCATCATGTAAGCTCATCTTAGTCACAAACACTCAAGTGTTGATTCCACTGGTGAAACACTTTGCCCTGGCCATTGATTCTTGTCTAAAAAAACTTCTGCTCAGCAAAGGGTTTCCTTGACACAGCATTATATTTGCTGCATACCATGTCATCATTGGCTTAAGTCTTTCAGACCCCGATATGATTTTATAGACTATATCAACAAAAGATGGTTTCTTTTTCTTATTTGTATTTATTATACTAGAACAGGCATGTCCACAGTTTGGCACAGGGGCCAATTACAGCCCACAGTTAATTTTTATATGTCTCACATCCTTTGTCATAGAATGTATCATTTGCAGCCTGCCAGTATTGTCAATCAGAGTATGTAAAGCACACGCCTAAGAAATGCAATTTTAAGTTTTGCCAAAAGATGGCAGCAGCACTGTGTGGCTGCACTCTGGCGATGTAACCCTGACATTGGCCTTTTTCAGCCAATTTCTAAAATCACTGCTTGTGAAGTAGACCACTGTTGTTGAACAAGACCTGGCCTACATACATATAGTCCAGATCTCAGTATCACACTTCACATTAGTGAAGGTAAGTTATTTGTTTTGGTCATCAGAGATGAATAAATTCTAAAATTTTAGTGAATTAAATTTGTTTGGTGTTTGTCAAAATCAGTTATAAATCTATTTGGACACTTGGACTTGTATCATGTCATGTTTTCTAATTCTTAATAAGATGAATGTTGGTGTTATGTTCCTATTCATGTTTTTAACTTTAATGTTTTAAGTAAACAAACAACATTAATTACCAATAATATGCAATATTTATGATTAACCTGGGATATATTATAGCTTCTTGGAAGTTGTTTTTTTCTTAGACATATTTTACATCATCTTATATGAGCTTCAGATATAGTAGGCTGAGTGATTTTGGTAAGACCTGTTTAAATTTATTTGCCATGCATAAAATTTTCATATGATAGTTCATGTGTATTTAGTTTTAATGGTTCAAAGAGTGACAAGCAGAATGGCTGGCTCTCATGTATATTCACGTCCTGGGTATGACAATAAACTACATCCGTGTCCTGGGTAAGACGATAAACTACATCCAACAGCAAGGCCTCTGAATCAGGAGGTTTTGAGGAGAATGGAATCACCTCTTAATTGCTGGTGTACCTAGGTCCATCCTGACCCGGGATGGTAGCACCTGTTAGGGTCCCAGCAATGGGCAAATAGTTAACTGCCAAATTGGGGTCAAAAGATTATGAAAGTGTAAAAATAGATTTTAATACCATAAATACTTTTTGTAAAAAATTATTGCCAGCAATACATTTTCGAAGAAAAAATATTACGAAAAATAGATTTATGAAGGAAAAAATATTACCAGCAACAAAAATTTTGTCGGCATTAAATAACCCATTAAGGTTGATATGCCGTAAAACAAACCAAACCAAAGCTCATGTATATTCACATCATCAAATCTGGTCCTCGTTGAAAAGAGTTTGGACACCCCTGTACTAGAGCGACAGATATGGTAGCATAAATTCTCAGAGTTAGCAGGAAAAAGAACATCAGAGGAATTCATATCCACTCATTGGTTTGCATTCCATCACATACAGGTTAACCTATCTAAGGAATCTGGGTGTGGAAAGCATGTCAACACTTCAAAATTCTTGCAGCCCTTTATTGAATTCACACTGTTTTCATCTCAAAATGTTGCCTCTTGGTTTTGACCTTTGTGTCCAATTTGAGGTAGAGGGTAACATTAAGAGATAATTTGTGCAGATAGGAGAGAAAGATAACATTTAACCCTAGACTTGAATAGGTTAAGATTGTAGTGATTGGGGAAACATCCTCTTTGGAACTGGTTCCACAGAGCAGTGGTTTGTGGAAGGAAGCTATTCAAGTGGAACTTACTTCTCACTGATGGAATACAGAGAAAATGTGGGTGGTTTGCTACTATTTAAGAGGCTTGCCACATCCCGCTTGTCCAAGAGAGGCTGATATAGGCAAAAAGTTTGTGGCCACCCTGCATTTCTTTAAAAAACACCTTCAAATGCAATATTTTTTATTTTTTTAAAGTAAAAATCACATTTTTAGCATCAGTCATATGCTGAGGAGAGGCAAAAAGATTACCTAAGATGATTAAAAGAGGTGGCTTTTGTTTTGGTGGCATTAAAATTAAGAAGGCATTCCTTGCCCCAGTTAACAAATGATTATAGGTAATTTTTAAGATCAGCAGCCAATTTGACCTTATTGAACCAATCAGACTTACCATTAAGATAGGAGTAAATAGTTGTGTCATTAGCATAGATACCGAATTGGGAAATGATGACCTCAGAAAGATTGTTGATGAAATTAGGAACAACATAGTTCCAAGAATAAAGCCTGTATTATTGCAAAAAGATCTAGAAGAGTGGTCATTCAAGATAACTTACATTTTGTGATTTGATAAGAATCTGCAATAATATATAGCAAATTTTAATATATATATATATATATATATATATATATATATATATATATATATATATCTGACTTAGAGCTCTCCTTGGATCTATATCCAATCGGAAATGCCATACAGATTACCATTTTATTATTATTAATATATATATATATAAATGTATGTATGTATGTATGTATGTATGTATGTATGTATTCACATATATTTAGCCTTTGCATGTGTTTATATATGTGTGCATATATGCTAGACAAGGAAAAT
The DNA here is from genome assembly GCA_964036315.1 of Acanthosepion esculentum. Classification (NCBI taxonomy): domain Eukaryota; kingdom Metazoa; phylum Mollusca; class Cephalopoda; order Sepiida; family Sepiidae; genus Acanthosepion; species Acanthosepion esculentum. The sequence goes on from OZ038480.1 coordinate 23,317,928, forward strand.
GAAAACAAAAAGAATGCTTATACAAACAATCAGAAAGAGACAGTTGAATTTCTGGGAGACATAATGGGGAAAGAAGATTTCGAAAATTTCAGCATTCACAGGAATGAAGACAAAATTTGATAGAGAGAAACATTTAGTAACCTACTTTAATGTGCTTGTGTAAATGGATGACAGAACAGGCACTAGAAGTGTTAATAGGGAGACAAATATTACGGAGAGCCATGATCACCTAATTCCTTTGATATCTACAGAGCTCTGGACTCACACTGTGCTAAAATAATGAGGGTAGAGAAATGAAGCAATGTCATTATTCTATGTCTTATTGAAGTGAATATCTTTATCTTTGTTGTTTTGATCCAGAAATTTTTTAAATCTAATTTTTTTCTCAGTACTTATCAGAATCCAAAGACTTTGTAACATCTTTTAACATTTAAAAAATTTTGTAAAAAATGTATTTTTATAAAATATAATTTCATAATAAAACATTAAACCTTTAAAAAGTATACATTTTGAAATATATTAAATATTATATATAATATGTTATATAATTATATATATTTATAATTATTTATATTTATAAATTTATACAGTATATTAATTATATATATTATTTATATTATTTATATTACATATTTAATAATTAGTAATATTGTATCAAGTAATAAATTTAATAATAAATTAAATGATAAATAAATAATAATGGTAATATTATTTTAAATAATAAATTTAATAACAAATTTAATAAAAAAGTAAGTAATAAATTTAATATTTATTAAGGTTAATAAATATTATATTTATATATATTTATAATTATATATATTTATAGATATATATTATATATTATAAATTAAATATTATGTATATTTCTAAAAAAAATTTTAACATTTAAATAAAAGTGTAAAATGTGTTGCATTTTAAGTGATGTATCCTGAAATTTTAAAATCTAATTTTTCATAAATTTTCCCTCAGTTTACCAAAATTGAAACCTTCTGAGACCAAAGTCTTAAACAATCATAAATGCTTTATATTTGTTAATTTAAATAATTTTCTGAACACGTCTTTATAATTTCTTGAGTGGGAGAAATATAAGAATTTTTTTTGGCATATGTGAGTGCTCTGAATCAAGTATTTCCATTGGTTCCTTTTGCTCTTGATTTAATTAACCCCTTCGGCAGCCACCTCAATTTTTTTTCTTTCTATTCATTATCTCATTGTAGCTGTCACTTCTGTTCATTTGTCACTACTAAGTAACCCTTGAGAAACCAGTGGTCAATATCACTTAAGTAAACATCACACCATCGTCATTCAACACCCCTACCAATACTAATATCTGTTCCCCTAACATGACTTGCTGGCTTCCGTTCATGAATATCATTCCTTATCACCACCTTCACTCTCAATCACTAGCATCAAGTGCTCTTAAACTGAGATTCATGTACCAGCAAGAAGTTTATGAATGAACTCTTAATGTCATCAAGGAGTTGAGTATATCAAGCCTTTCTTAATGAACGTAGACATATACCAATCTTCTATGAAATGCAGTGACCAGTATCCACAGTATTTGAGTCACTCACTTTTGGGGGTGCATGTTGCATCCAGTATGTGCTTAATTTAAGTTTCAAAGTATTCTTCTATGTGCCATATTCCTTCAAGAAGTTGGTGATCATGGCTCTCCACAATTTTCTGGCGTTTGTAACTCTTAATAAATTTTGTCTTTTTGTTATCCTTCCTAAAGCCTGTTCCATCATCCATTTACTTACGCTCACTAGGTAGGTTATGCATTGTTTTCTTCTGTTCATCATACCTTCAATCTGTCCTGTGAGGATCAAATTTTCCAAGTCCTCTTTCTTCATTCTGTTCCCTAGAAATTTCAACTATGATGTTATGTCCTTTCAACTATGATGTTATGTCTTTTTGTTTTTATTTTCCCTAAAAACATGTTTACATGTTCAGTTCATGATATTCTCAGCATCCTTCTGTGGAACCAATTTTCTGTTGCTTTAAATGTGTTCTTCAACCAAGAGGGTATTTTCCTGCTATACAGGAAAACTGATATAACATAAGAGTTCAGTACTCATTTCTTTTTGTTCTAACAAAATGTTTTGGTTACTTAGTACCTTGCTTAGTTTGGTACAGCAGCTGTAGCTCAGAATACCTCCAGTCTTTACAAGTTGAAAAATTTCAAGCTTATCATATACTTGCCTCATTCAAATAGATCAATCATTTTTCCTATTCTGGAGATACATGTCTGAATGAGTTATCCAATCCAAGAAATATTTTTAGGTTGAAAGCTACAAAACCATAAAACCAATCACATTGGGAAATGCATATATCAGTAAGTCCACAGACTAATGAGGAAAAAATATTTTACAGAATTTTTATTTATTTCTCAACATATTTCTTGCCACTGCACTTAATTCAGAAATGAGTATTACTCATATAGATCAACAACAATATCTTTTTTTTTAAAAATCGAATTCACCTCATAGAAGGCAGTAAAGTCACTAAGACACAAGGGGTTACTGTGTTACTAATGACCCTAGAACAGAAACTGTAATCAGGAGGACAGTAGATAGTGATTGACGTTGTATTTAAATTTTTGAAAATTAAAGTTGGTTGGAAAGCATGGAGCTAGAAAGGAGTTCCACAAGTGAGGAGTGCGAGAAAAGAAACTGTTAGCATAGAATTTACAGCTACATCTAGCAAACTCAACTGTAAATTAATAAGATCTTGATGCCAGTCTCGTACTTCACTTACAATAAAAAATTCTAGGTACCATGGTGAAGAGCTCATCGAAACAATTACCATTAAATTATTTATAGGAAAGCCACAGAAAGTCACCTTATGGTGGTGGGAAAGTGATTGAAGCCAAGCCACTAAAGGTCAATAATAAGGCTATTTTTTCTAGATTTTATCAAGGAGCTCTAGATAAATAGCAGAGGTGCCAGACCATATGTGGCAGCAATATTGTAAACATGGAGGAATGGATAGATTCTGGACAGAAAGATTTTCTCAGATGACACAGTGAACCAACTGCTGAAAATTTCATCTCAGAATTACATTTCAGACTTTGTATGGTTCACTATCAGTCATTTCTTTCATACTAACATTTTAAATTTTATATCTTTCCAACTTTCACCCAGATCTATCAGTTGTTATCTTCAAAAATATTTGACTCAACAATGTTTATATTTTATAATTTAGTGATTGGATAACTAAACCTTGATTGAAGTAGAAAATGTCTGAAATCAAAGACAACATGACAATCAGAAATGCCATCAAGTCTTTTATATTTCAGGCTGAAATATATTTTTGGAATTCTCTCTAATTCATAAAATTTCATTCTGATTGGCAAAGGGAAAGGATTCTTATTGTTCACCTCATACTGAACTGCATCAAAGTGCTGCATTTCTATACATAGACAATCTTGATGATACTTTACAATGGGTATGCCTCTTAAATTACCAACTTTTCTACATTAATTGTATGAATATAACAATAGGATTCTATAATTCTATATAAAATGAAAGACAATATGAACATGGCAGAGACATGCTGCATGACAACGCTTTAAATGCACTGGTGATTCACTGTTATACATCAGAATAAAATTCGACTTAATAAATGCCAGTCCAGGAGGGAAAAGAATTCACTAAGAAGAAAATGCACTGAGAATGTGTTAATCTCGCAATACTCAAAAAATACACTTAAGACCAGGACCATACATAATATCACCAATCATCACAAAACTAATAATAGAACAATATGGTATACAAACTAGTAGATAAAAATCCGACAGTATTTAAAATCCAAGAGACACCAATGGATCTAATTCACATGTGTTTTTGTGTGTAAAAGCATTTTCTGGTTTCAGAGCGCTGATTTCAAATGCAACAGACACCAACAGTTCTAATATTATTAAAAAAAAATACTTTCTGGTTTCAGTGGTCTGATTTAAAATCCAATAGACATGAACAGCTCTAATACACAGGGTGTGATGAGTAAATTATTGCCATTTTATATTTTTAATTGATATATATATATATATATATATATATATATATATATATAATTTAATTTAATTTAAAGAAAAACAAATCACTTTAAGGCTCCATTAGTTATAAGTTTTTTCACCAGAGAATTTTATTTTTCTCTGTATCTTCAGACTTCACTTTCAAAGGTGAAAAGAAAAAATGAATTTAAAATTTACACTTTTGAAGGGCAGTATTAAGTTTATATATGGTGACATAGAGGGTGGTGAGGAATAGTGTGAGAGACATGGTCAAGTTTGGAGAGGGAAGGGAGAGTTTTAAAATTTATTTTTATTTTTATTACAATGCTTAATATTGAGGAGGAGTGGGTAAGTCTCAGACACTGATGGATTACAAAGATTTTTGTTACTTATATATATATATATATATATATATATATATATATATATATATATATATATATATCAGGATCATGTACATATATATCTCTACACAATTACTTACCATGAAACATACTTTTGAGGTTATAGTATATACTCATTTACCTATAAAAATCTACGCACATACAGGGTGTGATAGGTAAATTGTTGGCATTTTATATTTTTAATTTCGCACATGTGTATTATTTGCTTTTGATTTTGTCAATTGCACAGTATAGTAGGGTCAGTTGGGCACCATCTGGGAGAAAAAGAGAACCATCACACAATTCACTCCACCAGAAATTTGGAAACAGCATGCTGTACTGCTTGGCACTTATGCCAGAGGATCCAATACAAACATTTCAGAATGTTTGGGTATCAATCTGAGGACAGGGCAGAGGATTCCAGAAGAGCTGGATGAGTCTAATGGCGATTACAAAGATACAGCAGCTCAGAAAACTCACTCTGATCATTTTGATAAAGAAAAGAACACACAAATTTGTTGGTGAGGGACTCAACATGGAGGCTTACATCAAGTGCCTTGAGGAGGTAATGCTGCCATGGATCAAGAAGGTGGCTGCTGGAAGACCCTATGCCTGCAACCGGACTCTGTACCATGCCACACAAGCAGGAGAACCCAGTCATGGCTGTCATACAATTTTTGTGACCACATAACCTCCCATACATCTGGCTACCTAACTCCCAAGACTGCAACCTCCTTGATTATTATGTGTGGGGCGCAGTTGAGTGAGAGACCACCAAAACTCCTTGTAACACGAAAGACAAACTGAAGGCAAGGATTATGGTGGCATTGACCAGCTTAAACAAGGAGACCATTCAGAACAAATGCAGGATATTCCGAAGTCGTCTGGAGGTCATGTTTGAAGACAAGGTGATGTTATTGAATAAATTTATTCTTCAGTTTGTCAAGATATTTTTTGTGTACTTTTGGTAATGTATCTGTTAAAATGAGATGTCAGTGTTATTTTCATTTTTTGCATAATTTAGACGACAATTTATTCATTGCACACTCTCTCTCTCTCTCTCTCTCTCTCCATATATATATATATATCTCTATTTTTGCATAATTTAGAAGATAATTTATCCATCGCACCCTATATACATATTCCTATCTGCTCTCGCTCTATATCTCCCGTAGCGCCCCTGCCTCGATCGACCCTCCGTCCTCCTCTTTCTCCACATCCCTTCCTTTACCACTCCTATCTGCTCTTCCTCCAACCCTTCTGTAACCCCATGTGTGATAGTGGCCACCGGCCTTGCTTGGGGTGATACGCTTAAAAAAAAAAAAAAATATAAAATCAAACAAAACTTTCTCATTTCTATTCATCGGATCTGGAAAGATGTTTTAATTTATTACCCAACTTGTCCTCAAAAATCTCAAAACATTTTCTTTCCACACAGTTTTGTCATTAATTCTGACCTGAAGAAGATGAAATCAACAGATATCATTGAAATGTGTCATTTCTTAAGCTTTTCCACTTTACCTCATCATCTCCATATATATATATATATATATATATATATATAGATATATATATATTGTCATCAACAGACAGACTGTTTCGCTGTTTCACAGCTCATTAGTGTGGCTAGACATTCAATTACCTCAAGCCGGGATCGAAACACAACTGATTTGAGTTCAGTTGCATAATCAACCCCTAAGCCATTGCCGCACAGGAGGGATGAAGGTGAATTTAAGTGTATTTATTTTTAGATAAACATGCCAGTGACTGGGAGAACTCAATTCCTTTTTAACAAAGAGTCTTGCATACATACATACATATATATATATATATATATATATATATATATATATATATATATATATATATGTATATATGAAGAAATATAGTCTTAAAGTGTGCTATATTTATGGGATAAAGTGCTCAATATCAGAGATAGAGTGTGTGTAAATATAAAAGTGAACATAGAAGTCAACACTTAGAGGCAACAGTCTGTTTCATGCTAGTGCAATCGTCAGGCAGCTGATATATATATATATATATATATATATATTCAATTTTATTTTGGCCAGTTCTCATTGGTCCGTTATGTGTCATGTGCAATAAAACCGTAGATAATTCTATATGTATGTAGGTTTGTGAAGATTCTTGTATGTTTAAGCAGGCATCGGATGGTAATGTCTATTTGTGATTGTTTATGTGTGTCTGTCTAGTGGGAGTTCTAATATCTTCCCCTTTGTGCAGTCATCAGCCAGTGCATCAGGGTGGCACTTCATTCTAATCTATGGCTGATCTTTTTAAGCCTGTATCCTTTGTATTAGATAAGTTAGATTCTTTAAGAATGGATTTAAGAAAAGATCGCAGTGTAATGTAGTGTTTTAGGCATGTGTTTACAGTTGGTAATAATGTTATTAACAAGTTTTCAAAGTATTGCATACAGGCTCACATAAGTTGTAGTTGAAAAATTTGTGGGAAAAGCATATTGTAACAAAATAACACAAATATTGTGTTATTTGTTTGCAGCAAAAGAAACTTGGTGATTGATGTGTTATAATCTATATGAACCGGAAGAGTTTTGAGGCAATATTTTGAAGTTTACCTCAGTTTAAAACAACCCTCTTTAGAGCAGAATGAATTCTTCCAAGACTACCATGAAATCTATGGTAAAACTTGGTTGGAAAACTGAATGAACTTTACTGGTGCTTTGATAAAAGTTTGTGGAGATAATTCCCGTCGAAAATAAGCAATTGATAATTCATTTCAAAGAAGCATAATACAGAGTTGAAGATAATCAGCATCAATTAATATCAGATCCGTGAGGAACAAATTGATGTTGGTCAAGATTTAATTGGGGGTGACCGGTGAGTAACAACAGAAATAATATGTAACACTCTAGACATCTTAGTTTGTTCAGCCAGCACAATTTTATCTGAAGAATCAAAGATGACCAAACTTACTGTCATTGGTTACCAAGACTTTGACACCATAGATCATCAACAGATAAAAGCAAAGCTTTCAAGGGAAAGTTTAAATGAATCAAAAGGCTGAATGCTTTCTGAGATGAATCTTTGATTTACCAGGACATCCTTGAAGACAATGCTCAGTCAAAGCAATGGTTATCCAAAGGTATAATGGGTCCAGTTAAAGTAAAAGAAAGGCTATATATACTGATGGGATTCTGAGGACATTTTTAATTGACTTTTTAGAAGAGAAAAAGTCAGTAACATCTAATTTTTACAAAAGCGTTTTGATTAAATTAACAAAAAACGCACTATGGAAAAGCTTTATCATAGAATATCCTTTCCTACTACAATGTTGATCTTGCACATTCGTCTTATCAACATTGCAAGAATTTTGACGCAAAATCATTACACATCCCTTTTATGAGCAAGATTTAGTGCCTTTTAAGTTTTTGAACGGTACCTATTTTCAGGCCCTCCTTCTTCAGGGGACACTACTTGCAACCCTCTATTGACTTCACACCATTTTGGTCTGAAAATGTCACCTCTTAGTTTTGATCTCAGTGTCCACTTTAAGGTTGAGGAATACATTAAGAGGCAATTTGTGCAAATAGGAGGGAGAGGTAATATTTAACCATTCTTCTTCTTCCATGTTCTGTGTCCTTTCGATCATGTTGGCAATCATGACTCTCCATAAAAGGCTGCTTTGACATGATTAAATTCTTGGTACTCCCAATTCTTGCCTTGACATGGCTGGAGTTTATGCAAAGAAATAAAGGATATAGTTGGTTTTAATTTAATTTTTCCAAAAACTTTTTTAATATATATATATATATATATATATATATATTACAAAGAGTAATCATACCTTGAATCAATTAGCAATATTAATGCAGTTATTGGCGAAATCCCTTCGCTAGTAGACATAATTATAAGCATTATACTACTAATAATCCACTGAATGATGAGATCCTTATGTATAAAATGGATATGGTGTATTTTTTAATTCAGCTAGTACTTTCAAATGCTTCACACATTCATCTTCGGTTATATGCTGCCTATTTTATATATATATATATACATATATATATATATATATATATATATATATATATATATATATATATATTACAATGAATAATTCATACAGAAAACAGATATAGAAGTTAATGATAACTGTTTTCTGTATGAATGATTCATTGTAATGTAAATTGAACTGCACCACATACTTGCTATATATATATATATAATTTTTTTTTTACAGTAAGGCTCACTCTTTACAAAACCCAGGGGCCACCACTTGAGGTAGAGGGTTACATTAGGAGTGAATTTTTGCAGATAGGAGGGAAAGATAATGGTTAACCTAGCCTTGAACAGGTTAAGATTATAGTGATTGTGAGAAACATCTTTTTGGGAATTGGTTCCTCAGAGCAGCGGTTTGCAGAAAGAAGCTATTTACATGGAACTTACTTCTCACTGATGGAAAACAGAGGGGGAATGTGGTGGTTTGCTACTATGTAACCTTCATGGCATGTCCTTGCCATGAAGGTTTGATCTGGCAGGATCAGGGAATGTAGTTCATCTGAGAAAATTTCAGTGAAAGTTGTGATAGAGCAGCAAGTGCCTGTGCGAGAGAGGTTGGTATGAGCAAAGCCACCCTGCATTTCCTAAAAAAAACACTTTCTAGTGCTCCAGGCTCCTCTTACTACTAAAAAGTTCAAATTTGGATCAGTCTGTTCACAATAAATGTTGCTAAATTATGAATATTTTGTATGAGAAACATTATATTTTGTTTTCACCATTAAACCCTCAGTAGACTTTTTCAGATTACCAAAATTTTCATCTAAGTTAAATGTTAATACAGGTTTTAAATTTTAACTCAGCACTGACTAATGTTGTAAACTAAACATGTAGCTCTCTCTGTTTGAAGGAAAAAAATGATTGCATCATTATGACAGTAGTTCATAGTTTTTTTTAAATTTATTTTTTAATTTTGAAGCAATTTGTGCAAAATTGTTAAAATGCAGCAGCTAAGCATTGATGTTAGGGCACAAATTAAGATTTTATTTAAAGAAGACTATTCTCAAAGTCAAATTGCAAAGAAGTTTCTAGACATAGGGTACAATATTCATTACGAAGGCAATTAGAAATTGGTATTAATGTTTTGACAGAATTAGAGGTAGAGCACCAAAGGTGACATCAGCTGCTGAAGATAAACATTTCATTATTGGGAGCAAAAGAAATAGAAGGAAAACAGCTTCAGAGTTGACAGATGAATTTGATTCCTCTTGATAGCAACCAGTGTTTCTCTCAACTGTGGAAAATCAACTTAGATCAGTGGGGCTCAGAGGGTGTATAGCCATCAAGAAACCACGATTATACAAGATGAATGAGCAGAAAAGGCTGTTATGGGCAAAAAAAAACAAGAACTGGACATTGGAAGAATGGCAAATTTTTTTGTGAACAGATGAGCTCAAATTTGAACCTTTTTGGAAAAAAAAGGAGACTGTATGTGAGAACAAAGCTAGGAGAAAGTCTGAATGATGAACGTGTGGTTTCCATAGTTAAGCATGGTGGTGGGTGTGTTATGGTGTGGAGGTATTTTAAAAGGAGAGAGGGTGGAAGTTTGATTCAGGTAAAGGGAATCATGAAAAAAAGAACAATATCATTCCAATTTTTTAAAGACATGCTGTACCATTTGGTTTATGCATAAATGGAGAAAAATTCACCTTTCAACAAGACAGTGATCTTTTAAATTATGTCAAAATTACCTCAAGTCCCAAAAATGAACAAATTTTGGAAATTATGACTTGGCCACCGTAATTTCCTGAACTCTCTCACATTGAAATAGTATGGGATGAATAGGATAGGAGAGTTCAAAGAGAATACCCAAAGAGTGAGCGTGAGCTTTTCAGTGCTTGAAGAAGACTTGGAAAGATGTGGCATCTACTGTTAAAATATTGGAACGAATGCCAAGAATTTGAAAAGCACTAATTCAAGCAGATGATAGTTCTATTTACAAAAACAAAATATGATGGCATTGTATGATAATCTATGATATAGTTAAGTGCTTATTTTTTGCCAAAATAAAAGCAAATACACTGTAATTAGTGAAATTCCATCTTTTACTTGAAAAAATATAAAAATATATTATTGTAAGGTGTTTTTTAAAGAAATGTAAGGTGGCCCAAAACCTTTTACTTGTAGTGTATGTCTATATATATATATATATATATATATATATATATATATATATATATATGTATGTATGTATGTGTATATATATATATATATATGTATGTATGTATGTGTATATATATATATATATATATATATATATATATGTATGTATGTGTGTATATATATATATATATATATATATATATATATGCATGTATGTATTAAAAACTATTATTGTTCTGTATACATGCAGAAACATACACATAAACATGTCTATGAACATGTGTGTAGATATATACATATATAATACTTTAATTCCAATGTCAACAAATCACTAATCTCTGGTCATTGTAAGCTGAAAAGTGTACAGCAATGTAATTTTCATCTGCAGAATCTCTTGCCTCATTAGAAAATCCAATTTTAGCAACAATTAAAAATCAGTTCCATGGACCATTACTTGCATTGTATCAAATAACACTTTACAAAACTTTGCATTTAATGTGACCTTTGGCAAAAACCTAATTGCCTGGGAAAAATAGTCTAAAAAAAGTTGCACACAACCCTTCAATGACCTTTTGACAAGATCTAATTGCTTCCAGAGGAAACTCCAGCAATGCACATGACATTGACAACTTTCCAAAGATTCTCTGATAATCAGGATCACTGATGAGAGAATCTGTCTGGAAGCGAAGGCTTATGAATGTTTCTCTTTAGATTTTTCTTTCTTCAAGATTTTTGCCAAATATTTATGCTCATTTATGGCAATGGTATGTTTTTTTTTCTTTTTATTAATTTACATTGCTATGCCAGATGTATATAACACCTGTTCAAAAAATGTGAATTCACGCAAAAACAAGGCTTAAGACTCAATGTTCATGGTCTACTGTGATGTCACTTCCAATCACTTATTTTGAGCAAAATGCAAAGTGTAGAGAATAGGTAAGTTGCTGATGATCATTAAACTTTAAGTCTCATTTCTGCGCAAAGCTGCATTTTAAGGAGATCTTCATTCTGGTATCAGCAGTCAAAGTGTATTGAGAGCAAAAGTGAAAGTGAAGATATCTGTCTATGTTTCTGAGATGAGGTATTGTAACTATTTACACTATTTGCATTGTTTTGACTGTCATCCTTATATTTATTGTCATATTCATGACATTTCGGCTGTTGTATACTCTGGCCTTCTTCAGGATCTATCTTTCTGAGATGAGGAATTGTAACTATTTACACTATTTACATTGTTCTGATTGTCGTCCTTATATTTATTGCCATATTCATGACATTTCGGCTGTTGTATACTCTGGCCTTCTTCAGGATCTGTCTGTCTTTATGAGATGAGGTATTGTAACTGTTTACACCATTTTTATTGTTCGGTCTATTATTTTTATTGCCATATTCACAACATTTTGGCTGTAGTGCACGCCGGCCTTCTTCAGGTGCTATACATATATCACCTAAAGAAGGTGTACAATGGCTGAAATGTTGTGAATATGGCAATAAAAATGAGGACAATAGTCCAAATTATGTAATTAGTGTAAAAAGAGAAGTCATTTGTCAGTCAAAGTCCAAATAACTAGAGATTCCTTATTATTTGGTGTACCCAGAAAACAAAGATAATTTATATGCAACAATCAACCTTCCAGGAACATGTTGATTTAATACAGACAACAGAATGAGACTATTATTAGTCATTGGTTTCATCAATAATGAGTTGATTCCTATTATTACTGTAACTATTATCAAAGCAAGTATTAAAAATCAGTTAAAACTGTAACAAAATTTTTTATGAATTAAGTTCAGGAAAACAAAGTAATTTGTCAACTCTGATATTACTTATCAGATCATTCTGAGCTAATAAAATTTACATCAGTATTTCGACTACTTTTAAAGAATAAAATGTAGCGACTGTTAGGAAGAAATGCAGGAAGATGTGAGCATCAGTTTCCAAAATATTTGCTATTATCTGAACACAAATAACCAGTTAACAAAGGGAGATGTATTTATTCCCTGTGGCTATTGTTGATTTTATAAGCACACAAATGTACTGACTGCTAAAGGAGTAGGAAATATTTGTTCCAATCTTTCAATTGTTTACTGGACAAAGTTTATTGAAGAAAAAGAAATTTTTAATTTTTCTTTTGTTTTTTTTTAAAAGAAAATGTGTTTTGATTTTATTGTGGGGCACACAATATCATGTAACCCAAAGCATAAACATAATGGTTACACACTCACTACGCTAGGAAACCCATCAAATGGATTGTGTCAGATGAGGTGATTATCCCTGTTACATGATATCCCGGAGTACACAGTTGTTAATTGTCATTCATACCATTTGCAACATTATGCGGACACTCAGCATTAGACAGACTTAAAGCAATGAAAAGAAAGCAGTCAAGATAATAGGAGACTGCCTGTACTATATACAATTTGAATGGTATGATGGTAAGACATTGGTGCATCATTAATGCCCAAATCATATCATAATGATATGACTCTTACCACTGCTGACAGTACCAAGTTTTCACAAATGCTCCTCCTTTCTAAGTACTGACCAGAATTGATACTGCATAACTTTTAAGCAGGACATGATTTGACAGTAAGCAGCTTAAATCATTACATTTTATTGATATATAAAATAAATGCTTATAGGAATGTAAAGTTTAATTTACTGAATGATGGTCACATCTGCAGGGTTAGGGTGAAAGCTATTTTATTCCCTGCAGGTGTAAACAGATGGCAGCCATTTGTATTAAATATTCTGAATTTTGAAATTTCAAAGTAATATGCACATTGCAAGCTTTCAAATGGGTCATTATACTGAACTAACAGATAAAGAGAAAATTTTAATAACTTCAGAGCTTGCAAAAGCTAAAAACAATGCAAAAGTCATCACCAAACTATGAAGAAATGCATTAAATTTGTACTTTGATACAAGTCTGATAAGAACAAGTTGAGGCTTTTATGTCAAAGACCTGTGCCCTATGTCAATAGAGCTGTTATAAAAAAATGTCTTTGTCAAGTAATAAAATTCATAGGGACTGTGGCATTGAGGTAAAGTCTAACAGGACAACAGTGACTATTCAATAAGCTTTATTTTCATTTAAATAAAATGAGCAACAGAATACATGAAGATTGATTTTTTTCAACTATTCTTTTTCACTGTTAGCTATTATACTCCTTTCAATGGACTAGATTGATGGAGCAAAACATCTGTCCTCCTATACGGCAGTGAATGGTGGATAGTATCCTCAAGCATGAAGAAGAGACTTGAGGCGGCAGGGATGTAGTTCTACAGAAGGATGCTGAGGATATCATGGACCGAGCATGTGAGCAACAATGAGGTCTTGGAGAGGATGCAAACAAGGAGGAAGTTTATGCTTAACATAAGGAAGAGGCAGATGAAATTTTTGGGACACGTGATGAGAAAAGAAGGCCTGGAGAATCTGATACTCATGGGATGAATAGAGGGAAAAAGAGACAGGGGAAAGCAACGCATGACATACGTGGCAGGCATGGCAGGTGGATGGCGGAGCGTGGACTGTGAGAGTTTGCAGAAACACAAAACCTGTTGAGAGCCACAAGGGATAGGGGGAAGTGGAGGAGAGCCATGGTCACCTAAAAAGAAAAAGAAGACACAAAGAATGATTTTTTCTGATGTTCAATGGAAGTGCAAGAAGGAACCAGGGGAGATAACCTTTACCATTTTACACATTTGAACAGACATATATTCATTTTGGTATATTCAAAACAATAAATGTCAACTCCAAGCTCATTAAACAATACTTTTTTGTACAGAAATATTTAAAGAAATTTTATATGAGAATCAGTTTAAAAACATAAACATGTATTCCAGAAACCAATTAAGAATAACAGGACACTATATGCAACAGTTATTCTACAAGTTATTTGAACTAACAGTTTCATCATTGTAACTTTTATTGCTTTATTACTTTCATATTAATAGTTAGAAGATAGATGTAAATTAGATGCTAACATCCAGTCATATATAGCTGGGTCTCAGAGCTTTTTAATAATTTTAATTTTTATAATTTACCTAGAAGGTTTCCGCTATAAATAGTTTAAGAGTTGTAGATATTTGAAAGGAACATCAAAATATTTTCTTTCCAAGTTCAGATGAATATACCATGTAAATCATCACATATGCAAATCTTAATTCCCTCACAGAACTCTGGAGATAGCATTGTTTAACTGGAAACATAAGGAATAAATGAGTAAAACCTGAAAAAGTTGATGTGAACAGCATCAAGAGGATATAGGTGATATAAAGTCAGGCATATCGGAACATATATTTGAAAGAAAAAAAAAATGAAAATGTTCACTTATAAAAGAGTACACACAAAATGAAGAAAACGTTTTATATAAATATGACAAAATGTCTGCATCAAGAGATCAATTTAAAATATTCATTTATGCTTTGTAAATAAAAAAAAAAAAACCAGTAGAGGAATGTCGGAAAAAGAAATGGTATTTCCAAAATCTTGCAAATCTACAGAAATGATTTGCATATGTGATGATCTCTATTGTATATGTAGATGGAAATTTCAATCTAACTCTGAAAGAAAAAAATATTGATACTATCTACAAAAAGCTCTAACACCCAGCTATATATGACTGGATGCTTGCAACTTAGATCTTTCTTCTAACTATGCTAGCTAATCTTTGTTGCAGTATATCCAGAGTTCTGTGAGGGAATTAAGATTTGCATATATGATGATTTATATATTCACATTACATATATTCAGTCTATTCAGCTGAACTTGCAAAGGGTGCTTCAACATGGTGTAATGGTTAGCAAGCTTTCTTGCTAGATCAGTTATAACTGAATAGTGAGTTAAATCCTCACTGGGTACTCAACACTTTTGGCCTTGTGCCACATCTAAGCTATGCTTAAAAAATCATTTTACTCACTAGATCAGTTATGACTGAATAATGTGTTCGATCATCACTAGATGCTCCAAAATTCTGGCCTCTTGTCACATCTAAGCTATGCTTAAAAAATCATTTTACTCACTAGATCAGTTATGACTGAATAATGTGTTCAATCATCACTAGGTGCTCCAAAATTCTGGCCTCTTGTCACATCTAAGCTATGCTTAAAAAATCATTTTACTCACTAGATCAGTTATGACTGAATAATGTGTTCGATCATCACTAGGTGCTCCAAACTTCTGCCCTTGTGTCACATCTAAGCTATGCTTAAAAAATCACTATCTGAACTTGGAAACTTTGATGGTCCTTTCAAATATCTCCAGCTTAGATTTTAATTAGTGTTTGTTCAGTACCCACTGAATCCCACAGAGCCCAGCCATGGTTTATACTGAAATTATAGTGAGTAAATTTTAGTTAAAGTTTCTGACAGAGAGTGCATAATCTGGCATGATTAATAGTTCAAACAAGACAATTATGCCCCAAACCTCGGTCGTGACTTTATGCTAGCATTACCATTGACGGTTTCCAAGTAGTTCTGACTAGCCAAATTCATTCACAAGGCTTGGGTCAACCTATGGGTGTGGTTTTCAACACTTCCCAATAGTGCCATGCACTTGGATCATCTCCCCAGACTTACATTATCAAGAAGTCACCTTCTTGACAATTTGATTATGTTAAAATCCAAGCATTGTTGGAATGCTAATGTTCTAAGCATTGGGATTCACATCCGCTAAACCTAGCTATAGAAGTATCTATAGCAACTTGTTTTTTGTATGTTGGAATTGTCATGATTTTTATCATTATACTCACCAGTCAGGGAATCTTTACTCCATCTGGATTTGTTCTTGTCAAAACATTGAACATCTGATGATGCATGAAAACCAATTTCACACAAACACTCCCCCATGGTAGCAACAGCTAAAAGTGACCACTTAGAACCCAGCAGGGTTAGGGTAAATCAGGTGTGAGTGACAGATCAAATGGAAAAAGCGGATGTTACAAGCTGATAAAAAAAAAACAGCATTTTACTCCAAATCAGAAGAATGAAAGCCAATACCAACTTCAATTCATTATTCTTGTTCACGGCCTTCATTTGCACTAAAATACTATTAATCACAATCAGTGCTTCCATTAGTTAGAAACCATAAACAGAAAAAAAGACCCTTTAAACTCTGACATTTATATATTTACTTATTTCTGGTCATTGACTTTCTAACAACTCATTTAGTTCAGACAAAAATACAATACAATGATCATCTTTCAATGGTTGATACTGATATTGATAAATTCTTTCTTATTTTGCTTATGTATAACTTCCCCAGTATAGTCTAAGATACAACTGTAAGTGGTTTTCTTTTTCTTTTTATGTCCCTTCAGGACGTTGGCAATCATGGCTCTCCACAATTTCCTATCCTTTGTAGGTCTTAATAAATGTTGTCTTTTTTTATATATATCTCTGAAACCTTGTTCTACCTCGCATTTACTCAAGCTCTGTTATGTATTGTTTGCCTCTGTCTCTCATGCCTTCAATCTATCCTGTGAGTATCAAATCTTCCAAGCCTTCTTTCCTCACCATGTGCCCAAGAAATTTTAACTATCTCTTCCTAATGTTAAATATACATGTCCTTTTTGCTTTCATTTCTCTAAAACTTTGACATTGTTCACATGTTCAGTCCATGTTATTCCCAGCATCCATCTGTAGAACCACTTTTCTGTTGCTTCATGTCTCTTCTTCATTTGTGAGGAAATTGTCCAGCATTCACTGCCATATAGAAGGACTGATATTACCTAACAGTCCAGTACTCTTTTCTTTGTTTCTAGTGAAATTTTCCTGTTTCTTAATTCTTTGCTTAACTTTTGGAATGCATCTTTCGCTATCCCAATTCAGATATCAATTTTGAACTTTCCATCCTCTGTTAAAACACTTCCCATATATTTAAATAGTTGTACTTGTTTGATTTGTAATTTGCATGTCGAGCTGTTCCTTTTGTGAATGACCATGCATTCTATCTTCATGCAATTGATGCTTAGTCCTTTCTTCTTGCTTTCCTTAACTACATTCTGTAAGAGTTCTTGTAGATTTATTTCTATGCCTGTTATCAATACTGTGCATATCTTATGTTGATAAGATTATGGCCACCAATAATGAATCCTGGTAGGACTTGTAATTCTCTCAGAATTGCCTCATTGTATAGCTGGTATAAATCTGGTGAGAAGACACATCCTTGTCTTTGTAAGTGGTAGTAGCAAGTTTAAGTAACTGCCTATAATTAACTATGAGAAGATTGAACTATGGAAAATACTTTTGACCATGAAAATAAGATGATGAATCAGAAATATTAGTTAACCATTATTTAGTATGTGTAGTCCTAATAAAAGCATGACAGAAAATCATAGGAAATTAGTAGCGTACCTATTACAGAAAACAAGTTACAACATAAATAAGTTGGCAATATTTTGGTAAGAGCTCTTTTTATGATAGTTTGTTAAAATAATGATTAAATTTCTTTGGTGATTGCTTTATTTCCTTAGTTGTAGTTTTGAAATTTTATTTTTAAGATATGAAAAGGAAATAAATAAAATAAAAAACACAATAATAATATTAGCCAAACAATTACTTAGAAAAGCTGAAAAAACTAGTTGTAATTAATTAAACATAATTAATTTCAGTGCTAATTATACATAAACACAGATCAAAACACATGTAACCACACAGACACAGACACACACATATTTCTTTGGTGAGATATAAGGGCAGTTTCTTCTCATAAATCACTGCCTTGTGGAACTGACTCCCAAGAGGTTGCTTCCCCAATCACTACAATCTTAACCTGTTAACACACATAACTTCATAAGCTGTGTCTCTTATTCTGTAACCATCTACCTCGAGTGGCCCTCAGGCCTTGAACAGGGTGAACATCACTGTAAAAAATAAATAAATTTGACTTTTTGTACCTGTAGGTTTCACATCCATGGATTATATGAACATGATCACAAATCTTTTAACCTACATGCACTGTACTGTACCCATAGCAGAATTAGGTGTGTCTAGGGCAAAAGTGCCCGATATGGCCCATTCCTCTTTAGCATGGTTAGGAATTCAGAGTTGTCTTTATTCTAGATTGGCTACCATCCAAGGTCAAAGTGCCCACCCTACCCTGCTATTAAACTCCTAAGTGGGTGCAAGAAGAGACAGATACATGCCTTTCCCAAGGTCATTTTTGCTCCGAATTTGAATTCAGCTCATTGATACCAATTTCCACACAAACAATCACTACACTACCTTCACATTCTTAATTCGACCAAATACAGATCAAAATATATTAAAAAAATATCCCAGAAAAACTTCTAATTTTTCATGCATTGAGCAATTCATTGATTCCATACAAATGAAGTGATTTGTAGGCATGCTCTGTTATAGCCACTAGTTTCTCCCAAGCCTTCATTGTTTGAGAATTGGTCAGCTCAGTTCTCATTCATTCATTTCTTCTGTTGTAGGCACCCTTTGTTTTTCTCTAAAATTTGAAATGGAAGTTCCTTTAAAGGCATTTTGTCATTTATTAAATATATAATGAAATTTTGTTCAGTCTAATAACCTGTTCATTTTTGGTAGATTTTCAAATTTCAAGTTCTATACACCTAAAATGGAAATGATAATATTTTTCACACGATCACTTTTCACAAATATCTCCAGTTTCATGAAATATGTACTATTTTTAATACAATTTTTTCCAAGTCTTTTTTATTTACTAATTGTACAAAAATTTTGGTAATAAAACTTAATTTTATACATGGTTTTGATTTTAGACTACAGGTGGCAATTTCTTGCAAAAACTTTCTATCTGTATCTACAATATATCAACTATTTACATTTTTACTTTACTAATTGTTTTCCCAATAAAAAGCCAAAGAGTCAGTCAAGGTAAAAGGTTACTGACTGAAGTTGCTGTATGAACATATGTGGAGAAGGTAAGAAGTGCAGATTGTAAGGATATATAGGAAAGGTAAAGGTTAGGCCAACAGACTTAAAGATGTTAAGAATCTAATGGTTTGGAAAACATTTAAAAAGCATTTACATTGTATTTGGTATTATAAGTAATCTACAAATTATTTCAAGTACAGTATATACTTGAGTATAGTGAAAGTTTTATCAAACAGGAGAGGCTGTAATGTTATCAGTCTTGACCTCACAACATTTCCTGGTAAAGGAAAGGCTGTAATGTTATTGGTCCTGACCTCACATCATTTCCTGGTAAAGAAGAGGCTGTAATGTTATCGCTCCTGACCTCACATCATTTCTGGTAAAGGGGAGGCAGTAATGTTATCGATCTTGACCTCACATCATTACCTGGTAAAGGAAAGGCTGTAATGTTATTGCTCCTGACCTCACATCATTTCCCGGTAAAGAAGAGGCTGTAATGTTATGGCTCCTGACCTCACATCATTTCTGGTAAAGGGGAGGCTGTAATGTTATCGATCTTGACCTCACATCATTACCTGGTAAAGGAAAGGCTGTAATGTTATTGCTCCTGACCTCACATCATTTCCCGGTAAAGAAGAGGCTGTAATGTTATGGCTCCTGACCTCACATCATTTCTGGTAAAGGGGAGGCTGTAATGTTATCGATCTTGACCTCACATCATTACCTGGTAAAGGAAAGGCTGTAATGTTATTGCTCCTGACCTCACATCATTTCCCGGTAAAGAAGAGGCTGTAATGTTATGGCTCCTGACCTCACATCATTTCTGGTAAAGGGGAGGCTGTAATGTTATCGATCTTGACCTCACATCATTACCTGGTAAAGGAAAGGCTGTAATGTTATTGCTCCTGACCTCACATCATTTCCCGGTAAAGAAGAGGCTGTAATGTTATGGCTCCTGACCTCACATCATTTCTGGTAAAGGGGAGGCTGTAATGTTATCGATCTTGACCTCACATCATTACCTGGTAAAGGAAAGGCTGTAATGTTATTGCTCCTGACCTCACATCATTTCCCGGTAAAGAAGAGGCTGTAATGTTATCGCTCCTGACCTCACATCATTTCTGGTAAAGGGGAGGGTGTAATGTTATCGATCTTGACCTCACATCATTACCTGGTAAATGAAAGGCTGTAATGTTATTGCTCCTGACCTCACATCATTTCCCGGTAAAGAAGAGGCTGTAATGTTATCGCTCCTGACCTCACATCATTTCTGGTAAAGGGGAGGCTGTAATGTTATCGATCTTGACCTCACATCATTACCTGGTAAAGGAAAGGCTGTAACGTTATTGCTCCTGACCTCACATCATTTCCCGGTAAAGAAGAGGCTGTAATGTTATCGCTCCTGACCTCACATCATTTCTGGTAAAGGGGAGGCTGTAATGTTATCGATCTTGACCTCACATCATTACCTGGTAAAGGAAAGGCTGTAATGTTATTGCTCCTGACCTCACATCATTTCCCGGTAAAGAAGAGGCTGTAATGTTATCGCTCCTGACCTCACATCATTTCTGGTAAAGGGGAGGCTGTAATGTTATCGATCTTGACCTCACATCATTACCTGGTAAAGGAAAGGCTGTAATGTTATTGCTCCTGACCTCACATCATTTCCCGGTAAAGAAGAGGCTGTAATGTTATCGCTCCTGACCTCACATCATTTCTGGTAAAGGGGAGGCTGTAATGTTATCGATCTTGACCTCACATCATTACCTGGTAAAGGAAAGGCTGTAATGTTATTGCTCCTGACCTCACATCATTTCCCGGTAAAGAAGAGGCTGTAATGTTATCGCTCCTGACCTCACATCATTTCCTGTGAAAGGAGGGTCTGTAATATTATCAATCCTGACCTGGCATCTTGACATTAATCACTTCCCCAGCACTGTAATATGACTTCCATCTGTCTTTTTCTATAAAGATATTTATGGCAGTTCTTCTAATAAGCTCTCCTCTGTGGTACCTCAACCTGCAGGAATTTAAGCATACTACTAGACTGACAACTAGGCCTCATCATATTACTGCTAAAATAGTTTCTTTTATGGTACTTCTTGCCTGTGGAACTCTCTTCTAGTTTCTTCCCTCCTGCCATATACAATCTTAAAAAATTTAAATGTAACATCAGTTGCCATCTTCTCTCTTCATGAATCCTGTTCTTTTATTGACATTTCTCCTCATTAAAGTCTTCTCATTCTCTTTCACTCCCAGTAGCCTCTTGCATCTTAATGGCAATATAACCTTGCTTGGGATCAAATAATTACCTTCTACAGAGATGTTATTTATTGTTTTATGTATGTGTATATTGGTTTTTTAACTTATTTTTACATTTTTTAAATGGTGATGAAGTTGAAGTTTCTGGATTTTGGAACCTGTTATGATGAACAGATAACACCGCTGGCAAATCGTCGGTGATGCCCCACTTAGACATCCTATTCAAAAAGTTTTATTTTTAATAAATTTTTTTATTCTTCTCAACTACTTCTCAAGTGAAGAAGTCAAGAGGAGATGGAATAGACACAGGCAGTGGAATAGGTCAGGGCTGTAGTGAGGTGTGCGGTGTTAAGGTCAGTGTAAGAATGTAAGAACGTCCATCCGGCATTCTGTTGAGTTAAGTGCATTGTAAACCCTCTTTTGTCTGTCAACCCCAACCACTACCACTTCACCAGACTTTGGTTTGATATTCCTTGCACTGGATTGATCATTGCTCTATAAATATCTTATGATTTACGATGTTTCTGAGGAGTCTAGCATTCAATATTGATAGCTAAAATTCTTTTCCCTCCTCATTGGAAAGGGGACCAAATCTCAGCTTTTCACCTGCCTTGGACTCTGGAAGATTCCATCCCAGTTTCTAATTGATTGTCAGACATTTCTTTGTTATGATTTTCTTCCCTTTCCATTTCTCTGCCACCTGTTGTCGCTTGTGTTTATCAGGAGAAGATAAGTCATGGAAGGGAGAAGGATAATGATATACAGAGAGAAAAGTATAACTCTTATTGGTTTTCATAATAGGACATTAAATCCTATCGGTGGCCTGACTGATCTCTTGTACTGAGGGTTGTCATTAAGGAGATAGATACATACTCACATGAATATATATTTAAAGATATAAAAGCACATTGACAGACTGAGAAAAGGAGATATATGAATATCTTTAGATATATATTCATATACACATGTATATGTTTATTAATAGATTGCTACATACAAATATATTTGAGTAGGTATATAGAAAGATTGCTCTGAAAAAATTAATTCATTTATACATACAATTAATTTGTATAAAAGGCTAGATTATTCAACGACCTTTGTATCATGGTAGGATGGGGGATGTGAGCAGCAGTTATCCAAAGATCCATAGAGACAACTGTATAAAAACACAGACACAGAGAAAAATATGATTAGGAGTGATGGCAGTTAAAATTGTTTCTTTCAACATTTCATGGTATTTTTTGATCACAAATGAACTAATAAGTTTATTAAAATTCAGTAACTTGTAAAGTTTTGGTTTCAAAATTTAAAATACTATTCAAAATATACATGGAAACCCTGAATACAAGACCATGGAGAATCAGCTGAAAAACATTACACTATCTTCCTCATGAAGTCACAACAATTCTTAGATATTAAAGAGATGGAAGCTGTAGAGAGAAATGACTGCCTGTTTCCTGAAAGGATGTGGTATTAAAAAAAAGAGAAGCTTTTCATTAATGAAGTAAATTAATTAAAATCCAATACGTTGTTAATATTTGGTAAATCTTCAGATTTAGGATGTTATTTACCTATAAAGCAAATTATTGCAATATATTCTTACCATTCATCTACAGATTTAATAATTTAATTCCTCATAGCCTTGTGCCAGACTAAGTTAAACTTCATTTTTAGGTGGCTTTACTATATAGTAGCAATTGCAACAATTCAGAAAAATGGAGTGTTTTATATGCAAATGACTTATACTTATTTGAATTTCTCTAAAATTGGATAGTCTACCCTTAACAGTATAGTAAGTTAATATATATAAGTCTGGCATTTCCTTCCTGACAAATGAAATTTATTTAAACATTTATATAACTACAATCTTCAAAAACTTAGATGGAGCATCAATCGCTATCTTCTATCTTCTTGAATCCCATTCATCTTTTGTCTTTTCCTCAATCCTCCTTATACTCAGTCTTTTTCTCTCACCTGTAACCTCCTGTGTACTCATGGCATTCCCATCTTGCTTGGGGTGAAATCATTAAGAAAAATGGGGCCATTTTATAAGTATTCTCAGTATCAAAATATTGGTGAAAAAGAAAGAGGAATCTTCTGTATTCTTTATATTTTTACTTGGTATCATAAATGGCAAGAGTTAAGCATATATCTCCTTCTTCTTTATGTGCCATATACCTTCAGAATATGGGTGACCATGGCCCTCCACATCTTCCTTTCCCTTGTAATGCTTAATAAATTCTCTTTTTGCTATTTTCTCCAAACTTAAACAAATGGAAAGGATGAATCTAAATCTTCCCTCTGATACAAGTTATAGTAGCAGGAATATTTGGGATCTCAAGGAGAATTCAGAATTCAAAATCATGGAGAATTAATTGGAAACCACTCCACCAATTCACAGACACAAAGAGAAAAAACAATTTAGAGGCATCGAATCTAGGAGAATGATTAATATCAATTTAAAACCATGAAGAAAACAATAGGAAACCACTGCATTATTTTCCCCAAGAACACATGCAGAAAAGATTAACAAGGATCATTGAACAATCAAAAATTAAATTGAAAACATTAGCAAAATAAGAACTTGAAAAAAGATGGTTTTACACATGGTACCTGTTATATCCCATGCTAATAGGAATATATACTTGAAAAACAAGGGGGATAAAATAGGTAAATGCTTATTGTAGAAAAAAACAGTACAATAAGAATAAAGGTAACAGTTATCCACAAGGTCGTAGCAAGTCAATCCAGTAGTGAGTGCTACTATTGGAAGGTTGCTAGTTCTTGTGTAAGTCCGAGTTGTACTCAACAGATCCCAGCTAGTCGATATTTACCAGCTTCCCCACAAGATAGGATATGGCACAAGGCCGGGTTTCATGTGGAGCAATCTGAGCCCATAGACTCGGCCAAAAATTTCCTGTAGACTGTATAAAACAGGGTCAGGTAGCTGTTTCCTGAGACGAGACTATGCCCTTCGACATAGCCTCATCTGGGGATCTTCTCTGCTTGAAGGCAGAGAGTTTGACCAGCACAGCTGGAAAAGATCCTAGCTAGTTTATATTTACTAATCGCCACAAAGGTAGATGTGGCACAAAGCCAATTTTAACTTGGGGCTTGGCCAAAAATTCCCTGTAGAACCCGCATAAAGGGGTTTAGGTCTGTCTACCTCCCCAGACGAGACTCTGCCCTTCGGCATAGCCTTGTCCAGGTTCCACTCTGCCAGTTTTCCTAGCCAAACTGAGCAACGTTCTTCTTTATTGGATCTCTTTCTTACCTCATCTCACTGCTATTGCCAAGCTTCACAATACTGCCATAAGGGTAACTCGGACCACTCTGTGGTAACTATTAAGATCTCCTTCCTAGCATCCATTAAACAAGAACCCCCTATCCATAAGACCTCTGAGATGCTGCTTCGGACTCATTCCAGGATTTTTTTTTCATGAGACCTTGGACTGATTTCTTCAACCTCCCAATTGAAAATTGTGCCACTGAGGTTTCATCTTGGGTCAAAGCCAGCATGCATAGTTTCATGCCTTCTCTGAAATACTAGGTGAAACCACAATCCTCTCCATGGTTCATACCATCATGCTTGGCTGCCATAGCACATAAGAACCACTATTTCTGGCTATACCAGTACGACAATTCTCATTATTACAGTAGCCTATTAGTTACTGCCTGTAACAAATGTAAGCAAGTTCTTGAAGCAGCTAAGTCTCTGTTTGCTGAGAGAATGAGGCACCACATAGCCTCTAAAAACTTTGGCTCTCATGATTACTGGCGTATCTGTAATAGGGTACTAAATAATTGCAAGGTGTGTATTCCCCCCATCTTCAATCGATTTAAGGCATTATTATCCTCTGTTGATAAAGCTGAATGCTTTGCTAGTAAATTCCCCTCAAACTCTACTCTTGACTCATTTGGAGTATCCCTGCCTAACTTTCCACTGAGAATTGATTCTGTGTTGTGTGATATGCATATAACCCCTTCCATGGTTTCTGCTATCATCTCTAACTTTGATCTCCACAAAGCATGGGGACCTGATGGTATCTCTGTAATAGTCATTAAGACGTTATTGATTATAAACCTATATGGTGTTATTTTTTTTCCTGGTGCCCTGACTACATGTGTTTAAGTGTGCTACTAGATTGGCATCTAGGTCCCAAACTTTTACTGTTGAAATAGTTAAATGTAAACACCACTTCTACTCCATCAGTTTGTTTTCTTGCACTTCCTGAAAGTGGAACTCTCTTCTGCTTACTTGCTTCCCTGATAACTACAATCTTCAAAAATTTTAATGCAATGTCAATCGCCATCTTCTGTCGTCTTGAACCCTGTTCATCTTTTATCCTTTCCTCAATCCCCTCTATACCCAGGCTTTTCTCTTACTTTCACTCTCTGTAAATACCTGCATACTAGTTTGCTTGGGGTGAAATGATTAAAAAACTGTAAAATAATAATTTATTCAGGTATATTGTGAAAAATAGGTTTTAGTGGCCAATTTCTCTTGTATTTATTCATAAATAAAACTTGATGTTGCACTTGTTTGGTGCTTCAACTAACCTATATATTTAGAAATTCTTGATAAAACCAAAATAAGAATCTGCAATATTATTTGTCCTGATCTGTCATCTCAGCTTCAGGTCACTTTTGCACTAACATGGCTCTCCTGTGTGTCTTATTTTCATGGTAAGTGTTCTGATGAGCTTTCCTTTTTGGTATCTCAAGTTTACAAATTTAAATGCAATACATGATCATCAGCTAGGTTTCAATATTTTACAGCTGAAATGGCTAGATGTAACCATAGATTCATGCTAACAGTTTCTTCTCTCACACATCTTGCTTGCGGAACCCTCTTCTTTCTGGCTTCTAGTTTTCCAGAAGACACTGATCTTCAGAAATTAAAATCTTCTGTTTTCTTAATTCCTGTTCTTTTCATTTTCTCTCTCCTTAATTATGCCTTTCTTTTTCTCATATTCTTTCACTCAGTCTTGCATCTTAGTGGCTTTATTGCCTTGCTTGGCGTGACAAGATTAAAAAAATATAATAAATTCTGCCATCCCTACAAAGAAGGATAGATATTTTAAGCTAAAACTCTTACTTATTATATAAATATAAGAATATATGGAAAATTTCCATGGGGGTCAGAATCTTAACATCCTAAGAGATGCAGGTGACACAGTGTTGATAGCAGACACGTAAAGGAAACTACAAGAACTTTTACAGAAGGTAGTGAAGGAAAGTAAGAAAAAATGACATCAATTACAAGAAAACTGAATGCATGGTTGTTAGCAGAAGGAACAGCCCAACATGCAAATTACAAATTGGAGATATCAAAATAAAACAAGTACAAATATTTAAATACCTGGAAAGTGTTTTAACAGAGGACGGAAAGTGTGACACTGAAATCCAAAGGCACATTGGGATAGGGAAAGTTGCTTTCCAAAAGCTAAGCAAAGTATTAAGAAACAGTAAAATATCTGGAAAGTGTTTTAACAGAGGACGGAAAGTATGACATTGAAATTCTAAGGTGTACTGGGATAGTGAAATGGAAAGTGTGACATTGAAATCCAAATCAGGATAGCAAAAGATGCATTCTAAAGGCTAAGCAAAGTATTAAGAAACAGGAAAATTTCACTAGAAACAAAGAAAAGAGTACTGGTCTGTTTCATAATATCAGACCTCCTATATGGCAATCAATGCTGGATAATCTCTTCACAGATAAAGAAGAAATTTGAAGCAACAGACATGTAGTTCTACAGAAGGATGTTGGGAATATCATGGATTGAACATGTGAGCATCAACAAAGTTTTAGAGATAGCAAGGAAAGAGGGATTGAAAAATTTGATGCCCACAAGACATGTTGAAGGCAAGAGCGGTAGAGGAAAACAACCTCCCAAGTAATCTTGAGTAAATTTATGGCAAAACAGGCTTTAGAAGAGATAACAAAAAGACAAAATTTGTTAAGAGCTACAAAAGACAGGAAAATGTGGAGAGCTATGATCACCAACATCCTGAAGAGACACAGCACATAAATGAAGAAGACTAGTTAATACCAATTTTATTATGAAAACATTAACTTTCATCATAAAATCTAACAACACAAGAATCAATTCTAAAGTAAGGCTTTCTATTTTATTGATAGTCCTATAACATCACAGATGGATGTCAGTCATATAGAAGTAGGGGGTTGAAATTTTCTACCTATAATCTATAATTATTTTTATCTTTGGAGCAGATGTGGATGTGCAGATTAGAATGAGTACAAATTATGTGCAAATACCCTTGTAAATGCATGAATTCATCTCTTCCCCCACAACTATGGGTTAAATAGTAAGATTGTATCTGGGAAAAATCACTTATTCTCAAAACAATTGTTAATGTAATATTTTCTTGCAAAAAACAAATTATTCTTACAATCCAAAATATGTTAAAAAAGAACAAGTCAATCAATAAAAATATTGTAGCAGATAGTGACTAAGTGATAGTCTAGCAAAATGGCGTCTGACATGAAAGTGAATCCAACGCAGAGATGTCTCACTGACTTCTTCTTTGCAGAAAATTTACACAATGATATTCATTAATGCTTTTTGAATATCTACAAAGATCAAACAATCCCTTGCTGATATCCCCTGATGAGTGGACGGAGTGATTGCTTGGAGGGGATCCATCTACAAAACTCTAGAGTCAGGATGCTGAAGGTAAATCAATCACCTAAGTGAGAAATTTTATATTTGTATTAATCTTACATATATATATATATATATATATATATATATATATATATATATATGTATGCAGGTGTGCAGAAAAATAGGAAAGAACACGTTAGGTAGATAATCCGGTGTTCCTTAGTATTTTGCTTTTATTTTCAAAAAGACAGTGCTCCATACAGAAGTAGAGCTTATATTATAATATTTTTTGTTTTTAAAAATATGATTCCTTCGCTACATAAGAGTTCTCATGTTTCAAAAGCGAGAGCCGAGACCCCTAACATAATTTTTGAAGTTATGTAGAGTTAAGGTGCCTGGACCCGCTTCCTTGTCAAGCAAGAATTTGGGAATTTACATAACTTCAAAAATTATGTTAGGGGTCTTGGCTCTCGCTTTTGAAACATGAGAACTCTTATGTATTGAAGGAATCATATTTTTAAAAACAAAAAATATTATAATATATATATATATATATATATATATATATATATATATATATATATAAACACACACACACATATATATATATATATATATATATAAACATGAAAGAAGTAAATTAATACATTTATTTTTTAAGCAAAGATTTTTATTAATTAATCAAAAAATATAATGCAAATTAAAACATTCTTGAAATACATAGCATAATTACTCTTTCAAGGATAAAATTTAAGAGATCTGCCATTTTTTGTGGGATATGTCATAAGGCTGATTGAAACCTTAAGCAAACTTTTTGGTTAAAAGGTTTATATTTTTCTTATTTTTTAATCCTGTTGGTTCCAGTCAGGATGGGAATGATTGCCAAATACTCTCCTCCACCTCCCCATTTTATAGGAAGAAATTCCAACATGCATTTGTATGCCTCTGCCTATAAATTGGGGAGGGAAAAATATTTTACAATCATTCCCATTTAGACTTTGGGGCACCTCATGGCTAGCAATCTTGTCTCACTAGAACAATTACGAGTGAGTTCGTTCCTCACTGGGTGCCCCATGATTTTGGCCTTGTGTCACATCTAAGCTAGCTTAGAAAAACCTTTGTATTGTGATAGGATTGAGAGTTGATGGACAAGTTTTTGTGGTGATTGAGCATATTATATTGAATGAACAGGTCGTAATTGTGATTAACTAGGACTAGGATAGTTACTGAGTATCAGTCTTTTCCCACGTCCCCTACAGCCTCGTGCCACAATTTTATATTAAAAATGCAAAATATATGTACATTCCATTTAGACTGGGATGATTTATTTACATTTAACCATAGCCATTCACTCTATAAATCCAAAATGATCCAAATATTTTCAAGCAAAGGAAAGACTCAGCCACAAATGTTTTTTTGTGAAGTTCATTTCTTGAGGGTTTGTAATAGTCTGGCATGAAACTTCAGCTTCTTTGAAAATGAAAGTCTTTTCATTTCTAAAAAAATATCAGAATATATTGGAGAAAATCCTTCAGCTACCTTGAACAACTTGTACCACAATCAACTTCCATAGCATAACCAAAATTCAATCACCATCGTTATTAGGTTACAGGCAGTTTGTGGGGTACTCACTCAGACCATTGCAGTGGTAGGAATTTTAGGCTTGTTTCCATGAAAATAAAAAGTGTGTCAAAATTCTAAGAGCTTGTCCACAATTTAAATTGAACACTGGTTTTTTAGATGATTGCTGACTGGCATAAGTGTTTGATCCTCTTTCTGATGAAAATGCTATTTTACTGTTACGAGTCAAATTTAAAAAAAAAACAAAACACTCTGCTACAACTGCTACTTTGAAAAAGGGATTCTTTTAGTTTCTTAATTTCTCAGATATTCGTATCAGATGAGCCAAACTAAACTGAACAAAACATAAAAATTTCATTACAAACTATCCTGTTTAATTTTGGCTCATTTCACATTACAGACAAAACAGAATTTTTTTTTTTTTTAAAGCAAACGTATTTATTGAACAAAGTAACTAATAATAACAAAACAAAAGTCATTGAAACAAAGCAAGTTCAGTCGACCAATGATGACAATTCCAGAACAACGTAACTATAAACAATTTTTTCTATCCTCTGCCAGCCGCTATGATGGAGAAAGCATTACCTCGAACCGTCGCCAGTGAGACACGCTGCAAGAGCCACTCCGTTTCGCGAGGCTCATTTCTTAATCGAGACGCAATCATGCTAATCCTCCGAAGGAACGCCATCGAACGAGGGCCAATAACCCCTGAAGTCTCCACTGCCACAGGAGTAAAAACAAATCTATCAGCAAGAGAAGAATATTTAGCTATTATTTTTTATCTCTGCATCTCGGGTGACGAACCCGGCTCAACCGCGGACCTGATCCAATTACCGACCAAAAATGTATCTGCACAGGTCGCATCCCAAATCAACGACTTACCCATTTTAAAAGGGAAGATGGTAATGCCATCCGGCTGCTTTCCATCACCATGGTCGAGGCCTACGGGTTCGATTTGGGAAGGGAACAGAAATTCACTGCAAATTTGATAATTCCAAATCTTTTGGAATAAAATGCATTTGGAAGAAAAGATTCTGAAGTTTGATGGTGGTGTTTTGGGGCTTTGCTCTGGAAAACCAAGCATTTTGAATAAACATTATTTCTACTGAAAAACAAGAGAATCTGCATGAAAAGTCTCCTACTGGAAAACCAAGCATTTTGGATAAATATAATCTCTAATGAAGCTGATCCGTTTTAAAAAAACAAGAGAATCTTTGTGAAATGAATTTGCCAAGCATTTTGGATAAATATGATTTCTAATTAAGCTTATCCTTTTCAAGGAACAAGAGGATCTTTGTGAAAAGCCTTCTCATGCAAGATCCATGCATTTTAGAGAAACATCATTTTTACTGAAGCAGATACTTTTCACAGAACCAAAGAATCTCCATCAACAACCTTGCTCTGGAAGACCAAGCATTGTGTTTAGGTTTGCATTTCAAGTAAATTGGAATAAAATCTAAGAAAGAATTTGGGTTTTTCATGAAATTTTATCAAAGGATCATGTGCCACTATTTGCAACAGTCTATCTTTACAAGAATTCAAACATTAAAGGTCTACTGTATGATAAAAAATACCAAAAGCAATGTTTATATCATGTGAAACAAGTCTTAAAACAGTAACCAGGATTTTATAAAAAATTTTCTATGCAATGTCCATTACTTAATTCTAGCCAAAGTATCAGTGCAGCCATTAATTATTAGCAAACTGCAATGTGTCATTGAAGCATTACACCAGAAATGCTGAGCTTTGTTGAACAGAATGCATTTCATTCTCCACCCTGACAATACAAGGCCACACCCAGCAAAACAAACACAAGAGAATACAAAATTACTAGTCTGGTAATTTTTACCTCATTCTTCATATTCACCAGAACTGGCACTTTTGTATTAGCATTTATTTCACTAACTGGAATATTTTCCTTGTGCCAAAAATAAAGAAGATATCAATACAGGTCTTTTTTTTCATCAAAACCCTAGAACTTTATTTGCAAAGTTGGGGAATCAGTCAGTCAGTTATGTGCCATGCATGATACATGCTTAGGCAATCAAGTATCTTTCAATACATGACTGGTGAGGCAGATTTTTTCCTGCAGTAGGTTGCCATTTCTTTCTGCAGTAGACCAGTTGTCAATCAAGGCTATAGAAGCCGGTCTGTCCTGCTATTTACCCATAGCTAGGGGGAGAAGAGGAGGATTAATGCCTTTCCCAAGAGAATTAGCGTGTAAGTGAATGGATTCAACTGGAATTCAAACTCGGCTCTCCAATTCCTCAATCCGAGCTGCTATCCATTACTCCACCGTGCCTCCTAGGAGAATACTGATAGATACTAAAATGAGATGAATTTGATGAATAGATTATCATGCAAATACACAGTACTGGATGGATTGATCGATTGTTTTTTATGGTTTATCAAACTTTTGCAGGTTGTTTAACAGCAGAAAATATTTTCTGATTATGACTTACCTGCTAACATGGCTGCCTTCTTGGGTTGCTTTTCAACTGAAGTACACTACACCAGTGTACCTGTGTGTCAGACCACTTTCAAGTTAACCAATGTTCAACAGATTATAAGAATTTTTTAGATAATAATGATTTACTGATTCAAGTCCTACTAAATGAACAATATTTAAGAGATGAGATGAATTCATATCTTGAGGGTATTTGCCTGTTAGTGAATATAAGGAACCTGATGGAATTGGAACTTGGTTCTTTGATTTCCAATTCTGAGCCATTATACATTACACCAACCATGTATCCAAGCTTGGAGTACCTGATATTCCCAAGTGGTCACCCATCTAGGTATTGAAATGACTCAATGTTGCTGAACTTCAGTGATCATACAAGAACCAGTGATATGGCAATAAGCCCACAGTATTGAAAGATATAATATACAAATCTATATATATCAGCAAGTAAATAAATGAGAAATGGACAAAAAATGTCTACATGCCATGTTTCAACCAAAGAAGGAACTTCTTCAGGTTAATATTTTTATTGATGGAGGAAATACAAAAGGAAAATGGTTATAATTTTACATTGAAAATAATAATGATACAAGATACTTAACTATAAATTTAAATTTAAAATTTATAATATTTAGTCTGTCTAGATGTATAACTTAGCTATCTACATTCAGTTGTCTATTATTTTTGTATATTTATGTTTTGTTATTGTTTTTAAGTATCCCACATTGTATTTTTATTCTCAGGAAAGGAGAATTATTATTCTATAATCCTGGATGTAAATTAGCCATGACAGATTCTAAAATTAGTAAACATTCAATATATTTTCACTTCAATAAATTACTTCCTCTTTTGAATAAATTTAAAATTTAAAACTAAGTGTCCCAATATCTTTAGCATTTTCAAAGTAAAATTGTAACTGACATTTGTTGTTTCTTTCCTATGCCACATATAAATAGTAAATATCACTCTAACATTCCTATAACCTTGTCTTCTACATGGGATGTTGTGTGGGACTCACACGTCTGGCCTTAAAAACAATAGATACAAACATAAGTAGAACATCAATGGCAGAATTTCTTGTTGAAAACCTATGTCTAGGTCCAGAAATGCAGCCCCAAAAAGCAGGGTGTATCACACATTAATGCCCTATGGCAACAAAAGGTAGCCCTCAAGGCCCTCACAAAAAAAACAAAAAATCATTACAACCTTAATCAGAAGTAGGACAAAGAAGTAAATAAGAATCCCAATTTATTTAATCTCTTCTTAGACTATGCTCTATGTATATATAAGCACAGATGTCAAGAGATGGACACTGATTATTTAAGCAATCCAAAATGTATCACAAATGAATCTTATAATTGAAAAAAAATTCCTGCCCGAGGCCGATATACAGACCCTCGCAGATCAAGTGGTATCTCAGATGAATCCATCTTGGTGAAAATATTAATGAACATTACATTAACTAGGCTCCCATTGTTTTATGAAAGTCATCTCCTCCCAACCATTTTGCTTCTCGTTCTGGTAACGGATGTAATGATGGCATATATGTCATCAAAAACCTCCAAGAAATTGCTTACCTCTCTGATAGGAAATTGTATACCTGCCATGTCAACCTAACAGCAGAATATGACTGCATCAATAGAAATTTCCACTTCTCATCCATTATAAACGACATTCCAAACACTGAATCCACTAAATGCATCAATCTAATAAAGGAACTTTATCAGTCAACAAAACGTTACATGTCGAATGAATACTCCAATACAGAAACATTTCAAACCTCATCAGGAGTATGACAAGGAGAAAATAAGAGCCCCAGTCTATGTAATCTTTTCCTAGACTCTGCCCTTCACATTTACAGGGATAGATATGATGAAGAGATGTGCACTGATCATTTAAGCATTCCATCTTAAATGCCATGTTTCAACCATAGAAGGAACTTCTTCAGATTAATAATTTTTTAATAATAATCCCAAATTAATTTATTAATGTGAAAACAATGATTGTGCATTATTTCCTGAGGCCAATGTGCTAATCATGAGGAGTGGTGGCTATGCTGATGACATAGGTATTCATAGTGGGGATAAGTAAGATCTTGTACAAACAAAAAAATCAACATCCTCTACCAAGTTATCCAAGTAATAGGAGTCAAGGTAAACCTTTCCAAAACAGAAACTATGATCTGGAACTGGGATGAAAACAGTGATAGCACCTACCAGGAATCCATCAAAAAAATGCAGGATATGGAATTAGTAAATACTAAACACTTCAAATACTGTGGCGTATCGATCATTTATATTAAAAATAGGATAAGCTGTGCCAGGTGTAGTTTTGCTGAACGTCAAAAATTGCTACAAAAACAAAACATTAACTTAAATCTAGTCATGTTCTTAAATACTCTTGTCAGATGTGCTTGGTGCCAAATTCATTTAGAATTATCTAAACTGTGAGCTGTATACAATGGTTTTCTCAGATTGACAGTAGAAATGAATTGAAGTGAGTGAAGCATGTAGGTCTCATCAATAACCATTCTTCTTCAAACCTTGTGAACTGGTGCTACACAATTACAAACAAAGAACTGTTTCAGATAACAGAAACCACATTACTTGAGGACTTTCAACTGCCGCAACAACTGGAATGGATAGCACATGTAACACAAAGAGAAAATATGACATAATCAAGATGTTGAAATTCCACATTACTTCAAAGCAAAAGATTAGGAAGAACGCATTCTCATCAATACTGGAAAGAGCAATAACAGCTATTGAACTTGAGAAACATATTTTCCTGAAAAAGTTTGTTTTAAGAGAATGATTTTATAAATTTCAACCAAGAGCTTTACTGGCTGGTCATTCAATGAATGTCAAATGTTTCCTTATAGAAACACAGTTAATATTACCATTACCATACATTGAAAGTGAGAGAAGAGTCCATTATCTTATGTATAAGATTGACTCCATCAGTAAAAATACTTTTTGTTTGAAGAAATTCCTTCTCATGATGAAGCCCATCACATAGGAGGTTTTTTTTTTCCATTTTGTCATTTGGTTTGGTTTGGTTTATGGCATATCAACCTCAGTGGGTTATTTAATGCTGACAAGATTTTTATTGCTGGTAATATTTTCTTTCCAAAAATTTATTGTTGGTAATATTTTTTCGGAAATGTATTGCTGGTAATTTTTTATGCAAAAATGTATTGCTGGTAATATTTTTATTTTTCAAAAATGTACTGCTGGTAATAATTTTTCAAAAAAAGTATTGCTGGTATTAAAACCTATTTTTATACTTTCATAGTGTCTTGGCACCTTTTGGGTGTTAACTATTTGCTCATAGCTGGGACCCTAACAGGTGCTACCACCCCGGGTCAGGGCGGACCTGGGAACACCAACAATTAAGAGGTGGTTCCATGCTCCTCAACACCTTCCAATTAAAGGTCTTGCTGTCAGATGTACTTTTTTGTCTTACCCAGGACACAGATGTCATTTATTGTCATACCTAGGACACCATTTTGTCATTCAGTTATTAAATTAATACAGTATTAAAATGTTAACCAGAAAATATATATTTGCTTAACTGGAATATCTTCTTTGTTATATGGAGGATATCAATACAGGTTTTGTAGTTGTTTTTTTTTCATCAAAGCCCGAGAAGTTGATCTGCAAGAGAGGCTGAATACTGATACATACTAAAAGAGAGATGAATTTGATGAATAGATTAACTTGGAGATATGCAGTATTATATTGTTGGTCAGTCCATACATTTATGGTGCACTTTTTGTATCTACTAAAAGAACTAAATATTTTAACCATAACTTTTAAAAATTTTTGATTCTTATCTTGTTCTTTCTTCCCTATTAAAATTTATTGTGTGTCTTTCTCTTACAAAATATCTCATCATATGTGAGAAATAATTTATTTTAGCCAAAAGAGAAAAAAATATATATATGTATCACGTCACAAATGCACCACCACCATGAACATCACCATCATGATCATCATGGCTGTCTCTGAATTTTAAGACTAAAAATGCACCCCCAAAATATGTAAACCAAACTTAAAACTCCAGTATCATCAGTTGTTTTTTCGTAAATTTCATGAAAATTATTTTCCTCATTTTTCTTGATGTTATCAGACTGATTCAGCCATTGTAGCCTCCAGCCTTCATTAACTGTATGATGACCCAAGTAACTTACAGTGAATTTCAAATTGAACCCTTTTTTAATCTACAAGG
The DNA here is from genome assembly GCA_964036315.1 of Acanthosepion esculentum. NCBI lineage: Eukaryota > Metazoa > Mollusca > Cephalopoda > Sepiida > Sepiidae > Acanthosepion > Acanthosepion esculentum. The sequence goes on from OZ038480.1 coordinate 23,354,498, forward strand.
GTACATTGTTCCCGTTCTACTGCTCATACCTAGGGATATGTTGTCTCATTTTGTTCTTATTTAGTACTACTCATTTATTGCTCACACCATTTACACTGAGCCCAAGTACATACCGCCCAGCCCAGGGATTGAAATTACAATTGCTATATCACCAATTGCTACATCATGCTAAACCATAAGGCATGGGACAATTCTATGTGAAGAATTTGGAGCCTTTAACCTGACCTGCTTGATCTATGAGTGCTGCTGTGTACATATAACTGCACTCAATAAAGCTTTCTCTTTTGTTACAACTGCTGATTATGATAAAATCGGGAGGGCTCAACTGAAACGTTGTGATAACAAAAAAAAAAATGAGGCTAATAGTCCGCATGTAAATAAGATGAATAATTGTAACTCTTTATTCCAGAAATTTAGACAGAAGTTCATGAAAATCATTTTGAACATTTCTAAATCCTACCTTATCCTGCTTGTAAGCAGTTGCAAAAGTCTCAGTTTAGAACTTTCTCGAGATTGACAGAAAAAAGACGATAATAAAATCTTAGTAAAACAGGGAGACAAATTGAAAAGATTGTTGGCTTGATAAATAGATTGATTGACTAAGAGAAAGGTTAATGGACAAAGAGATAAATGCATACAGGCAGAGAGAGAGAGAGAAACAGACAAACAAAGTGAATTCAATTATACACAGATAGATTGTAGAATTGCCCTATGAGTCTAAAGTTCAACTGTAGATAATATTGTACAAGTAATACATTTTGTTTCACTTTCCTCTGTGCACAGCAGAGATGGTGTTAGTGGCTGGGAAAGAATAAGATTAGCTTAACTTTCGATTGACATTTGAAAAATGATTTATTTGAAGCCCTCTGGCCCATTTCCTATTTCTTCCCACCCTCTCCCAACTCCCTCTTTCTTTTTTCTCTCCCACTCTCTCTCTCTCTCTTCAGTTCTCTCTCCTCCTCTCTCTTTCTTCCCCCTCTCTCTCTTTCCATATATATATATATATATATATATATATATATATATATATATGAGATGGTGCTGAAATGTTCTTTGCCAGGCATACTTCCTAAAATCTGACCAAACATCGGAATTCTTAAATATCTATTCTTGGTTTGGATGAGAAATTGTCAGCACCCTCTTATTGTGTGCATGCATGTGTGTGTGTCTGTGAATAAACGCACGAAACAGTGTGTTCCATCCAACGTGTCATCACATTTTAGTTGTCAAAACAGTTAATGTCCTGTCAGTAAGTATTTCATGTTTCTCTTACCTTATCTTTTAGGTATGATAGTGCTATCATAAAGGGAGTATACTAGTGGGTTGGTGGGTGAGTAATCTTTTCTCTCTTTCTCACTATATATGAAAACACACACACACACACACACACACACACACACACACACACACACACACACACATATATATATATATATATATATATATATATATATATATATATATATATATATATACATATATATATATACATACATACATACATATATACACACACACAAATGGACAAATCTCTTGGTTTTCTTAAGGCACATGGCAAAATATCTTTCATCTCCAAAATTAATTAAACCTATATTTCATGCCCCATGCCCAGTGAGGCTCTAACATCACTACACTGGTTGCATCCATAGCTATATAGAACCCACTCTATTTAATTGTGTAAAATCTCTGTTGACTCTACAAGTAGGTTCATCTGCCCTTGGAGAGATCTTGTTTTTAACCTTTCTTGCAGTCTAACCACCCACCTAACCAGATAAACTGATGACCCGCCCATGCAGCAAGTAGTATTGGGTTACATGTCACCAGTAACCCACATTGAGTGACCTGGCATAATTATATTTTTTTATATTTAATTAAAATTACAGCACAACTGAATTATAAAATTTCTCAGAAGCCATAACATCAGCAGCCACAACAGGAAATATATATATATTTATATATATATATTATATATACAGGTAATAATCCGTTGGTATATAATCCAAGTGGATCCCAATAATATAAAATATTAAAACTTATCCACAAAGAGATTTCAATGTATTTATTCTAACAGAGCATATAAATTACTTTACTACAAATTTACTTTTTCCTTTTTTCCGTTTTTCTTCCTTTCTTTTCTTCTGCCTTGTTTTAAAATTTACTTTAGGTCTGGTTTCTTTTCATTTTATTTTATCTAATTACCTTGATCAGTTTGAAAATCCTTGTGAGTAAATCTTAATTTGTAAGGTGAAATGATCATAACTATGAGGTAATTTTAAATTCTTTTTGTATGTAATATATATATATATATATATATATATATATATATATATATATATATATATATATATATATATATGCCATAGCACAAGACCAATTCACTTATGCAGTTAATTAGGATATCATAAAACATTTCATATCCCTTCATATGTCTCTTACTTTACCTCATGTGCAAGTAATCATACCAGATTAAGTAAATTTAGCAAATAATGATAAATACAAAAAGTCCCAAATATTTCAATGTAAGCATTTCTCTGTCAATCACACAAGTTTTCTTCTATACCATTTCATCCCAAGCAAGGCAATAAAGCCACTAAGATGTAGGGAGGGTTACTGAAAGAGAAGAGAACTAGGAAAATGTTACTGAGTAGAAAAAACATTAAAAAGATGAAGATTCTTTGAAGCAGAAAATACCAATTGATGTTGCATTTAAATTTTTGAAGATCGTAGTTACCAGGTAAGCAAAAGGCTGAAAGAGAGCTTAACAGGTGAGAAGTGTGAGAGAAGAAATTATTAGAAGAGAATTTATGCTTACAGCATTTCAGCAGTGAAATCATGAGGCCTTGCTGCCAATCTTGATTTTTTGTATAATATTTTGAATATTACCCTAATAAAATGTGGTAGAAGAAATTTCTTTAAAGTATTTTAAATTTGAAGCAAATTTCTAGTGAATTAGTTTTCCTATGGAAACCTTTGCAGAAATTACCATCAATGGAAGTATAAGACAAACAGGAACAAATCTACAAATTTCTTTGTTTCTTGAATTATCAATTCTTGTATTTCTCAGAGTCTTCAAGGAATAAGCAGAAAATATTTTCCTTTAACAGAAACTTATTAGTTAGCATAACATTTTCAGAATTTAGAAAATATTGAATACAGTAGATTCTTTTGTTCTATTTTGTGTCTAAACAGCTGTTTTAAAGAGCAAACTTCTAGAATTGAATCTCAGACATCAAGATCCAGGGTTCAGTTCTCTAAACACAGGACAACTCCATCAAACTGAAGCTTATTTGTTTTATCCAATACATTTGACTATCTTATATTTTCATTAAGATTAATACATGCATTGGGCAATATCAAAACTTATGGAATACATATATAAAGCAGCTGCAGTGTTTCATTAAATAAAGCTTTAAGGCCTTCTGCTGGAACATTATATATGCTTTGCAATATTAGTTCATATACAAGAGATATATAAAGATATATGCAATGGTTTATGACTCCCTAATAGATTGTAAAACAGATGGAAAGGTAGTGCCAAGTAATAATATACAAGACAATGATTTAGTGATAAGTGAAATGTGTTTAGCGCTAATGTAGTAAATCATGAGATTTTCGGACGGTATTCTTACAGATGAAATGCTGTTTGGAAATTGGTTCTGCGGAGAAGAGAAAATAGGAATGAAATAGGATGAGGGGAATTAAAAAGAGAGAAGATGATGGAAATACAAAAGGAATGAAAGCAAGAATAATAGAAATGAATGAAAGATGGATCAGAAAAATAAAATAGGAAATAATGAAAGGAAAAATAAAGAGGGAATGAAGAATAAAAGGTGAAGAAAAAAGAAATAGCAAAAAGTAAGAAAGAAGCTGTAAAAAAGAAAGAGAAAGAAGAACAGATAGAATGAAAGAAAAAAGTAAAGTAAAATGAAAGAAATAGTTAAAAATAAGAATAACAAAAGAATGAAGATAATAGAAAAAGAATAAATAGTAATAAAGGAAAAAAAGAATGGAAAAAAAGGAAGGAAAAAGAGTAAAGAAAAATAATGAATGAAGAATAAAGAAGCCAATAAAAAAGAATAAATAGCAAAGATGGAAAAAGAAGAATGGAAAGAAAGAAGGAAGGAGAGTAAAGAAAAAATAAAGAATGAATGAAGAATAAAAGAAGGCAATGAAAGAATAAAACAAATAGGAAAAATTATAATGAAAAAATGGAAGGTCATAAAAGAAGCAATAAAAATACAGATAAAGAAAAAAAATACATGAATGAAATAATAAATTGAGATAGAAAAATGGCAGCAATACCAGTATGTAGGTATGTCAATGCATCCATCGCTATGAATGAAAAATACTTTTATTTCACACAAAAAATATTTTTGACATATGCCTTCATTTTCAATGTCCTGAACCCTGAACTTCTCTATTAATCACATATCAAACATTATACAATGAAAATTTCAGAGAAAAATTGAGTTAATATCTGAAGAAAATGGAAGAAACAAATTAAATAAAATTTTATAAAAATTTAGATAACAATCGATCCATTAATTTAGAAAATTCATTTTATATACTATAGGAAAATTAGAAAATTCCTTTTCCATCAAAAACCAACAAAGATATTCCCAAAAACTTAAATGAGCATTATAATTATTTCTCTGTTAATGTTTTCTTTGGTTTTAAACCTAAAACAATATTATAAAAATTATAATTATTTCTCTGTTAATGTTTTCTTTGGTTTTAAACTTAAAACAATATTATAAAAATTATGATTATTTCTCTGTTAATGTTTTCTTTGGTTTTAAATTTAAAACAATATTTGGCTATTCTGATGGTTTCACCAACCTGAATCTCCATTGAACGGAACAAAAAAAAACTCATATTCATTGTCTGTTAGTATATAAAGTTACTAGTGGTCATGCCAATATGTGAGCTTATAACAGTCCAAACTGTATGAACAAAAAAGAAAGATAAAAATTGTTCAAGTCTTATAATAAGTTAAACAAGAATGGCATTTTAAATACCTCATTGTGACAAGGAAATGACCAATCAGGTTTGTTCTGATTTTCAGCCAAACAGAAACTGTTTATATAGACAAGAGCCATCACAGGAAACAAAGTCCTAAAGTCTGATAAATGAATATCTAAGTATTCAGACTATATGTCATAAAGTTGATTTATTTTACATTCATACTCACTGGTACTAGGCCTGATATAAATTGCTCCCTTACTTATCAGGGGGCAGATGGTACTGTCTGTCTTCTGGATATGTTAAAGCATTTAGCATCAATATTTTGTAATGTTCTTCAGTTGTTTTAAATTAAACTTTTTCTTTCAACTCATATATATATATATACATATATATATATATATATATATATATATATATATATATATATATATGTATGTATATATATGTGTAAATATATAAATATATATATATGTCTGTGTGTGTGTGTGTGTGTGTGTGTGTGTGTGTATGTGTGTGTGTGTTTGAGGGATATACTGAAAAGTTATCAGCCTGACCCACTTCTGCAAATGTGAGCAAATTGCTAAAAATCAGTTTTTGTTGAACCAAAAACTTTTCAGCACCTCCTCATATACATATAAGTCTACATGCACACACACACACACACACACACACATATATATATTCATCACACAATGCTAAAGATTATTTATTTTGCATCGCAAATATTTATTTCTCAACATAAATTCCTTCTTTGTCAATGCACTTAATCCAAAACTTCTCTATTGCTCATAGTGATCATACATTATGCAGTGAATGATTTTCAGATAAAATTAAATTAATAACTGTTAAACTTCAAATTTACTGAGCTATTCTCATACATATATATATATATATATATATATATATATATATATATATATAGAGAGAGAGAGAGAGAGAGATAGATAGATAGATAGATAGATAGATAGATAGATAGATAGATAGATAGATATGTGTGAATATAAACTAAGTAATAAGATATTACCAACTGTATATGCATGTGATAGTGTGCACATGCAGATATGCAAATAAATATTTATTTAATTTAATGGATGGTGCAAACAAAACAGTGCTCAATTTAGTTAAACAGAGCTATGAAGTATATATTAATAAATACACATATACCTACAATTTTAGTGCAACTCAAAGTTTCATGGTTTCCCAAGTCGTCAGGCACATATGGGGATTGAGTCACTTATTACAGTTGTTTTTTAAAAAATACTGGGTCTCATGAGAGGAGCACTAAATTATATGCAGATTTAAAGCTCAATGTTAATATAAACCCAATATATTATTGGGGTATAAATTCAAAATATATAGTTTATGGAGGGAGATATTGGGAAAAAAATTATGCAATCTTAAAGTTTATATGGTACATGTTTTTCTGTTGTGGAAAAAAAATTATATATATATATATATATATATATATATATATATATATGTATATATATATGTATATATATATATATATATATATATATATATATATATATTTATATATATATATATATATATAAAATTGAACATTGAAGTCAACAGGCTGTTTCATGTTAGATGCAATTGCCAGGCTGCTAACGATTGCATCTAGCATGAAACAGCCTGTCGCCTCTGAGTGTTGATTTCGATGTTCACTTTTATATTTACATATGCTCTATCTCTGATATTGAGCACTTTATCCCATAAAGATAGCACACCATAAAACTATATTTCTTCATATATATATATATATATATATATATATATATATATAACTAGCATATATATATATATATATATATATATATATATATATATATATATATATATATATAGATAGATAGATGGATAAAACAAAACACCCAGCATAGAGAAAGTGCTCATTCACAATCAACTGAACTGGGTAGGGCATCTCAGGAGAATGGATGATGAGGGAGTGTCTAAGCACTTGTTTTATGGAGAGTTTGTTCTTTGTAAGTGCTCCAAATCCAAACCCAAGAATCCTTTCAAAGGTGTCAATAAAGACAAACTGAAAAATCTTAAAATTAGTAGAAAAAAGAGTCAAAGCATAGGTCTGACTGGAGAGAGTTAATTTTTGATGGTAGTTAACATTTTGAGGTCAAAAGGGTTGAGCATTTGAAATTGAATCCCAGAAGATATTTAGTCTGAGCATATATGTAACATCTGTGGGAAGACTGTTGTATCTTGTACTGGATTTTCTTGTCATCTAAGATCACATAGAAATTACCAGTCTAATCCTAACTATGTGAATGTATTTCCTGATAGACCTGCAGTTTGAGATAACACAGTGTCTGACACTGGGTTGAAGCAGCACACGAGAATGCACAAGGAGAAAGTCACGTTCAAGTTTCTCTAAAAATCTTTTGTGTGTCACATATGTAAAAAGTTTGCAAGAGCAAGTATGGATTGTAAAGTCATCTGCAGGACCATGAGCATTCAGCTGAACTCTGATGAGATGGTCTAATTTTTATAAAGAATTGGCAGTTATCATTGTCATATATTGTCATATAAGTTATATATTGATAGCTGTCAATCAGAAGTAGCATTGTATGTGTTGGTGCATATGAGTTAAGACCACCAAACACTTATTTGTCCTTTGTTTTAGGCCTACCCAAAATTTTTATATGAAAGGCAGCATTTAAGATCATGACTCAAAAATATGACCATTACTCAGATGTCTACATCCAATGAAAACAGACTTTTTCACCTTTAAGCAGTTGTTAACCACTATCAACATAAGCACTTCTGTTTGTCAGCCTTCAATATGTTTTCTTTCTTTTAGATCTTTGTTAACCAAAAATTCATAGATGGTTAATGTTTTTGCTTTCAGAAACTTAATGAAATTTAAATCTACTTAATGCACTTTACTTTATTATCAGAATTGCTCTTGTTAAAAGGGTTTTCAAAATCAGCATATTTGTGAGATTATTTTTGTCAATGTTTCCTTTAACTTTTAAATAAAAAAAATTAAGAAAACATATATATATATATATATATATATATAATAGATATATCTGATAAAACCTGAATTTTATACCCATCTATTCACATAAATTTCATGGATGGAATGAGTAAGTGACAAAGAAGTCTTAAAGAAAATGGCAACAGAAAGAATACTTCTACTCAGAATCAGGAAAAGACAGCTGAAATTCCTTGGAACCATAATGAGGAAGGAGGCTTGGAAAAGTTAACCCTCATGGAGCATACTGAGTGCAAGAGAGATAAGGGAAGGCAACGAATTACTTACCTGATGAGCTTGAGTGAATGGATGGGAGAATTGAGGGAAGGGCCTTAGAAGGAAGAAAAACTGTTAAGAGCCACACAAGATAGGAGTTTAGGGAGAGTCATGATCAGCTATATCCTGAAGGGATGTGGTACATAGAAGAAAAAGATCCCCATGTATAAAACCCTGTAAGGTTAATGACTATAAAATCTGAACTAGCAATGATGAACCCAAAAATGGTTGGTTTTATTTTCAATAATATATTTTATTTTCTGTATTTGGTTTGACATGTCTTTCTGTTTACTAATCACAGTTCTCACTGTTTCTTTATAGAAATAATGGACAACTCTGATATTTCTTCATAGGAACAATAGCTCTGACATTTCTTTATAGAATTAACAGCTCTGATATTTCTTTATAGGATTAACAGCTTCGATATTTCTTTATAGGATTAACAGCTTCGATATTTCTTCATAAAATTAATTGCTCTGATAGATATTGATAGAATTAACAGAACTGATAATTACTTATAGATAGAATTAACTTTCCTGATATTTCTTTATAAGATTAACAACTCTGATGTTTCTTTATAGAATTAACTGACTACTCTGATATTTCTTTATAGGATTAACAGCTCTGGTATCTCTTTATAGGATTAATTGCTCTGATAATACTGTATAGGATTAACAGGTCTGATATTTCTTTATAGGATTAACAGCACTGGTATCTCTTTATAGGATTAATGGCTCTGATAGTACTGTATAGGATTAACAGGTCTGATATTTCTTTATAGGATTAACAGCACTGGTATCTCTTTATAGGATTAATGGCTCTGATAGTACTGTATAGGATTAAAAGCTCTGATATTTCTTTATAGGATTAACAGCACTGGTATCTCTTTATAGGATTAATGGCTCTGATAGTACTGTATAGGATTAACAGCTCTGATATTTCTTTATAGGATTAACAGCACTGGTATCTCTTTATAGGATTAATGGCTCTGATAGTACTGTATAGGATTAACAGTTCTGATATTTGTTATAGGATTAACAGCTCTGGTATCTCTTTATAGGATTAATGGCTCTGATAGTACTGTATAGGATTAACATGTCTGATATTTCTTCATAGAATTATCAGCTATGATATTTCTTTATAGGATTAATTGTTTTGATTTTTTTATAGGATTAAAAGTTCTGATATTTCTTTAAAGAATTAACACTCCTGATAGTTCTGTATAGGATTAACAGCTCTGATCTTTCTTTACAGAATTAACTGTCCTGATGCTTCTTTATAGGATTAATTTCTCTGATATTTCTTTATTGAATTAATTGTTGTGATCGTTCTGTATAGAATAAACAGCTCTGATATTTCTTTATAGATTTAACTGAGCTATTTCTTTATAGAATTAACAACTCTGATACTTCTTTATAGGATTAATTGATTTGATATTTCTTTATAGAATTAACTGTTCTCATATATCCTTAAGAATGACATAGACATTCATTATTTATTTTAAACTGACATTTCTCATTTATTATTTTTTCTTATTATTTTAACTTCACTTTATTCCTTTGTTGAATTTGTATTAGAATTATAAATTCGGTGATAAAAAATAATGATTAAGTCTATAAAAGATAGTATTGAAATTCTCTCCTTTTGTTAAACCTGCAACCCTGCTTCTGACCAAAAGAGAAAAGTGGGGAAAGAAAGAGTGTTAAGAGAGAGAGAGAGAGAGAGAGAATTGATGAGATTATTATCATAGATGATCTCTAAATAATTCTTCTTATGTATTTGCATGGAAATTGCATTAGAAAGATCAAGGTTTTTGTTACAAAATACTATTTTCCTCATATTTTCATAGTATGTCTACTTAGTCTATATTTCATCAGCTTTGACACTACTTGTCACACACATCACTCTCACTACTGCTAAAACACATTACCAACCACCTAACAGTGCTCCCATCCACTTTTTGGTCTCTATAAGCAAGCATCAATGAATGCAATCAATTTTTTTACATGCAGACATTCAGTGATACACTTCTGCCTCATACATAATTTCATATCAGATAACATTTTACCAGCAGTTTTTGGTCTCTATAAGCAAGCATCAATTAGTGCTAATGTGTTCAATTTTTTCCACATGCAAAATTCAGACATACACCTCAGCTTTATAGATAATTTCATTTCAGATGAAATTTTACCAGCTTCTGGTTTTAAAAAAGCAAAAGGTAAAATGTTTACTCTGTTCTGTTATTACCCTAACATCTGCCTTTGATGTTGTGGGTTATTATTATAAAATAATAATTACTTTAATATTTTTTAATATACATTACAAATTTTTCAGGTGTTGTTATACAGCATCCTCATGGTTAGTGATGTAAATAATTATTATTTTGGTAATAACTATAAAGGAAAAGACGAAACTATCTGTTTGTGGCAGATAACAAGAACCACATCATTTGAGGACTTTCAACAGCAGCAACAATTAAAATGGATAGCAAATGTAATTGAAAGAAAAGATAAGGGCATAATCAAGATGTCGACATTCCACACTACTTCAAACAAAAGGTTAGGAAGGAAACCCCCATCAATACTGAAATGATCAATAAGAGTTACTGGACTTGAGAAACTTATTTTCATGAAAATTGTTTCAAGAGAAAGATTTTATAAATTTCAACCAACAGTGACATTGGCTGCACTGTCAATGAATACCAGATGTTTCCTCATAAAGAGATGGCTAATATTACCATTACTAAATGACTTAAGGATTTCAGCCATTTTGGCTTTTATGAGTCACAACATCCCCATAAATTGCCCAGGCTACTTGGGAATCAGTTCTTTTATCATCAACATTTCTAGGATCAAAGCTAGGGAGCTCAGTGTGCTTTTCTATTTAATCCATAGCTGAGGGGAAAGAAGTGGATTTGTTGTCCCATTCCCAGATTATTTGTGCAAAAGTGAAATCCTACTGATTTCTCTTTCTAAACTTCTGACTACACATACAAGGAGTTAACTGTTAAAAGAGTTTTATAATTAACTTTTTTATTTATTTCATCTCAAGCAAGGTGATAAAGCCACTAAAACACAAGAGGTTTACTGAGTGTGAAAGAATAAAAAAAAGAAAAACATTATTAAGGAGAGAGAACAATAAATGAAAAAGGGAGCAAGAAGATAACGACTAACATTGAATTTAAATTTTTGAAGATCAGAGTTGGCTTGAAAGCAAGAAGCCAGTGGAAAGTTTCACAGGCAAGAGTTGTGAGAAAAGAAATTGTTTGCAAAAAACTTACAGTTACATCTAGCCAATTAAGCTGTACAATGATGAGACCTTGTTGCCAAATCTAGTACTGTGCTTAAATTCATAAAGTCTAGGTACCATAGAGCAAAGTCCATCAGAACAATTAACATGAAAGTATTTATAGAAAAGGCACAGGGAAGCTGGTGGTGTGAAAGTGAGTGAAGCCAGGATGCCAGGTCAGGGCTGATAACATTGCATATTCTTCTTTGGATTTTATCAAGAATCTCTAAATATATACCAGATCATATGTTGTAGCAATATTCAAAACATGGATGAATGGTAGACTTATAAATTATTTATAGTAATTAGCCAACACCAGTAATTGTGCCTGCGATCTACTTCATACTTTACCATGGAGAAACACCTGCAAGTTGTTGAAATTGTGTAAAAATAATTTGAGATTTAAATATTTTTTATGGTTTTTTTTTATCATTTCATCCCAAGTAAAGCAATAAAGCCGCTAAGACAGAAGGGGTTACTGAGTGTGAAAGAATAAGAAAAAGAAAAATTTATTAAGCAGCAAGAACAATAAAAGAAGGGAACTCAAGAAGATGATAGATAATGGTCGACATTGCATTTTTTGAAGATCAAAACAAGAAACCTGAAGAGAGATCCACAAATGAGAAATACAGGAAAAGAAGCTGTTGGCAAAGAACTTACGGTTATATCTAGCCAGTTCAACTGTAAAAGGATGAGACCTTGTTGCCAAATCTAGTACTCTGCTTAAATTCATAAAGTCTAGATATCATAGAGCAGAATCCATCAGAACAATTAACATGAAAGTATTTATAGGAAAAGGTACAGGGAAACTACTGACTTGAAATTACTAATTCTTAGGGAACATCAGCTTTAGCCCTAAAAAAAATGTTTGTATTGGTTCTACTGATTAAATTAACAGGTACAATTCAACCTACAATAAATTAAAATAGGGCTCAGGGTGTTTTCTTTTATCAATTACCATCTCGTAATATCTTTTGTTCCTCATTGGTGTGAGTCTGAACATTGGTTGCAGCACATCTTGTTCCAACCTTTTCTCAGACTAATTCTCTAACTGTGCCAAGGACACTAATTCCCTTAGTTATCCACTCACTAGGGTTCTATGTAAAACTCTCCAAGAGCAAACTCAGAAGGAGAACTGAAAGAAAGAACTATTAGAAAAATTAGTTGAAGAAAAAAGGCCGGTCCAGCTACATGGGAATGTTGGACTATAATTAAGTCCAAAGAAGACAAAGAAAACAAACAAGACCGATACATATATGTAAACAAATATATATTAATACACAAAGACATGAAAAGTTACATAATGTTTGTATGGATAAATTATGTGTCTGTGTTCTAAGTGTTCGTATGTACGTGTATTGTTCTTAGCGCGTTCCCAGAATTTCGGAAACGCTGTATCTGTGAGAGGTCACATATTGGACTAAGTGAAAAAGAGAGAGATTTTACCTCACCTTCGCATGAGGTAGCAGCCCAAGGCCTGAGTCGAAAAAGAGAGAGAGGCAAAGAGTCAGCCAGTATTTATAGCCAGGGGAGAGAGACCCCTGTTGAAGGAATAAGGAAACTGAGGGGGAGCTAACTCCGACAATATGGTTGTCAGCAAAAATCAGGTTCATGTTTAAAGCTATCAACTGATGACATCAAAATCAAGTAGTTACAGAAATATAACTACTGATTAGTGTCATAACTATGTAAAATGTGGTACCGAAATCTGAAAGCATATAGAAATAGTTCAAAATACTTTTAGAAAATAAGCAAAATATAAATGTCTATAGGGCATTTTTTTAAATTACATCTAAAATACTTATATATTATAACTTATTTCATTTGTTGAATATGTTGTAAACATGTTCAAAGATTATATTTCTGAGATGAGATATTGTAAATATTTAAACTATTTACATTGTTCTGACTGTCATCCTCATCTTTATCACAATGTTTCGGCCATTGTACAATCTGGCCTTCTTCAAGGAGACGTGGCCCAATGAATAAAAGCAATCCATTGTAATACATTGACTTGACCCAAACAGTTGTGAGTTCAATACCTGACCACAGCAGGGGTGAACAAAAACTTGGTGAGGTGAGTTACTAAAGGGAAATAACTAAAACAGAGATATCCAGAAAAAGGCATGGCATGTGGAACTAGAACAATCTTTCTCAGTGATTTAAATTAAATGGTTCAGTTCAAAATTCAAACATATATCACCTGAAGAAGGTTGGAGCATACAATGGCTGAAACATTGTGAATATAGTAATAAAGATGAGGACAACAGTCTGAACAATGTAAATAGTGTAATTATGTTCTAAGAAATATAAAATCAAGAGTTAAATGTGAAGGAAAAGATAATGAAGAAAAATAAAAAGTCCATCCTAAGTTATTATGCAAATCACATAAACTCCAATAACATGAATTTGCTTTGAAAAATTTTTATCAAATTTTAAATGATTAATTTAGATGACAAAACAAAGCTTGATTTAAATTTTTTGGTGGAAAATAAGACAGAATTAAAAGAATATTTAATGAATACTTTTGAGTCATAATCAATGACAACAACTAGAAAAGGGTCATGGAAAATTTGTTTTGGAAAGTTGCTTAGGTTACTGAAGATGAGTTAATGAAAGTTCACCAAGTGTTTGAAATAAAAAGAATAAAAATCCTTGTTTGAGATTAGTAAGGAAGGAACTAGCCTGATGATTGTGTATAAGCCTGAAACCGACTGTCACATCTGGGTGTTGACAACAATGTCAACTTTTATATTTACATACACTCTATCCCTGATAATGAGCATATTAACCCATAAATATAGCATATCTTAAAACTATATTTTATCATATATACATACTTGACTCTCCCGTCAAATTCGATGTATGAAGGTAAAGCAACTCAGTTCCTAGGAGCCAGACACCAGCACATGTGATTTGATTATAGTGGTGAAGGTTTTGTGAAAAACCATCGACACTTTTTGAAGGACCGAATACAGAAACTTGGTACATAATGTGGCACAAGGTCCCCAAATGACCCTCCGCAGGTTTTGAATTCAGAGTTTTCCTTCTCCTAGACCAGTTGCCATCCAAGGCTATAGAACCCAGTCTGTCCTGCTATTTACCCATAGCTGGCTGAAGAAGAGTAGGATTCATACATTTTCCAAGGGTATTAGCACGTAAGTGAATGTAATGGATTCGACTGGAATTCAAACTCAGCTCTCCGTTCCTCAATCCAAGCCACTATCCTTTACTCACCATACCTCCTTTGAGGAGGCATAGTGGAGTAATGGATATTGGTGATACGATGGGAGAGTCCAACATATATATATATATGCTCTAGCATTTGTCCCACACTCTCATACATACACTCAGACTAAATTTTGTTTTTTATTCCTGGAGTTGTTTTTTCTGTTTTCTTTTTGAATCTGTAGGTCTGATGAATTGGATTGTATTTACGATTCTAATGGAATAAATTATGACCATGGAATATTAGTGTTTAAGCCTTTTTATTATATCCTTACTCTGTCCTGGACATTGAGTTCTACCTGGATTCTATCCTCTTGGAATTATTTTTTATACATATATATATGTATGTGTATGTATGTATGTATATATATTTAGATATTTTAGATATATGATTGCATATGTATGTGTATATTTACCACTAATATTATCTATCTATCTATATATATATATATATATATATATATATATATATGTGTAAATATATTTTATATTTTTCATATATATATATATATTTTATATTTTTCATATGTGCATATATATATATATATATATATATATATATATATATATATATATTATAATTTTTTTTTTTCAAATATATTGCCATTGCAACACCAAAATTCCCATGTTTCAAAATTGATACTTCAATTCAAATTAAATTATAAAAATTAAATTTTAAAATACAAAATTCCGTTTCATTATCAAGTAATGCTAAGAATAACTTTTAAAAAATTGATTTACTTAATTTATAAGTCCAGACAAACTTGTTATTTTGAGATGTTGTGGTTAAGGAAAATTAATCTTTTTTTATTTTTGGGGTATTAAGATTTAACTTATTTAGGAAACTCATGCATCTAATGTATTGTTGCTATCAAGTTAGTGAAGTCAAGGTGGGGGTTGGGGTATCTGTCAATTGACACAATATTCCTTTTTTTTTAAGTAGAAATTTGCAGTAATGTCTATCTTCCAACACATTGTCCAGGTTTCAATAGCAATGCATTTGACATTTTTATTTTTTATTTTCTATTTGATTTTTATTTTTATAAAAATTTCAGTTATGATTTTTTCAAAAGGGTTATTCAAATAGTATTTAGTCACATTTTTAATATTTATATTTTTATTACTATAACTCAGAGTGCACTAGTATCTTCCTAATAATAACAAATTGATGAATGTCTTCTTGTTATTTTTAAAATATATTTTCCTAGGGATTTTATTAGGCACTTTGCTTGCTTTGAGATGGTGCTAAAAATCCTATATGGACACTCAGGAATATTGCCAAAAAGATTCTTCTCCAAAAGAACTGTAAACTTGTTTAATTTTTGTACTAAAAAAATCAATTGGTTCAAGTAACATTTAAATGAATTTTTCTTTTTGCCTTCGTCTCAGTTCAAATCATTTTGTTTTTATTTCCACCAATCATTTATTATTCATCACCAATATTTATAAGTTTCTGTGAAACTCAGGAATCATTTTCTAAGAATTTTAAGCCATTCCCAGATTAGATAAAACAGAAAAAATTCCAGAATATCCAGTTTCAAAAATCCCACCCAGGTGCAGCTGTTTGCATTCAAGACATTTGCTTCTAGCCATTATGACATTTTGTCTCTCATCAGAATCATTTCAAATCAACATTTTCAGGGATGTCGGTTTAATTCAATAAAAATAAAAAGAAAAATTACTTTTATTTTTAGTCAGTTATATTTGTTATAATGGCAATAGTAATGATAATATTAACCATCTCCTTATAAGGAAACATTCGGTATTCCTTGACCAAGCAGCCAGTACTGCTTTTGGAAGAAATTTATTTAAATATTTCTCTTAAAGTAATTTTTCAGGAAAACAAGTTTCTCAAGTCCATTAGCTGTTATTGTTCTTTCTGGTCAATGGTGGATCTTCATTACTTGTATTTGTCTGAGTTAGCATAGAATGTTGACATCTTAATTATGTCATTATTCCCACTGAGTTACACTGAGTTCATTTTAGTTGTTGCTGCTGTTGCAATTCCTCAAGTAATGTTGTTCCTAACAGGAACAACATTACTTAGTTTAGTTATTTACTTCTGATTCTGTAGCACCAATTCACAAAGTTCAAAGATGGATGGTCCTCACTAAAACATCTCAACATCTTCACTCTCTCAAAGACATTTTTAACCACTGATTGGGAAGTGGTTGTATACAACTGACAGGTTAGATATTTCTGAATGAATTTGGCACCATGCATGGCATTCTTAATAAAGTCTCAATCTGGCAAAACAATTTAAGAACACAACACTCGGTTTTAGGTTAATGTTTTGGTTTCATAGCAGCTTGCAGTGTTGGGTGAAACTACCTCTAATGTAGCCTATTCTATGCTCAATTTGTTATAACTGACCCAAGAACCAAGATATTTGAAGTGTTTAACATTTATTAGTATTTATTGATTCCATATCCTGAATTCTTATGATGGATTCAGTTTAGTTGCTGTTATTGCTTTCTTTCCAATTCCAGATCATAGTTTATGTTTTGGAAAGGTTTATGTCCTACTGCTTGGAACACTTGGTAGAAAATGTTGATTATTCTTTGTTCAAGATCTTATTTATCTCCACTATAAATATCTATGTCATCAGCATAGCCACCATGCCTCATCATTAGCACATTGGCCTCAGGAGAGAATGCGCAATCACTGTTTTCACATTAGTAGATTCATTTGGGATTACTAGTAAAAATTATTAATCTGAAGAAGTTCCTTCTATGGCTGAAACATGGCATTTAAGATGGAATGCTTTAATGATTAGTGCACATCTCTTCATCATATCTATGACTGTAAATGTGAAGGGCGGAGTCTAGGAAAAGACTGGGGCTCTTATTTTCTCCTTGTCATACTCCTGATGAGGTTTGAAATGTTTCTGTATTGGAGTATTCATTGGACATGTAACGTTTTGTTGACTGATAAAGTTCCTTTATTAGATTGATGCATTTAGTGGATTCAGAGTTTGGAATGTGGTTTATAATGGATGAGAAGTGGAAATTTCTATTGATGCAGTCATATTCTGCTGTTAGGTTGACATGGCAGGTATACAATTTCCTATCAGAGAGGTAAGCAATTTCTTGGAGGTTTTTGATGACATATATGCCATCATTACATCTGTTACCAGAACGAGAAGCAAAATGGTCGGGAGGAGTTGACTTTCATAAAACAATGGGAGCCTAGTTAATGTAATGTTCATTAATATTTTCACCAAGATGGATTCATCTGAGATACCACTTGATCTGCGAGGGTCTGTATACTGGCCTCGGGCGGGGAAGCAGGAATTCTTTTTCAATTATAAGAGTCATTTGTGATACATTTTGGATTGTTTAAATAATCAGTGTCCATCTCTTGACATCTGTGCTTATATATACATAGAGCATAGTCTAAGAAGAGATTAAATAAATTGGGATTCTTATTTACTTCTTTGTCCTACTTCTGATTAAGGTTGTAATGATTTTTTTGTGATGTCAACGAACACTCATTGCCACTTTTGTAATGTCAACGAATACTTATTGTCTCTTTTGAAATGCTTGTTGTAGTAGAGACTATGTAATATAGTAACACCGTTGAACAATACTGGTGTCAGATGCCTTCGAATAACACTCATACTAAAAGTACTTGCTCGATAATACTCGCTCGAAAAGTAACCACCAAATAGTAAT
Source organism: Acanthosepion esculentum (assembly GCA_964036315.1). Lineage (NCBI taxonomy): Eukaryota > Metazoa > Mollusca > Cephalopoda > Sepiida > Sepiidae > Acanthosepion > Acanthosepion esculentum. Next base: position 23,372,924 of record OZ038480.1, read on the forward strand.
CCGTATAATGATCCGAATAGTGATCAGTATAATGATCCAAATAGTGATCAGTATAGAGAATAGTGATCCATATAGTAATAGAGGATAGAATAGAAATGGTGATCAATTAGATGTCATGCTAATTCACATATATGTGTTCCCTCTATGGTCACGTGGTCTACTCAATTCAATAATGGGATCGCCTGTGTTTGCTCCCTGGAGATCTATGTTCAAACTCCAGTGTCGGTAGCAACATTTTATTCCTATATAACATGTTTCATTATTGAGGTCTCTGCCCAACAGATATTACAATACTTCTTTCATGAAATTTAGAAAGTTATTTCTAAATTTGAGGAGAGGGTTAGGGTATGCTAGTTTTAAAAGCTCAGCCTCAGTGTGAAATGATACTTTACTATTCTTTATTATTTTAAACCATTTTTTACTTTCTAATCATTAGGTTTGTTATTGTCTATTTTTGGAGATTGTAATGCTTGGGTGTATACTAGTGTCTGTTCTATTGCCATGGGCAGGTTTGGAATGGACTCGAAGTGTTTTTTTTCAGATGAGGACATCTCTTCATGTTTTGTTTTCAGTTGTATGATATTGTCATGATTTTTATCTAAATTTTTATCCACGTTTCAATGCAAGGTTTGTGCTGTTTCACTTCATTAACATGGTTTCTAAATTTTTGGAGATATTGTTTCTCAAGGCATAATCTAATTTTTTTATTACAGTTAATTTGAGTTCTCTAGATGGAAACTAGACAGGGGCCAGTTTTTTTAGAAATCCAATAGACTGTGTTGCATTACTCTGTAAGGGTGAATCTTAAGTTTTATAATCAGTATTTTTCAAAATATTGTTGCTAAAGAACCTTCCTTCTAAAGAGAAAATTCCTTCAAGTTTTAGCCAAGGACTGAAAAGGATAGTAAAATGATAAATATTGCTAAGAGTTACAAAGGATAGGAAGCTGTGAAGAGATATAATCGCCTACATCCTGAAGGGACAGTACATAGAAGAATAAATAGTTTGGGGGCATTGTTCTATAGGTAAAGCATTGAAATAAACAGTGTGTGTGCAATATATGGTTAATTTCTAATGCTAGGAAAGTGAATATAAAGAGATCCTATCAGAGATGGTAATGACAATTTCTTACTGAGGAAAAACAACAAAGAGTGAGATTTATTAAAGAGCTCATTCACATATGTTTTCATTTGGTTTGGTTTGGTTTGTTTTACGGCATATCAAAACCTCAATGGGTTATTTAATGCTGAAAAGATTTTTATTGCTGGTAATATTTTTTTTTTTTTTTAAAATGTATTGTTGGTAATATTTTTTTCAAAAATATATTCCTGGTAAAACATTTTTTTTTTTTTTCAGAAATGTATTTTTTTTTAAGCATTTCACCCCAAGCAAGGCAGGAATCCACTAGCATGCAAAGGGTTACAGAGTATTTGGAGCGAGAGCAGATAGGAGAGATGGAGGAAAGGATGAGGAGAAGGATGAGGAGATGGATAGTGGATAGATCACGGCAACTGGAGATGTCGATTGACATTACATTGGAATAGTTGGAGATTATGGCTATCAGGGAAACAGGAATAGGGAAGGGAGTTCCACAGGCAAAAGGTGCGAGAATTGAAGCTATTGGAGTAGAAGAGACGGCTACATTTAACAGTTTGAAGGGTTTAGGTGATTTTTGAAGGGCTGGTTTAGGTTTACTTTTTCGATTTTTGTTAGTCATCAGGTGGAATTATGGTTGGAAGATGAGAAAGCCTGAAGTAAAAGAAGCAGAAGGTTATCGACCGTGACATGGGCAGAGAGAAGTTGGCACAGCCTGCATCATAATGTGGCCTCAGGGTTGCCCACCAGAGGTGACTGCAGGATCACCTTTCAATGCATGACATGGCACTACAGACACCCTGGTATTATACAACTGTTGATCAGAGCAGTCACTCAAGTTGCTACGCAAGAGTTAGGGCTCCTAACTACCAGTTGGAAACAGCAACCAGGAAACTGTCAACCGTGTACCCTCAGAATGAAGAGCTAATGCCACAGATTGCACACATCACGGAAAAAACACGGCAACACTAGTACAGAGGCCAGAGAGAGAAAGAGAGTCCCAGGAACCCCTTCCTAAACAAGAAACAAGGTGTGAGCCTCTACTCTTCTCCAAGAGAAGAGGGGGAGTATTGACTGGGCGGCAGGAAAGCCTACATTCTCCTATTACATATAACACATACAAGAACAACAAAAACAACAAAAAAATAAGAAGGGGGAGGTAGTTGGCAAAGTGTCCAGGCTGACACTAGATGTATATTCTGGGGATAGGAATGATATATTATTTGTATTTTACCTTTCACTACACTAAGTTTTAATTTAGTATAAGTCACATTGTCCTATTCTAAAAAAGAAATTAAAAAAATATGGTTATTGCTGGTAATGTTTTTTTCCAAAAATATATTGCTGGTATTAAAACCTATTTTTATACTTTCATAGTGTTTTGACCCTTTTGTGGGGGTTAGCTATTTGTTCATAGCTGTGACCATCACAGGTACTACTACTCCAGGTCGGGGTGGATCTGGTAACACCAGCAATTAAGAGGTGGTTCCATGCTCCACAAAACCTTCTGATCAAAGGCCTTGCTCTCGGATGTAGTTTATCGTCTTACCCAGAATGTGGATGTAGTTTACCGTTATACCCAGGATGCATATCTGCTTTCATCTTATTAATTATGGTATGCCAGTGACAAAACATGAGACTCTGTGCAGAGTCATATCAAAGCATTAATGTAAAGTTAACATAAAATTTCAAATGGTTTTCAGGACATCCAGCACCTTCAGAGATATTAAATGGCTGATAAGCTAATCACCAACTGAAGAAGATTGAAGCCTTAAAGAGAGATTTTTTTCATTTGATGCTCAAACAATTTTTGTAATTGATTTTCTCAGTTTTCTGATTTATTTTTCTCTAAGAAGCAAGAAATTGTATACCATTGTAAATGATGAAACTGTAAGATTAATGCCACACCAGCAGATAATGTCAATAGAAGACAAAAGGAAGTTGTCAGCAATCCATTCCAAAATTCTAGTTTGTTTGAACCTTCTTTTAATTAGGCACCAGTCTTAGAACTTTTATTCCCTGGGAAAATATATATCTTCATATGAAAATTCACAGAACGCATTCAATAAAAATACAGGCCACAAGGTTGAAGCTATTCTGTCAGAGAATTTGAAACAAAAGAAGTATTAATTTGGTTTTATGCAAAAATACAACTAATCTTAAATAAAAATTTTAAAACTTCAAAATAGCATTTTCAATATTTTAAAATGCAATTGTAGATTCATAGCTTCTTCGTGCTTTTGCTATAAATATTTTCATGGTAATTGTTCTGATGACCTTTCCTATTTGGCAGCTGAAATTCACAAATTGAAGTACAATTCTAGATTGGCAGCTAGGTCTCATTATTTTCACTTTTGAAATCACCCAATGTAACTATAAGTTATACACTAAAGTTTTTTCTTCCACATCTCACTTGTGGAACTGTTTTCTGGCTGCTGAACTTCCTATAAACAATAATTTTCAAAAATGCAAATGCTACACCAACTGTTTGTTTTCATATGGTCCTCTCAGTTTCATTAACCGCTTGCATCTTAGTGACTTTTTTGCCTTGATTGGGGTGAAATGATTAAACAAAAAGAGATTGATTGCTGAAAGAATTTTTCTTTGTATAGAGATTATTAATTTGTAAGAAGCTGTAATAATGAACTTCAAAAAACTTAATGCTGAGTCCTGTTTTTTTCTCTATGATATAGATCAGGGGTTGCCAAACCACAGCTCACAAGACACATGTGGCTCTCTGACCTTTTATGTGTGGAAATATGTTGGCTGACCTTTTTTCCATCACAAGTAATATAAATTCCTGAAAATTCATTACCATATTAAATATGCTGAATTTAGTTAAAACAACCATCAGTCAAGATTTTGAAAACATTTGGTATATATATATATATATATATACATATATATATACATATATATATATGTGTAATTTGGCAGCAACTTTTCTTTTAAACGTGTAGTATTGAATGTTAAAGACAACATAGTCTTACATATTTTCTTTTGAATTTTCTCATATTCTCTAATGAGACTTTTTATTTGAAAATGGTTTCGAAATATGTATTGTCCATACGATGACCTAGCGCTTTCGAACATCATTGTTCATCATCAGGGTCAATATTTTTAGTAAAAAAAAAAATATATATATATATATATATATGTATGTGTATGTGTGTGTGTGTACTTTGTGATTATTAAGACCAACAGAAATTAACAGTTTAAAAAATTGCATACATGTATAAATAATATTGCCTATATGTGTTTCTTAATATTTATATAAAAATTATGTAATAAAATGTATATGTGACAAAAACGTACGTGTAAATTTTGTTTATGTCTCAAACATCTGAACTTTATCATATATGGCTCTTACATTAAGCAAGTTTGGCCACCCCTGATATAGACTTACAAGTCCACAAAGAGGCTTTGTTGATTTTCTCTGTAGTTGGGCCTAAATCTAATTTTATGACTTTGGCACAGAATTAATTTGATGTCTCTACAGTTTAATCCTTTTGTACATATAATATTGCGTTTTTATACTTCTAGAAATGTTCCCACTTTTTCTCACAAGATAAAATCAATCAAAAAGTCATTAGTGTCATTCTACCTTAAATATTTAAAAGAAGGTCATTTTTATCAGTTGCTGTAAATGTTTCTGTATTAATATATATTTTAATTATTGTGAATATATTTATTGCTTTTGAGACTTCATATTTACAGTTTTGTTAAATGAGTGTTTCTTACTTAAAATATTCTAGATCTTGTTTTGCCGCCTTCCTCTCTTTCACCTCTCATTACGTTTCTACTTTTTTCCTCCCTATCCTTCTCTGTGCTTCCCTCACTCTATTTCTCTTTCTCTCTCTGTCTCCTTTTATCTAACTTTCTGTTTCTCACTCATTGTCATCTGTTCTACCTCCTTGCATTTGTCTGTCTCTGTCAATTTCTCTATCACATCCTCTCCCTCTCTGCCTTACTATATGTCTCACTATCTCCCTCCCTGTCTTATTCTTTCTCTCCTTCCGCTTTCTCTGCTTCTCTCTATCTCCCTCCCACTGTCTTTCTCTGTCACTTTCTATCTCTTCTATTCTCATGTACTGTGTTGTTCCTTCTCATTCTACCTCTAACTGCATCTCTGTTTACATTCTGCTCTGCCTCCTATTCTCTATCTCTCTCTTACTTTCTCTCTCTACCTAACTCTCTCTGTCTCCTTATGTCTGTGTGTCTCTGCTTTCCAATATATATCTCATCCTCACCTACTTTCCTTGCCTCTCTTCTGCTCTACTTACCATTTTCTCTTGTTCTTTGTTACCTTATCTCTCTTTGCTTCACTTTATTCTACTTTGTCTCTTTTTCGCCATCTCGTTCCCTCTCTTATTCTATATTCCTCTATTACTCTCTGCCTCTCTCTGTCCCTGTCTCACTACCTTTCTTTTATAACTGAACATAAGAGGGATTTGTAGCATCAAACTGGATTTGTTTATTTACAATAATGTTCACTCTGCCGAAGAGCCACTCAAGGTAGATTTTGAGAGGATATGAAGGGACAATAACCCTAGATTTGAAAAGGTTTGTACAGATAAAACCAGTTTGTAAATTTATTTTTGATAAATTTAAAACCTTCATTTTGTGTTATTAACCCTGTTAGTTCCCCTTTGGTATATAGGACAACAGTCTAGCCGCACCCCATGTTGCTGCTCTGGTTTTCATGCTAAGTAGGGTTTTACAGGGTGAAGTTGCTCACCCTATGATCAATCAGTTTTGAAATCAGAGTTGTTGTTAGTCTGGTTGCCAATCAAAGCTAGGGAGCCCAGTCTACCCTGCCATCAACACATAGGTGCAAGGGTAGAGAAGGATTTGTGCCATTCTAAGGACATAGGTGTGAAAGTGAATGCTACAGCATCAGCTGGAATTTGAATTCAACTTGCCAATCCCACATCCATACAATCCTTCATTAACTATCTAAAAATTCTGTGCAGCAAGAATCCTGGAAATAAATGTAAATTTTGTAAAGGCAAAACTTGGAGGTCGGAGAACAATCTTAACATTACTAATAAGTTAACTTTCATTTCAAATGTACAAGAAATCAAGATTCATTTTTAAAGTTAATGCAATCTATCCATTATCCAGCACGGCTGTTATCCAAAAACATATTTGTTTATTCAAAACATAATTGACAAATAGTTCATTGGAAAATTTGTCAGGGAACACCATCATTATAGTTTAGTCACTGTGCTAAATTACTTTTCCATTCTGTATTTACATCCAGCAGCAAGACCTCTGATTGGGAGATTAGAATTTCTGAGGAGCATGGAAGCTACTCTTAATTGCTGTTGTTCCTGGGCCCACTCTCACCGAGGTTGGTAGCATCTGATAGGGTCTCAGCTATGAGAAAATAGTGAACCCATGAACAAATACAAAACACTATGGAAATATAAAAATACATTTTTATAGTAAAAATACCAGCAATACATTTATATAAAAAAATTACCAATGATACATATTTATAGTAAAAATACCAGCAATACATTTTTAAGGCAGAATGGCCAACAATACATTTGATCTATCACTGGAGCAATAAATTGTGTTCAAAATATTTAGATTTTGGCATTAAATAACCCATAGAGTTTAATATGCTGCGAAACAAAATCAACCAACCATTCTGTATTAAATTAATACCTCAATTTTTCTAAAAGATATCTACTGTTGGAAAAGAACCTGCCACAAGGCATATAAGAGAGCTAATTTAGATCATCTTTCAGTAGAGGCCACTTTATTCTGTACTCATTTTTTCATCTTCTTTTAGAATTTTCTTAATATAGAGTTGATTTTTCTACACTTACTTTTGTATATAAATGTTTATAAATACTTCAGTCCTTTTATATGGTAGTGAATGTGTGACAGTCTCCACACAGAAGAAGAAACTTGAGTTAACAGAAATATGGTTCTACAGAAGGATGCTGAGAATACCATGAACTGAACATATGAGTAACAAGCAAGTTTTAAGGGTAATGAAAATTAAATGATGCTTATACTTAGAATCAGAAAGAGAGAGTTGAAATTTCTAGGACATAATAAGGATAGAGGGGTTGGAGAATATGACACTCACAGGACATACTGAAGGCAAGAGGGACAGAGGAAAACAGTGAGTAATGTATTTAAAGACCTTGTCCAAACGGATGGCAGAACAGAGTGGCAGAGATGATAAAAAGACAAAACTTACTAAGAACTACAAAGGATAGGAAAATGTGGAGAACTATGATCACCCACATCTTGAAGAGACACGGCATATAGAAGAGGTTTTGGAAAGAATTTTCGAAGTATATTTTGCCAGAAAACCGTTATCAAAAATGTAAACTAACTTTGCAAACTTCCAAAGTTGAAAATAAAGATACTTTTCCTCAAATAGAGGTTAATCAAATATCATTTGAGTAGAAATTGGGAGTTGTAAATAGTAATAAGGAAAATAATAATAAAAGAAGAAAAAAGAAATAAACTTGTGCACTGTACCCCTACCCTTACCCTTGCCCTTGCCAGGCGTAATAAAATAAAAGCATAGATGATCAAGATAGATTTGAGAACGAAGAAGAAAAGTCATATTTTTAGGAGGTTTCTGTAATAGAGAATCAAAGATAAAAACACTTCCTCATTTTCTCCGACTAAGACCTTTTGTGAGATAAACAACCACTATCTGTCGACTGAATGGACGATAGCCTCGCAAATCGCCAGCCATTTTATGCGCAGCTGAGAGAGACTTGATCCACACAGTCTTTAACTATCTCCTTTGCCAAAAATGTATTTCATTTTGTGTGTATCTTTCCCCACCAACGAAAGTGGTTTTTCGTTGTGAGAGAATTAAAGTCCATGGCGGTGGTGCCAACCATGGAGTAGAATGGGAAAAACCTGTGGCTTACCATTGTAGAAAAAAAGAAAGAAATAATGAAAAATAAACCAAAAAAAATCCTTTTCTAGATAACACCACGGGGATTGGATATGGGACGAAAGGGGCATCATATTTTTGGCCTTTCTTATAGCCTGGCATTCTTAGGATAAAATTCCTCAGCCTTTCCGTTCAGCTTATAAGTCTTCTAGATAAAAGCACCATGGATGGAATTGAAGATCAGGTTGGTCATTGCATTGCTAATACAGCAGCAGCAGCAGCAGCAGCAGCAAGGTAGGTGATTGCAGTGCATGCTGGGAAAGAGAAGGATAACCTCAGATAATGCACATACCCTTAACAAAACATTTAGTGAACTGGATAACGGATGTAAAGAAATCACAATCCTTACATAATAGTGTCAACAAAGTGCAAAATGAATCCATAGAATTAGGATACATATATACACACACACATATATAAATACTCACATACATACACCTTTATATATATATATATATATATAGATAGATAGATAGATAGATAGGTAGATAGATAGATATACATACAAATGAACAGACACACAGATGTATACACATGACAACAAATATATATATATATATATATATATATATATAATTTAATTTAAAGAAAAACAGACCACTTCAAGGTTCCATTATTAGAATTTATTCCACTATTTAGAATTTATTTCATCCTCCTTGGGATTATCAATACAAATTCCCAAGATTTTCATTACTTAAATATATATATATATATATATATATATATATATATATATATATATATACGGACATATAGTTATCAATATATATTAATATAGACACAAAGATGTATACATATATGTGCACAAATATACATACATATATATGTATATATATATATACATACATATGCATATGAAATACACAAACAGATGTATACAAATGCATATAATAATAGTTGGCCTTTCACATTCAAGGATACCTGTCTACTAGGGCAACTAGCTCAGGCAAATTTGTGTTTGTTCAACACCCACAGAGCCCACCTGTAGTTTATACTGCAACTATGCTGAGCAGACCTTAGTTACAGTTTATGGGAGAGAGCGTGTTATCTAACATAATTAACAATTTGAACAAGGCCAGCACGCTCAAGCCCTCGGCCATGATGACTTGTAACTTTTTGCTAGCACAGCTATCAACGGACCCCAAGATTTCCATTTACCCAATTTCACTCACAAATCCATGGTATGGTTTTCAGGCACTTTCCAAAAGATACTGCATGCTGGGATTGACCTCGATCCATTCTGATGCAAATGCATATACATACATATATACGTATATAAATATGTGTACATGTATATAAATACACATATATATATATATATATATATATATATATATATATATATATAGCATAATGAGAAGCCACGTATACTTTCTTGATATGTATATAATATGGATAAAACAACTGAAAAGTTGCAAATTAAAAGAAAAAAATTGGGTGTTTTTTTGTGAAAGTATTTATTTAAATGTTTTTATATATTTGATATTTCAGACTGCCTCGGTCCTTCCTCAGAAATTAATTGAATATCAAATATATAAAAACATATAAATAAATACTTTCCCAAAAAAACACACAAGTTTTTTCTTTTAATTTGCAACTTTTCAGTTGTTTTATCCATATTATATATATATATATATATATATATATATATGTACATGCAGGTGCATACACAGACACACATATACACACTGTACTTATGGGACATGGTGGAAATGTAGTGTTTACTTTATAAAGTTAAAATAACAGGCAATTCTTTTTATTTTCATAACTAATTTATTGGACAACATATTTTTCCATTTTTGTCTTCCACCATTTTCCATAACTTCATCATTCCAGAAGTGAATAGTATCTGGAATTACTGAGTAGAAAGTGTTTAATATTCAATCAGGATAGTTTGAGAAAGCTGTCAATAAAAAAAATAATTTCAGTTCTCTGGAAGACTGTAAAAGATTACCTTTGCTCATAAAGGTAAAACTTCATACAAAATTATCCAATATTAAACAAGTCTATAGTAGCAATGACTTTCAGTAAATAAAATAATTTCTCCAGTCAATTCATAAGAATGGCATATTTAATAAACATCATATAAACTACAATAAAAATACTGTTAAACTAAACACTCTCCAATTACATGAAACATGAAAAAGAAATAAAATAAATAATCCACAAATATACAGTCACATGCAAAAATATTGAACACATGATATTGCCCAAATGTATTTTTAAGAATAACATAATTTATAATGCCAATCCAATTGTAAAAATGATTTATAAATCTCAAAGGTACTTTACATAAAACTATAGACAAACATCAATAAAATTTGTTTTAATCTAGGTGTACACTTGCTAAAAGGACTTTGAAATATAAGATCATTTTAGTCATGTGACACTATAATTTATTCCAAGATCATTTTAGTCATGTGACACTATAATTTATTCCAAAGTCATAGAATCCTTAAAAATGAGCAATGATTGTTGAAAGATTTTGGAACAATACGCGGAATTTTTTCAAATTCCTTTAGCCTGACTGATTCAACACCTCAGCACCAGAAGGAAATCAACTACAGGTTCAACAGATATTCCTTGTTCATTCTATTGAAAAAGAAAAACATGTCTGAATGAAGGATTGGTGCCTAAATATACTATGCTTAAAATGTCTATCTATCTATCTGTCTCACTCTCCCCCATCTCTCTCTCTCTCTCTCCCTATATATATATATAGGGAGAGAAAGAGAGAGAGAGGATGAGCTTGATGAAAAGGAGAGATGATCATGACATTCTGCACATACACGCATTTGCACAAACAAGCACGTGGGTGCATGCACATGAATACCCAACATGCACACACACACACACACACACACATACACAATGGAAAAATAAAACTTGTACCAATGATAAGTGCATCTAAAAAAGAAAAATCGAAAAGTATAAGTAGTCAATTTTTGATATCTACTGATGAGTGGATGGACGGAACCTTCTACGAAACTCTGGAGACAGGATACTGAAGATAACATCAATCAGCTACCTGACAAACATTTTACTTGTATTAATTATATATATATATATATATATATATATATATATATATATATATATATATATATTCTTGACTCTCCCGTCAAATTAAACATATGAGGGTCAAGCAGATCAGTTCCTAGGAAACCGACAGCCCGACACCAGCACATGAGATTTGATTATAGTGGTGAAGGTTTTGTGCAGAACCATCTGCACTTTTTGAAGGCCCAAATACAGAGACCTGCTGCACTACATGCCACAAGGTCCCCAAACAACCCTCCGGAGGGTTTGAATTCAGAGTTGTCCTTCTCCTAGACCAGTTGCCATCCAAGGCTATAGAAGCCAGTCTGTCCTACTATTTATCCATAGCTGGGTAGAAGAATAGGATTTATACCAAGGGTATTCCTCACAATGCAAATGTCAGGTGCTGATTAAAAATAATTGCATAATTTAAATATTGATATATATACTGTATTTTAAAAAAAAATATTTTTTATATTATTATTTTTTATATTATTTTACATTATTTATTTATTTATTTTTTACCCCACCCCCATAAGTAAAATGAACTGCTCCACTATCATTATATTATGGTATATATATATATGATTATTTAAATTATGCAACAGTCAGTTTTCAATCAGTACCTGACAACTGCTTTGTGTATCAAACTCAGTGATGTGCTACCAGTAAGGAAAAAAAATGTATATTCATTATATATATATATATATATATATATATATATATATATATATATATATATATAAAAAGAGATACATGCATATTGAGTAATTGTGAGTTATAATGAAGATCTTCATACATGGAAGCATGAGTTTTGCCCACAGTCTATCTCACCAACCACATGTTTTGGACGAGTGCCGATCTAGTTATCTAAAGAAATATATGAACCCCTCCAAAATATATGAGAATATATTCATTAACAGAATGACTCCACACATATCTACACATATATCTATATAATAATATCTTTTCTTTACTCATCTCCTGTCATGTGCTTGCTTATATATATATATATATATATATATATATATATATATATATATATATATATATGTATGTATGTATGTATTAGTTTCTCTATGCATGTGTGTACATGTATACTGATATATATGTATATATATATATATGTACATTTCTGTATGAATCTGCGTGTATATATAAGTATATGTGAGTTATTATCAATATAAACATATAGGTATATGACTGTAGGGTATATGTGTAAGTATTTGTAAATGTGTATATATATGTACATCTATGCTTTTATATCTTTGCCTGTCTGTGTTGGGTACTCTAATGTGTGATATCAGTTTTCTAAAAAGTGATTAACATTCACTAATAAGAATAATGTGTTTTCATTGGTCACTCCCTGTGATTGCCTTGTCTGCACAAGAAGCAGCTAATCAGATTCATTCTTCAAAGAAAATGGCATGGCACTGGTTTGGGGGAGAAGGAAGAATTTAGATTTCCTGTCTCGAGCCCCCATGCCCCATGTACAATGTCATTCCCCAAGGATATACAATGGGAACGAACGACCCAAATCCTGATCCAATCGTGCCTTTACTAAAAAGACAAAATAAAATAAAATGACGCCAAGTCTGTGAAAATGGTCCAAGTCCGGAGCCTGGAGATGAGGAACTGTGTTTTCTATTAAAGGAGTTCATTTTGTTCTGTTTTGCTGGTGGTACGAGGTCAGGATTGGGAAATTCTGCTTGCTTCCAAGCAGGCATTACAAGGGAAAGTGAAAAAAATCTAATAAAGATAAAAGCCGTCCCAGGGAAAAAGGTGAATGTAGAGGGGAATGCAAGGGGGTAGGGGAATAGGTCAGAGGGTGAGTGGATGTGAGATCTGTAGAAGCTACTTGAAGAGAGAAGTGCAAAAGGAGAAAGAAGTTAGCTGAAGAATTATAAAGAATTGTAGAGGAAGGGATGGTGGGGGGGGGGAATTATGGCATGAGTGTAAATGACCAGAGTACAATTTGTTGACAACAGTTTGGATAATTAGTAGTATGTGAGCCGGTTGTTCAGAGAACTGTTGAGAGTGTGTTGGTATGAAATTGATTTCAGTTAATAAAAATGTAAGGGACAAGACAATGCAATGATGGGTGACATTGTAACTATTAGGTCAAAGGTGAGACTAAGAGTTGCAAGACAAAATCCTTTTAAATATGAAGAAAAGAGGACCCAGATTTCATAGTTACCACTTAAGTCTGGGTGAGATTGACAAAAAGATTGAAAAATTGTGATATAAAAGATAAAGTAAAAACTGCATTTGGAAAAGGAATTTTATAAAAGTCAGTGATCAATTAAAGTAAAATTGTAGATGAAATGCTGTTATCAAAATATTGTTAATCCTGCATTAGTCATGTCGGATTTCTGAAAACGGATAGTCCGTCCCCTGGGGTATTTACATACACCAATATGCAAATGCTTATAGTGTTAGAATCATGTAAAATATTGTCTTACTGCTGAAAAGAATAACAAAATCTCCATTAAATCAAAACTTGAACTGAAGATATAATTATTCATTGAACTGAAATGAAAATTATAATAAATTTCTTGCATAAACGTATATTGTAAATTGTAGGTGAAACATATCAATACAATAATACAGAAAAGTTTTATTCATCAAAGATAGGCACAATATATTTCCATGAATAGAAAGATATTACATGAGATAAACTCATAATTACAGGACTGAAAGAGTAATAATATATATATATATATATATATATATATATATATATTTATATATCTTTATTAGATTTATATATATATATATATATATATAGTGTCATATATAAAAAATATAAATCATGAAAACTTACCTTCATTAGTCAGGTGGGGATGACATGACACCCTGAAGAATATAAAGCAATGTCTGCCTCCCATGACAACTGAGCTACAACTGTGCCACACCATGTGCTACACATGCTCACTGAATCAAGTAAGTAGTGGGAGGGAGCCAAAGAAACAAGTTGCAATTATGAGTACTTTAAAAATTTGAGGGTAACAAAACAACCCATGTGACTAATGCAGGGTGAATGTAGGTAAGCAATGAAGTATGTGAAAAGATTTGTGTAAGTAATGAAATGAGTATGAGAAAGACAATGAGCAATGAATATTGAGTAATAGGTTTTTGTGGTGATGAGTATGAATATAGGATTACGAAATGATGTCTGATGAGAGAATCTGGGTTATTGAGAGATGAGTATAAGCTACTGTTATGGAAGAACAAGTGTACATTAGAATTATGGAATGACAAGTATGAGTTAGGTGCTATTAAGTGATGAGTATATGGTAGGGAGTTTAGGGTTATGGAGTGATGAATCTGAGTTAGGCCTATGGAATTATAAAGTGAATGCTATCATTATAGAGTGATATGTATGAGTTAATTATGGAGTGATGAGTAAATTAGGGTTTTCTAATGAAAAGTGTGAGCTGGAATGATGAGTGTAAGTAAGCTATGGTTATGGAATGATGTGTGAGTTACTTATGGAGTGATGAGCATGAGCTAGTTATGGAGTGATGAGTGTGGGTGAGTTATAGAATGATGAGTGTAAGTTAGTGTTACGGAGTGATGAGAGTATGTTACTGTTTTGAAGTGGTGTGTAAGTGTTATAGAGTGATAAGTGTATGGTATGGAGTTAGGGCTATGGTGTCATGAATTTGACTTTGGCTTATGGAGCGATGAGTATGAGCAGGGGTTATGGAATAATAAAGAGCATTTTAGGATTATGAAGTGATGAGTGCGAATTAGTGTTAAATAATGTAAAGTGTGAGCTACTGTTATGGAATGATGAGTGTGAGTCATCCTATGATTATGGAATTATGAGTGTTTTTCATTTTTAAAATGATGAATGTAAGTTAGGGCTACAGAATGATGAGTGTGAATTAGGGTTTTGTAATGAAAAGAGAGAGCTCATGTTATGGAATGATTAGTGTAAGTGAGCTATGGTTGTGAAATGATGTGTGAGTTTGTTGTGGAATAATGAGTGTGAGCTAGTTATGGAGTGATGTGTGTAAGTTAGTTATCGAGTGATGAGAGTATGCTACCATTATGAAATGATGTGTGAGATTTATAGAGTGATGAGTGTATGTTATGAAGTTAGGGCTATGACATGTGAGCTAGGTTTATGGAATGTTTGTTAAAGTTATGGAGTGATGAGTTTGAGTTTGGCTTATGGAATAATGACTGTGGAATGATGAGCATGAGTGAGCTATTGTTTTTGAAATGATGAGTGTAAGTTAGGATTATGAAATGATGAATGGGAGTGAGCTATGGTTATGGAAAATTTGTTAGAGTTATGGAATGATGAGTGTGTGTTATGATGAGTGTAATCTAGTATTATGAAAAGATGGAAAGATAAGTGTGAGTGTGAAAGATGAGTACATGTTAGTGTTATGGAATAGTCATTGTAGGTTAGTATCATGGAAAGATGAGTATGAGTTAGAGTTATGGTGTGATGCATGTGTGGTATATAGTTAAAATGGTGGAGTAATAAGTAGGGGTTAGTATTATGTGGTGATAATTGTGTATTAGCGGTTATGGGGATAGGATTGTGAGCTATATTTACTGAGTGTGAAGAGAAACAAAGATTATGGACCTAATGAAATGAAAATTTCATGTTTCAAAATGTGTATTCTGATGTCTTTCATCAATTACCATAAAATCAAATGTAAAATATATTTGTGCATATAAATAAGATGAAAATTTTTTGATTCCAGGTTTGATCATTTTTTTAAATGCCATGTCCTTACATGGTGCCATTTTCATACTACCACATGCCAACCAAAGTCATGACTGAGATAACCAGCTTTTTGAAAGAAGCCAAGACACAGGTGGAACAAGAGTTGGCTCTGCACAGACTTCATAGACATACCTACAGAGTAAGGCACAACAAATTAACATGGTCTTTGATAACAGAGTGGATCAATGTGGTCCATATCATGTTACCCCACTTTCCATGCAGGGCCTTGTGGTCAATGCCATAACCTATATTAAAATGCTAGACAATGGATTGAAGACATATCTGTCCATGTTTTAGGAGGACTTTGCTCCATTATATATATTTCATGTGGCTCCAAAAGAGCTTGGCTAACCAAAAATCTTCATGCTTATATCACCCTCAATAAACTAAAGCTTTGAAGTTGTAAATTGTGCTACTCAAAAGTGTCTTGTCCAAAAACTAACAATTGTTCTCTGCAATTATCTTGACCCCCATAATAAACTTTGAAAGGTGTTGTAAGTTCACATTAATATAATATTAGCTCTATACATTACTTTACTTCCCTATTGTTGTCTTCAGTTAGTATGAAGGACACAATCTCTATTCAATCCACTGGAACTATAAAATGTAACTCTACATTCATCACTAGAAATTACTTTTGGGAAATCAGTTTTCATATAATTCTTCACCCAACTTACACATTCATCTTTGAGATTCTTACTTAAAAATGGTATCTGCTTTCATATTTTGGCAACTTTTTTTGTTCTTGCCAATATTTTCAATTTTTTTTTTAATTCTTCTGCAATCTCTCTTCAAATCTGTCATATTTGTCAAAGCATATGTTCCCATCACACAGTAAATATACAATATATTGTTTCTCTTTTGAGATTATATTTTTCTTACAACTTATAGCAGTCTTTATACAGTCCGTCTGAAGTTATTATGCAAAAGCATATAAATCTCAATAACTCGAATTTACTTTGAAAATATTTCTCAGATTTTAAATAATAAATTTAGTGATTAAAAGAAAGCTTGAGTTAAAATTGTAGGTAGTTCCAGAATGTTTTATTAAAGTTATTGGATTTATTATAAAAACTGCAGTTTGAAGTTATTATAAAAAAATGAGAAAATCACTTTTTACTTCAATAACAAGGTAATAAAATCAACAATTGATCAACACCTATAATACAACAAACCTGTATAAGTCTTTGAAGCATTTACAACTTAATATAGTGACCTTTCTTCTCAATAACAGCTAGCAATCAATTATACATTGATTTTGTTCTGTTATCCATTGATTTTACTTACTTCAGCAGGTTTCATTTCAAACATGGTGTTTTTAATTGCTTTCCATAGGTCTTCTTTGCTGCAATATTGTTTGCCACCATCATATAATTTCATCTTCACAATTGACCATGGATTTTTGATCCAATTCAGATCAGGAATTGATGGTGACCATTCTATTATCTTGTCTCCTGTAAACCTTTTACCCTAGAAAAATTCACAGGTAACCTTAGATACATGGGAAGGGGCACTGTCATGCATAAATGCACATTTCACTTTGAAAAAAGAGGTTAGGATTTGTATAATTCAAAAAACAATTTTGACCATGAAATGGCAATAGTTAGCATTGTTCAGTTTAACTCCTTTATCAACATTGAATGGTACAATAATTATTTGGTCGGCAATTCTAATCCATATTATCATACTGCCATATCCATGCTACCTTCTTTTAGCCGTAGTCACATCTACATCGGATAAAATACATATTTTGGGCTATCCATCAGGCCTATTGAGTGTCATCTTAGATTCAACCATAAACATTACTTTAGAAAATTCAATTTTCTTGTATCTCTTGGCCCAGTTTTGATGCTTTAAAATATTTGCTTTGCTGAGAGTGGTTGCCTAGGGGATTTCTTAAATTTGTTAAGAATTCTACAAATTTTATCCTTCTTGACTCCCTCGTTTTCAGCTTGTTCAAAATCTGAGTACTGCTTAAAAGTGGTTGTTTTCACTATAAATCACTTTAGTTTACATTCGCCACTAGGAAACAAGTCCTTAAAATCTTTTCTTTTGTTTCTAGTTCTCAACTTAGTTATATTTTCAAAAGCCCTCTTTATCGTTCGATGATTTCTGCAAAGCTCCTTTGATATCTCCAATGCTGACATTCCCGCACTCAATAACTCAATTTTCTGTTTTCCAGCATTTTTTAGATCTTTTCATTACCAATATTTCAAGATATATTACAGAAAGAAAGGAAAAATAATGTTTATTAGATTTCAACAGACTTAACTTAATTAGCTTAATCTGTGTAATAACTTCAGACAGCAGTTTTTATAACTTAAAGAAAACAGGTTGAAACTAAGTAAAAAATTTAACTTAAGCATTGTTTTGATGTCTAAATTAATTGTTTAAAATTTAATAAAAAATTTTTTAAAAATTCAATTATTAAAATTTACATGATTTGCATAATAAATTCAGATCTATCTAAGAAGGAGGCATGGTGGAGTAGTGGTTAGAGGCTCGGATTGAGGAATCGGAGAGCTGAGTTCGAATCGCAGTCAAATCCATTACATTCACTTACATGCTAATACCCTTGGGAAAGGTATGAATCCTCTTCTTCTCTCCCCAGCTATAGGTAAATAGCAGGACAGACTGGGTTCGATAGCCTTGGATGGCAACTGGTCTACCATAGAAAGAAATGGCAACCTACTGTGGGAAAAAAGAGTAATGGATAGTGGTTTGGATTGAGGAATCGGAGAGCCGAGTTTGAAATTGTTGAATCCATTACAGTCACTTACATGCTAATACCCTTGGGAAAGGTATGAATCCTCTTCTTCTCCCCTCAGCTATGGGTAAATAGCAGGACAGACTGGGTTCTATAGCCTTGTATGGTAACTGGTCTGCTGTAGAGAGAAAATGGCAACCTACTGCGGGAAAAAATCTGCCTCGTCCGTCATGTATCTTTCGATACATGATGACCTAAGCATGTATCATGCATGGCACATAACTGATTATATATTTAAAATTACAAAATAGATAGCAATAACTATGATATTGTATATATTTATGTACAATATTTATTTACAAATTAGGAGCAAGCTTCAAGTTGCTTAATAAAATCTTACACATATTTCCAGTAAAATTATATATTATGAACTGAAATTCACATTGTAACTGATTTTAAGAATATTATCAAAAGATATTTGAGAGCGATTAAAAGGGTAGTAAGCTAAAAAGTGAATTAACCATCAAGAAAATATTTGAATTACCTGTTGTTGTGAATACCAACAGACTGAAAAAGTGTGGACTATAAAGAACATTGGTTAAAGATATAGAAGCAACCAAACTACCGCTTTGAAGTGAGTCTCACAAAAAGAAATATGTAAGCTGGGTGAAAAAGTACATGAAAACTGATTTCTCAACAGCAATTTTTTATGATGAATGCTAAATAACAATGGATAGCTCTGACGGCTGTGCTGGAGATTGTGTCCCTCATTAAAACAGTCAACCATAATGAAATTGAAGACAACACGTGGGGAGATAGTGTAATGATTTGTGCTCATATTGGAGGTAATAAAATTATAGGTCATTTAAAGTTGTTTGTATCAAGATAAATGCAGGGAATTATTGTAAATTCTTGGAAAAGACTTCTACTTTTTAAGGGTAAAACTCATATATAAAAACTGGATACTGTGTTCAACATTCAGCAACAACAGTCTGTTTCATGCTTAAATACAATCTGTCATCATGGAGTATTAACCTCAATATCCACTTTTATTTTTACATATGCTCTGTCATTTTAACTCATAAATATAGTAAACATTAAAACTATTTTTATCATTCATATATTTATATATATATATATATATATATATATATATATATATATATATATAATATACAAAATATGTGAAATCATAGGTATATACTTACTACACGAACTAAGCAAATAATAGATAGAAATGACACAGGACTCTACAGGGACGACGGTCTCATAATCTTAAGAAACTGTAACAAACAAAACACAGACAAAACTAGAAAAGCAATAATAAAGATTTTCAAAAATAATGGATTCAACATAGATATAAAAACTAACCTAAACGAAGTAGATTTTCTAGATGTTACCTTCAACCAAAGAAAAGGCACATACAAACCATACAGAAAATGATAACCACTCTGTATACACACATCTTCCAAGCAACCCGACTTCTATAATCAGATATCAAAATTGTTTAACTGCAGGCTTTCTGACAAATCCTCCAATGAATCCATATTTAACAAAGCTAAGAAAGACTACGAAACAGCCCTAAAAGATAGTGGATTCCCAGCAACACTCACATACTCACCACAGAACACAAAAAGACCAACAGGAAAAGAAATATCATATGGTTCAACCCACCATACAGCAAAAACATAAAGAAAATGTAGGAAAAATATTCCTAACAATATTTACACACGCTCTATCTCTGATATTGAGCACTTTATCCCATAAATATAGCACACCTTAAGACTATATTTCTTCATATATATATACATATATATATATATATATATATATATATATATATATATATATATATATATATATATATATATATGATGAAAATGTGGAAAAGACAAAGCAAAATCCGAATATGTGAGTTTACTGTTTTTTATTTTGTTTTTGTTTTTTATTTGTTTTGTTTTTGTTTTTTTTTAAAAACAGTAAACTCACATATTCGTATTTTGCTTTGTCTTTTCCACATTTTCATAATACCGTCGGATCTACATCCACACATTTGCTTACATATATATATATATATATATATATATATATATATATATATATATATATATTACACACACAAATACAAAATTTGCATATGCCTATGCTAACAGTTACTAACATGCATGATCATGCACTTAATTCACTAATACACAATTTTGCAAGCATGTTGCAACTCCTCATTATCTCTATGGCATAAGTTTAGATGAACTCCATTCTTCAATTCCACCTGTTCAGATCTTCAATCTTTGGACATACTATATAACTTCCATGGATATACGCACCATCATTTCTTCCATATTCCAAATTTAAGGAGAACATTACACTCAGCTCTTTTTTTTACAAGAACTGCTACTTATTTTAAAAATGACTCATGGAGTATGGATTCTTTTTTTGAAAAATGAAAAATGTGTATGCTTCCCTGAACACCACAATCTTAACCTCCTTAAGTCAAATGCCAATCATTGTCTATCCTCCATAGTCTCATAATATTCACTTCTTACCATCTTTTTTTTCCATCCACATCACATACTCTTAAATGCTTAGTAGAAGGGCAGAATATTTTCAAAGAAATTTTCAGACATATCTGTGCTAAGACCCTCCCATTTATTACTTTCAAACTTTTTAATCCATTAATTAATTTTTTGATGACCCCCACCCTGCTTTTTGAAGACCCTGCCTTTTATTACATATTGAGAAAAATTCAAAAAACACTACTAATTATTAAGTCACCCCTTGTATTAGGCACTTAAGAGAACCTCATTCATCATAATCATGTTAACAGTAACCATCTACTTTGTGTGTCTCTTGAGGCATACACTGGTTGAAATTCATAATATGTATATACGATAAAATATAATTTTATGGTATGTTATATTTATGGGTGAAAGTGCTCAATATCGGGTATAGACATATAAATATAAGAGTGAACACTGAGACCAACAGTAAATGGAGACAGTCTGTTTCATGCTTGAACATAATCTTCAGGCCATATATATATATATATATATATATATGACTGCTACTGCTGATAATGCAAAGCTCTTCTATGAATCAAGCACTCTAAGTCACTGGTGTGTTTATTCAAAGATAAATACATAAAAATTCACCTTCCTCTCTGCCGAGAGCTGATAGCTTCGGGGGAAAAATCTGATGCCAAATCAGCCATTTTATATATATATATATATATATATATATATATATATATATATATATATATATATTATATATATTATATATAAAGGCTACACAAAACTTTAAAATATCTGATTGTTGATGAAAATAAATAATACATAACTAATGAGTTAGTTTAAAAAACAACATACATACATACATACATACATACATACATACATATATATATACATATGCCCACACATACATAAATCAGTGAACATACACATTCAAACACGCATTCATTGACACAAAAGCACTACTTTTGCACAGACACACTCATGAGCAAACAATTACTATGCACACAGGTAAATCACATACAGATGCATAGTCATACATGCACAAATAATACAACTGCACAAACATACATTATATTCATACAAGAATCTTCTTCTATGTTTTGTTTCTCTTCATAACATTAGAAAACATGGCTCTCCACAATTTTCTGTCTTTTATAACTCTTAGTGAAGTTTGTATTTTTGCTATCTCTCTTAGTTCCTGTTTTGCCAACCATTTAAACAAGCATATTAGATAGCTTATGCTCTGATTTCATTTTGCTTTCATTATATCTTGTGAGTGTCAAATTTTCTAAACCCTTTTTCCTCTTTTGGGCTTTAGAAATTTCATCTGTCTCTTTCTGATTCTAAGTATAAGTGTCCTTTTTGTTTCCATTTTCTCTATAAGATTTGTTGTTGCACACATGTTCAGACGAGGCTATTCTATGCATCCAAAAAAACAAAACATTTTGGATTTATATTGGAAAATAATCATTTATAACAACAGGTCTAATATTATGATAAGAAGTTGTTGGATAAGGAAACTGAACATGGAAGGGTAATGGTAGATCCTTTCTAAAATCCAAAGAAGAATCTGCAATGATATTGGTCCTAACCTGGCATCTTCATTTCATTCACTTTTCCCACCACCATAATGTAGCTACTCTGTGCCCAAATTCTAAGTTGACAAAACCAAAATTAGTGATGCAACATGTTAAGAAAAAATTGCTTTTGCTGAAGGAGCCAGGTATTCTTGATTTATTCACTTTGTAATTCCTTAATGTGCCATGACCCTACAGGATATGGGCAGTCATGGCTTTCCATAACTTCCTATTGTTTGTCACTCTTACCAATGTGTGCCTTTTTATTATCCCTCCAACTCCTTGTTCTGCCATCCAGCTCGTTAGGCAGGTACTTCTTCTCACCTCTATCCTAATGGATTCAATGTCTTCTAGGAGTGTCAAATTCTCTAAGCCATCTTTCCTGATTACAAGATATGGGAAATCATGGCACTCCACAATTTCCTATCTTTTGTAGTTTTAAATAATGTTTGTCTTCTTGTTATTACTCCCAATCCCTGTTCTGTCATCCATTTACACAAGCTCATTAGGTAGATTTGTCCCCGTTTCCCTCTGCCACTCTTGCCTCAGTATTGTGAGTGTCAAATTCTCCATGCCTTCTTTTCTCATTATGTGTTCCAAAAAATTGTAGCATATAAGTATCCTTTTTGTTTCCATTTTCATTAAAACTTCATCATTGCTCATGTTCTGTCCATGGTACTCTTAGAACTTTTCTGTGGAAGCATATTTTTTTCATCAAGTCACCTTTTCCTCTGAGAGGCAATTCACTCCCAATATATCTGAATATCTGATCATTCACTTCAAAAGGGTTTTACAGTGAGAGGAAAATTAAGTAACAAATTGAAAGAATTACATTTCACTCAGAATGGTGACATTTCCTGGGATTTGTGATATAATCTTTAGATGCAAAGATCAAATGACAATTCTCATAATCATTCTATGGACATGAAGAATGCCAAATGCAAAGACACAGAAATTATACCTATATTGAGGTAAAATTATTCAGTTTTGTATATCTATATATTTATTGATTTATAGTCCATAAGTTAACGGCACATGTTTTTGATATATAATTATAAGTAATTTTTTTATATATTCCACATCAGTAAAAAAAAAAGTTGAAAATGCAACTGGAGTCTTTAAGAATATTTAGTTAGAGTAACTTTACTGGCTTCATAACTTTATGATTTTCAAAAGTTCAAGATGGTGAGACACACAGCTATGCTAGGATATGTCTTGCACGCACACACGCACACACACACACACACACACTTGTGATATATCATGGCATAGCCGCATCTTTCCATCTCAATTTAACTTTTTGAAAATCATAAAACTGTGAAAACGGTAAAGTTACTCTAAATAAATATTAAAGATTCCTACATGTATTTCCTATATATATATATATATATATATATATATATATATATAATGTAAGTACTATCACCCTTGCAGAAAACATTGCCCCAATCAACATATGGACACTACCTGACATAAGTAAATGGACAAACATGTGCTCATATGCACATAACCACACACATGCACACACACATTATCAACCAAATCATGCATTGAACTAGAATTATGATACACAAACACACAAGAATTATACATACAAACACTAATTGACAAGACAAATATGCATTAGGTTTATATAACTAATGAAAAACAAATAACATAAAAATAAAAAATACCAGAATTTACTTTTCTCCTGCATATTTCATTTTCTGATGAAGTTTAAATAAAAGCGAAATATGTGAAATCTATAAACTTTTCTTATTTGATACTTATCCTATCTCCTATCATATATATATATATATATATATATATATATATATATTATACATTGCCAAGATTTATTTCCTCTAGTCTTAAAAATGCTTCTAAATTTATCCAATCTAAACAGATTTTTACAGAATAAAACTGCCATTAGTTGAACTCTATTTTGCAAAGATTTTTCTCATTATACATTGGCATGTAATTCTGTGATTAAGAAAATACATTAACAAAGGGAATAAACCTGAGTGATAGTTTTCAGTTGAGTAATTCATTTGGCAAGAAGCCATTGTACAGTCTGGCCATAAACCCCCAGACCAAAGAAATCTTTGTTCGGTCAGTAGAAATGGCTCAGAAATATAAAATAAAAATCATATTGAATTTCATAGTTACGATCAGAAATATTGCAAATGAGTAATTCTAGACAACTAATTCAAAAAAATTTCCAGATTTCTAGCAATAATTAATCATCTTCTTCTTCTTCTTCTTCTTCTTCTTCTTCTTCTTCTTCTTCTTCTACTTCTTCTTCTTCTTCTTCTTCTTCTTCCATAAGCCATATCTATTCAGGATGTAGGCGTTCATGGCTCTCCACAACTTCCTGTTCTTTTCAGCTCTTAGTAAGTTTTATCTTTTCCTAATCTCTGTTCTGCCAACCATTTACACAAACTAATTAAGTAGTATATGCACTTCTTTCCTCTGCCCCTCTTGGTTTCAGTATGTTATGTGAGTATCAATTTTCCAAGCCCTGTTTTCTCATTATGTGCCCAAGAAATTTCAACTATCTTTTTCTGATCCTATATTAAATTTTCTTTTTGTTTTCATTTTACCTAAAACTTTGTCATTATTCACATGTTCACTCCATGATATTCTCAACATCCATCTGTAGAACCACATTTCTGTTGCCTCGAGTCTCTTCTTTATCTTTGAGCAGATTTTCCAACATTCACTGCCTTATATTTTTTTATCCTGAGACCCATAGTGTTGTAGGGGCACCACATGTACTTTAGCCACAGTAGAAGTAGTGTTTCTTGAGCAAGATAGCCTGATGGAGCCTGTTTTGCATTCAGAGTTTTCCTTCTCCTATACTGGTTGCCACCCAAGGCTATAGAACCCAGTCTGTCCTGCTAGCTGGGAGGGAGAAGAGGATTCATAACTTTCTCAAGGTAAGTGAATGTAATGGATCTGGCTGGAATTCTAACTCAGCTCTTTGTTGGAGCCATTACATTCACTTATATGCTAATACCATATAGAGACATTAAATAATTGTTCAGCACTCTTTTTTGTGATTTGAAATGAAATTTTTCTGTTTCTTAATACTTTGCTTAGCTTTTGTAAGGCATTTATTTCTACTGCAATGTGTTTTTGGATTTTGTTGTCACATTTTCTGTTCTCTGTTAAAACACTCCATACATATTTAAATTTTTGTACTTGCTTGATTTCTATGTCTCCAATTTATAGTTCATATCTTGAGCTGTTCCTTTTATTACAACTATACATTCTATCTTTTTACAATTGGTATTTAGTATTTTCTTTTTGCTTTCTTATACTACCTTCTGTAGGAGTTCTTGTCGTTACTTTCCGTATTTGATATCAACACCGTATCATTTACTTATGGCTTGTGTTGTGACTGAGGTCACCAATAATGAATCATGACAGGACTTCTCTCTCAGCATCATCTCACTGTAAAGATAAAACTTACTAAGAGCTGAAAAGAACAGGAAGTTGTGGAGAGCTATGATCGCCTATATCCTGAACAGCATTATCTCACTCTAAAGTTTGAATAAGTCTGAAGAGAAGACACATCCTTGTCTTATGCCCTTTTTCTCTATTTTTTGTGTATTTATTTATTTTCAGTCCATATGCAGGAAAAATTCTCCTAGTATAACCCTAGTGGCCCACTGGCAGGCCGCTGATGGCAACACCAGCAATCCTCTGGTGGCAGCCACCAGTACACCACCAGTAGGCTTCTAGCAGTCCACTAATGGTAACATTACTGAGAAAAACATGCCGGTGGGCTGACAGCAGGCCACCAGCAGCAAAAACTAGTGGCATGCCACACAATGGCAGATGGGTGGCCTGCATGTAGGGAAGTTCCAGATTATTCTAATATCTTTCCCAAATAGATCAAACTTACCTCACAGTTCAAACAGTTCTTTGTGACATACTTCATCAAATGCTTTTGAATAATCTATAAAACATATGTATGCATCCTTTTGTATTTGTAATGCTCTTTCTGTCATCATTCTGGACATAAATATCACATTCCTTGTTCCAGTGTCTTTAACATACCTGGACTTTTCTATTTTCAGTCTAATTCTGCTACATATTTTATTCATTAGAATTCAGATGTTAAGTTTTATGGGGCACATTAAGCTGATTGTTCAATGGAGTTCTCATTTGTTTGAATCTGGATTCTTAGACAGCACTATGAAAATTAATCTGCTTAAATCTTCCAGTATATCACCACTGTCATATATTTCATTTATTATGTCTGGAATTTTGTCAATGCTGGAACAGTCTAAAGCAGCCAGCATCTGTATTACAATACAATCTGGTCCTGTTTTTATGTTCCTCTTCAATATCACAGAAGGAACAATAAGTATTCAATACAAAACACAAAAAAATAATTTATTGCATTATTTGACACTATTTAAATTGACTAGTCTGTTTTGTAAAAAATAGGAAAAAATGTCAATTGAGAAAAAGAAAAACATCAAAAAAAAACGCAGTTATCAATGAGATAAGCACAAGTTTCAATGACATAAGCACCAGTTTCAATGACATGACCACAAGTTTCAAACTTGACATTTGTAAATAAAAAGTACAGATAAGTCTTAAGAAGATTAGACACTTTTACAATAATAAAAGAATCAGTATTTTTTATTCTGACAAATGAGGAAGGTTTTATGTATACTAATCTACAAAAATAATTCCCTAGAGATTAAAAGTGGACCAGTAGTACCTATTACTTACCTATAAATATAGTATTTACCTCAGAATTACATGATTTAGGTTTAATCTTTACAATAGCAAATATGAGCAAAACTTTCAACAAATATATAAAATTTTAAAAGATATTTAAAAGTGCTAAATAATATTCAATTCCCAGTCATAAAAATAAAGTTAATGCCATTGGAGTATGTAATGTTATAGGTGGTTGGTTCTAAATTAAATTCTATAAAGTTTTAAATAGCACTTGACATTCTTGGTTTGGTTTGGGTTATTTTGTTTTATGGCATATCAACACGTCATTGGGTTATTTAATACCAAGATTTTGGATAGGTTTGTATGAATAGAATGTGTATTCATTGCTGATAAAAAATTTTTTCAAAATTATTTTGCTGGTATTTTTACTATAAAAATCTATTTTTACACTTTCATAGTGTTTTGACTCCAGTTGTGGGGGTTAACTATTTGCCCATCGCTGAAACCTTCACAGATTCTGCCACTCCAGGCTAGGGTAGACCTGGGAAGAAGAGCAATTAAGAGGTGGTTCCATGCTGCTCAAAATCTTCAGACCAGAGGCCTTGTTACTGGATGTAGTTTATTGTCATATCCAGAACACTTGACAATTAACTGTCATCCCAATAAAAACCATAATTA
Organism: Acanthosepion esculentum; assembly: GCA_964036315.1. Taxonomy (NCBI): domain Eukaryota; kingdom Metazoa; phylum Mollusca; class Cephalopoda; order Sepiida; family Sepiidae; genus Acanthosepion; species Acanthosepion esculentum. The sequence goes on from OZ038480.1 coordinate 23,400,894, forward strand.
AGAAATATTCTACAGATCTCTGTTATAATGGAATTAGATAAATTTCAATTTTGCAAAATCATTGGTAAAGATCTACATCATCATCTATGCAGCATTGACCTGATAGTTTAAAATTAGAATGACATTGGACTGCCCTTGATCTGTTACTCCTGAACTGATTTCCAGCCATGCTGCAAGCATAATCAGAAGAATGATAAAGACTGTATTCAGTGAAACTTTTGTACATATTCACTACAGTAAATATTAAATCTATATGTGATGCAATTTTGAAGTAAATACTTACTAGATATATAGGTAAATAATGCAATATAACTAAGGTTTTTGACATGTATAAAATGCATATTTTACCCCATTGTATAAGCTTTTATTGGGAGATTCAATAATTTTTTCATCCATCTTGGCCAGTATAATCTGTTCTTGGAATAGGAAACAAATAGTTAATCCTGGATTAAGTGTTTGTCTTTCACACTCAATTTATAATCAGTATAAATTGAGAAATTATAAAATCATCACTTTATCATAATGAAAAAATAAGTATATAATCTGTTCATGGATTAATTTATTGTACTGTTTCATGCCATAGGAATATATTTTTAACTAACATTTTCAGATCTGTCCTTCTTGCTTTAAACTATTTTACCCTTGAACCATAAATTCACTCAGATCATTTCTGAATGGAGATTATTTTTTTCTAGTCTTTTAATAATTTCACCCCACCAAGCAAAGCAATTCATGATTATATATTAGAGTTAATTATAAAGAAATGAGATAATTTGTAAGAAAATTTAAATTTGGGATGTTTGGATATAGTCTATCTGAATTGTGCACCTGATGGAGTGTGATAAATAGAATTAGAAATTGGAATGTATTCAACTCTTGTTGAATAGCCTGTTCTTGTAGTGTCATGCCAGACCTAAGCTTAATAACTATAATCCACCTGAATTAACTCCCTTTGGTATTAATAAAAATAACGTTTAATTTATTTATGATCTTATGATGTAAGAAATTTCATTGTAAACATGTACTGTTTTTACACTGTTTATATTCGGGCTGTTGTCCTCACTTTTGTTATGATTATCACATTTTGGCTGTTATGCTCTCAGGCCTTCCTCAGTCCTACAATACTATAGACTAGTGGATTAAAGCATTGTTTTGTGAATTTGGTGACATGGTGAGTTCAATCCCTGGGCCGTGTAGCGTGTACTTGGACTCTGTGGAAACTGAGTGAGTAATAACTGAACAGTACTAAGAATAAAAACCAGATGATATCCCTAAACATGAGCAGTTGAATGAGAACAGTCTACTTCCATAGATTACATAAAGGGTTCCATTTAGAATTCCCGATAGGTTATTTAGATTGATATACACATGAGAAAGGCCACAGGGCATAATGGTCTAAATATTGTCATGACAACAAAAATGAGGACAATAGTTCAAATATTAATAGTCTCAATAAGGATAACTCCTCACCCTTGAAATTCATATATATATATATATATATATATATATATATATATATATATTCTATGAAGAAATATAGATTTAAGGTGTGTTATATTTATGGGATAAAGTGGTCAATATCAAAGATAGAGCATATGTAAATATAAATAAAAAAGTGAAAACTGAATTCAACACTCAAAGATTTTAATAAAAATATTTACCAAAATTATAAAAAAAATACTAAAGAGTAAATTTATTTAATAAAATCACCATTGCCTGCAACCATGGCCATCAGGCAATTTTGGAATCTCCTGCATCTCTTCTGGATGGTTTCTTCTTTTAATTTGGTGAATGATATCATCATACTTACCTTCAGTTCATCTTTAGTATATACAAGGAGTTTTCTTGGTCTCCTACTCCACTGTGCCCTGTATATAATAATTAAGAGGGTTGCAATGTAAGGAGTTAGGTGGCCAGATGTAAGGGGTGACAATTTCTGTGACTACAGGAAATTGTCTGAGAGCCATGACTGGGTTATCTTGCTTGTATGGCATGGTGCAGAGTCCTGTTGCCAGGCATAGGGTCATCCAGCAGACACCCTCTTGACCCAGGGCAGCACAATTACAAGGCCTCTGTATTGAGTCTGAGGCACTGTAGGAAGATGAATGGAGGCATAACATCACTATCACTAATGTTCACTCTAAACACCATGATGTTGATGCTAGACGCAATCGTCAGGCGGCCTGACAATTGCATCTAGCATGAAACAGTCTGTTACCTCTGAGTGTTGACTTCAATGTTCATATATATATATATATATATATATATATATATATATATATATATATATATATTTTTGTCATCCACAGACAAACTGTTTCGCTGTTTCACAGCTCATCAGTGTGGCTAGATGTCCGGTTGCCTCTAGCTAGGATCGAAACCCGACTGAATTTGCGTCAGTCGGAACTTCTCCCAGTAAGCCGTCGGCGCACGGCAGGGATGAAGGTGAATTTTAGCGTATTTATTTTTAAATTTAGATAAACACACAGTGACTGATACATACATATATATATATATATATATATATATATATATATATATATATAGGGTGCAATGAGTAAATTGTGGCCATTTGATATTTTTAATTTAGCGCATGTATGCTTTTTGTTTTTGATTTTGATGAATACACAGTATAGTAAGATCAGTTGGGTGCAGTCTGTGAGAAAAAGACCACTATGATGCAATTCTCTCTGCCAGAAATTTGGAAACGGCATGCTGTACTGCCTGACATTCATGCCATAAGCTCCAATATGAACATTTCAGAGGACAGTGCAGAGGAGTTGTTAAGAGTTGGATGATATATTCAATCAACATCATAGGACTGTGCCGCCACGAGCAACGACTACTATCCCCAAGCACCTCCATCCAGAGCATTGGAAGCCAGTTCAATCAACGATAAACAAGTGATAGAAATTATTAGGAGGATTTGAGATAATTATAATTAAGTAATTCATTGAGTCTAAAAGAATCCTCAACAGAATGCAGAAAGCACTGAACGGCCGTTTTGTCTTATATTTGGGACTCATAAACATTGCGCATCCACTACCAAGAATTGAAACCCGGGCAGTTACGTTATCAGGCAAACGGCATACCAACTGTACCAACGGACTCAGTGATGAAGAAGTAATGAATTAGACTTGATATAGCACCGCTCGTTAACATATTCCGTGATGGAACTCATCAAAGTTTCCCTTACCCATAAAACTGTGACATATGCCATATATATATATATATATATATATATATATATATATATATATATATATATATATATATATATATATATATATATATATATATATATTATATATATATATATTGGTAAGTTTCACCCCATACAAGACCTGGGGGCAACTTGTGGTAGAGGGCTATATTAAGAGGTAGTTTATATGGATAGTGGGGGAAGATAACAGTTAACTCTAGATTGAACAAGTTAAGGTTGTAGTAATCAGAGATACATCCACTTGGGAGTCTATCTACAAGGCAACAGTTCATGGGAAGAAGCTATTTGAGTGGAACTTACTTCTCACTGATGGAATATGGAGGTAATTCGAGTGGCTTGCTACTATGTAAGTGGCATGGCAGGTCCTACCCATGAAGGTTAGACTTGGCAGAACTAAGGAATGTATGTCATCTGAGCACTTTCCATAGAAATAGTGACAGAGCGATGAGAAACTCGCCACATCCCGCCTGTGATAGAGAGGTAGGAGGATGGAAAATAATTCTTCTTCAACAAGGATTTAGAGAGGCTTTTGAGCTTGGAAAGTGAGGAACAGGCAGCTATTACCCAAATATAGCAACAGTAATTCATTTTCGGTCTGATCTGGCTCTTATAAAGGTAGAGGATAGAATGAGGAGTCAGGTACCTGATCATTTTACCTGCATCTTTAGTGATAGATTGTATGTTAGAGTTCCACTTGAGAATATATATATATATATATATAATTGTGAATGTAAATGCTCTGTTTATAATAAACAGTATTAACAACATTTACCAGCCTGAATATCCAAGAAATGTCGTAGAAAATATGCATACTCCAACAGTACAATATATGCAGTATTAACAATACTTACCATCCTGAATATTGTTTATTATAAACAGACCATTTACTTAAATATTTGTATCTCTATAAAAGTAACATATAACAATAAAATATATTAAAATAATTGTTGGACTTAGTCCATTTCCCAATATATGATATCATTTGTTTACGTTAAGATAAGCTTCAAACAAATATGAACATTCTAGGGAAATCATGGGAAGTTAGTAATTTAAAAGCAGTAAATTGACCTTGCTTACCAATTGCTTCCTTCATAGCTAAAATGGTATAGCACGTCAGGCTTTATGATGGTTCTATGTAGGATACAGGTTCAATTCCTGTTCGAGGACACATATCTTTTATGAAATTTCTCAGACATTTAGGCAGATAAATATATATAATTGTTTATTTGGCCAGCAATCTCTCTTTTATAGAAGATTTATTAAAGATGGTTGAGAAGGTACTGTGATTAAGATTTTTATTCAATTTTTCTTGTATTTGTATCCGTATATATATATATATATATATATATATATATAGAGAGAGAGAGAGAGAGAGAGAGAGTGAGAGTGAGAGATTAATTATTTTCAAACTTATATAAGAAAATGATATATAAATTTCTATAAATCTGAACAAATTTTAAATTCAAAAATTTTACATTCAGCATTTCACCAGTACATAATTATAACTGATGCTTGCATCTATATCCTCACTTCCACTCATATATGTATATAATTCCATCAATAATTAGAATATTTATGTCCAGAATGTGTGACAAATATGGGAACTCACTATCTCTTATATAGAGAGATAGAGAGAGAGCTAGTGAGTTTCCATACTTGTCACACATTACATTCATGAATGAAAATATGAAAATGAACAACTTCAACCAAAAGGAAACTTGAGCTCATGAATGAAATCTAATCTTCTTTCTTTGCTTTTTTTCTTTACTATTTTTCATTCTTTCTCAAAAATGTATTTTTCATACTATTTCTGATGTTCTATCTTTCTATGTCCTTCATCTTCTTTTTTTCCTTTTGTATATTTCTTTTTCTTTTCCATTATATTCTTTCTTTTCTCTTTCCTCATTTTTCTTTACCTTCTAATTTTTTCTTTGTCTTTTGATTTCATTTTCTTTTTTTTACATTCCCTTTTCACTCTCTTTCTTATATTATTTACTATTTTACATCTTTTATTCATTATATTTTTTATTTCTTCACACAATCTCTGATGTTCTTATCATTTGTTGCCCTTATTTTTCTTTTCTAGATTATACATTTTAAATTATTCAGAACTGGTTCGAATTTGGAAACACAGTCTAACCACCTCGATTGCACTCCAAAATACTTTTAAAAAATATCATTTTGCATAAATAACTAAGCTATGAATCTTAAATATTTTTCTATAGTCATCCAAGATAGTTGCATCTTACAAAAGCATTTAATATTCTCAAATATTTAACAAAAACATTTTGAACTTACGTTTTTAAAAAAAAATGAATAAAAATTATTATATTTTTCTTTAAAAAAAAAATCTATGTTATTTTCCAGTAAGTGGGGTCATCTGGTCAGTAATTTGATTTTTATATATTTGATATTTTTTTCTCTTTTTTTATTATTTTGTTTTTCTTAATATTTTTCAGGGGTTTTTTTTTTGGCTTGAGGACATGTAAAATGTTTGGGTAAGAAGAGAAATAAATCTTTAATGGCTGCTACATAACAATGGCATTCTGCTACCAAAGACTTGAGCAGACAACAAGCAATCTTCATTCTTTGCTCCCCTGAAGGCAAGAAATGACAACAAGTGTAATACACAGTGTAAACAAAATGCTTTCTGCAGCCAATAATGATGTTTAGCCAAGAGAGGAGGAGGATAAGGCAAGAAAATATCTTTTCTTTTTTGTTTGTTTTGTCCTGTTTTATTTTTATTTTTCTATAGAGAGGTTTCAGTTTAGGGAAAGCAAAATGCTTCTACATACAATATCTTCATTAACCCTTGCAGCTAACCAAAGGATTTTGAAATAAAGTAATTGAAATAAAAGGACTTAGAAAACAATCAAAGATGGGCTCAATATGGTCAGCCATCTTTGTTTCATATTTTTCATTTGCTGTTCAATTTGTAGAATATTTTTTACACTTCTCATAGATTTATGCTACAATGTATACTATAGTGTTTCATATTCATTTTGGAGAGTTAAAAAAATATAAACCAGGAAAAACATTTAGAATTTAAAAGGCATTACCTTCTGTTATAATGAAGTCAGTTCTTTTACTAAATATTTTGATAAAATCTTTTGGCATCATATCAAATCAAACATCAACTTTGTTGAGTGCCAGTAAGACTTATATATTTTATATAGTAAATTCCAGTAATGATAAGTTAGTTTTAGCCATTTCTTTATAAGAAAAAATTCATCATTCATTAACCAAGCAGCCAGCACTACTGTTGGTTGAAATTTATAAAATCATTCTCTTAACATGTTGGCTCCCAAGCCTGATTTCCCTTGTTCTCCCAGGGGCCCAACACCAGATCTTAATTAATTTGGTACAAGCGACTTTATTTTTTAACATTGTTTCATATATGAGGCAAGTGTATCATAGGTAGTATTTATTAATCGTGACCCACCGGTGTGTTGTTTGTTAACTGAATCCATTTTACAACCAAGAGTCCCATACGACCCACATGTGGGTCAATGGAAAATCCCCAATATACAAGTATTACATTGACATTAGCTCATATTTTCTATATTAAAAAATATTGACATTTTTTTGGAAACAAATGTAGTTCTGGTGTACCATGATCTCATAAGTAATCAATCAAAGCATCCCACTCCTAATAATCCTCATAGAAAAGAAATTGAAAACAACCCGCTAGAGGGTCCTGTGGGCTTTGCAGACATACCACTACGACCCTCTGGTTGGTTGTTTGCGAGCCAACATGTTAAAAATATTTTTGAGATAAATAGTTTTATCAAGAAACTGTTATCACTCTCTCCAGTATTAGAGGTTTCCTTCCTAACCTTTTGTTTGAAGTAGTGTGGAATGTCAGCATCTTCATTATATCATTATATTCTCTTCGAGTTTGATGTGCCATCCATTTGAGTTTTTGCAGTTATTGAAAGTCGTCAAGTGATGTCGCATTTGTTATTTTGTACAGTTCTTTGTTTGAGATACTTTTTCCAAACTATCTTTTTCTAAACTACTTTTTCCAAACTATCTTTGCTACGGATGAGGCTGATGATGCTGATGATGATGATGATGTTGGTTTTACTGCTGCTGCTGATGCTGCTGCTGCTGCTGCTGCTGCTGCTGATGGTGTTGTTGTTGCTAATGATGATGATGCTGCTGACGGTGGTGGTGGCATTGCTAATGATGATGAGAAGGCTGATGATAATGATACTGATGATCATACTGATGCTGCTGATGATGATGGCATTGTTAATGATGATGGCATTGTTGTTGTTGTTGTTGTTGTTGATGATGATGATGATGATGATGATGATGATGATGATGATGATGATGATGATGATGATGATGATGCGTGATAATGAATTCTATGATAACTTTGAAACTGGTTTCCATAATGGGTGACAAAACTTATCTTGGCTATGATAAGTATGGTTATGAAATAGACTTGCAAGTTTTTGGTAGTTGTTTGTGTTGTCTCATTTAAAAACCATTTGGGAAAGGAAGCTCCTAAATTTCTCACTACTTTGTCTATCCCATAGCTATTTTGATGAACTCAATTCATTGCCTAGCAAAATATAGAAACTAAAAAGAAAGAGTCACACTTAAAATAACCCACCCCCACCCCAAAAAAAAAAGAATCCTTAAATTTGTTAAGGAAACAAGTTGCTATGTTCATCATTACAAATTAAGATCATCTCCCTCAATATTTGACAGAAACAGTTTTTTTTGAAAATCAGCTTTAATTTTATTTAATGATTTAATTTCGTTTGAATTTAGCCACACCACACATGCTTCTTGAAAACATTCGCCTTAAAGTTAGCATTTATTGTCATGGATCAAGGTTCTGAAAAGGCTAAAATATCTGATGTAGACAAGGGATCAGCTAACTATATTGAAGGTCTGCCAATTTGGCAATGTTTTTGGACTTGTGGGCCAAGACAAACTCAAAGTAAAACTATGGAAATATATAAAAGTAAGACAATAGTATACTTTTCCATATATAAAACTAAAGACATGTAATTGAATGACAAAATGGGAAAAAGTCTTATGTTTACATGTTTCGCCTGACAAAAGGACTTCTTCAGATTACTAAATAATGGAAGAATCATATATACATATCATCAATAAAAAAAACATTAATTAGTTTGAAGCTGTCCTTTTGAAGGATGAAACATGTTACATAAGATTTTTCAATTTTTCCACTTTTAGTTTTATATGAAGAATTTATATCATATTCCATATTCTCCCATATAAAACGATGGCAACACTATAGTTTTAATAACTTAAATCATATTAGATAATATTTTCCATTATAAATAAACATAAACTCTAATATAGATCTTTTATGGTTTGTGCTAAAGATTAAGGACCACTAAGAAATGTGACTCCAAATTTGTGCTTCTTTTCAGCAAAGTAGAATGTGAATATTAAACAGTTAAAGCCAACCTTTGTACCAATTTATCATATTTTATCTTTTAAAATGCCTTATCACATAAATATGTTATATCAAATACTCAGATTCATTGTTTACACTATTGTTCATACAATACAATCTCCAAAACCCACTCAAAGTAGAGATTTACTGAATGAAGATTTTAAAAACAAATTACTTCATTACAATCAAGGCAATAAAGCCACTAAGACACAAGGTGTTACTGAATGTGAAAGAATATGAGAAAAAGGAAAACATTATTAAAGAGAGAGAAGAAAAAAAATAGAAATTAAGAATCCAGAAGATAATCATTGACATTTCATTTAGATTTTTGAAGATCCAAGTTAACTGGGGAGCTTAAAGCCAAAAGAGAGTTCCACAAGCAAGAAGTGTGTGAGAAGAAGCTGTTAGAACTTATGGCTGCAACTAGCAAGTTCAGCTGTAACATGAGACCTTGCTTCCAATCTAGTTCTGCACTTAAATTCATAAAGTTGGAGTACCAAAGCTTATCAGAACAATTAACATAAACATATTTATAGAAAAGGTATAGGTAGGCTACATTATGGAAGTGAGAAAGTAACTGAAGCCACTTGGAATGAATAACATTGCAGATTCTTTTTTGTATTCCATCAAGAATTTCTAAATATATAGCAGAAGCACCAGACAAAAAATTTGTTAATTCTGATCAACTGTTATGCTCTTGCTTTTAACTAATTCAGCAAGCTTTCTGTCAATTGCTATCTTCAGCTAGTTCGATTAGAAGCAATATATGTTCACTCTCTGAAATAATAATCCAGATTCCTATTCTATCCAATTATAGATACTGCATCGCTTTCTTTGAATAAAAACCAGGTTTTGTATAACTAACAGTTGTTCACTGTGCATTGCCTGTTGTTGTCAAGAAATTGTGGAAGAGGATTTTTCTATCCTCTTTCACAATTTGTTTAAAAAAGTTAGTTTTTACTTGTGTGGAAGCCATAGAACAGACTAACATAACAAATCTGGTGCAAATTATTTTCACTGTTTGATTTGGATCTTTTAAGTATATTGAACATCTTCCATGTCATAGGGCATTGATTTGCCTATATTTCTGAGATGAGGTATTATGTATATTATTTACATTATTCGGACTATTGTCCTCATCTTTGTCACCATATTTATTACAATGCTCTGGCCTTCTTCAGGTGGTTGGAATGTTGAACTGAACCCTTTATTTCGCTCACTGGGATAGACTGTTCTAGTACCACGTACCATGTTTAATGGGTGTCAGTTATCAGTTATCTCCTGTTAATTCCCCTCTGAAAGTTCTGCACTGCCTTAACCAGATATTGAACAATGAACTTTTGTGGAACTCTCTTTTTTCTTAAAATTAACAGGAGATAATTGATAACTGACATCCATTAAACATGGAATATGGAACTAGAACAGTCTATCCCAGTGAGCGAAATAAAGGGTTCAGTTTGACATTCCAACTACCTGAAGAAGGCCGGAGCATACAACGGCCGAAACATTGTAATAAATATGGCAACAAAGATGAGGACAATAGTCTGAATAATGTAAATAAGGGCATTGTTTATACATATAAGTCTTCTTTATAAAACGTTGCATACCAATTTTGAAATATTCACTCATTCACAGTACATTTCCCATGTTTTTTAATTGATCACCGCAATCAAGTATACTTTTAAGACGTTCAAAGCCGTTATTGATTTCCTGAAGATCATCATATTTGTGATGTATCTTCACCATTATTAGTAATCATCTTCTTTCTAAAGATGGCATTGGTATTCTTTGGTATTTACTCCTGCTTATATAGCTTGGTTACAGAAAGAGAAATTATTTCTACTTTGTCTCTGTATTACTCTTTTTCTTTAGTTGCTACATTTTGCTAGGCAATGAATTGAGTTCATCAAAATAGCTATGTGATAGACAAAGTATTGAGAAATTTAGGAGCTTCCTTTTCCAAATGTTTTTTAAATAAAACAACACAAACAACTACCAAAAACTCGCAAGTCTATTTCATAATCATTCTTATCATAGCCAAGATAAGTTTTGTCACCCTCATCCATTATGGAAACCAGTTTCAAAGTTATCATAGACTTCATTATGACATATCATCAGCAACAACAACACCACAAACATCATCACCATCATTACAATTACAGAACCAGATTAAATTCAATTACCTCAACACAAAACTTTCAATATTAATAACTTGTTTTCTTTTTTTATCTTAAATATAAAAAAGTTAAGTCTTTATAGAAGTAACTAGAATGTGTGGATAATGTAATGGTTATAAGAACAGAAAATGGAATCAGCCATCACAGTTCAAGTTCAGCCTGTTGTGTTCACTTTCACACTAATTTTTTTTAAGCGTTTCACCCCAAACATGACAATAATGCTAATGATAGACAAGGAGTTACTTAGTGAAAGCTGATGAAGAAATATTAGTGAGGAAAAAGGAAAATAAAAGAACAGGTTTCAGGAAGACAAAGAAGATAGTAACTGATGTTGCACTTAAATTTTTGAAGGTGGTAGGAAAGCAAGAGGAGAGTTCCACAAGCAAGAAGTGCAAGCACAGAAACTATTAGAATAAATTGTTTGGTTACATTTTGAGAAAGGCATGAATCTGTCTCTTCTCCATCCAGCTATGAATTAAATATCAGAGTAGAATGGACTCTAGGTTTACATAGCAGCCAGAACAAGGAAAACTGAATCCAAAACCATAGAGAAGGCAATGGGAAACCACTCTACTATTTTTCTAAAGAAGTCACAGATAATAAATAGAAGAAATCTGTGAAAAGCCATGATTGTCTATATTCTGAAGGGACATGAAATTTAAAGCAGTGGAGAAGGCAATGGGGAACAGATAATAAAGAAAGAGGAAGCTGTGGAGAACTATGATCGCCTACATTGTGAAGGATTATGGCATTAATAAAAGAATTTGTACATAATGAGAACACATGTGATATTTGATGATAAAGTTCTCAAAATTTTAGTTTACTAAACCCAAATTGTTTCTACAAATATAACAAAGGCACTTAATAAAAATCTGATTACAGTTTATGTAAGGGAAAATGTTAAATGACATATGAAAGCTGAAGGGGAAATAACTCTGCATTTGCTGCCCATTTTACATGCTTCCTTTGTTCATTGTTTAATACCGGACTGATTGTTAATATCTTCTTTCTATGTAGGGGAGACTTACGGTGGAGACCCAAAACAGCCAGAGTTGCATGTATGTTTTGCAATGGAGTACTGAGACGGCAAATTGGTGAGCTTCGAACTGAAGGTGAATGAGGCAGGACTTCATGTGGACGGACGTGGTGGTTCCACTTGTAGCCATTTTTATTGGCTGGTTCTGGGTGCTCACTGGTTGAGCAATGACGGGTCAGGTGCATAAAAGCCCAGTACGTTCATTCAAATGGGAATCTTGTTTTTGGCAAAAGGAGCTACTTACTTGAGATTGAAGAATAGAAGATAGTCAGCATTTGTGGAAGTGATTTGCCTATTGATGTGTGTACAACTGTTTTGCCCATTGGACTTGTATATTGTTCTTTTTTCTTTTTTGTGTGTGCTTCCAACCAATTCTCACACATCCTATCAAGACATTTTACATTTTTCAGAATCTCTCTCTGTTTCTTAGAAAGGCATTAACAGCAGATTTATTCAGTAATCTATGCAGTCTAATAAAATGCTAAAATCATTTTGCATATGAAACCTTTCAGAGATTCTGCTTCTATGTTTTAGGCCATGAACAGTCTTTATCATTTAAAATAACAATTCTTTTTTTATGCGCCGTGGCCTTCCATAATATGAGCAATTATGACACTCCTCAACTTCCTGTCCTTTGTAACCCTAACTAAAGTTGAACTCATTACCTTACCTCTTTCTCTTTATTCTGCGATCCATTCACACAAACTTTTTAATAGGTTATTCACTGTTTTCCTCTGTACTTTCTGCTTTAAGTATGTCCTGTGAGTTTTAAATTCACCATGTCTTCTCTCTTCATCGGGTGTCACATAGTTTCCAACAGTTTCTTTTTGGTTTTATGTATGCATGTAATTTTGGCTAAAAAAAAAGAATATATGAAATCTTTAAAATATTTCTAAATAAAATTAACAAATTGAAAACCATGATTTATTGAAATGAAGTAATTTTCTTAAAAATATTACTGCTCTTAAGATATACATATAATTATATACACACATATATATACATATATATATATATATATATATATATATATATATATATATATATACATATAAATATGTACACATATGTATACATATATATACATATAACTATATACGCATATATATATAAACATATATATAAATATATACAGTCATATATATATATAAACATATATATATATACATAAACGTATATATGTATATAAACATATATATATATATATATATATATATATATATATATATATATCAAGTATGTGGTGCAGTTCAATTTATATTACAATATATCTGTTTTCTGTATGAATGATTCATTGTTATATATATATATATATATATATATATATATATATATATATATACATATCTTTTTGAAAATTCTTTTCCATATTAGTCCATGTACATTAACATTGATTATTTTGTAGTGGAAAAAACACAAGAGCTAGGGGAAAGAAAACCCAATGTGACCTCCCGGTTGTGCGGACTGATTCACATTGCGGTTTGTACTGCCTTGGGGAGTTAGGAGAGTTAACATTTTGAGTCTACCAATCTGTGGCCACAATTCTTCCCTGAAACCTAGAAATTGCCCCCTATTGGGGATCCATTCCCTGATTGAGGACCCCTGCTCTAGAGTCTTATTAAAGAAAATGTACTGATGGAAATTGAACATACATTCCCTTTAGCCACCAGAAGCCAGTCATGGAGATCTCTACAACAAAACTAGGCTCAATCACTTTTCATTAAAAAATATACATCTCTTGTTATGACCTTTCAAAGTCTTCTGACTTTGTTTTCTGTACCCAAAATGTAAACAATGTCTATTCAAAAATGTTTATTGACTAAAATATAATAGATTAATTAATGCTTTTATTAATATGCTATTATTTTTGTATTTCTATAAATGTTATATGTTATATATGCCTGAATAGACATTCCTGGTTTTATAAAATTAAATTAATCTACTAGCCTAGAGACTGAATATATTTTCCAACAGGAATTGAACTTGTATTCTCTTATTGAGCTAAAAATGCTTTACCATTAAGCTACAGGAAGCTATTACAGCAAAGCAAAACTAAATTGTCTTAAGAAATACACATCTCTTGTATAGGACCTTCAAAATCTATATCTGCTAACTTTATTTTCATTCTCAAAACATAAATTATTTGAAAAATTACTTTCTTTACAATTCTTGTTGGGAGACATTTCCTTTAGTAGGACTTTTGATCTCTAGATTGGTAGACATTAATTTCCAAGATATCTATTCAAACATATATACTCACTAAATATAATGTTTTTTAGTAATAATGAATAATGTCATATTAAAAAATCACTTAATTGATTCAAAATTTATTTTATTTTCATTTCAGGTACAAAACTAAAATTACTATACATATTTACTTTGAAAAGATCACAACAGGAGATGTGCATTTCTTAAATCGGGTAATTGAAACTTTCTTTGCTGTAGTAGCTTCCTCTAACTTCATAGTTAGGCATGGTTGGTTTGAAAGTGGTTTCCCAAATTTAAAAGAGAATGCAGGCTTGATCCCCACTGGGAGACACATTTTCTTTAGTAAGACATTCTATCTATAGGCTAGTAGACATTAATTTAACTGTTTAAAAATCAAGGATATCTACCCAAACATGTGTAACCATTAGATATAAAGTTTATAGAAATGATAAATCTATATATTTATGGATTACAAATATTTATTTTAAAAGACTTGTTTGGCAGTTTGTGATTATTACATATGGTCTGATCTATCCTAAACCCATTTTCATTATCATAATTAAATTCGTCATTTATTTCATCTTAAAGGATAAAATTTATTTCATCATAAAGGATGTCAGTTTGAGAGTTACAAAACCCAATCACAATAATATCTGATAATTTAAAGTTTTATTTTAAACAAGATTTCGTGAAATCTTATAAATCTTTAGTTTCAACCACTTTTGAGCATCTGTGTGGTATTTGACCAATTGCAACATTGGGTTAAAATTCCGAATGACTAAAATGAGGAACTAAGCAAAATCTACCAGGGTCTGCAGTTTCTCATTTATTTCAATTTTTATAGAAATAAATTTTCTAAACTCGGTCAGAACTCTGCAGAATTGGTTTTTGGCTGGTTACATTAAGATATTCCTGTCTTCTGAGTGACTCATAAGTGTCTGTAGTCTCTATGTCTGCAACAGCCAGAATCTTATGGAAGTAGTGCACCAAAGACCATTTATAATTCCCAAGACACAGTGGAATTTAATTTCCAGTAGTAACAATCTTTATATTTACCCAGAACCTTTTTCATTAAATGTAAGTTGTGGCCAAACATTGTAAGCACTTCCCTGTTCACCTTTAACTGGATTTATTCCCAGTTTAAAATCTACATACTTTTGGCTGTCTTCCAGTTTTAGTTATATTTTTCATTCCTTTTTTAGTTTTTATTCAACTAATGTTTTCATTTCTTTTTTTTTTTTACTCATAACTTTTTTTATTTTCTCTTCCTTCTTTTTTCATTCCTATATTTCATCTTTTTACTGCAACTCAGTCTTTCGTTCATTTTTCTATAATTGTTTTTTCATTCTTCTTTTTATGTAACTAATTTTCATTTTTTTAAATAATTATTGAAATTTTTTATCTCTTTTAATTCCTTACATATTTCTGCTCCATTTTTCTTTCATTCTTTTTTCTTTATCATTTTTTAGAATTTATCTTATACTTCAGTCATAAAAATCTTTTAAAAAATTAAAATAAAAAATATCCAGACATTCAATAATATTTGAACTTAACCAATGTTTGATCTGCTCAACTGAGATTATCCTAACTTCCCCAAAATTAAATTCGATTTATAGATTTTCTCTTAATTGTATTTTGAAAAATTAACAGCTAATTTCTTTTTCAAAAAAATGTACATACTAAATCAATAAAGTTACACTTTTTAAACAAAAGGTATTTTGTTATTTATGACAATTACCTAAATGCTGGCAATTACAATTTTTGATTCCTCAAGAATTGAAAGATTTCCTTAAGAAAAATAAATTTTTATTTGATAATTTCAGAATAATATCCATCAAGCAGTAATTTCCTCTCAAACATAATTATACAACTTCTAAAATTGCTATTTCATTTGATACTATGATATTTGATGTAAGCTTTTTGAGAAATAAAATTATGTTTTATCGTTTATCTATTATCATTCTTTTAAAATCCTATAAACTTTCCTATTTCTCTTTAAAATCAAATTATGATTTCATTTGATATGATGATATTTGATGAAAATTTTTCAGGATATTTTCTGAGGTCGAATCAATTACCAGAAGAGGTTTCCTGGCAAATTTCTTTCTCTAAAATGCTTAATTATTTTGTTCTTTGCATATTCTTTCATGAATTCTTTTTTTTCAGTCTCTCATTTTTGTTTAAATTTGTCTTAGAGTAATCAATTAACATATGAAAAGTACTAGACCCACCCCTTTTGCGAAAACCTGTTCAGATATTAATTTCTCTTTTTTGAAGATCTTGGTTGGGTTAAGAATTTTTCAGCCCCTTCCAGTAACAATGTGCAAAAGTTTTATTCTTCTGACATATCATTGACTTGAATTAAAGATTAAATCTCTGATATGTAAATCAAATTGTTACTTAAATTTTGAGGATATAATGAGAATTTAATGACTTGTTATATTCAGTTTGTTCTTTTGATCAAGATATAAGAAAGCAAAAATGTCTAATAAAAGAAAAATTTTATTCATAATTTCTAATAATGTCATAATCAATAGGAAATTAACATAAAACAGAATTCTCATTTGTCATCTGAAGATTAATTTCTTATCCAAATAAATGTAAGATCTGCACAATATAACATTCCAAAACTGGCAGAAATCTATCAACAGTTTCATTTGATAGAAAAAAAAGCATACAAGGTATTGTAAGAAATAGATTACTAGAAAGTGAGAAAAATGATTAATTTTTTCCATACAAATATTATTCTTCGATTTTAATCAGTATATTAACATTCCATGATTTCCGTTATTATCTTCTTCAGAATGTGATTGATCATGGCTCTCCACATTTTCCTGTTCTTTGCAGCTCTTAGTAAAGCGTGTCTTTTGCTATCTCTCCTAATCCATGTGCCAAACATTTACACAACCTCCTTAGGTAGGTTATCTGTCATTTTTTTTTATCTCTCTTGCCTGTGAGTACTAAATTTTCCAAGCCCTCTTTCCTCATTATGTGCTCTAGAAACTTCAAATGTCTCTTTCTGATGCTAAATATAAGTATTCTTTTTGTTTCCATTTTCTCTAAAACTTTGTTGTTGCTCATATGTTCAGTCCATAGTGTTGTTATAAACACAGGTATGTTAGCACAGAATGAACAAAACAATAGTACTACTGGTGAAGCGAAAAGAAAAGAAAAATCGTAAATATAAAATTCTTTTGTATTTTAGTGACTGTGTGTGGAATGTCTCTATGTGGGCAAGGTCAAGCAACTTTGATGGAAGGTAAATTTGGTAAGACCTGGAGTTGGTGGTGATGTTGGGAGAGGCCTGGAGTGGATTAGTAAAGCTTGTTGTTTGCTGTGAATCTAAATTTTTTGATACAGCGGATGCTCTGTGGTTATAGTACAAATTCTTAGAGAAGAGTGGACTCGAGTGGATATATATGCCAGGTCAGTTGATCTAGGTCATGATGGTGACATCGCCAGCCTGCCAGGTATTGACAGCTGGTATATTGGTCCTGTTCTGTTTGTTTCTGGCACAGTTATTTATGAGCAGCTTTCTTAAAAGCAAATTTGGTGGCTCATGAATTCATCTTTTTTCTTTGGTGGCAACATTCCTGATTGGCTTCTTTTATGTTGTATTTTACATATTTGAAGGGATTTGTTTTGTGGGTTAGATGTAATTCTCAGGGACCCTTCACAAAGGATGACTTTTTTTTTATTTTGGGTTTAGCTTTCTTAACTCACACATCTAGCTGTCATGTAGAGTTAATCAGAAAAAAACCTAACACTATAACAGTATCCTCAGCATCCTTCTGTAGGACCACATTTCTGTTGCCTCAATTCTATTCTCCATTTGTGAGGAGATGTTTATGACATATAGAAGGACTGATATTATATAACAAATAGATAGCCTGTTTCTTAATACTTTGCTTAGCTTTTTGAAGGCATCTTGCACTATCCCAATCTCGGGCTGTTCCTTTTGCTGATAACCATAAATTCTATCATCTTATAATTAACATGTCCTGTAGTAGCTTCTGTATTTTCTGTGTTTGTTATCGACACTGTGTCATCTGCATATCTAATATTGTCAAGATTGTGGCCACCAATAATGAATCCTGGTAGGAATTTTCATTATATATTTTAAGATAAATGCTAGATCAATCTGTTTTCACACAGTATGTTCTCAGGTTTTTAATTAAAAAATAATGAACCTTCACTTTTACTGACAGAAGATAATATAATAATTTTAAAAAAAAAAAATCACCAGTTAGTAATAAAACACTAAAATTTTACTCTTTGTAAAAATCATCCTCACCATTATCATCATCATCATCTTCTTCTTCATATCATGACTGGTCTGTAGAGCTTCTAATCTGACCAGCTCCCTCCATGTGTCTCAGTTGCATGTCAATATCTGAATCTCTATTCCAGTCCATTCATTGACTGTCAGCCCATTTTTTCCTCTGTCTGCCTCTGTCTTCTTTTGCCTAAGGTGGTAGCTTGTAGAGTTTCAGTGGAAAGTGTGTTGGCTTATATGACATATCCATTTCACCTCAATTTTCATTTCTTCATCGTTACAGTGCTTTCCAATGGGCCCATTTTTTATGGCATCTTGTATCATGTCATTTGTGATGCAATCTATTTAGTAGAATGCCAATAACGGTTCTGTAGCATCTCATTTCTAATGCTTAGATTCCAAACCATAATTCTGCTGTTAATGTCCAAGATTTGCAGGCTTAAAGAATTATTGAGAATACCAATACATGAAGCAGTCTCATCTTTGCTTTCAGGCGGATGTTCTTGTCTTTCCAGATGGTTTTTGTTTTGCAACAGCTGCCACTTTTTGTGTGGTTCTTTAAATTATTTCCATTCTGGAGCCCTCTTCAATGATAATCAAACCAAGATCTTGGCTCTTTGTAAACCTAAAAATTAAAATACAATTATTTTAAATGATGTACATAAAATTTATGTATGATCAAGTTTACCAATATCATAAAGACTGATGGCATTTCAAATATATATTTAAAAATATAATTTTCAACTATCTATTTTCAAATTATTATTGTCATATCTTTCATGTAGTTAACCTTTTCCCATCCCAGCCTTATATTAAACATGCAAATGTAAGGGAGAAAACAGACATGAAAACAGATAAGAAAAATGAAATCTAATTTAATTGCAGAAGAATCTAAATTATTTCATGTTTTATTTGTAAGATTTTTATTTTTTTAAAGTAGAATTTAAATTTTTGCTTATAAATAAATCAAAATTTTTATGCTCCTATAAAATAAGTAAAAATGTTCAAGAATTCAAAGAATCAACCTCCCATGAATAGTTTGATCATTGACCAAAATGCCTGTATTGTGAAATAATCATTTGTGACTATAGTAAACATAGTTCTATCAGAATTAGAACCAACCATTGAGAAGAGAATTCCTTTATTAGATTTCTTAATTTTTCTTAATTATTTCACCCCAAGCAAGGCGATAATTCCAATAAGATGCAAGTAATCTCCAGGAGTGAAAGAGAATAAGAAGACTTTAGTGAGGAGAAATGACAATAAAAGAACAGAGTTCTGGAAGATAGAAGATGGTGATTGACATTTCATTTAAACTTTTAAAGATGTATGTGGGAGGAAAGAAGTTCCACAGGTGAGAAGTGTGAGAAAAGAAAGTATTAGAATAGAACATACCATTGTATCTAGGTAGTTCAACAGTAAAATGGTGCGACCTAGTTGCCAATCTAGTGACACGCTTAAATTCACGCAATTGAGGAACCCAGAACAATTGCCATGAAAATATTGGTTGAAAAGACAGCGAGAAGCTACATCATGTCTGTGAGAAAGAATGAAACCAAGTTGGGTTCAATTATATTACAAATCATTCTTTTAATTTTTTTTCAAGAATTTCGAGATATATAGTAGGAGCACCAGGTCAGATATGACAACACTATTCAATGCACTGATGAATGGTAGATTTATAAATATGCAAGATGGATTCTGACGAGAAAAATTCTCTTGCATGATGCAGTAAACCAATTTTCCTAGCAGTAGACATAGCAATTGATTCAATATAATCACTCATGTCAGTGGGAAACGTGATCCCAGAAGGCACAAAGAGTTGTTTTATGGGAGGTTAACATCAGCCATATTTTGGTTACTTTAAGAATCCTTATGTTCTATTTAGTATCAGCCATTTTTCTTATATTTCAGATTTCATTTTCTTTCCATATTCTTCAAGCTACTGTGGAACTGTCAAAAATATTATGAAAACAAGCAGACAAATAAAATTATAAAAAAGAAAAGGACATATTCTTGCCTATATTATTAAAAAATCTAAAAACTGGTACCTGCACAAGGATTGTCATTTTAAAAAAAAATTCTTGTATAAAACAAAAGAAAAGAAATAAGATCAATGTATAATGTTTACAACAAATATTACACTTTGCTGGTTTTCATCTGACCTGACAAAAAACAATAAGAAAGTCTCTGCACATCTTACCCTTAACTCATTTCCATTGATACTGTCCAATGATGACAATGACAAGGTCAAACTTTTGCTACTGACCATCAGCACTCACCTTATTCAACTGAGAACTATTTATCTTGTCGTATTTTGACAGTTCACTTACCTGATGTCGATACACCAGTGACCCCCACTGTCTGTGTCCAAGATCACAATACAGCAGGCGTATGGCCTTTGCTTATGGACAAAGCTGTTTCATGCTTCAGCAAAGTAAGGGTCATTTTCATCCAATACGGATTGTTACTTTCACCCTGAATGTTTTTCAGTTTGGTTAATCAATACTTGCTTTAAAAAAGAAGCTTTTGTGCATTCTTTGTATTCAGCCATCTTTCTTCTTTTTTTTCACTATGTTTTGAGTAGAATTAGACTGAAGTTTAGTGAAGCATGCTGGGAAATGCAACTGTTGTGAATGTATAAGCTTTGCTTTTATAAACTTTTGAATTTATATTTTCTTTTCTGCAGAGCACATATGAAGATAAATTCATAAAAAAATCTCCCGTTAGTTGTACTTCACAACCATAAATGAAGAAATATCTTTTTACTGGGGGACTAATAGTTTAAGATGACATAACTTTTATGTTGAGTTTGATTTAAATAACAAATAATTAAACAAAAAGCATATTTTTATCCACAACACACTCTGGTAAACAACTTTCTCTTCTTTTTCTTATTTGATTTTCTTTTTCTTTATCTTTGCTATTTAGTTGCATTGCATTCAAAAACATAGTATAATATGCACACCACAATTGTACAAAAATTTGACCGTTAATAAAACTGTACTAATTTATAATTACTGTATTTATCATGCAAACATAATAGAAATTTTAACAATTTAACAATACCGATTACTCCAGGAGAAAGAGAATTTATGAAATGTTGAAACAAAAATATATTTATTTATCAATTCCAAGATGAAATGTGTTCAAATATAACTGAATAGTGATTCCTATTTCAAATATAAACTCTGTGCCATATCCTTTCAGGACTTGAGTGATTACGCCATTTAGTGTTAAGAATGTCACAAAATGAGATTAGATAAAAATTAATTGGGTAATAAACAAGAAAAGTGGACTGACCAGGGAAAATATTTCAAGCGGGTGTTGTGAATGTGAATAGAGATATGATGCAGAATATTAAAAACATTGGCTAAATATTTAAAACATCACAAAGAGAAACTTGTAACGGGTGCAGAAGTACATGAAAATGTATTTCTCAAATGAAGTACTGCAACATTGGATTGATCTGATGTCTCAGTCAAGTTTAGTATCTTGATGGAAATAGTTAACTAATATGACTTTAAAGACAGCAGAGGAGTGGGGGAGTAATATTTTGGACTAGTATTGTAGACATACATACTATAAGTTCCTTCAAGGTTGATGATGGTTTAAGATAAATGTAGTGAATCAGTGTAAATTCTTGGGCAGGGTGTTTTTTGAGTAGCATGTATTGTAGCTAATAAGAAACTTTATGTTAAAGAGTACATTCATACAAGAAATTGTTCCTTCACATTAAGCAAAGCTGACTATATTGTCCAATTGCCAAAAAAGTTACAAAGACACCAAATTAATGAAATGGCCTCCAGTCTCTCTAGATTTCATCTTAAAAAACCCTTGGTCAATCATTAAAAGAGATATATATGAGAATGGAAAACAATATTCAAGCAATGAAAATCTCTGGGAAGCAATAAAAACTGTTGCAAAGTAATAATTAAAATCAAATCTGTAGAAATTTTGGCAAAACCACCAAATGAACATTAATGGGGCTTATAGAACCATATTAACATGATGGAGGAGGAGGAGGAGGAGGAGGAGGAGGAGGAGGAGGAAGAAAAAGAAAAAGAAGAAGAAAATAATAATAAAAAAAAAAAACTCTAACAATTTTATGGGAATTTACAATACACACAGACAGAATAATCAAAGCTAATTGCCCAGACATTGTGATCAAAGACCACAGAAACAGAATGTGCTTTCTTATTAATATGGCAGTCCCTGCAGCTCGTAATATATCTTTGAAGATCTTTAAAAAAAACTATGAAAATACAAGGATCTTGAAATCGAAATTTAAAAATTGTGGCACAGGAAGACATCAATAATTCCAGTTAGGGTTGGAGTGTTCAGATTGATTGGAAAAGGTTCTGATAGACTCATTAGAAAAACAAGAAATTATACTCACAAGTACAGCACATACATTATGAAGAGCTTTATCTATGTGTGTGATCTTAGCTTTTGGGGGTTTATTTTACAAAAATGATCAGTGGAAAACATCATGAAGATATTTCTGAGCTTTGTTCTCTGGTTGAGACCCGGAAGGAAATGTGTATACAACAGAAATCATTGATGATGATGACAATGATGAAGAGCTTCATCTATGTGTGTGATCTTAGTTTTGGGGGGTTTATTTTACAAAAATGATCAGTGGGAAATGTCATGAAGCCATTTCTGAGCTTTGTTCTCTGGTTGAGACCCGGAAGGAAATGTGTATACAACAGAAATCGTTGATGATGATGACAATGATGATGATATGTGTTCAAACTCCCATGCAAAGAGAATTGGTGTGAGCATAAGCCACCACAAGTTGTACAGAATGAAGAGATTACCATTCTCTGGAATTTCAGCATTCAGACTTATAGAGAAATTCAGGCAAATCAACCAGACATAATTGAGAAAAATCATGTTGAAAGCACACTTATATTCTGATTGATGTTGCATCCCCAGCCCATAAAAATACATCTTTAAAATATTTGAGAAACCAAGTAAATACAAAAACCTTACGTTAGAAATTGGTAGAATGTTGTAATTGGATTCTTGGAAATGGTATCAAAAGGAGTAAACAAATATGGGTATCAAATACCTCATAGTCCTAAAATATGTGGATTGCAAAAGGTCATACTAAATGAGTACTTCCCAAATCTTAAATTGTAAATTTCTCTCCATACAGCAACCATAATTGCACATTTTGTTTCAGTCCAATTGCATAGTACCTCACCTATTTGCATTTTCTGATACAAAAAAACTTGTTGTCTCTTAAAGTCTCTGGTTGAACAACTTATACAATTTGGATACATGGGATATTGTGGAGGCATGGTAGATTAATGGTTAGTGGCTCAGATTGAGGAATCAGAGAGTCAAGTTCAAAGTTCAATTGAGTTCATTACAAACCCTTAAGTGCTAATACCTCAGGGAAAGATATGAATTCATCTCTTCTCCCCTAGCTATGGGTAAAATATCAGCACAGATTGGATCCTATATCCTTGGGTGACAACCAGTCTAGGAGAAGGTAACTCTGAATACAAAACCACCTGCTACCTTGTAAGGTCCTGCCTCTATAGGCAAAACTAAAAGAAGGTAATTTTATAAAAAAACCTACCTCAGGGTGGAGGGACAGGGTAACCTAAACATCCCTAGTACAAAAGATACCAGTAAGCTATTGCATTATTCTACCTACCTTGTTACCATGAACATCAACTGTGAGGTGTAGGGGAGTGGTGGCCACAGTGACACAAAACGAATAAAGTGAATTGAAGGTATACAGGACATTGTGTTAATAAATGAAGGCATACAGGATATTGTGTTAATAAATGAAGGCATACAGTATATTGTGTTAATAAATGAAGGCATACAGTATATTGTGTTAATAAATGAAGGCATACAGGACATTGTGTTAATAAATGAAGGCATACAGGATATTGTGTTAATAAATGAAGGCATACAGGATATTGTGTTAATAAATGAAGGCATACAGGATATTGTGTTAATAAATGAAGGCATACAGGATATTGTGTTAATAAATGAAGGCATACAGGACATTGTGTTAATAAATGAAGGCATACAGGATATTATGTTAATAAATGAAGGCATACAGTATATAGTGTTAATAAATGAAGGCATACAGTATATAGTGTTAATAAATGAAGGCATACAGTATATTGTGTTAATAAATGAAGGCATACAGTATATTGTGTTAATAAATGAAGGCATACAGGACATTGTGTTAATAAATGAAGGCATACAGGACATTGTGTTAATAAATGAAGGCATACAGGACATTGTGTTAATAAATGAAGGCATACAGGACATTGTGTTAATAAATGAAGGCATACAGGACATTGTGTTAATAAATGAAGGCATACAGGACATTGTGTTAATAAATGAAGGCATACAGGAGATTGTGTTAATAAATGAAGGCATACAGGATATTGTGTTAATAAATGAAGTCATACAGGATATTGTGTTAATAAATGAAGGCATACAGGACATTGTGTTAATAAATGAAGACACACAGAATATTGTGTTAATAAATGGAGGCATACAGGATATTGTGTTAATAAATGAAGGCATACAGTTTATTGTGTTAATAAATGAAGGCATATAGGACATTGTGTTAATAAATGAAGGCATACAGGATATTGTGTTAATAAATGAAGGCATGCAGGATATTGTGTTAATAAATGAAGGCATACAGGATATTGTGTAAAATAAATGAAGGCATACAGTATATTGTGTTAATAAATGAAGGCATACAGAATATTGTGTTAATAAATGAAGGCATACAGGACATTGTGTTAATAAATGAAGGCATACAGGATATTGTGTTAATAAATGAAGGCATACAGTATATTGTGTTAATAAATGAAGGCATACAGGAGATTGTGTTAATAAATGAAGGCATACAGGATATTGTGTTAATAAATGAAGGCATACAGGATATTGTGTTAATAAATGAAGGCATACAGGATATTGTGTTAATAAATGAAGGCATACAGGACATTGTGTTAATAAATGAAGGCATACAGGATATTATGTTAATAAATGAAGGCATACAGTATATAGTGTTAATAAATGAAGGCATACAGAATATTGTGTTAATAAATGAAGGCATACAGGACATTGTGTTAATAAATGAAGGCATACAGTATATTGTGTTAATAAATGAAGGCATACAGGACATTGTGTTAATAAATGAAGGCATACACGATATTGTGTTAATAAATGAAGTCATACAGGATATTGTGTTAATAAATGAAGTCATACAGGATATTGTGTTAATAAATGAAGGCATACAGGACATTGTGTTAATAAATGAAGACACACAGAACATTGTGTTAATAAATGGAGGCATACAGGATATTGTGTTAATAAATGAAGGCATACAGGATATTGTGTTAATAAAGGAAGTCATAAAGGACATTGTGTTAATAAATGAAGGGACACAGGACATTGTGTTAATAAATGAAGTCATACAGGATATTGTGTTAATAAATGAAGGCATACAGTTTATTGTGTTAATAAATGAAGGCATATAGGACATTGTGTTAATAAATGAAGGCATACAGGATATTGTGTTAATAAATGAAGGCATGCAGGATATTGTGTTAATAAATGAAGGCATACTGGATATTGTGTAAAATAAATGAAGGCATACAGTATATTGTGTTAATAAATGAAGACATACAGTATATTGTGTTAATAAATGAAGGCTACAGGTTATTGTGTTAATAAATGACGTCATAAAGGACAGTGTGTTAATAAATGAAGGCATACAGGACATTGTGTTAATAAATGAAGGCATACAGTATATTGTGTTAATAAATGAAGGCATACAGGACATTGTGTTAATAAATGAAGGCATACAGTATATTGTGTTAATAAATGAAGGCATACAGAATATTGTGTTAATAAATGAAGGCATACAGGACATTGTGTTAATAAATGAAGGCATACAGAATATTGTGTTAATTAATGAAGGCATACACGACATTGTGTTAATAAATGAAGGCATACAGGATATTGTGTTAATTAATGAAGGCATACAGGACATTGTGTTAATAAATGAAGGCATACAGAATATTGTGTTAATAAATGAAGGCATACAGGACATTGTGTTAATAAATGAAGGCATACAGGACATTGCGTTAATAAATGAACGCATACAGGACATTGTGTTAATAAATGAAGGCATACAGGACATTGTGTTAATAAATGAAGGCATACAGGACATTGTGTTAATAAATGAAGGCATACAGGATATTGTGTTAGTAAATGAAGTCAGAAATGACATTATGTTAATAAATGCAGGCATACAGGTATTGTGTTAATAAATGAAGGCATACAGGATATTGTGTTAATTAATGAAGGCATACAGGACATTGTGTTAATAAATGCAGGCATACAGGATAATGTGTTAATAAATGAAGGCATACAGGACATTGTGTTAATAAAGATATGATTATATGGTTTATATCTTTGAGATTTGTTTTTAATATTTATTTTATGTTCATCTTCTTTGCATAATAAAATCTGCCACCTCCAAAATAAATAACCAATATTTTTAATAAGATTAAATTGTATAAGTTGAACTCACATTGTTGGTTAATTCCATTTTCATTGTGAAGAAATTCACTTGCACAATCAAATCTGATATTATGTAAGTGGACAAAATGGCATCTTTCTCTCTGACTAGAGAGTTCTATACAGCAAGAATTACTCAAGAGTAGAAAATCTAAATGACACTAAATTTTTTCATATACAAATTTGTATCCCAAATATGAATCCTTTTAAACCAGACTGGGCTATTTTGAATCATAAATGGACAAAAATCTCCATAGAGCCTTCTACAAAAAGATATTTGCTTCAATTCCTCAGTGTAGCATGATTGGATATCCCAAAAACTAAGATAGAAGAACTGATAAACATGATACTTGCAATAGAAACATCTCTGAAACTAGCAAATAGTAAGTCTAGCAATTTAATCATTGAAACAAGGGTGTTTGAAAATCAAAGTTTGTTTTTATTATGTCCCTGTCTATACTTATTAGCACACCTGATTTTTATCTACATACACATGAACATACACACAAACATTCTCTTAAACTCACAGACACATATACGCAAATTCACATACATATATAAAATTCTGTCTTTAGACAATGAAAACCAATCTGCCATTTTTCAACATCTCATCCCGGCAAACTATGAAAAACATGTTCAAATCTGCAAGCAAGTTGACCAATAAGAATTATTGATAAATCATTATACAGTAAGATAAATATTAAATGTTTCTATTCTTGCTCTATCAGAGATTTTGACAATTGTAATTTTGGCATCTTTTATTTCATCATGAGTACAAGATGAAAATATTCCATTGATACATTGGGAAAGTCTTCAGTAGAGAGAATGTGACAAACAATATCCAGCATTGCTGAAATGCAGAAATCTTTCTTTTGTATATTTGCTGTTGCTAGCACATTTGACCACATCCATTCTTCAGACTTGTCAATTAACTAAGAAAAATGAAGGCATAGAGGAAATTGTGTTAATAAATGAAGGCATACAGGACATTGTGTTAATAAATGAAGGCATACAGGACATTGTGTTAATAAATGAAGGCATACAGGACATTTTGTTAATAAATGAAGGCATACAGGACATTGTGTTAATAAATGAAGGCATACAGGATATTGTGTTAATAAATGAAGGCATACAGGACATTGTGTTAATAAATGAAGGCATACAGGACATTGTGTTAATAAATGAAGGCATGCAGGATATTGTTTTAATAAATGAAGGCATACAGGATATTGTGTTAATAAATGAAGGCATACAGGACATTGTGTTAATAAATGAAGGCATACAGGACATTGTGTTAATAAATGAAGGCATACAGGACATTTTGTTAATAAATGAAGGCATACAGGACATTGTGTTAATAAATGAAGGCATACAGGATATTGTGTTAATAAATGAAGGCATACAGGACATTGTGTTAATAAATGAAGGCATACAGGACATTGTGTTAATAAATGAAGGCATACAGGACATTGTGTTAATAAATGAAGGCATACAGGACATTGTGTTAATAAATGAAGGCATACAGGACATTGTGTTAATAAATGAAGGCATACAGGACATTGTGTTAATAAATGAAGGCATACAGGACATTGTGTTAATAAATGAAGGCATGCAGGACATTGTTTTAATAAATGAAGGCATACAGGACATTGTGTTAATAAATGAAGGCATACAGGACATTGTGTTAATAAATGAAGGCATACAGGACATTGTGTTAATAAATGAAGGCATACAGGACATTGTGTTAATAAATGAAGGCATACAGGACATTGTGTTAATAAATGAAGGCATACAGGACATTGTGTTAATAAATGAAGGCATACAGGACATTGTGTTAATAAATGAAGGCATGCAGGATATTGTTTTAATAAATGAAGGCATACAGGATATTGTGTTAATAAATGAAGGCATACAGGACATTGTGTTAATAAATGAAGGCATACAGGACATTGTGTTAATAAATGAAGGCATACAGGACATTTTGTTAATAAATGAAGGCATACAGGACATTGTGTTAATAAATGAAGGCATACAGGATATTGTGTTAATAAATGAAGGCATACAGGACATTGTGTTAATAAATGAAGGCATACAGGACATTGTGTTAATAAATGAAGGCATACAGGACATTGTGTTAATAAATGAAGGCATACAGGACATTGTGTTAATAAATGAAGGCATACAGGACATTGTGTTAATAAATGAAGGCATACAGGACATTTTATTAATAAATGAAGGCATACAGGACATTGTGTTAATAAATGAAGGCATACAGGATATTGTGTTAATAAATGAAGGCATACAGGACATTGTGTTAATAAATGAAGGCATACAGAATACTGTGTTAATAAATGAAGTCATACAGTATATTGTGTTAATAAATGCAGGCATACAAGACATTGTGTTAATAAATGAAGGCATACAGGACATTGTGTTAATAAATGAAGGCATACAGGACATTGTGTTAATAAATGAAGGCATACAGAAAATACTGTGTTAATAAATGAAGTCATACAGTATATTGTGTTAATAAATGAAGGCATACAGGACATTGTGTTAATAAATGAAGGCATATAGGACATTGTGTTAATAAATGAAGGCATACAGGACATTGTGTTAATAAATGAAGGCATATAGGACATTGTGTTAATAAATGAAGGCATACAGGACATTGTGTTAATAAATGATGGCATACAGGACATTGTGTTAGTAAATGAAGGCATACAGGACATTGTGTTAATAAATGATGGCATACAGGATTTTGTGTTAATAAATGACGGCATACAGGATATTGTGTTAATAAATGAAGGCATACAGGATATTGTGTTAATAAATGAAGGCATACAGGATATTGTGTTAATAAATGAAGGCATACAGGACATTGTGTTAATAAATGAAGGCATACAGAATACTGTGTTAATAAATGAAGTCATACAGGATATTGTGTTAATAAATGCAGGCATACAGGACATTGTGTTAATAAATGAAGGCATACAGGACATTGTGTTAATAAATGAAGGCATACAGGACATTGTGTTAATAAATGAAGGCATACAGGATATTGTGTTAATAAATGAAGGCATACAGAATATTGTGTTAATAAATGCAGGCATACAGGACATTGTGTTAATAAATGAAGGCATACAGGATATTGTGTTAATAAATGAAGGCATACAGGACATTGTGTTAATAAATGAAGGCATACAGAATACTGTGTTAATAAATGAAGTCATACAGGATATTGTGTTAATAAATGCAGGCATACAGGACATTGGGTTAATAAATGAAGGCATACAGGACATTTTGTTAATAAATGCAGGCATACAGAATATTGTGTTAATAAATGAAGGCATACAGGACATTGTGTTAATAAATGAAGCCATACAGGATATTGTGTTAATAAATGAAGGCATACAGGACATTGTGTTAATAAATGAAGGCATACAGAATATTGTGTTAATAAATGAAGGCATACAGGACATTGTGTTAATAAATGAAGGCATATAGGACATTGTGTTAATAAATGAAGGCATACAGGACATTGTGTTAATAAATGAAGGCATATAGGACATTGTGTTAATAAATGAAGGCATACAGGACATTGTGTTAATAAATGATGGCATACAGGACATTGTGTTAGTAAATGAAGGCATACAGGACATTGTGTTAATAAATGATGGCATACAGGATATTGTGTTAATAAATGACGGCATACAGGATATTGTGTTAATAAATGAAGGCATACAGGACATTGTGTTAATAAAAGAAGACATACAGGATATTCTGTTAATAATTTGCACCAACAAATATACAGAGATAATGGACATTTTAATGACTGTTCTTATAGTTACAGTGCTAACTACAGCATCTATACAAAGAACAGACTTCAACATCCAAACAGATCATTGCAAAAGTTTGTGCTTGATTTTCATTGTTGATAGAAAATGACTGCAAAGTGACACTGGTGTTTGTTTTGATGCTATTATCAGGTGTGTTCTAGATTGAAGCTTTTCGTCTTTTAGCTGCTAGTCAGACTGTTGAATGCTGATGTTTTGACCACAAATGAATGACTTAAAGATAAAGGATGAAAGGTTGCATTTTCACCATATTATACTCTCTGAATTTTGGAAAGGATAAAGCATTACTACCATAAAAAACATTCAGAAAGTTTATTTGGATCATGCTCCAGCATGTCACATGGTCAAAAGTGGCTTGCAAGATTTTGTCAGGATGATTTTAGCCTAAATGATCAAACATGCACTGGGAGATTTTCTGATATCAGTGAAGATGCTCTACTTGCCATTGGGGAGAATAATTTGAAGATTTTGATGGAAGAGATTGCTAAGAGTTTCAAAATTGATATCTCAACTACCTTCCATCATTTTAAGAGACATGGATCCAATAAAAAGGACCGATTTTGTCAAATCCAAAAGGTGTCATTTTCTAGCACTAAACTGCAAGACTGCATGTTGCAAAACAGACCTTACAGAAGTTTAATGACTGGAAAAAGGAAGCATTCTGTTACCCACCATATTTCTACTGACTTCGCTCCTCCAGATTTACATTTGTCCCTGTCTCTACATAAAAATTTAAATGACAAAAAAATTGACTCTATGTAGTCAGTTGAAATCTATCTTACAACCTTCTTCCAACAAAAAACATGAAGTTCTTATGAAAGTGGCATCAACAAACTTGTAGAATGGTGGGAGGCACTTATTAAACACAATTTATACTATGTACTTGACTAATTTTTTTTTTTCTGATTATGTACAATTTTGTATTTAATTTTCTAACTGAGTACAAATATTTGCAATGACCTGATATACAGGACTAAAAACAGCATCAATACAAAGAAGAGATGTTAGTATTTGAACAGTGTCGGTTATGATAAAGACTCTTCTCAAAATTATTGTCTAAACAACAGCATCAATACAAAGAAGAGATATGAGTATTTGAACAGTGTCGGTTATGATAAAAACTCTTCTCAGAAAAACAGTAACTATAAAATGAGATTTGAGTGTCTGATCAATGTTGGATATGTTAAAGAGTTTTTTCAAAGTTATAGTCTTAACAACAGCATCAATACAAAGAAGAGATGTTAGTATTTGAACAGTGTCGGTTATGATAAAGACTCTTCTCAAAATTATTGTCTAAACAACAGCATCAATACAAAGAAGAGATATGAGTATTTGAACAGTGTCGGTTATGATAAAAACTCTTCTCAGAAAAACAGTAACTATAAAATGAGATTTGAGTGTCTGATCAATGTTGGATATGTTAAAGAGTTTTTTCAAAGTTATAGTCTTAACAACAGCATCAATACAAAGAAGAGATGTTAGTATTTGAACAGTGTCGGTTATGATAAAGACTCTTCTCAAAATTATTGTCTAAACAACAGCATCAATACAAAGAAGAGATATGAGTATTTGAACAGTGTCGGTTATGATAAAAACTCTTCTCAGAAAAACAGTAACTATAAAATGAGATTTGAGTGTCTGATCAATGTTGGATATGTTAAAGAGTTTTTTCAAAGTTATAGTCTTAACAACAGCATCAATACAAAGAAGAGATGTTAGTATTTGAACAATGTTGGATATGATAAAGACTCTTCTCAAAATTATTGCCTAAACAACAGCATCAATACAAAGAAGAGATGTGAGTATTTGAACAACAAGGATATGTTAATGACTCTTCAAATAACGTCTTTCTGTTCAAATCCATTCTTTTTACAGTAAGTTTTTTTACTTGTATTTCATTTTATTTTTTAAATTATTTTTTTCTTTTATTTTCGTTTTTACTACTTTTCTCCTAGATTTGATTTGTTTTAAGCCCAACTCTGCATTTTTCAAGATTCTGTTGATTGGAACACAAAAATATTTTGATAATGGACACTACTTCTAATGAGGGTTTATGCATAATGCTGCATCAGGAAGGAGGCAATAAATGTGGAGTATTATTAGCATTTTAAATCAGCACAGGAGTCCCAAATGATGTGCATTAATGTCAAATCTCGATACACTCTTGTGACTCCTACATTAACCTCATCTCGTCTTGTCCGTGACTGCTGTACATGCTTGACTGACTTGCTTCTAATCAAGAAGATGAAAATATCAGCCTCTAAACCCTCCTTGAAAATTACCAACAAAAGAGGTCTGAACACCTATCACCTACTAATTATGCACAAATTCATTACTTGTTCGAGAAAATGGCTTCTCAGGCTATAACTGGCCTCAGCTATTAGGGATTTTCTTATTCTACAAGCACCATTCATGGAAGCTAGCAATTGATCCCCTGAACCTAGGTCTTGAGCTGCAGCTTAAGTTCATCTTAGCCTCTTCTCAACATTTTTGTTTTGTTTTCCTCAAATGAAAACTGAAAGTCATTTTAATAATTGCTATTCGACAATTTAATTTCTAAATTCTTTCTCCTACCTTCTTTTATTTTCAAAACTATTGTTTACAATGTTACATCATATAAAATTATATAGTAACTTACTAATTTCTCTCTATATATCTAATGCAAAACTATTTGAAAATAAAACTTATTCTTAATGAAATATATCATTAATGTATTATTAATACACATATTTGAAGCTATTTCCTAACCTGCTTCTTAGAGTTCTATTCAACACATTCAGTCTTCTGTTAAAAATTATGCTACAGTCAAGTGTGTATATAGTG
Source organism: Acanthosepion esculentum (assembly GCA_964036315.1). NCBI lineage: Eukaryota > Metazoa > Mollusca > Cephalopoda > Sepiida > Sepiidae > Acanthosepion > Acanthosepion esculentum. The sequence goes on from OZ038480.1 coordinate 23,434,508, forward strand.
AATGTAATATGGTTATTTGAGCTTGCTTCTTCAGATTGTGTCACAAAATGGAAAGTTTCATAAATTTCAATGTAAGAATATATAATGATGAAAAGAATATGGCGGAAAAATCTTGAAACCAAAAAAGGGAGAAAGAGAATTAGAAGAGAAGCAAAAATGAAGGAAAATAAATGTGATGTGAAAAAGAATAAATCCAATAAACAAAGAACAAAGTAAAAAGAACAAAATGAGTGATGAAATTGACAAAAAAGAAAAGAGAAAACCTAAAAATAATAGAAAATTCAAAAGAAATAAAAATGAAAAATCTGAAAGGAAAGAAATAAAAAAGAAAGCTAAGAAGAAAGAATATAAAAAAGACAGTCAAAAGAAAGAAGGAAATTAAAAATTCAAAGTATGACAAAAAGAGTAAATTTGGAAAAACTGTACTTAATAAAAAAGAAAAATAGTGAGAACTAAACAGAAAAAAGACAAAATAAAAATAAAAATGTGATGAGAAAAAGAGTACAAGTAAAACTTGCAAGTAAAAAGTGAATATTGTGAAATGTAACAAAATATAGCAAATAAAATGGCTTCCATTACTGGTCAGTGAAGGTTGCCCTGCCTGTGGCTATTTGAAGATTAAATTTGAATGGATCTAACTGAGATTTTTCCTACTTTTGATCAGAATAATAATGTTCCAGTAAAAGAGACAACAAACAGATAGATAGACAAACAGACAAACAAGTAGACAAATATATTTTAAGAGTTTGGGTTTGAGATGGAGTCTGGTCTCAGATATCCCTTTGTCCTCTTTTCCTCGACAACAAAACAACAACAAAAAAACATAGTTTTACTGTAAATCTTTGTTTGAAAAATGTAAAAAATGAGGCATAAAAAGACATTGGTATTTTTAAGCAACGCAAAAAATAAGTGAAAGTAAAAGAAAAGAACAAATAAAGAAAATGACATTTGTCACCTGATCATTAAAATGAAAGAGTCAGATCTATTCAACAAATGAAACAAATGGAAAATACAAAAAGACTGCAATATATACATACATACATATATATATATATATATATATATATAATGTGTAAAGCATGTTTTTCTTCCACACTCATATATATATATATATATATATATATATATAGCATATTTTTCATTCACACTTGTTTCATATATGTATATATATATATATATATATATATATCGGAAGCATGTTTTTCTTTAACACTCAGTGTCTCTTATTATCATTGTACAAAATACATTTTTTCTCCTTTGTTCTTTAATATGTCTCATGTTTGCGCAAAAAGAAAAGAAAAATTCCCCATTTTCTTGCCATATCACCCCAACTCGGCCAGTATGACTTTCAGCAGACCATAGCATCCTTTCTACTTCCACTTGGCAAATTCTCTCTCTCTCTCTCTCTCTCTCTCTCTCTCTCTCTCTCTCTCCCTTTCTCTGTGTTTTGTTTACTCCTTCTCAATCTTTCATGGACATTGTATCTTGTATCAGCTTTCTTTGCATCTAAACATTTTGTTTTCTGTCTCTGTTTCTCTGTTGGTGGTCTTTATTTTTTTTTCATTTGCTTTTTACTTTCTTCCATTAGTGCCTACTCAAGTCATCGTTACTCTTTTGCTTCTGACCTTATACCGGTCATGTCAACTACTGTCCTTCTTCAGTGGAGAAGGAGATTTCTTTTTTTGCTTCAACCAACAACACAGAGTTATTGGCTTTATCTTATATTCAGCTATCATTACACACACACACACACACACACACACACACACAAATATATATAAATATATATATAATATATTATAATAATATTTTTAGTTTTTAAAAATATGATTCCTCCGCTACATAAGAGTTCTCATGTTTCAAAAGCGAGAGCCGAGACCCCTAACATAATTTTTTAAGTTATGAAGAGTTAAGGCGTCTGGACCCGCTTCCTTGTCAAGCGAGAATTTGAACGTGTTCTTTCCTATTTCACTGCACACCTGCATACATATATACATAAATATATATATATATATATATATATATATATATTATGCAGTGTTACATTAGAAAATGCACATGCCCACTACAAAACATTACATCTAGTTTCAATGTTAAAAAAAACGAAAACTTTTTTTAATGTTTCATCAGGTAGGGAATTACAATGCAACTGAAATATTTTATTTAGAAATGCAGTTATCAAAGCATTTGTAGTGAGTATGTGCATGTTCTAATGTAACACTGCATAATAAATAAATATTTATAGCTCTACCTTTGTATTGAGCACTGTTTTAAATATAGTTTTGAATGCTGAAATCTTACTCCTTGTTCTTTTACATTTGTATATATATATATATATATATATATATGTATGCTAAAAATATAGTTTTAAAGTATGCTATTTTTATGGGTAAAAGTGCTCAGTATCAAAAATAGGGCAAATGTTAATATAAATGTGAATACTGAGGCCAACGCCAAACAGTGACAATCTGTTTCATGCTTGAACGCATGCCTGAAGTTTGTGCTCAAGCATCGCAGGTTGTTGGTACTGATCTCAGGATCTACTTCTTTTATGTGCCATGTCCCTTCAGGATTTAGGTGATTAAGGCTCTCTACAACTTCCTGCCCATGTAACTCTTAATAAGTTTTACTTATTTGTTATTTCTCCCAAACACTGTTCTGCAATCCATTTGGTCAAGCCCATCAAGTATGTTACCCGCTGCTTTTCTCTGTCCCTCTTGCCCTCAGTCTGTCCCGTGACTATCAAATTTTTCAAGCCCTCCTCCCTCATTATGTGCCCAGGAAATTTCAACTGCTTCTTCCTGATGTTAAGTATAAGTTTTCTTTTCATTTCTATTCTCTCCAAAGCTTGTTGTTGCTCACATGTTCCACCCGTGGCATCCTCAGCATCTTTCTGTATAACCAAATATCTCTTGCTTCAATTTCTTCCTCATCTTTGAGGAGATTGTCAAGCATTTGCTGCCATACAGGAGGACAGATATTCTGCAACAGTTCAGTACTCTTTTCTTCAAAAATGCATATTTTCAAGAAATGAAATTTTCAACAGCATTTTATCGAATATTATCAAATAACATCTTCAATATGATTTCCATCATTTGTGATGCAAAGTTTGATGTGCATTGCAAGATTCACATGAGCACGATGCAATAACTCCACATTGATGTCAATTTTAGCACATTCACTCTTTATGCATTCAATCAGGTGTGTTGCATCTGTGATTTTCATTGAGTACACCTTCGCCTTTAGCATACCCCATACATATTCAAGGTGTTACAATTTTGTTTTTTGTCAGTATAATGGTAATATTAGCCATTTCCTTGTCAGGAAACATTTGTCGTTCATGGACCAAGCAGCCAGTACTATTTTGGGTTGCAATTTATAAAATCAGAATCTTCAAACAACAGGATACTCAAGTACAAAATTGATGGGGACTTCTGTCCTAACCTTTTATTTGAAGTAATGTGCAATGTCAACATCTTGATTATGTAATTATTTTCTCATTGAGTTACATGTGATATCCATTTTAGTTGTTACTGTTGTTTAAAGTCCTCAGTTGATGTGTTTGGTATAGATCTTTGTCTGTGATTCTGTAGCACCAGTCAGTAAGTTTCGAAGATGTATAGTCCTTGCTAAGACATACAGGTTTAAGTCATACCAAGCCATTTTTATACACCAATCTGAGAAAATGGTTGTGTGCATCTGAGAGTTTAGACATTTGTCAATGAATTTGGTACCATGTATGACATCCATATGAAAGTCTGAAACAGTTGAGGCTATTTAAGAACATGACTTGCATGCTATATATATATATATATATATATATATATATATGTAATTGCATGCACATATATATATATATGTGTGTGTGTGTGTGTGTGTGTGTGTGTGTGTGTGTGTGTGTGTGTGTGATATAATATTGGCTGATGCTGACTAACGGATTTCAATAAGAATGGTTGGACTTTTGCTTATGTCAATTTTGCAGTGGCAAGGTGCATAGCACAAAGCTTTCAAGGAGGCAGCAGACATGGCCTGAGTCAAGTCGGGGTTGCTTTTTGAACCAATCTGATGCAAAACCTGAAATAAGCAATTAGGTGAGGACAGTGCATCACTGAAGACCACCCTTGATGCATCAAAATGTATTATGCAACTATGTATATATATATATATATATATATATATATATATGAGCAAAATAATACATCATAGAATTATTACACATAGGAAACAATTTGAACATCTAATGGTAAGAAATTTAAATTTAAAATGAATAAGATGGTCAAAAGTACATAAACAGAACAACAAAACAAATATGTAATTTGAATACATTTATACACATTTTTGATCCCAATAGACAAAATCTTATTCAAAAATTGTAAAAATACATTAAAAAAGAAAAAAAAACAGACCTTCTTGGTTAGATTTAATTTGTTCAGATGACTACTTGTTGACTATTACCTAAATATTACTTAAAAGCATAAATTCTTAAATATGATAATTAAATTTTATTTTGCTGTGATGTCTTCTTGTCACTAAATGGTAAGGATCACTAGGCTTGAAAGCAGAGATATATGTTCAGTTCCTGTTTGGGGGCCTTCTTCTATGTGTCATGTCCCTTTAGGATGTGGGCGATTACAAGTCCTCACAATTTCCTGCCCTTTCTAGATATTAGTAAATTTTGTGTTTTTGTTATCACTCCTAATCACTGTTCTGCCAGCCATTTACACAAGCTTATTATGTAGGTTACGTGCTGCTTTCCTCCATCCTTCTTGCTTTTAATGACATGAAAATATCACATTTTTTAATGTTTCTTGCCTTATTATCTGCCTTATAAATTTCAACTGTTTATTCCTAATGCTAAATATATAAATATCTTTTTTACTTCCATTTTCTCTAAATCTTCCTAATTGTTCATTTGATCAGTTCATGATATCCTCAGTATACATCTGTAGAACCACATTTCTGCTGTCCCAAGTTTCTTCATCTGTGAATATCCAGATTGTCTAGATCATTTTTGATCTCCAGGTTATGCATATAGACATTGATTTTATTCTTTAAAGAACAGAAACTTCAACTCAAAGACACATACTCACTACTCCAAGGCTCTCTCCTGGGTCTTACACTGTTTCTGATCTTCATCAATGATCTTCCTGATGTCATCAGATTTCAAGTAGGCATTTATGCAGATGACACTACCATTTACTCCTGTCTCAATAGTAACTATGGCAACAATGACAAAGTTATCCTGTTCGCTTCTGTCAAAAAAAAAATCATCCAATTAGTGATTAATTGGGGCAGAAAATGACTTGTAAATTTGAATACCTCCAAAACTAAACTGCTCTCATTTAACCACCATAGAGAAACGTCCCTGAGCCCCATCAACACATTTGATATTTGTCTCCATGAGAGCATCTCATTGTGCATTCTTGGCCTCACATATTCAACTGACTTGAAGTGGAACAACTACATTGAATCAATAGCTGCATCTACTGCAAGGAAAGTTGGTGCACTGTCGTACCAGAAGGTATTTCTCATCAGAGTCCATCTTACACATTTACAAATCTACCATTCATCCTTGCATTGAATATTGTTGCCATATCTGGTTTGGTACCCCTACTATACATCCTGATGTTCTCGACAAAATCCAAACAAAGATCTGCACTGTAATCGGTCCTGAATTAGCTTCTTGACTTCAGTCACTTTCTCACAGATGTGATGTGGCTTTCCTCAATCTTTTCTACACATAATTTCATGGCTACTACTCTGACAAGCCTTTTTTTTCCTGGTACCCCAACTACATGAATTTAAGTTGGCTACTAGATTGGCATCTAGGTCCCACACTTTTACTGATGAAATAGTTAAATGTAACTGCCATTTCTACACTAACAGTGTTTTTCCTTGCACTTCCCAACAGTGGAACTCCCTTCCTTTCAATTACTTCCTTGATAACTAAAATCCTCAAAAATTTAAATGCAATGTCAATCACTATCTTCTGTTACCTTGACCCCTGTCCTTTTTTCCTTTCCTTAATCCCCCATGCAGCCACTCTTTTCTCTCACTTTCACTCTCCATAACTCCCTGTATGCTAGTGGCATTCTTGACTTGCTTGGGGTGAAATGCTTTAAAAAATAATATGGTATTTAGAAATAATTTTGGATTAAAAATCCATGAATTACTTTAAAAAAATAAACATATTTAAATACATGTATTAGGAAAAAAACTCATTAATAAAATATATTTGTTTTATATTTTTCATGCACATATGATTGTATTAAATACATACCAACATTCATAGATCAATTAAGTAGAACGAAAACATTTTCTTTCATGAAAATTTCTAACCAGCAATTTAATGGAAATAAGCATTTAAACATGGTCATGATACCCTGCTGAATTTCATTTCATGCATTATTATAGAAAAGAAAGTTTATTTAAGTTTCTGTGAATGTAGTATGGTCATTCATAATCTATTGTTGATGAAAATGGTCAGAGAAGAATAGCCAAACTTGTAGAAGCTGATAGAATGGCAACAGTATTTCAAATAACCACTTTTTACTATGAATGTATACAGAATGGCATTTGTGAATGAACATTATATTGAACCTTGAAGCAGATGAGTAACAGCAGAGATTCATGCTGGATGCCACTCCTGCCAGATAAGAACAAGAATCTGAGGTTACAATTTGCTTAGGATCACAAAAATTGGTAACAGAAAACTGTAAAAACATTGCCTGGTCTGATGAGTCTCCCTTTCTGCAGTGGCATTCAGATGGTAGCATCAGAATTTGTCATAAACAACATGAAAGTATGGATGAAACTTTCAAGCTGCTGATTGTGGTGGTTTAATTGTATAGAGAATATTTTCTTAGCATAGATTGGGATTAAGTGCGCAACTGACTTAAGTATTGTGGCTGAACATATGCCTCAATTTATTTATGGTGCATCTAGCCTTTGTTCCACTTCAGTGGCATGAATAAAAAAGAATGGCAGATTGTTTCATGGAACACATCCACTAGTTTTCTGCATGAAGGTGTACAGTCGCGGGTTTCAATCCCATCAGGCAGCATTGTGATGTGTGATGGAAAGAGGAATGTAGTTCCTAAATGGAGAGCTTGAAACAAACAACATAAAAGATACAACAAAAGCTGCTAAAGAAAAACTCAATGCATACACATTGACACAAACCCTTATCAACACAAAAATATGACACTGCTATTATGGAAAGCTGAAAGCACTCAGAAGAATTTAGGTTCAAATTTTCTTCAGAAACAAAAAAATATTCTGAACTACAGAAAGATTAAATCTCAAACAAAGAAAAAAATATTAGTTTTCAATCAAACCCTTACATTCATATTTATATTCAGCATCTTGACTCCAGAATATATATATATATATATATATATATATATATATATATATATATATATATATATATATATATATATAATAAAATAAAAAAAAATCATATTAATACTAACCAATAATGTATATAAAATGAATAAAATAATGCATTTGTGGACAGATTATTTATCCTCACTGAATATTTAGATGACAACAAAATTAAGGAATTGGTATACCCCACACAAAGTCCAGATCTAAGCCCCACTAAAAATTTATGAGTATATTTGAATAAACAAATAGTCACAGAAAGAAGTCCTTTGAATTTGAAGGAACTAGAAGTTATTTTCAAGGAAAAATGGAGCAAAATACTTATCAGTGTGTGTAGTGATCTTGTAAGGAACTATCAAAAATGATTAAAGGCAATAATCAAGAATAAAGGTTACACAATTGATCACTGAGGCAAGAGGGTCAATAATTTTGACCTATTTTACATGTTTTTTGGTGTGTTTTTTATTATTGTTTGACATAAAAATCAAAATTTTGTTGTGAGCATCACTGCATATTCTTTCAAATTTATTAATTCATCATTTGTGAAAAAATGCACTGAAGTTTCCATGAAAATTTCAGGTATTACAGCTTTATTTGTAATTATGGAAGTGGATGAATAATTCTGTCTACAACTGTATATTAATGTATATTAAAATTAGATGATTTAACATATCAAATTTAACAGAATATTAGATTAGAGAGATAATTATTATTATTAAATCAGAGGGAATAATGTCTAAAACTTATTGAAGGTCAACTCACAGTTACATAATTTTTCAAACGCTCATCAGGACTCTCAACATGCATATATATGTATGTACACTTTTATATATATTATATATAAATGTATGCATACAAGTATATTTACATATATAGTTGCATACATACACCTACAAACACACACATGTACATACACATACACACACACACACACACACACACACATATATATATATATATATATATATATATATATATATATATATATATACATATATATATATATATATATATATATATATATATAAGTATTTAATTTTAAGAAAAACAGACCACTGTTATAATTTATTTCACCAGAGATTTTCTTTTTCTCTGGATCATTAGACCTCACTTCCAAGGATGAAAAAATGAATTTAAACTTAACACTTTTGAAGGGCAGTATTAAGCTTATGTAAGGTGATATAGAGAGTGGTGAGAGATAGTCTGACAGATATTTCTATAAGGAGCTAATAGTTAAGTAATGAAAATCTTGGTAATCTGTATGGATAGTCCCAAGGAGGATGAAATCCAGAGAACTCAATGTTAAGTCAGAGTGTATGGGATTATCCATATGGATTACCAAGATTTTCATTGCTTAACTTTACTTATATATATATATATATATAATATAATAATATTTTTAGTTTTTAAAAATATGATTCCTCCACTACATAAGAGTTCTCATGTTTCAAAAGCGAGAGCCGAGACCCCTATATATATATATATATATATGATGGATTGAATACTGTGTTCAAGCATGAAACTGAACAGCAGTCAGTGTTGACCTCAGTGTCCACTTTTATATTTACATGTGCTCTATCTCTGATATTGAGCACTTTTACCCATCAATATAGCAACCCATAAAACTATATTTTTGTCAAAATTTATTACGAATATAGCAACAACATATTAAAATGTATATGATATTTAATGTCATTTTAAATTTCTACCTATTTCCGGTCAGCTCCCTTATATTGGGATACTTGTTTTGGCAAAATATTCTATAACTACAACGGATAAATTAAAAATTTTAAAATCTCATTGTACCTGTATGTATGTATATATGTATATATATATATATATATATATATATATATATATATATATATATTTAATTTAGGATATTACACTGAAAACATTTAAAAAATCTCATTGTGCCTGTATGTATATATATATATATATATATATATATATATATATCAGAAGTATACTTGTTAAAATCTGAGAGAATATGTAAAATTTATTTCAATATGGTGTCCCCCATATTCCAGTTGTCCGCAATTTACTTGATGCCTTAGAACTTCTGTCAGCTGTGAAGAAATGTCTCCAAGAAAATCATGCTTGGCCATAAATGACCACTGGAACCTCACAGAAGGTTTTATGCTTATGAGTTGGTTAGTTTCCAAGACATCCAGATGATTGATGCTGCTTCCCAGAGTCTCTTCTCTCTTACCAAACTTTTGCATCAGTGTCCAGAATTTTTTTTTTTGTTTCAACATTTTGTTTTCTTTCTGTTAGACTCAGTGGGAAAGGAAGTCATTAAAACCAAAGCATGCCCACTTGCATGCATATATATATGCATGTGTTTTTATTGTTTTGTGTGTGTTGGTTTTTTTATTTTGTGTGTGTGTGTGTGTGTGTGTGTGTGTTCTTGCTCATGGCCATATTGAAACATTGGTTCTTATCTGATCACCAAAGTTAAGCAACGTTTTCTGGGCAGTACTCAGATGGGAACACAAGGTGCTGTAAGCTGTGCCACAGGCCTAGTATGCTGTCAACACAATCTCTGTAATTAAGCTAACAGAAGACTTCAGTATGTAGAAATGCTTCTGGACTGACAGGTTGCAAGACATACCTGGTGTTAATTTAGTGTTAGTGTGTTGTATGGATTATCTCCCCATACACATATTCTGTATTAACATAAATTCAGCTCAGACACAATCCATTCTAAGTTGAATAAAGCTTCAGATAAGTTATACCAGCATTCATCTTTTCACTACAATTTATTCAACTTAGAATCAACATGTAACATTGCATGCGACCACAAAGGTTCAACATCGACCCTGACAATGCGACAGCTGCTGAGAAATGGACCCATTGAATTTTAACTTTCAAAAACTTTATAGAAAGCCTTAAAGTGGAGCACCCTCACTGACAAATAGTTAAAACAAGGCTGATAATGCACTATCTGTCCCTTCTGTTATACTCCATCACAGTTAGATCTCATTCTGGTTTCATTCTGCATGCTCACCAGATGTGACCTCCATGAAGGCAGAAGACAAAATAACAAAAGTTTTATTCTGCACATTGGGCTTCACACACCACGTCTGGTCTATAAAGTGAGCTTCGGTGGTGGCCATCACAAGTGTTCCTGCCAGTAAAAGAGATGCCCCTGGAGACTACCAGATCTGCTTAAAAGCACGCTCTGAGAACGACCAAAGTCAGTCGAAGCAAGCAATCATACAGGGTGCTGCTGCTTCTGTGCTGCTGCTTCTGTGCTGCTGCTACCACTGCCACTGTGACATTGTCACCATGACAACAGAGTTGCAGATAAGTCACCAAGCAAAGCACTACTACCACCACCGTCGCTGCCTTCACCACCACCACCCAAAATGACCGCACATTTCAACAAGTGTTACTACTTCCTGCCTTGACCTAAAACCTCGGCCATCCAGTTTTGACTCAAAATATTCCAATCTCAATTCCTCCCAGCTACAAGCCTTCATTGACACCAAGCCAGGCTGTCCCCTCAGCCTACGACTCATTTACAAGGCACTCACTTCGCAGTCAACACAGTGACCCCCATTCCTCAGAACAGCTCTATCTTGATTTGTTTACAAGGCATTCCCTTCACAGTTGATGCAACAACGTCTGTTCCACAGAACAGCTCCACCTTGACTGATTAAGAAGGCATTCCCTTCACAGTCAATGCAGCTACCTCCCTTCCACAGAACTGGCCTCCCAAGCCCACTGTCACCACAGCCTACCTCGACTCATTTAGAAGGCATTCCCTTCACAGTCAACATGAGCTGCCTCTGTTCTACACACACGACTACCAAGACCATGCCAATCCAACGTCACCCTGTTTCAACACAACAGGTTTCCCAATTGACAAGATGACCTACAACCATGACTTCCATCAACCAATGTGCACCAACCATATCTTGTGACCTCGGCCATGCCGTCACAAGAAACGGTTCACTCTTGATACTACACTTACACCAGATCACCATTCCTGTACTATTTAACAACAATAAACAATGTTTCATTCTAATCCTCATTATTCCTTTCTCTCACTACCATATGCTTAATATAACACCTCTGTCTATAGGATAATTTTAGACTCTCCTTCCTGACAAAAAACGAGTACACTCTGAAATGAACACATACATAAACACTTCAAGTTGATGGTTTATACTTTAAAGGCAGGCAGGCAAGACAAACCCGGGACAACTGCAAACAACCATAACATCCTCAAAGGACCAACAGGAGACCAGGTTGGTGGAATGATTTTCAAATAACTAGCAGGGGGAGAATGTCATATGGATTATCTCTCCTTCATGTATTCTGTATTTAAGTCGAGTTCAGACACTCTCCATTATAATAAGAATAAAAAATCTTAAGATAAGTTATACTTGTGTTCGTCTTTTTACTACACAGTGTTTATGTGTGTCTCAGTTTACTGTGTGTGGTAGGAGAATATATATGTTCATTAGTATATATGTGTGACATTTTGTGCCTTTGTGTATATTCATTTACATATTTTGTCTTGCATAGGTATGTGCTGTGTGCATGTCTCTGTGTGTTTGGACATGTTTGTGTCAAAACAAACTTTGACTGAATACTAATAGATGGTAGAACCGTAAACAATTAATCTGGTTCTATAGGGAATTCAGTATCAGTCAAAACCATTTACAAGAAAAATACTACTACAGAACTATCAAAAATCTAGTAAAACAAATTTACTGTTTTCTTTATTTAAATACTTCAGTCATACATTTCCACCTGTCTGTTAAGTAGCTTACTCACTGTTTTCCTCTGTTCCTTTTACCTTCATTATGTGAATGTCAAATTGTTCACAGACTAATAAACAATGAAATCATTTAGTTTCCAACCTGCTTTTTAAAACATGAAAATTTGCAAATGTGTCTTATAGACCATTTTTATCTGAGATTTCATAGGAATAAATGTATTAAATATTGGAAAATGTCATTAGAAAGAAAAAGAGAATACTGAACTGTTATGTGGTATCTAATCAGTTATATGGCAGTGGATGCTGGACAACATCCTAACAGATGAAGATACTTGCAGCAAAAGTGATATGGTTCTAACAATGACTGCTAAGGATATCATGGACAGAACATGTGAATAATTAGGAAGTCTTAAGGAAAATAAAAATAACTAGAAATTTATACCACATAGAGATTGCTCAGGACATTCTGGATAATGTGCAAACATGACCCAAATTTCATGAAGATCATCGTCATTGTTGACATGGGGTTATGGTTACAACCGAGAAACCAAGTTCCAGTCCTCTGAATGGAATTATCCATCAACACTAAGACTCCTAAAAGCATGACATGTTCACAGCCATGTGAGGGCAGTGTTGGCCTGTTTCTCTAGTTGTATTGTGTACCAAGAATATGCACCACAAATCCAAGCAATCAATAGGGAAAACTACCAAGGTTATATGTTACCTTCGTGATACTGTATGTCATATGTGGACAGACATATGGGTGCAAAAGTGTTGGCAACTTCACCATGCACCCGCTAATTCTGCCCACATAATCCAAGCTTTCCTCATCAAGAAAACACAGCACCTACTCAACAGGATCACTCATCTCCTGACTTAGCACTGTGTCACTTCTAGCTCTTCTCTAATCTGACAATCACATTGAAAGGGAAGTGATTTGAGTCATTATGAGAAAAGCAACAGTGGAGCTCCATAGTCATTCAAGAGGTTTTACCAGCAGAGGCAGAACCAATGGAAGAAGCGTGTGAACTCTCAAGGGGAGAATTTTGAAATTGATTAAATAAAATGTACAAAATTGATTTTTATGCCCAAAGGACGGATACTTTTTGAACACACATCATACTTAAGATCAGAAAGTGACAGATTTAATTTTGTGGGGGATACATATTGGGAAGATAGGGCCTAGAGAATTTGGCATTCAAAGGGCATGTTGAAGATAAGAGAAAACTATTTGTGTGAACACATAGCAAAACAGGTACAAATAGGGAAGATAAAGGGTTAAGAGTTATTAAAACCATCAAAAGATAATTGTGGAGAGCTAGGATTGCCCATGTTCTAAATGGACAGATAAAACAAAAAAATGCAATTGATTTTCACATCATGTCCCTCGACTATGGTCTTGACCAAATCAAGCTTAGTGAAATGCAATAGGCAAAAGGCTTTTTGCATTTTCAGGATTTTTTTCACATTCTTTTTAGTGGATACACACATTTGAGTAGACATTCCATTTATTTATTAAACCGTATATTTATTTATTTTCATCCACCAGCCCAAATATCCAATAAAGGTTTTTAAACAAAAATATGTGCTCTCCACTAGGATTCAAACCAGCACCCCGCTGAGCAGAGGGTACTTTTGCCGAATCTTATCCACTAAAAATAACATTTAAAGTGATTAAATCTGTCAGATTAATAAATAAAAATCCATTACTTTTTTAGAAATTGCTTTGTTTACCTTTGGATAAGAAACTGAGCAGATATGAAAATTTCAAGAGTCTATGATGAGAAGGATTTAACTTAAAGACAATACTCAGCCTTGCTTGATTATCAAAATCCTGACAGAGACAAATATTTTCCTTTAATAAGAAAATAAATAAATAAATATGCTGTTTAATAAATAAATGGAGCGTCTACTCAAATATGAGTATCCACTAAAAATAATGTTTAAAGTGATATATTAATAGATGAACAATTTAAAAATTCATTACTTTAGATATTTCCAGGTCTGCAAAATATGAAAGGCCTTTTGCATTTTCAGATATGCAAATCATGATGCAAAATACTTTATCTTGATCTTCTTCAGCTTTTGTTATCATTTCAATCAAATATTGATTGGACCTGCTTTGGTTTAAATCCTTGATACAAAGAACTAATTATCAATGACAGATTTATTTAATTATAATCTAATAAATTAATTTCATCAACAATTATTTAATATAGTAAGCATAAACTGACCCAGAAGTAACTTTTAATTACATATATATATATATATATATATATATATATATATATATATATATATATAAAGATAGATAAATAGATAATGGCACCAAACTATCATTTACTATGTCCCCATTTTGTGAGCTGAAACAAGTTTGTGCAATTCTTTTTACTTTTCCTTTTCACTTGTTTTGTTTTGATTTTCTTTCCTTCAGTGGAATCTGAGAAACAAATGATGTGACATACAAAGCTATCATTTACTGAAGTACAAAGATTCTTTCAGCCTCATTGGCTTTAAATCAAAGACATCTGTCTTTATCCAATTATCTGGAACAACTAAATTCTCTGCAGTTTTAACACGCCTGATATGAAAAGAAAAGAGAAAGGAAATTGTCCAGATCGTAACAAATACTTGGCAAGCTGTTACACTAAGTTGGTTGTACCTTGTCCTCAGTCCCAAAGACCCAGCAACATTGGATGAATCATGTATCTAACAAGATTTTCATGACAGTGATGGCTTCACCATTGGGGAAATAAAAGTTCATGAATGAATCTGACTTCTAAAAAGGAAATCAGATTCACGTTTATTTTTAACTATTGATGTTATTCAATTTCATAGAGAGGTACGATTTTAAACAGTCAAATTTGTATGGGGTACTGCTGACTTATCTGGTATAGAGCTTTCCAATACTCACTTTCCATTTCAAAAGCCTCAAGGCATCTTTGTGGGTGATGAATTATTTTCCACTCTACAATTCTTTTTCCACAGACAAAATGTCACAAGCCTCTCCATATCACTATTTCCATGGCTAATGTTCTAACAAGCTATATATTCCTTGATTCCACCAGGCCTGACCTTCACAACTAAGACCCACAATGCCATGTAAACTGGGATAAATCATTCTCATTCTCTTTGTCTTCCATGAGGAATAGGGAAATTCCATTGGACAGCTTAATTACAAGATCTGTTACTTTGCGGAACAGAAACAAAATCAACCAACCATTTCCTGAGAAGATGCTTCGCCAATCATATGCCAAAAACCTGCATTCTATCTCCTCCTCTTACATTCATACAACAAACTCATTCAATAACCCTCTGCCATGAGTGGCTCTTGGACAATTAGAAAAAAAAATAAATTAATTTATTTTATTGTTTATTAATAATTTACTTCTTTTTACAACTAATCCATTTGTTTCCACTTCTACCATTCTTATTCCTTCATATAATATACTTGAAACCATATATACATATATGCTATGTCTTGATAATAAAATCATTTAGGTTTCAATTTAAAAAGAATTCATTGTCATTGGCAGATCATACAAGATCATTGATTGAAGTCATTGTGAATTCTGACAAATTTGAAATTCTGTAAATATCAGGGTACTTGAGAAAGCAATTACACACCACTATAAATTATGATTTAACCAATCAAGACAGAACCAAAGTTGAATGGTAAGAAACTGCATCCAGAATTAGTCTATCATCTCTCCTATCTGACACTGCATTGTCTGTAGTGTTTTTCAGAGTTTAATTGGGAAAATTTGCAAAGTGGGAGCTTGAGAATCAAACATGTTCTCCCATCTGTAGCAGTTTATAACCAGGAATGCCAATCTTTCATTTTTATATTGCATTGTTACAGGTGATGAAAAATGGGTTGTGCATGTCAACAGAAAATGAAAAAGACAGTAGTAATCACCAAATGAAAAACCAATGCCAAAACCAAAACCAGGACTCCTAGATGTGTGTCTGGAAGAATATAAAAGATGTTGTACATTACAAGCTCCTGGAACATGGAAGGACCATCACTGAAAACATTTATTGCTAACAGTTTGATCAAGTAAATGAAGTATTATGTTGAAATGTTCAGCTTTGATAATAATAAAAGGTGTTATTCTCCAGCATGATAATGCAAGGGCGCACTCTGCAAAACAAACTGAAGAAAAAAATAAGAACCTTAAAATGTTAGGGCCTTTCACATCCTATGTAATCATCAGAATTAGTATGAGAAGATTTCATTTGTTTCAGTCCCTAGAATATACAGAAGTGTCAGAATATACAAAGGTGGCAGAATATACAGAAATGGCAGAATATTCAAAAGTGGCAGAATATACAAAAGTGGCAGAATATACAGAAATGGCAGAATATTCAAAAGTGGCAGAATATACAGAAATGGCAGAATATTCAAAAGTGGCAGAATATACAAAAGTGGCAGAATATACAGAAATGGCAGAATATTCAAAAGTGGCAGAATATACAAAAGTGGCAGAATATACAGAAATGGCAGAATATTCAAAAGTGGCAGAATATACAAAAGTGGCAGAATATACAGAAGTGGCAGAATATTCAGAAGTGGCAGAAGATGCAAAAGTGTCAGAATATACAGAAACAAAGAAGAGGAAAACATTTACCATATCCATAAAAAAATTAATAAATAAAAATTAATTTTTGTGTCAAAAAATAATTATAACAATTATAATTATCATCAATTCATTCATTCTAAGCCAATGAGAATCACCCCCACTTTACTTCTACACTTCTACACACACAAACATGTGACATTCTCACTATCAGACAAGCAGTTCACATGGAAAGTTGTTAACATGAATGTCAGTGAAAATGTTATCTTTTATCTTTAAGACCATAATTGTAACATATCTCTTTTAGAACTCAACAAAAATTTGAGGTAAGAAAATGCTGGACACTATTTTCTAGCTAAATCATCAGGACACTCATTACACACATCTATAAAAAAAAACTTATAAGAAAGACTGTAGACACTTTACTTATTCTTTATCTTATTCTGTCTGATTCCAATTCATATTTGATCTACATTTGACCCCAAATTCACAATTTTACTCAATATTATTGTTTCTTATTTCTTCAACACAACATAACAACCAGATAATAATTAATACTTGTTTTGTTGTTTCCATGTTTTTCTGTTTTTCATTTTAACAGTATTTTTGTATATATATATATAAATGTTAGGGGGTTATAATTAATTATTCTGAGTTGTAACCCCTACACATTATTTTAAACACTTTGGATGCAAAAACCCAGATTTCATTAAACTTGGAACTAAAAATTAGTCTTCTCATTGTGGAGACATCAACGAAAATAAAGGTGATTAAATTGTTGATA